>VSWD01000013.1:31893919-32511479 GCA_033119305.1 Pinctada imbricata
TTTAAAAAACCTTGTTCAAATAACATTACGTCACTGCGAGAATCTTTGACGTCACGCAGCAAAAATGACGTTCGTCTTCCCGCCATGAATAAAACAGATAAATAACGCTGCAGGAAAGGGATGTAATGTTTAATTACTTATATTTGCCTTTAAATTACATCAATTGAGAAGATTAATTCAATTAAAGCAATACTTTTCAGAAATAGATTTGTATTTTCAGTGTGAAACAAATCAGAGACACAACAAAAGCAAGTAAAATACACCGAAACACGGAAAATAGAACTTTACCAGTAATTGAACTCTGTACTGTCATTGTGTCAAAGAAACAAGTATTAATGGCGATTCGTCTCTGGATTTCTATTTATTAAAAAATATATAATAATAATAAATCGCCACGTACTTTTTTCATTCCTCCCGCTTTATCTTTATTCTTTTTTCTAATCTATTTCTTTTATTTCTTTAAGCAGCATTATGTCTGCAAAAATTTGAAATTTTGAACTTTGTCAGACAATTCTAAATTTTCCTGTTTACATGATCCAATTACATCAATTCTGTCATTTATTTGAAAAATGGATACAATACAGGGACTTTACATTAGTAAGGGTACATATCGATAACAAAATCATCAGCTACCATCTTATTTCATACATTTTTTCCGACAAATAAATTAAAATCTTTTAAAGGAAAACTTAAATAAGGCCCTTTCACATCAGCCTTGCCGCAGCCATACGGTCTCTGCGATACTGCACGCCGTACGGCTGCACCATAACTGTTCGAGACCGCCGTAAGACTGCGGCACGAAATATTGTAAAAGAGTTCGTAGTGTTAGATAACAGACTTTTTCTGTGCGACTGTCGCATTGACATGCGTCATAAGAGAGGAAGACTTTAGAAAAGAAAAGATAAGGCACGCATTTTCCATAAAAAAAATCCGAATCATGTAACCCCATGGACTGAAACAAAAATATTGATAATACGGTTGGGGGGGGCCTCGCAAATTAAAGGGAAAAAATGCTATGAAAGATAAAAATAAACTTGCACGGCGTACAGCGGCTTCCGACAAACTAAACGTGTGTCATAGGGTGTGTGAGAGAGAGAGAGAGAGGGTATATTACATCTACATGTTCTTTACACATATTTATCGATAACGTTGAATGTGGATTTAAATCTTCAGAAACAATCATACTTTTTTTATTGTCTTAGGTTATCGAATATATTCTGCGGTCGGAGAGTTCCCTCGTCTACATACGTATCCTTGTTCTTTATTTGCTGTTGACATTGTACATTAAACACAGGAAAGAACAAAACAGACAAAGAAAAAAAAAGAAAAAGAAATAGTCAGAAGACAGCGCCGCGCGCTATGTATAGGTTTTTGTAGAAAAAGTGAAGGTTTATACAGTAGCGAGATATTGCCGGGTTTGTTAAAAATAGGTCAATCTCAAAGGTCAAGGTCACTACATCAAAAGTCAAGGTTCATAATGAATGGTCTGTTAACGATTAATTTACGTGTGAAATATCTGCCATGTTTGTGGAATTTTAAAACATTTTTATCAATTAATATGCAAAAATTTCGGTGAGTTCAAGAGGGGGGGGGGGGGGGGGGGCTGACTGTTTAATGTCAAATTATTAGAATGTATATAAATATTCACATGAAAGTACATGCAACAGCTGTATAAAACCAAACATAATCAATGAAACCTGTACGTACTGTTGGCAATATGGTGTTTTTTTCTATTTCCTGTATCATTTTTGAAAGAAGAGGGGTAGGGTAGCAAAATGGGCCAAAACTTTTTCCCAATGCATAACACCCCCCTACGTTTTCTTTCATAAAAACATGCTATAATGTCCCTAGATACACTATGTGAAGTTTTAAAAAAAGTTTGATGGAATTACATTTTTTATCAGCATTTTAGTGCCAAAATTCTGTTTCTTACGTTACTTTAAAAATTGTCATATGAGGTAAGAATTTGCAAAAAATTTCATCCCGTTACATCTTATGTCATAAAAATTGTATTCAACAGTAGTAAAGTAATGTATTCTAATATATTTGAGTAATCCAATTCAACAATTCCGTAAGAATATATATATTTTAGATTTTATGAGTATTATTTCGCCAATTTTCAATTTCACCACAATATTCTGAGATGGTTGAAGATGGGTATCTTTGATGGCAAATATCTGGCATAAAGTCCATATCTTGGTATCCTTTTCTGTTTGTTTTATTACTTATCGGGTCAAGTACTATTGAAATATCATGGTAAGAAAAAAAAGTTTGATGCTTTTGAATTCGAGATCTCAGAAGAAAGCATCCTTAAGTATAAATACCTCCGAGGAACTGTGTTGAGGGGGCTTTCGTACACATTCGTAGACACGATTCATTCATCTATTCTGATATACTGGGACACTTTATTTGTTGAGACTTTAATCCATTTAACAACGTTTGGACACCGATCTTTCGAGAACGTTTGTGATTACCGGAAACCATACATTCGATAGACTTTGTGGACCGTAACGGACACTTTGATCCGGACATTGTATTGTAAGTTGTAATCATTTGATATATATATAATTTTGTACATAATTAAACTTGTAAATTTATATTCTGTCTTTGTCTGATTTTTGCTGGCGTTTTGGGGTATTCTGACCCATAACAGAATTGGGGGCTCGTCCGGGATAGAAATCTCTGCATATTTGCACTTTACGTAAAGTTCGTTTTTGAAAAAAGGAAAATTCTCAATAATTTCTTTGCCAGCAGAAATCAATCATGGTATTTTCGGTCACTGAATTTTTGAAATCGCCGACTGTAGATGAAAAAAGAAGGGAGGAGATCTCCAACAAGACCCCGTTGCAGCATCAACAGTAAAACACCAAAACACCCGATGCAAAAACACAAAAGACGAGTACAGCACGAGACGGAAAAGAGACACACGACATGCAAACATCAAACACAAAAGACTACACATAAACCGACGAGACCAATGGGTAACCGTCGTCACAGTCAGTCAGAGTGCAAGTCTCAAGGATGCGCTTGTACAAGACTGTAGATTGGTCAAGTACCAAGCCTAGTGTCCGTCTGGTGACATTAGGATCATATCCACGGTATAAATGGCGTTTGATGATTCTGACGCATTTTCGATGGTTATGCTGCCTACCTTTGATCCTTTTTTATTTTGTTTATCATATCACCATAAAAGACAGGTTGTGTAATACCCATAGTAATGTACTCTGTTGCATGTATAGATCCGAATTTTAAAAGAAGTTGACTGTAATTTTTGTAAAATTTCCAGAAAGTCTTAACTAGTTTATGAAAGCGGAAACCTTGACCTAAAAGTTTTTTGGTAATTTGTAAATTTCTACTGTTAAAATCCAAAATATCAGTACATGCTCTAGCGTACCGGATGAGCTGTGATATGTAAATACCGTATGACGGTAATCTTGGAACATCACCGTCAAGCCAAGGGAAATTTACTATGTTGAATCCAAAATCATCCCTTTTGTCATATACACTTGAATCTTTCCGTTTACAATTTTGATATTTAGGTCCAAAAAGGGTGTTTCTGTATTTGAAAGGTTTGCCTTGTTAAGGGTTAATTCTTGTGGTTAATTTCATTCTTATATAATTCAAAAGCAGGATTGTCAATGGTTAGAATATCATCCAGATACCTAGAAGTATTATTGAAACATTTCAGCTCATCAAATTTTCTTTGCTTTTGAAGATTTTGGATAAATTCTTTTTCATAAGTGTATAAAAATAAATCTGCAACAAGAGGCGCACAGTTAGTACCCATAGGAATTCCTACAACCTGCTTGTATAGATCCTCACCAAATCTAACATAAATATTGTCCAAGAGGAAGGACAAGGCATTACACAGGTCACTACATGTCCATGATTTGTATGATTTGTAGTCTGTCGAGGAAAAGAAACCCTTCGATTCAGATGTACAAATGTAAGTTTTTCGCTCTCGATCAAAACACCATTTAATGAGATTAGATAATCGATCATTAATTTTGTCATGAGGAAGTGTGGTGTATATATTAGAGAAGTCGTATGAAGAAATCGTATTGGCTTGGAAATTTCCAGATTTCATTTTTTCAATCACATCCCCTGAATTCTTAATAGACCAAAATAAATTTACATCGTTCCTGTTTAGAACCGTTTCACAATATCTAGTTATGTGTTCTTTAATAGCAGTAAGTGCTGACGTCAGATTTCTAGACAAAATTGTAGTGGAGCAGTTACTAGAATTAGCAATAAATCGAAATTTGTAAGGAGACTTCGGTATGCAATATAGTGTTGGGAGATCCAATTTAGAAATAGAGATATTGAATGAAGACAGTTCACTGTTATGCTTGCCTAAAATGTTAGATGCACTTTCATTGCTTTTGATATATGTATTAGTAGACGAAAATTCCGAAATCAAAGTTGATATGTAGTAACGTTTTCAAATGATAATGGTGTTGTTGGCTGCTTTATCAGCTGGTGCAAAGACATATTTTTCATGTAATTTACTTAGTTTGGATTTGAAATATCTTTCTGATTTGGAACGTGGATTTTGAAAAAGATGAGGGTTTTTATGGAAGTTATCTATTCGAATATCCGTTATATCTAAAATGAGGTTTTTCCAGTCATTCAGAGTATGCGGTTCGACTCCTTCTGATTTACACCATCTTTTCGTATAATTATCTAAGGCTTCCGTAAGCACTTCACGGCATTTGACAAAATCTATCTTGGATGGGATTCTATACTTAGGTCTTTTTTTAAGAAGACCACGGAGCTGTCTGTCTTGGATAATTGAAAAGTCACCTGTAACAACATGGCCAGCTGGTTTGTAGAGATATTTAGAAGTTGCACATTCTCAAGAAGCAGGACACGACTCAAGTATGTCAGGATCCGTTGTAACTTTATTATAGTTAAAAACAAAGTTTCGAATAGGTTTCTTGTACTTATAACAAATAAGAGGTGGCTCTGAATTTTCAAAGTATTGAGGAATGGTACTTTGTACGCGATGATCCCGAAAAATATTAGAGATGTTTAGAAGATCAAAACCTTTGTTAATAAACGGGATTTTTATGAATCGTCTTTTCGGTGAGGTGTTTTTCACAATAGGATAAAGTTTATACTGTGCGAATGAGACAATGATATTAAGTCTGAGTCAGTCAGTGTTTCTTAAGAATGCAACCTCTGCTTCATCCAAGATAGATTTCAAGTTTATAACTGGTATTGACGACAGAGCATGTAACAGCTCATGTCTTCCGCCATTGCGTGCTATAGTAAGTAAATCGTTGAGAGAGCGGTATATTCTGGATCGTTTTCTTTTTTGTCTGTTTTGTCTTTTCCCATGTGACCTGTATTTCCTTTTAGTGTTTGGGCGAATTGAAAAGATGTTGATATTGGTAGAAGCTGAGGAAATGTTTCCTTGTCCATAAATTTGATCGTTTAAACCAAGAGGGTACGCAGTCTGAAGTTTGGTGATCCAGGTGATCCAGGCAAGTTCAGCTTGTAGTCGGCGTTTTTTAATTTCGGTCTTACTTTCATTTTTACGTTTTGGAAAAGTCTGAACTGGGGTAATGGTGATATCCGAAATAGAATGGTTATATTTAGCAAAGTGATTATAAAGAAAGTTTCTGTGTTTTTGTTGACGTGAGGTTCTGATCTTATAAGAATGGTTCCTAAAACGAGATTTTAAAGGTTGGCCTGTCTCACCTACATATTGTGCGCCACATCCTTTGGCATTTCAAGTCATTACGTAAATAAGATCTTGAGACGATCAATCGATGTCTTGGTCTACCTCGATTTTGAATTTCTGCCCATTTACACTAGATGTTATTATGGAGTCGCAGTTGATGAGGTGATACAACGAGCATCTTTTACTTTTGCACTTAGAAATAATTGAGAACCCTCTGTGTCTGTTGTTGAATGTAGAGCCTGCAGATGGAGTAGTGCGTAAAATACGACTGTGGGGTCTAAATTTGAGAGGTGATAAGAGTACTCTTGGTGAGGAAAAAAGTTTTTTACTGTTGAATGTCGATGATGGTAAAGTGACTGTAGTGACAGAGGGTAATCTCAAGGGGGTTAGTTTGATACGAGGCGACCTTAAAAATGCCATAATGCGATAATGGAAGAAAGTGAATTAGAGTCTTACGTAGTAGACACTACAACAAAGCTAAGTTAGAGAACACAATGAAATTAAAACACTTCAAACATCGGGTCGCGGGGAATTGCTTTATCAACTCCACACTGCAACACGAAATAAGTGTAGATATAAAAAGAAGGGAGGAGATCTCCAACAAGACCCCGTTGCAGCATCAACAGTAAAACACCAAAACACCCGATGCAAAAACACAAAAGACGAGTACAGCACGAGACGGAAAAGAGACACACGACATGCAAACATCAAACACAAAAGACTACACATAAACCGAAGAGACCAATGGGTAACCGGTGCCGAGTTCGAACCACTGAAAAAAGATGATTTGATTGGTTTAGGTCTTCACTTGAAGTTAGATGTAAAATCTTCTATGAGAAAACAAGAAATTAGAAATATTGTGGCTAAAGAGCTTTTAGCTGAGGAAATCTTTTCGTCATACGATTTTCCTGTTGAACCTGTTTCAAACGAAACCAAAATGTCAAAATATGAGTTTGAATTAGAGAAAATGAAATTACAATTACAATTTGATAAAGAAGAAAAAGAAAGACAAAGAGAAAAAGAAGAAAGAGAGAAACAGGAACGTATGCACGAGAGAGAACTCCAGTTTGAGCTAGAAAAGTTAAAGTTAGAGAAAAGCGTTAAGGAAAATCCTGTTCCTTCGCCTGTCAAGTCTGAATTCGATGCCGCCAAAAACATCAGATTAGTACCAAAATTTCAAGAAAAGTCCGTGGACAAATATTTTCCACATTTTGAGAAAATCGCGGCCAATCTGAAGTGGCCACGTGATTTTTGGCCAACTTTGTTACAAAGCGTACTTATTGGCAAAGCGGCTGAAGTGTACTCGGCGCTCAGTATTGCTGAGAGTTCAGACTATGACAAGGCCAAGGACACAATTTTGAGAGCATATCAGTTAGTACCTGAGGCGTACAGACAAAAGTTTAGAAAGTACAAAAAGTTTGAAAATCAAACATATGTTGAATTTGCTCGAGAAAAAGAAGATTTATTTGATCAGTGGTTTCGATCTAAGAAAATTCCCAATTCATTTGACAATTTGCGTCAAATAATTCTGATAGAAGAATTCAAAGAGTGTGTACATCAAGATTTAAGAACTCATTTGGAAGACAAAAATGTTAAAACTCTTGAAGAAGCCGCTGTTTTGTCTGATACGTCTCACTCATAAGAAAAATTTTGTGTCAAAAACTCAATCTAGTGATAGTGCTAAAACGTCAGATTTTCCAAAGAAAAATTTACAAGAGTCTCAGTCGTCCATTAGTTCCCAGTCACCATCTCAAGGTGGATCTACGTCCGGTCCTAGGTCCGAGCGTTCTGAGGCATCCCCAGGGGTGGGGTCGCTTCCTACATGCAATTATTGTAAGAAAAAAGGTCATGTTATTGGTGAGTGTTTGAAGCTTAAGAAGAAAAAAGAACTTAAGTCACAGGCCTGTGTGTCTGTTAGAAATGATAGGAAAGCCTTAGATTCGATTTGTTCTGACATTCCTGAGATTCAGGGTTCTAAGTCCAGTTCTGATGATTTTGTGGAGGATCATTATAAGCCCTTTTTGTCACAGGGATTTGTTTCACTCAGTGATTCTGGCGAAGCGTTGCCTGTTCAGATTTTGAGAGATACTGGTGCTGCCCAGACTTTATTGTTAGAGGGTTCATTGCCTTTGTCTGAGCACACTTTTACTTGTAGGTCAGTTTTATTACAGGGTGTGGAGCTAGGCGTCATTGATGTTCCCCTTCATAAAATTTATTTGAAGTCAGATTTAATTACTGGACCTGTTATCGTAGGTGTTCGACCTACTCTTCCCGTTCAAGGCGTTTCCTTGTTGCTTGGCAACGATCTAGCTGGCGGCAAAGTTGTAGCCGATCCGATTGTTTGTGAGAAAATCACGTCCGATGTCGTGTCCGATGATGAAGACGACGACCTGTACCCAGCCTGCGCAGTTACCAGGGCGATGGCCAGGAACAGACAAAAAGAGGCTGAGAGTATTTCTGCACTTAACGGGGACCATCCCTCCGAAGATATAGACCTTTCTGACACATTCATGTCTACCATTGATGACAACGTACCTGAGACGTCAGTACCACTTCATGTTGACAAGTCTCCGACAGTACCTAGTGATGATTCCTATCCGCCATTAGACAGGGATACAGATGCCTTAAGCCGTGAGCAGCTCCTCTCCGAGCAAACTAAAGATCCGGAGATCATCCGACTAAGTAAGAGGGCCCTTCCCCAAGAAGAAGCGGACAAAGTCGGAGAGTGCTTCTACATACAAGATGGCATCCTCATGCGGAAATGGAGACCACCCGATGCACCCCCTAATGAAGTGTGGCGGGTCGTTCACCAGATAGTGGTTCCAGTAGCGTATCGCGGGGACATCATGAGTTTAGCTCACGACACACCCATGGCAGGTCATTTAGGTGTCAATAAGACTTATAATAGGATTTTAAGTCACTTTTACTGGCCTAAGTTGAGAAAAGATGTGTCTGAGTTTTGTAAGTCTTGTCATAGTTGTCAGATGGTAGGTAAACCCAATCAAGTTATACCACCTGCTCCCCTCCAACCCATTCCAGCCTTTGAGGAGCCTTTTAGTAGGGTGTTGGTTGATTGTGTAGGTCCTTTGCCTAGGACTAGGTCGGGGAATCAGTACTTACTGACAATTATGTGTACTGCGACTAGGTTTCCTGAGGCCATACCTCTTAGGAATATTAAGGCAAAGACCATAGTTAAAGCCCTTACAAAGTTTTTCAGTTTTGTAAGTGCTCCCAAGGCTATTCAGTCAGATCAGGGTTCGAATTTTATGTCAGGATTGTTTCAGCAGGTTATGCATGAGCTAGGTATCAGGCAGTATAAATCTTCTGCGTACCATCCTGAGTCCCAGGGGGCACTTGAACGCTTTCATCAAACCTTTAAAACTATGATGAAAACATATTGTCACCAGTATGGAAAAGACTGGGATGAAGGGGTTCACCTTGTGTTGTTTGCGGCACGAGAAGCGGTTCAGGAGTCCCTGGGGTTCAGTCCCTTTGAGCTAGTTTTTGGGCATACGGTCAGGGGGCCATTGAAGTTATTGAAGGAAAAATGGTTGACTGAGACTAGCGATTTGAATCTCTTAGACTACGTGTCTAATTTCAAAGAGAAATTATATAATGCTTGCAAATTGGCTCAAGAAAATCTCAAAACCTCACAAATGAAAATGAAAACATGGTATGACAAAGATGCTAGAAACAGAGTTTTTAAACCAGGCGATAAAGTTCTTGTATTTTTGCCTATCCCTGGTCATCCTTTGCAAGCTAGATATTTCGGTCCTTATGAGATTGAGAGTAAGATTAGTGATGTTAACTATGTGGTTAAGATACCAGGTCGGCGAAAAGAAAAAAGAGTGTGTCATGTTAACATGTTGAAAGAGTATTTTGATAGAAGTGACCGAAATTTTGTAAAACCAGTTTCCACTTTGGCCAATGTAAATACATTAGAAAATTGTGTTGAACCTGAATGTAATGAAGAGACTGTCGAAAAAGACTTCGCTCAAAGTGTCCGTTTGAAGAATTCTGAAATTCTAACAAATCCGGAAGTAAAACTCGGACATCTGACCGTGCATCAAAAAGAGGAAGTGCACCAATTAATGCGGGAATATACGACAATCTTTCCGGACGTTCCAAAAAAGACGAATGCATCTCATCATGACGTCATTGTAGGTGATGCGTCACCTATCAAACAGCATCCCTATCGGTTAAACCCGATAAAACTTCAATACATGCGGAAAGAAATTCAATACATGCTCGAAAATGACATAATTGAACCCAGCAATAGTGATTGGAGTTCCCCATGTATTCTGGTTCCGAAGCCAGACGGAACTTACCGATTGTGTACGGACTTTAGAAAAGTCAATTCAGTCACCAAAACTGACTCTTATCCGATCCCACGAATCGATGACTGTATCGATAAAATTGGCAGTGCAAAATTTGTCAGTAAATTTGACTTGCTTAAAGGCTATTGGCAGGTCCAGCTTACAGAGAGAGCCAGAGAAATATCGGCATTTGCGACTGGGATGAAGGGGTTCACCTTGTGTTGTTTGCGGCACGAGAAGCGGTTCAGGAGTCCCTGGGGTTCAGTCCCTTTGAGCTAGTTTTTGGGCATACGGTCAGGGGGCCATTGAAGTTATTGAAGGAAAAATGGTTGACTGAGACTAGCGATTTGAATCTCTTAGACTACGTGTCTAATTTCAAAGAGAAATTATATAATGCTTGCAAATTGGCTCAAGAAAATCTCAAAACCTCACAAATGAAAATGAAAACATGGTATGACAAAGATGCTAGAAACAGAGTTTTTAAACCAGGCGATAAAGTTCTTGTATTTTTGCCTATCCCTGGTCATCCTTTGCAAGCTAGATATTTCGGTCCTTATGAGATTGAGAGTAAGATTAGTGATGTTAACTATGTGGTTAAGACACCAGGTCGGCGAAAAGAAAAAAGAGTGTGTCATGTTAACATGTTGAAAGAGTATTTTGATAGAAGTGACCGAAATTTTGTAAAACCAGTTTCCACTTTGGCCAATGTAAATACATTAGAAAATTGTGTTGAACCTGAATGTAATGAAGAGACTGTCGAAAAAGACTTCGCTCAAAGTGTCCGTTTGAAGAATTCTGAAATTCTAACAATTCCGGAAGTAAAACTCGGACATCTGACCGTGCATCAAAAAGAGGAAGTGCACCAATTAATGCGGGAATATACGACAATCTTTCCGGACGTTCCAAAAAAAGACAAATGCATCTCATCATGACGTCATTGTAGGTGATGCGTCACCTATCAAACAGCATCCCTATCGGTTAAACCCGATAAAACTTCAATACATGCGGAAAGAAATTCAATACATGCTCGAAAATGACATTATTGAACCCAGCAATAGTGATTGGAGTTCCCCATGTATTCTGGTTCCGAAGCCAGACGGAACTTACCGATTGTGTACGGACTTTAGAAAAGTCAATTCAGTCACCAAAACTGACTCTTATCCGATCCCACGAATCGATGACTGTATCGATAAAATTGGCAGTGCAAAATTTGTCAGTAAATTTGACTTGCTTAAAGGCTATTGGCAGGTCCCGCTTACAGAGAGAGCCAGAGAAATATCGGCATTTGCGACTCCAGATGGGCTATACCAATATAAAGTAATGACCTTTGGTATGAAAAACGCACCAGCCACATTCCAGAGGATGATTCATTCGCTCCTAAATCATCTCGAAGGATGCGAGGCGTACATCGATGACGTCATCATCTACGGCGACACCTGGGATGATCATCTCCGAATCATGCGTACTTTCTTCGACATACTGGCGAAAGCAAACCTCACAGTGAACCTTGTGAAAAGTGAATTTTGTCATGCGACTGTAGAATATTTGGGTCACAAAGTAGGTCAAGGTTTTGTTACTCCTATCATGGCCAAAGTGGAAGCTATTTCAAAGTTCCCGATTCCTACCAATAAGAGATATTGAGATTTTTGGGGATGACAGGATTTTACAGAAAATTTTGTCCAAATTTCTCGTCAGTTGTTGGTCCACTTACCAATCTGTTACAAAAGAAAGTGAATTTTGCATGGACCAATGACTGTGACGAATCTTTTAAGAAAATCAAATGTGTTCTTATGAATAGTCCTGTCCTGTCAGCTCCAAATTTTGATAAGCAATTTAAGCTTACTGTTGATGCCAGTGACGTAGGAATCGGGGCTGCTTTGTTTCAAGAAAATGATGATGGTGTAGATAGAGTTGTTTGTTATTTTTCAAAGAAATTGACAAAATGTCAAAAGAATTACTCTACTATTGAAAAAGAGTGTCTTGCATTATTGTTAGCTTTACAACATTTTGATGTTTATTTGAATGTTGTTTTACATCCCATTCTTGTGTATACTGACCACAACCCTCTCACATTTTTGCACAAAATGTCAAACAAGAATCAAAGACTTACAAGGTGGAGTTTATTGTTGCAAGAGTACAATATCATTATTAACCATATCAAGGGCAAAGACAATGTGATTTCAGATGCACTATCGAGAGTTTCATGAGTGATTTTTGCAGAATTTACCACCTAAATTTTCATTAATATTCAAACTTTTTTAAGGGGGGAGGTGTTGTGGGTCATGTATTATTTTAGTTTTACTTTATGTGTAGGTACACATGTACTTAATCATGTGATTTAATGATTTCATAATAATTCTTTCTAGATTTTACTATGTCATGTTTATTTCTTTAGAGAATATTCCAGTATGTTCTTTGTTACATCATTATCATCACATGACTGTGATTTCTAGAATTTACTCTATTGTTAATCATTTGTAATGAGTCATTGTTCTAGAAACTTCTGGTAAATTCATTGGTATTAAGTATAAATACCTCCGAGGAACTGTGTTGAGGGGGCATTCGTACACATTCGTAGACACGATTCATTCATCTATTCTGATATACTGGGACACTTTATTTGTTGAGACTTTAATCCATTTAACAACGTTTGGACACCGATCTTTCGAGAACGTTTGTGATTACCGGAAACCATACATTCGATAGACTTTGTGGACCGTAACGGACACTTTGATCCGGACATTGTATTGTAAGTTGTAATCATTTGAAATATATATAATTTTGTACATAATTAAACTTGTAAATTTATATTCTGTCTTTGTCTGATTTTTGCTGGCGTTTTGGGGTATTCTGACCCATAACAAGATCAATTCCTTGATGCATTATTCTATTTTATTAGACGTTACTGCTGAATCTAATAAGTCCGCTCACATTTTAATCTGGAGCAGGAATGGACATCTAGGAATTTACCTTTGTAAGATTCAATAATACGGAAGTATGGAACACTATACCTTCATGAAGAAAATTTCAAACCAGTTTTTTTTTCTGCATCAGACACGTGTTTCGAATATTAAATTCTCATCAGTGATGCTTCCAGCGGATCCGCCAAATTCATTTCAGTAGCGCCCTCTTGTTTTATTTTTGTAATTCAAATTTGTACATTTGCTTTACAGAGAATGGAATGACAAGTTTCCGAAATAGTAAAATAATATTATATGATGTCAAATCGATAAAGAGCCAAAACGAAGCTTCTTTCGGGCGACAGAGCTGGAAATAAGTACACGTAATTTGAAATACTTCTAAACATCAAGTCACGGGAAACTTAACTGGCATGTACATGTAGATAAAGAAAAACAAGCAAGGACATTTTCGTTTTAACACAATACATAGATGTGTCTATACGTAGGCCAACCTGCAGTTAAAGGGAGACTCAAACCAACCTTCAAGTTACTGGGTCGACACCATAACCACTAGATCACGGAGTCGGCTATATACAATATTGATTTCAACTTTTTTAAACAGAATATTCTGTACTGAAAAGCATATTATTCTTATCTTTAAAAAAAAACAATGCGCATTTTGCACACAATAGCTTGATCATTGACATTGTGCACTGAACTGCAAAGGTGCACAACTACAGAATATATGAAAATACTCGCATCCCCCAAACTTTATCTACAACGGGCTGTCGTTTTGCACATAACACTTTCTCATAAATGAGTGTATGTTTAACGTCTTCAATTTCATTAGCATCATATAAGAGCAGATCAATTTACAGCATTGAACAGACATGCACGTTTCAGAGATTGAATCCTCATCAGTAATCCTCAATCTAAACAATGTAATATGGACAGAATCTGTAAAAATTATGTCCTAAATATACCGAAAGCGGTAGCATGATGATATGATTGTTAAACGTCTTCAAATTCAATAGCATCATTCAAGAACAAATACATTTGCAGCATGGACCAGACATGCACGTTTCAGGTACTTAACCCTCGTCAGTGATCCTCAATCTAAACAATGTAACATGACCAAAGAGTGTAAAAGTTATGATGCCATAAAATGTACCGAACGACGTAGCAGGATGAGAGGCAAACGATGCTACAGGACCAACGTTTTCGAAATTTCATGAAATTTTGATAACAGAAAATTTCGAATGCGTTGAAGAAACGATCAAACAATGTTGTTCGAACTTGGCTACATATGCCCTCGGGGACTTCTAGTCCACCAGCAGTGACACTCATCAAATGGTACAAATGTTAAACGTCTTCAAATTCAATTGCATGATGGACCAGACATGTACGTTTCGGGTACTTAACCCTCATTAGTGATCCTCAATCTAAACAATGTAATATGACCAAAGAGTTTAAAAATAGAATGCCCCAAAATGTACCAAAAGACGTAGAAGGATGGGTACGATATGACGCTACAGGACCCAGGTTATCATATTACCTTATCAAATCAAATTATCATTGAATGAGTGTCGAACACAAAAGCCGTAAGCATGTTCTATTATAAAAAAGGTTAACATTCTCTCATCGAGTTGTGATTGGTTACAATTTACAATTACGAAAGTGGTATGTAATTACAGTGTTCTTATACGTTTGAAAAGCGAGCCCGTCGTTTCAGAATAAAACTTTTGAAGGTCATGAAGCTGCAATACGAAATTCACTTCACGAAGATTAGAGTACCGAGTGTGCTAAGATAAATCACTGAACATTCCTAGGAATTTTAAATGAATTCTATTAAGGATAGACAACGTTCAATTGAGGTTCTTATATGAACCGAATTAAAGTAACCATGTTATATATGAAAGTATTTAGTACTATGCTAAATGCAAAGTATAGAATGGGAAAATTATCCATACATAGGGCGTCACATTTCAGGACTCCTTCCTGTTTGATACTTATATGACTTTCCAAATATCTGTCCAATGGACATCTGACAAGAATCTAACAAAATCTAATGATAGCTTAAAACTTGCCAGCATTTACACACTATAGGAATATCAGTCTCTGACACTTTATGTAAAGAAACTGACTTGGACTAAAATAGCTTAGAGGCTGTAGGGTTTACATGCTTAAAGCCATTATTAAAAGTGTTTCAAAGATGGAAGCCTAGTTTCTGGTTTTTCTCTCATCAATGACTGATAGCAACATATTAAGTTAATATATAATTATATGTAAAACTCAAAAAGTATACATATGTATCACGTGGTTTACACTTTGGTTATCCATAATTTCTTCTGTCGAAATACGTAGGAGAGAGAATCCTTAACACACACGTAAAATTTCAAGAAACGACGGATGTAAATAAACAATATGCTCAACAAACTTATTGAATCAAAAGCGAATATTTCTTGCGAGAGGACCATCAAGCACATATGAGCAACATAGCAAATAAATGAAAATATAAAAAGAGGGAGACAAATTGCACACGTTGAAGGGTAGAGATGCCGTTCGACTCTTAATCGTTCCAGGTTCAGTTACAGGCGTAGTCACATGAGTGTTAAACGTCTTCTAATTAAATAGTATAATTTCAGAAGGATTAAATTTGCAGCATGGACCAGACATGCACGTTTCGGATACTCATCCCTCTGCAGTGATCCTCAATCTAAACAATGTAATATGGCCAAAAACTGCGAAGGATCCAAAAATGTGCCGTAAGAAGTGACAGGATAGGTGAGATATGATGCTACAGGACCCAGGTTTTCGAGATTTAAAGAAATTTGATGTTGGTCGAACTTGGCTTCATAGTGTTGAAAGCCATACCCATTCGTTCGTCCCTCCTTAAACGCCTGACCAGGGGTGACTATTAAGGGCCCGGTTGGGTACTAAGATTCATGCTGCGGCAAGGGTTTTCAGGTGTAATGGCAACTTATAAAAGCTGTTGGGAAAAAAACGGACTATCCAAATAGTATATAATTATACAAACCTCCTGCGTACATATATACACCATATACACAAGTGGATAATGGACAAGGAATGTGGTTTTACTCCGCCCCTTATATAATACATGAAGAAGGGGTTATGAGGCACCCTGAGGGGAACGACCTGGTGTAAATACTGTGAGTAATGATTCCCCGCAATATATGTAAGATCAAACACGGCCAACTGACCAAATAGAGATGTGTCTGGTGCCAAAACGGAAGGAAAAAGAGAACATTAAATCGACCTAAAAGTGTGGTCACTGAATGAAAGTAAAACTCGAAACCAAACATGAGAATAGAAAAATAAAAACCAATGGCATACAAAGGACCTCGAAGGAATTGACGGAAAATCAGCCGAGATAGCAAAATCTCCTCCAGGGATACTAAAACTATTCTAAGGTGCAAGATACATATTTATACTCCCGCCATATAATGGTGGGGGTATATAGTGATGCACTTGTCCGTCCGTGCGTCTGTGCATGTGTCCGTCCAACCTGTGGTTTCCGGACATTTGAAGGAGAACTATCACAGATAATCAATTCATTTCTTACATATAGCTTTTAAACAAAGAAATACGGGTCAAGTACGAATATTGGTCATGTCCCTCAATTTTGTGCAGAGTTATGCCCCTTGAAACTTTGAAAAATTCAAAATTTTGTGGTTTGCGGACATTTAAAGGTAAACCGTCATAGATAATTAATTCATGGCTTGGATATAGCACTTTCACCAAGAAATACGGATCAATTTCGAATATGGGTCATGTCCCTCAATTTTTTGCAGAGTTATTCCCCTTGAAACTGAGAAAAATTCACAAGTTAGTGTTTTGAATATATTTTCCTGACATTGTCGCCATAGCACTTTCTATATATATATATATCTACGTCAGACACTGCATGAGTTTCATATATTGTTTTTATTAACGTGCTTAAACACGGACGGAGGGTGTGGCTAGCCAACAGGGAATGCTTACTCCTTCCGGGCACATGGTCCCAACTCTGGCTTGCTAGGGGTCCGTCGATACTTTATTTTGTGCTATTTTATGAGTGCTGTTAAGGTTATCGTCAGGATCTTATTTTGTTGGGTGTCACTGCTGGTGGACCAGGAGTCCCCGAGGGCACATGTAGCCAAGTTCGATCAATTTCGGTTGATCGTTTATTCAACGCTCTCTAAAATTTCTGTTATCAAAATTCCTTGAAATTTCTAAAACGTGGGTCCTGTAGCATCATATCCCACCCATCTGCTACGTCTTTCGGTACGCTTTTTCGACATTGTAACTTTCGTACTTTTTTGGCATATTACATTGTTTAGATTTGAGGATCACTGACGAGGGTTAAATACCCGAAACGTGCATGTCTGGTCCATGTTGCCAGTTTTTCTTTTTTTAAATGATGCTATTCAATTGAAGACGTTTACATTTATACCACTTGGTGAGTGTCACTGCTGGTGGACCAGGAGTCCCCGAGGGCACATGTAGCCAAGTTCGATCAATTTCGGTTGATCGTTTCTTCAACGCATTCTAAATTTCTGTTATCAAAATTTCTTGAAATTTCTAAAACGTGGGTCCTGTAGCATCATATCCCACCCATCCTGCTACGTCTTTCGGTACGCTTTTTCGACATAGTAACTTTCATACTTTTTGGCATATTACATTGTTTAGATTTGAGGATCACTGACGAGGGTTAAGTACCCGAAACGTGCATGTCTGGTCCATGTTGCCAATTTATCTGTTCTTAAATGATGCTATTCAATTGAAGACGTTTACATTTATACCACTTGGTGAGTGTCACTGCTGGTGGACCAGGAGTCCCCGAGGGCACATGTAGCCAAGTTCGATCAATTTCGGTTGATCGTTTCTTCAACGCATTCTAAATTTCTGTTATCAAAATTTCTTGAAATTTCTAAAACGTGGGTCCTGTAGCATCATATCCCACCCATTCCTGCTACGTCTTTCGGTACGCTTTTTCGACATAGTAACTTTCATACTTTTTTGGCATATTACATTGTTTAGATTTGAGGATCACTGACGAGGGTTAAGTACCCGAAACGTGCATGTCTGGTCCATGTTGCCAATTTATCTGTTCTTAAATGATGCTATTCAATTGAAGACGTTTACATTTATACCACTTGGTGAGTGTCACTGCTGGTGGACCAGGAGTCCCCGAGGGCACATGTAGCCAAGTTCGATCAATTTCGGTTGATCGTTTCTTCAACGCATTCTAAATTTCTGTTATCAAAATTTCTTGAAATTTCTAAAACGTGGGTCCTGTAGCATCATATCCCACCCATCCTGCTACGTCTTTCGGTACGCTTTTTCGACATAGTAACTTTCATACTTTTTGGCATATTACATTGTTTAGATTTGAGGATCACTGACGAGGGTTAAGTACCCGAAACGTGCATGTCTGGTCCATGTTGCCAATTTATCTGTTCTTAAATGATGCTATTCAATTGAAGACGTTTACATTTATACCACTTGGTGAGTGTCACTGCTGGTGGACCAGGAGTCCCCGAGGGCACATGTAGCCAAGTTCGATCAATTTCGGTTGATCGTTTCTTCAACGCATTCTAAATTTCTGTTATCAAAATTTCTTGAAATTTCTAAAAAGTGGGTCCTGTAGCATCATATCCCACCCATCCTGCTACGTCTTTCGGTACGCTTTTTCGACATAGTAACTTTCATACTTTTTGGCATATTACATTGTTTAGATTTGAGGATCACTGACGAGGGTTAAGTACCCGAAACGTGCATGTCTGGTCCATGTTGCCAATTTATCTGTTCTTAAATGATGCTATTCAATTGAAGACGTTTACATTGATACCACTTGGTGAGTGTCACTGCTGGTGGACCAGGAGTCCCCGAGGGCACATGTAGCCAAGTTCGATCAATTTCGGTTGATCGTTTCTTCAACGCATTCTAAATTTCTGTTATCAAAATTTCTTGAAATTTCTAAAAAGTGGGTTCTGTAGCATCATATCCCACCCATCCTGCTACGTCTTTCGGTACGCTTTTTCGACATAGTAACTTTCATACTTTTTGGCATATTACATTGTTTAGATTTGAGGATCACTGACGAGGGTTAAGTACCCGAAACGTGCATGTCTGGTCCATGTTGCCAATTTATCTGTTCTTAAATGATGCTATTCAATTGAAGACGTTTACATTTATACCACTTGGTGAGTGTCACTGCTGGTGGACCAGGAGTCCCCGAGGGCACATGTAGCCAAGTTCGATCAATTTCGGTTGATCGTTTCTTCAACGCATTCTAAATTTCTGTTATCAAAATTTCTTGAAATTTCTAAAAAGTGGGTCCTGTAGCATCATATCCCACCCATCCTGCTACGTCTTTCGGTACGCTTTTTCGACATAGTAACTTTCATACTTTTTGGCATATTACATTGTTTAGATTTGAGGATCACTGACGAGGGTTAAGTACCCGAAACGTGCATGTCTGGTCCATGTTGCCAATTTATCTGTTCTTAAATGATGCTATTCAATTGAAGACGTTTACATTTATACCACTTGGTGAGTGTCACTGCTGGTGGACCAGGAGTCCCCGAGGGCACATGTAGCCAAGTTCGATCAATTTCGGTTGATCGTTTCTTCAACGCATTCTAAATTTCTGTTATCAAAATTTCTTGAAATTTCTAAAACGTGGGTCCTGTAGCATCATATCCCACCCATCCTGCTACGTCTTTCGGTACGCTTTTTCGACATAGTAACTTTCATACTTTTTGGCATATTACATTGTTTAGATTTGAGGATCACTGACGAGGGTTAAGTACCCGAAACGTGCATGTCTGGTCCATGTTGCCAATTTATCTGTTCTTAAATGATGCTATTCAATTGAAGACGTTTACATTTATACCACTTGGTGAGTGTCACTGCTGGTGGACCAGGAGTCCCCGAGGGCACATGTAGCCAAGTTCGATCAATTTCGGTTGATCGTTTCTTCAACGCATTCTAAATTTCTGTTATCAAAATTTCTTGAAATTTCTAAAACGTGGGTCCTGTAGCATCATATCCCACCCATCCTGCTACGTCTTTCGGTACGCTTTTTCGACATAGTAACTTTCATACTTTTTTGGCATATTACATTGTTTAGATTTGAGGATCACTGACGAGGGTTAAGTACCCGAAACGTGCATGTCTGGTCCATGTTGCCAATTTATCTGTTCTTAAATGATGCTATTCAATTGAAGACGTTTACATTTATACCACTTGGTGAGTGTCACTGCTGGTGGACCAGGAGTCCCCGAGGGCACATGTAGCCAAGTTCGATCAATTTCGGTTGATCGTTTCTTCAACGCATTCTAAAATTTCTGTTATCAAAATTTCTTGAAATTTCTAAAAAGTGGGTCCTGTAGCATCATATCCCACCCATCTGCTACGTCTTTCGGTACGCTTTTTCGACATAGTAACTTTCATACTTTTTGGCATATTACATTGTTTAGATTTGAGGATCACTGACGAGGGTTAAGTACCCGAAACGTGCATGTCTGGTCCATGTTGCCAATTTATCTGTTCTTAAATGATGCTATTCAATTGAAGACGTTTACATTTATACCACTTGGTGAGTGTCACTGCTGGTGGACCAGGAGTCCCCGAGGGCACATGTAGCCAAGTTCGATCAATTTCGGTTGATCGTTTCTTCAACGCATTCTAAATTTCTGTTATCAAAATTTCTTGAAATTTCTAAAACGTGGGTCCTGTAGCATCATATCCCACCCATCCTGCTACGTCTTTCGGTACGCTTTTTCGACATAGTAACTTTCATACTTTTTGGCATATTACATTGTTTAGATTTGAGGATCACTGACGAGGGTTAAGTACCCGAAACGTGCATGTCTGGTCCATGTTGCCAATTTATCTGTTCTTAAATGATGCTATTCAATTGAAGACGTTTACATTTATACCACTTGGTGAGTGTCACTGCTGGTGGACCAGGAGTCCCCGAGGGCACATGTAGCCAAGTTCGATCAATTTCGGTTGATCGTTTCTTCAACGCATTCTAAATTTCTGTTATCAAAATTTCTTGAAATTTCTAAAAAGTGGGTCCTGTAGCATCATATCCCACCCATCCTGCTACG
This sequence comes from Pinctada imbricata, assembly GCA_033119305.1. NCBI lineage: Eukaryota > Metazoa > Mollusca > Bivalvia > Pterioida > Pteriidae > Pinctada > Pinctada imbricata. The sequence continues at coordinate 31,914,942 of VSWD01000013.1, forward strand.
TCTTTCGGTACGCTTTTTCGACATAGTAACTTTCATACTTTTTGGCATATTACATTGTTTAGATTTGAGGATCACTGACGAGGGTTAAGTACCCGAAACGTGCATGTCTGGTCCATGTTGCCAATTTATCTGTTCTTAAATGATGCTATTCAATTGAAGACGTTTACATTTATACCACTTGGTGAGTGTCACTGCTGGTGGACCAGGAGTCCCCGAGGGCACATGTAGCCAAGTTCGATCAATTTCGGTTGATCGTTTCTTCAACGCATTCTAAATTTCTGTTATCAAAATTTCTTGAAATTTCTAAAAAGTGGGTTCTGTAGCATCATATCCCACCCATCCTGCTACGTCTTTCGGTACGCTTTTTCGACATAGTAACTTTCATACTTTTTGGCATATTACATTGTTTAGATTTGAGGATCACTGACGAGGGTTAAGTACCCGAAACGTGCATGTCTGGTCCATGTTGCCAATTTATCTGTTCTTAAATGATGCTATTCAATTGAAGACGTTTACATTTATACCACTTGGTGAGTGTCACTGCTGGTGGACCAGGAGTCCCCGAGGGCACATGTAGCCAAGTTCGATCAATTTCGGTTGATCGTTTCTTCAACGCATTCTAAATTTCTGTTATCAAAATTTCTTGAAATTTCTAAAACGTGGGTCCTGTAGCATCATATCCCACCCATCCTGCTACGTCTTTCGGTACGCTTTTTCGACATAGTAACTTTCATACTTTTTGGCATATTACATTGTTTAGATTTGAGGATCACTGACGAGGGTTAAGTACCCGAAACGTGCATGTCTGGTCCATGTTGCCAATTTATCTGTTCTTAAATGATGCTATTCAATTGAAGACGTTTACATTTATACCACTTGGTGAGTGTCACTGCTGGTGGACCAGGAGTCCCCGAGGGCACATGTAGCCAAGTTCGATCAATTTCGGTTGATCGTTTCTTCAACGCATTCTAAATTTCTGTTATCAAAATTTCTTGAAATTTCTAAAAAGTGGGTCCTGTAGCATCATATCCCACCCATCCTGCTACGTCTTTCGGTACGCTTTTTCGACATAGTAACTTTCATACTTTTTGGCATATTACATTGTTTAGATTTGAGGATCACTGACGAGGGTTAAGTACCCGAAACGTGCATGTCTGGTCCATGTTGCCAATTTATCTGTTCTTAAATGATGCTATTCAATTGAAGACGTTTACATTTATACCACTTGGTGAGTGTCACTGCTGGTGGACCAGGAGTCCCCGAGGGCACATGTAGCCAAGTTCGATCAATTTCGGTTGATCGTTTCTTCAACGCATTCTAAATTTCTGTTATCAAAATTTCTTGAAATTTCTAAAAAGTGGGTTCTGTAGCATCATATCCCACCCATCCTGCTACGTCTTTCGGTACGCTTTTTCGACATAGTAACTTTCATACTTTTTGGCATATTACATTGTTTAGATTTGAGGATCACTGACGAGGGTTAAGTACCCGAAACGTGCATGTCTGGTCCATGTTGCCAATTTATCTGTTCTTAAATGATGCTATTCAATTGAAGACGTTTACATTTATACCACTTGGTGAGTGTCACTGCTGGTGGACCAGGAGTCCCCGAGGGCACATGTAGCCAAGTTCGATCAATTTCGGTTGATCGTTTCTTCAACGCATTCTAAATTTCTGTTATCAAAATTTCTTGAAATTTCTAAAACGTGGGTCCTGTAGCATCATATCCCACCCATCCTGCTACGTCTTTCGGTACGCTTTTTCGACATAGTAACTTTCATACTTTTTTGGCATATTACATTGTTTAGATTTGAGGATCACTGACGAGGGTTAAGTACCCGAAACGTGCATGTCTGGTCCATGTTGCCAATTTATCTGTTCTTAAATGATGCTATTCAATTGAAGACGTTTACATTTATACCACTTGGTGAGTGTCACTGCTGGTGGACCAGGAGTCCCCGAGGGCACATGTAGCCAAGTTCGATCAATTTCGGTTGATCGTTTCTTCAACGCATTCTAAATTTCTGTTATCAAAATTTCTTGAAATTTCTAAAACGTGGGTCCTGTAGCATCATATCCCACCCATCCTGCTACGTCTTTCGGTACGCTTTTTCGACATAGTAACTTTCATACTTTTTTGGCATATTACATTGTTTAGATTTGAGGATCACTGACGAGGGTTAAGTACCCGAAACGTGCATGTCTGGTCCATGTTGCCAATTTATCTGTTCTTAAATGATGCTATTCAATTGAAGACGTTTACATTTATACCACTTGGTGAGTGTCACTGCTGGTGGACCAGGAGTCCCCGAGGGCACATGTAGCCAAGTTCGATCAATTTCGGTTGATCGTTTCTTCAACGCATTCTAAATTTCTGTTATCAAAATTTCTTGAAATTTCTAAAACGTGGGTCCTGTAGCATCATATCCCACCCATCCTGCTACGTCTTTCGGTACGCTTTTTCGACATAGTAACTTTCATACTTTTTTGGCATATTACATTGTTTAGATTTGAGGATCACTGACGAGGGTTAAGTACCCGAAACGTGCATGTCTGGTCCATGTTGCCAATTTATCTGTTCTTAAATGATGCTATTCAATTTGAAGACGTTTACATTTATACCACTTGGTGAGTGTCACTGCTGGTGGACCAGGAGTCCCCGAGGGCACATGTAGCCAAGTTCGATCAATTTCGGTTGATCGTTTCTTCAACGCATTCTAAATTTCTGTTATTAAAATTTCTTGAAATTTCTAAAAAGTGGGTCCTGTAGCATCATATCCCACCCATCCTGCTACGTCTTTCGGTACGCTTTTTCGACATAGTAACTTTCATACTTTTTTGGCATATTACATTGTTTAGATTTGAGGATCACTGACGAGGGTTAAGTACCCGAAACGTGCATGTCTGGTCCATGTTGCCAATTTATCTGTTACTTAAATGATGCTATTCAATTGAAGACGTTTACATTGATACCACTTGGTGAGTGTCACTGCTGGTGGACCAGGAGTCCCCGAGGGCACATGTAGCCAAGTTCGATCAATTTCGGTTGATCGTTTCTTCAACGCATTCTAAGATTTGTTATCAAAATTTCTTGAAATTTCTAAAACGTGGGTCCTGTAGCATCATATCCCACCCATCCTGCTACGTCTTTCGGTACGCTTTTTCGACATAGTAACTTTCATACTTTTTGGCATATTACATTGTTTAGATTTGAGGATCACTGACGAGGGTTAAGTACCCGAAACGTGCATGTCTGGTCCATGTTGCCAATTTATCTGTTCTTAAATGATGCTATTCAATTGAAGACGTTTACATTTATACCACTTGGTGAGTGTCACTGCTGGTGGACCAGGAGTCCCCGAGGGCACATGTAGCCAAGTTCGATCAATTTCGGTTGATCGTTTCTTCAACGCATTCTAAAATTTCTGTTATCAAAATTTCTTGAAATTTCTAAAACGTGGGTCCTGTAGCATCATATCCCACCCATCCTGCTACGTCTTTCGGTACGCTTTTTCGACATAGTAACTTTCATACTTTTTGGCATATTACATTGTTTAGATTTGAGGATCACTGACGAGGGTTAAGTACCCGAAACGTGCATGTCTGGTCCATGTTGCCAATTTATCTGTTCTTAAATGATGCTATTCAATTGAAGACGTTTACATTTATACCACTTGGTGAGTGTCACTGCTGGTGGACCAGGAGTCCCCGAGGGCACATGTAGCCAAGTTCGATCAATTTCGGTTGATCGTTTCTTCAACGCATTCTAAATTTCTGTTATCAAAATTTCTTGAAATTTCTAAAACGTGGGTCCTGTAGCATCATATCCCACCCATCCTGCTACGTCTTTCGGTACGCTTTTTCGACATAGTAACTTTCATACTTTTTGGCATATTACATTGTTTAGATTTGAGGATCACTGACGAGGGTTAAGTACCCGAAACGTGCATGTCTGGTCCATGTTGCCAATTTATCTGTTCTTAAATGATGCTATTCAATTGAAGACGTTTACATTTATACCACTTGGTGAGTGTCACTGCTGGTGGACCAGGAGTCCCCGAGGGCACATGTAGCCAAGTTCGATCAATTTCGGTTGATCGTTTCTTCAACGCATTCTAAAATTTCTGTTATCAAAATTTCTTGAAATTTCTAAAACGTGGGTCCTGTAGCATCATATCCCACCCATCCTGCTACGTCTTTCGGTACGCTTTTTCGACATAGTAACTTTCATACTTTTTGGCATATTACATTGTTTAGATTTGAGGATCACTGACGAGGGTTAAGTACCCGAAACGTGCATGTCTGGTCCATGTTGCCAATTTATCTGTTCTTAAATGATGCTATTCAATTGAAGACGTTTACATTTATACCACTTGGTGAGTGTCACTGCTGGTGGACCAGGAGTCCCCGAGGGCACATGTAGCCAAGTTCGATCAATTTCGGTTGATCGTTTCTTCAACGCATTCTAAATTTCTGTTATCAAAATTTCTTGAAATTTCTAAAACGTGGGTCCTGTAGCATCATATCCCACCCATCCTGCTACGTCTTTCGGTACGCTTTTTCGACATAGTAACTTTCATACTTTTTGGCATATTACATTGTTTAGATTTGAGGATCACTGACGAGGGTTAAGTACCCGAAACGTGCATGTCTGGTCCATGTTGCCAATTTATCTGTTCTTAAATGATGCTATTCAATTGAAGACGTTTACATTTATACCACTTGGTGAGTGTCACTGCTGGTGGACCAGGAGTCCCCGAGGGCACATGTAGCCAAGTTCGATCAATTTCGGTTGATCGTTTCTTCAACGCATTCTAAATTTCTGTTATCAAAATTTCTTGAAATTTCTAAAACGTGGGTCCTGTAGCATCATATCCCACCCATCCTGCTACGTCTTTCGGTACGCTTTTTCGACATAGTAACTTTCATACTTTTTGGCATATTACATTGTTTAGATTTGAGGATCACTGACGAGGGTTAAGTACCCGAAACGTGCATGTCTGGTCCATGTTGCCAATTTATCTGTTCTTAAATGATGCTATTCAATTGAAGACGTTTACATTTATACCACTTGGTGAGTGTCACTGCTGGTGGACCAGGAGTCCCCGAGGGCACATGTAGCCAAGTTCGACGATCAATTTCGGTTGATCGTTTCTTCAACGCATTCTAAAATTTCTGTTATCAAAATTTCTTGAAATTTCTAAAACGTGGGTCCTGTAGCATCATATCCCACCCATCCTGCTACGTCTTTCGGTACGCTTTTTCGACATAGTAACTTTCATACTTTTTTGGCATATTACATTGTTTAGATTTGAGGATCACTGACGAGGGTTAAGTACCCGAAACGTGCATGTCTGGTCCATGTTGCCAATTTATCTGTTCTTAAATGATGCTATTCAATTGAAGACGTTTACATTTATACCACTTGGTGAGTGTCACTGCTGGTGGACCAGGAGTCCCCGAGGGCACATGTAGCCAAGTTCGATCAATTTCGGTTGATCGTTTCTTCAACGCATTCTAAATTTCTGTTATCAAAATTTCTTGAAATTTCTAAAACGTGGGTCCTGTAGCATCATATCCCACCCATCCTGCTACGTCTTTCGGTACGCTTTTTCGACATAGTAACTTTCATACTTTTTTGGCATATTACATTGTTTAGATTTGAGGATCACTGACGAGGGTTAAGTACCCGAAACGTGCATGTCTGGTCCATGTTGCCAATTTATCTGTTCTTAAATGATGCTATTCAATTGAAGACGTTTACATTTATACCACTTGGTGAGTGTCACTGCTGGTGGACCAGGAGTCCCCGAGGGCACATGTAGCCAAGTTCGATCAATTTCGGTTGATCGTTTCTTCAACGCATTCTAAATTTCTGTTATCAAAATTTCTTGAAATTTCTAAAACGTGGGTCCTGTAGCATCATATCCCACCCATCTGCTACGTCTTTCGGTACGCTTTTTCGACATAGTAACTTTCATACTTTTTGGCATATTACATTGTTTAGATTTGAGGATCACTGACGAGGGTTAAGTACCCGAAACGTGCATGTCTGGTCCATGTTGCCAATTTATCTGTTCTTAAATGATGCTATTCAATATGAAGACGTTTACATTTATACCACTTGGTGAGTGTCACTGCTGGTGGACCAGGAGTCCCCGAGGGCACATGTAGCCAAGTTCGATCAATTTCGGTTGATCGTTTCTTCAACGCATTCTAAAATTTCTGTTATCAAAATTTCTTGAAATTTCTAAAACGTGGGTCCTGTAGCATCATATCCCACCCATCCTGCTACGTCTTTCGGTACGCTTTTTCGACATAGTAACTTTCATACTTTTTGGCATATTACATTGTTTAGATTTGAGGATCACTGACGAGGGTTAAGTACCCGAAACGTGCATGTCTGGTCCATGTTGCCAATTTATCTGTTCTTAAATGATGCTATTCAATTGAAGACGTTTACATTGATACCACTTGGTGAGTGTCACTGCTGGTGGACCAGGAGTCCCCGAGGGCACATGTAGCCAAGTTCGATCAATTTCGGTTGATCGTTTCTTCAACGCATTCTAAATTTCTGTTATCAAAATTTCTTGAAATTTCTAAAAAGTGGGTCCTGTAGCATCATATCCCACCCATCTTGCTACGTCTTTCGGTACGCTTTTTCGACATAGTAACTTTCATACTTTTTGGCGTATTACATTGTTTAGATTTGAGGATCACTGACGAGGGTTAAATACCCGAAACGTGCATGTCTGGTCCATGTTGCCAATTTATCTGTTCTTAAATGATCCTATTCGATTTGAAGAAGATTACATTTATACCACTTGGTAAGTGTCACTGCTGGTGGACCAGGAGTCCCCGAGGGCACAGGTAGCCAAGTTCGATCAATTTCGGTTGATCGTTTCTTCAACGCATTCTAAAATTTCTGTTATCAAAATTTCTTGAAATTTCTAAAACGTGGGTCCTGTAGCATCATATGCCACCCATTCTGCTACGTCTTTCGGTACGTTTTTTCGACATTGTAACATCTGTACTTAAATGATGCTATTAAATTTGAAAACGTTTACATTTATACCACTTGGTGAGTGTCACTGCTGGTGGACCAGGAGTCCCCGAGGGCACATGTAGCCAAGTTCGATCAATTTCGGTTGATCGTTTCTTCAACGCATTCTAAAATTTCTGTTATCAAAATTTCTTGAAATTTCGAAAACGTGGGTCCTGAAGCATCATTTCCCACCCATTCTGCTACGTCTTTCGCTACGCTTTTTCGACATGTTTGAAGTGTTTTAATTTCATTGTGTTCTCTAACTTGGCTATCTACACTTATTTCGTGTTGCAGTGTGGAGTTGTTAAAGCAATTCCCCGCGACCCGATGTTTGAAGTGTTTTAAATTCATTGTGTTCTCTAACTTGGCTATCTACACTTATTTCGTGTTGCAGTGTGGAGTTGGTAAAGCAATTCCCCGCGACCCGATGTTTGAAGTGTTTTAATTTCATTGTGTTCTCTAACTTGGCTATCTACACTTATTTCGTGTTGCAGTGTGGAGTTGGTAAAGCAATTCCCCGCGACCCGATGTTTGAAGTGTTTTAATTTCATTGTGTTCTCTAACTTGGCCATCTACACTTATTTCGTGTTGCAGTATGGAGTTGGTAAAGCAATTCCCCGCGACCCGATGTTTGAATTTTTTTAATTTCATTGTGTTCTCTAACTTGGCTTTGTTGTAGTGTCTTCTACGTAAGACTCTAATTCACTTTTCTTCCATTATCGCATTATGGCATTTTTAAGGTCGCCTCGTATCAAACTAACCCCCTTGAGATTACCCTCTGTCACTACAGTCACTTTACCATCATCGACATTCAACAGTAAAAAACTTTTTTCCTCACCAAGAGTACTCTTATCACCTCTCAAATTTAGACCCCACAGTCGTATTTTACGCACTACTCCATCTGCAGGCTCTACATTCAACAACAGACACAGAGGGTTCTCAATTATTTCTAAGTGCAAAAGTAAAAGATGCTCGTTGTGTCACCTCACCAACTGCGACTCCATAATGACATCCAGTGTAAATGGGCAGAAATTCAAAATCGAGGTAGACCAGGACATCGACTGATCATCTCAAGATCTTATTTACGCAATGACTTGAAATGCCAGGGGATGTGGCGCACAATATGTAGATGAGACAGGCCAACCTTTAAAATCTCGTTTTAGGAACCATTCTTATAAGATCAGAACCTCACGTCAACAAAAACACAGAAACTTTCTTTATAATCACTTTGTTAAATATAATCATTCTATTTCGGATATCACCATTACCCCAGTTCAGACTTTTCCAAAACGTAAAAATGAAAGTAAGACCGAAATTAAAAAACGCCGACTACAAGCTGAACTTGCCTGGATCACCAAACTTCAGACTGCGTACCCTCTTGGTTTAAACGATCAAATTTATGGACAAGGAAACATTTCCTCAGCTTCTACCAATATCAACATCTTTTCAATTCGCCCAAACACGAAAAGGAAATACAGGTCACACGGGAAAAGACGAAACAACAAAAAAGAAAACGATCCAGAATATACCGCTCTCTCAACGATTTACTTACTATAGCACGCAATGGCGGAAGACATGAGCTGTTACATGCTCTGTCGTCAATACCAGTTATGCACTTGAAATCTATCTTGGATGAAGCAGAGGTTGCATTCCTAAGAAACACTGACTGATTCAGACTTAATATCATTGTCTCATTCGCTCAGTATAAACTTTATCCTATTGTGAAAAACACCTCACCGAAAAGACGATTCATAAAAATCCCGTTTATTAACAAAGGTTTTGATCTTCTAAACATCTCTAATATTTTTCGGGATCATCGCGTACAAAGTACCATTCCTCAATATTTTGAAAATTTAGAGCCACCTCTTATTTGTTATAAGTACAAGAAACCTATTCGAAACATTGTTTTTAACTATAATAAAGTTACAACGGATCCTGGACATACTTGAATCGTGTCCTGCTTCTTGAGAATGTGCAACTTCTAAATATCTCTACAAACCAGCTGGCCATGTTGTTACAGGTGACTTTTCAATTATCCAAGACAGACAGCTCCGTGGTCTTCTTAAAAAAGGACCTAAGTATAGAATCCCATCCAAGATAGATTTTGTCAAATGCCGTGAAGTGCTTACGGAAGCCTTAGATAATTATACGAAAAGATGGTGTAAATCAGAAGGAGTCGAACCGCATGCTCTGAATGACTGGAAAAACCTCATTTTAGATATAACGGATATTCGAATAGATAACTTCCATAAAAACCCTCATCTTTTTCAAAATCCACGTTCCAAATCAGAAAGATATTTCAAATCCAAACTAAGTAAATTACATGAAAAATATGTCTTTGCACCAGCTGATAAAGCAGCCAACAGCACCATTATCATTTGAAAACGTTACTACATATCAACTTTGATTTCGGAACTTTCGTCTACTAATACATATATCAAAAGCAATGAAAGTGCATCTAACATTTTAGGCAAGCATAACAGTGAACTGTCTTCATTCAATATCTCTATTTCTAAATTGGATCTCCCAACACTATATTGCATACCGAAACTGCACAAGTCTCCTTACAAATTTCGATTTATTGCTAATTCTAGTAACTGCTCCACTACAATTTTGTCTAGAAATCTGACGTCAGCACTTACTGCTATTAAAGAACACATAACTAGATATTGTGAAACGGTTCTAAACAGGAACGATGTAAATTTATTTTGGTCTATTAAGAATTCAGGGGATGTGATTGAAAAAATGAAATCTGTAAATTTCCAAGCCAATACGATTTCTTCATACGACTTCTCTAATATGTACACCACACTTCCTCATGACAAAATTAATGATCGATTATCTAATCTCATTAAATGGTGTTTTGATCGAGAGCGAAAAACTTACATTTGTACATCTGAATCGAAGGGTTTCTTTTCCTCGACAGACTACAAATCATACAAATCATGGACATGTAGTGACCTGTGTAATGCCTTGTCCTTCCTCTTGGACAATATTTATGTTAGATTTGGTGAGGATCTATACAAGCAGGTTGTAGGAATTCCTATGGGTACTAACTGTGCGCCTCTTGTTGCAGATTTATTTTTATACACTTATGAAAAAGAATTTATCCAAAATCTTCAAAAGCAAAGAAAATTTGATGAGCTGAAATGTTTCAATAATACTTCTAGGTATCTGGATGATATTCTAACCATTGACAATCCTGCTTTTGAATTATATAAGAATGAAATTTATCCACAAGAATTAACCCTTAACAAGGCAAACCTTTCAAATACAGAAACACCCTTTTTGGACCTAAATATCAAAATTGTAAACGGAAAGATTCATACAAGTGTATATGACAAAAGGGATGATTTTGGATTCAACATAGTAAATTTCCCTTGGCTTGACGGTGATGTTCCAAGATTACCGTCATATGGCATTTACATATCACAGCTCATCCGGTACGCTAGAGCATGTACTGATATTTTGGATTTTCACAGTAGAAATTTACAAATTACCAAAAAACTTTTAGGTCAAGGTTTCCGCTTTCATAAACTAGTTAAGACTTTCTGGAATTTTACAAGAATTACAGTCAACTTCTTTTAAAATTCGGATCTATACATTCAACGGAGTACATTACTATGGGTATTACACAACCTGTCTTTTATGGTGATATGATAAACAAAATAAAAAGGATCAAAGGTAGGCAGCATAACCATCGAAAATGCGTCAGAATCATCAAACGCCTTTTATATCGTGGATATGATCCTAATGTCACCAGACGGACACTAGGCTTGGTACTTGACCAATCTACAGTCTTGTACAAGCGCATCCTTGAGACTTGCACTCTGACTGACTGTGACGACGGGACTCCATGACGGGCCCTGTCCAAACCTCTTTAGAGAAGACAGGGCCCCGACCACCTGTCCTCTCTGTATGTCAGTCGGACTCCTCGGGTGATTACATACATGAGCTCGCTACAGCCGGCAGAGCAGGGACTGTATTACGCATGCCCTCTTTTTATATCCATTTACATATTCATCTGTGTCTCTGGGGCCTCTGCGTTTCGCGGTCTTGTTTGTGTGATGTCATCTTACAGTGAGGAGGTTGTTTTACACCACAATTGTACGTTCTTCGAGACCTCTGGGTAATTGGAGAAGTGAGAGGGTTGTGCGCACGTAATCCAGGATAACCACACCATTTGCTACTTGCGTGACAGATGGCCGTCCAAAGTCGGCACCGGTTACCCATTGGTCTCGTCGGTTTATGTGTAGTCTTTTGTGTTTGATGTTTACATGTCGTATGTCTCTTTTCCGTCTCATGCTGTACTCGTCTTTTGTGTTTTTTGCATCGGGTGATTTGGTGTTTTACTGTTGATGCTGCAAAGGGGTCTTGTTGGAGATCTCCTCCCTTCTTTTTGTAACTTTCATCCTTTTTTGGCATATTACATTGTTTAGATTTAAGGATCACTGACGAGGGTTATATACCCGAAACGTGCATGTCTGGTCCATGTTGCCAATTTATCTGTTCTTAAATTATGCTATTCGATTTGAAGACGTTTACATTTATACCACTTGGTGAGTGTCACTGCTGGTGGACCAGGAGTCCCCGAGGGCACATGTTAGCCAAGTTCGATCAATTTCATTTGATCGTTCTTCAAACGCATTCTAAAATTTCTGTTATCAAAATTTCTTGAAAGTTTCTAAAACGAGGGGTCCTGTAGCATCTATCCCATCCATCTGCTACGGTCTTTCGGTACGCCTTTTTCGACATATGTAACTTTCATACTTTTTTGCATCATTATCATGTTTAGATTTGGAGGATCACCTGACGAGGTGTAAGTACCCGAAACGTGCTGTCTGGTCGATGTTGTCCAATTTATCTGTCTTAAATGATGCCGATTTCGATATGAAGCAGTTTACATTTATACCACTTGGTGAGTGTTCACTGCTGGTGGACCAGGAGTCCCCGAGGGCACATGTAGCCAAGTTCGATCAATTTCGGTTGATCGTTTCTTCAACGCATTCTAAAATTTTCTGTTATCAAAATTTCTTGAAATTTCTAAAACGTGGGTCCTGTAGCATCATATCCCATCCATTCTGTTACGTCTTTCGGTATGCTTTTTCGACATAGTAACTTTCATACTTTTTTGGCGTATTACATTGTTTAGATTTGAGGATCACTGACGAGGGTTTAATACCCGAAACGTGCATGTCTGGTCCATGTTGCCAATTTATCTGTTCTTAAATGATGCAATTCGATTTGAAGAAGTTTACATTTATACCACTTGGTGAGTGTCACTGCTGGTGGACCAGGAGTCCCCTAGGGCACATGTAGTCAAGTTCGATCAATTTCGGTTGATCGTTTCTTCAACGCATTCTAAAATTTCTGTTATCAAAATTTCTTGAAATTTCTAAAACGTGGGTCCTGTAGCATCATATCCCATCCATTCTGCTACGTCTTTCGCTACGCTTTTTCGACATTGTAACTTTCATCCTTTTTTGGCTCATTTCATTGTTTAGATTTGAGGATCACCGACGAGGGTTAAATACCCGAAACGTGCATGTCTAGTCGATGTTGTCAATTTATCTTTTCTTAGATGATGCAACTCGATTTGAAGACGTTTACATTTATACCACTTGGTGAGTGTCACTGCTGGTGGACCAGGAGTCCCCGAGGGCACATGTAGCCAAGTTCGATCAATTTCGGTTGATCGTTTCTTCAACGCATTCTAAAATTTCTGTTATCAAAATTTCTGGAAATTTCGAAAACGTGGGTCCTGTTGCATCATATCCCACCCATTCTGCTACGTCTTTCGGTACGTTTTTTCGACATTGTAACATCTGTACTTAAATGATCCTTTTAAATTTGAAAACGTTTACATTGATACCACTTGGTGAGTGTCAATGCTGGTGGACCAGGAGTCCCCGAGGGCACATGTAGCCAAGTTCGATCAATTTCGGTTGATCGTTTCTTCAACGCATTCTAAATTTCTGTGATCAAAATGTCTTGAAATTTCTAAAAAGTGGGTCCTGTAGCTTCATATCCCCCCCCCCCATTCTGCTACGTCTTTCGGTACGCTTTTTTCGACATTGTAACTTTCATACTTTTTTGGCATATTACATTGTTTAGATTTGAGGATCACTGACGAGGGTTAAATACCCGAAACGTGCATGTCTGGTCCATGCTGCCAATTTATCTGTTCTTAAATGATGCTATTCGATTTGAAGAAGTTTCCATTTATACCACTTGGTGAGTGTCACTGCTGGTGGACCAGGAGTCCCCTAGGGCACATGTAGCCAAGTTCGATCAATTTCGGTTGATCGTTTCTTCAACGCATTCTAAAATTTCTGTTATCAAAATTTCTTGAAATTTCTAAAACGTGGGTCCTGTAGCATCATATCCCACGCATTCCGCTACGTCTATCGGTACGCTTTTTCGACATTGTAACTTTCATCCTTTTTCGGGATATTACATTGTTTAGATTTGAGGATCACTGACGAGGGTTAAATACCCGAAACGTGCATGTCTGGTCCATGTTGCCAATTTATCTGTTCTTAAATGATGCTATTCGATTTGAAGAAGTTTACATTTATACCACTTGGTGAGTGTCACTGCTGGTTGACCAGGAGTCCCCGAGGGCACATGTAGCCAAGTTCGATCGATTTCGGTTGATCGTTTCTTCAACGCATTCTAAAATTTCTGTTATCAAAATTCTTGAAATTTCGAAAACTTGGGTCCTGTAGCATCATATCCCACCCATTCCGCTACGTCTTTCGGTACGTTTTTTCGACATAGATTTGAGGATCACTGAAGAGGGTTAAATACCCGAAACGTGCATGTCTGGTCCATGTTGCCAATTTATCTGTTCTTTAATGATGCCATTCGATTTGAAGACGTTTACATTTATACCACTTGGTGAGTGTCACTGCTGGTGGACCAGGAGTCCCCGCGGGCACATGTAGCCAAGTTCGATCAATTTCAGTTGATCGTTTCTTCAACGCATTCTAAAATTTCTGTTATCAAAATTTCTTGAAATTTCGAAAACGTGGGTCCTGTAGCATCATATCCCACCCATTCTGCTACGTCTTTCGGTACGCTTTTTTTCGACATTGTAACTTTCATACTTTTTTGGCATATTACATTGTTTAGATTTGAGGATCACTGACGAGAGTTAAATACCCGAAACGTGCATGTCTGGTCCATGTTGCCAATTTATCTGTTCTTAAATCATGCTATTCGATTTGAAGAAGTTTACATTTATACCACTTGGTGAGTTTCACTGCTGGTGGACCAGGAGTCCCCTAGGGCACATGTAGCCAAGTTCGATCAATTTTGGTTGATCGTTTCTTCAACGCATTCTAAAATTTCTGTTATCAAAATTTCTTGAAATTTCGAAAACGTGGGTCCTGTAGCATCATATCTCATCCATTCTGTTACGTCTTTCGGTCACTTTTTCGACATTGCAACTTTCATACTTTTTTGGCATATTACATTGTTTAGATTTGAGGATCACTGACGAGGGTTAAATACCCGAAACGTGCATGTCTGGTCCATGTTGCTAATTTATCTGTTCTTAAATGATGCTGTTCGATTTGAAGACGTTTACATTTATACCACTTGGTGAGTGTCACTGCTGGTGGACCAGGAGTCCCCTAGGGCACATGTAGCCAAGTTCGATCAATTTCGGTTGATCGTTTCTTCAACGCATTCTAAAATTTCTGTTATCAAAATTTAAAGTTAGACATAATTTTAAATACGAGGGCTGATTTATATGTTGTGAGCCTCGTATTGATGGATGTCAATTCTATCAGACATTTTGCTTAAAATTTTACATCATCCCATTCAGTATCTATACACTTTTACCACCGGTGTTTAAGGACGCCAATACCACTTCTAATGAACTCCTTATCTTGACAGATAGATGGTCAGAAAGCTATCTACATCAAGTATGACGTCATCATCGGACTGAAAGTGGATGTCAGTGCTTTCAATTTTCGGATTATATGAAAGTCTGATGGAGCAAGATCAGGTGAATAAGGCGGATGCTCAAGCAAATTAAAGTAACAATCATGAATGACAGCCAAGGATGTGACATACTTGAGAACAGAAGCACTGTTCTGATGGAACAACACGCCTTAACTCAGCTTTCCGCTGTGCTTAAGTTTAATATTTTTCCGTAACTGTGCAAAAGTGAAGCATATTATGTGCCATTGATTGTTTGTCCTTTTTGGAGATAATCTATCGATCAGCAGAATATCTTCTGCATCCAAGAAAAGCGAGGCTCACAACATATCAATTAGTCCTCGTGCATCATATGTTGTTACCAATGGCAGAAGCTTTTCTTAAGCAAAAAATGTATTCAATATTATATTTCTAAAAGGCCTTTCCTTTTTTTTTTAATACTGAAAATCCTCGTCAGGAATATTCGTACTAAACATTTGTCAAGGATCCCTGACTTTAAGGCCCCTTTTTATCTCTGAGATATAGAAAATTTCAATGTAATTTGTAATAGTTTCTATACAAAATTACGAATTGACCATACGAGTATCAATTTACGATTCTAATTCTTATATACAAATGTGTTACTTTGTGTGACTTTTTTTTAAAAGGATATTCGGCAAATCCGTATAAATCGACATAAATACATTGTATTGCTATCTCAATACATATAAGGGTCGAACAATTTTCACTTGATCACATATTTTGTGAGCACGGCCACTCAGGTAAAAAGTTTTACTGTTAAAACATTGATGGGACGCCAACCCTTTGTTCTAACCATCCAAAATGTATATTTGACTGTCCAGTACCAAATCTAGGTCGCGTTTTTTTCAGAAAAAAATATACGCGACCTAGAGTGATATTGGGCATTCATGGGTAATTTTGTTTCTGAAATAGCCCTATTAACTTGCGTCCATGCCTAACTTTTTATAAATCTATCAAAATTACCTGATTTTTTGTGCATAGTTCAATCAAAGCCGCACAAGGGTAGGTATATTTTAGCTGACTTTATCAGCGCTTAGGGCAATATCTTAACAGAAAGGAATAAGAAACTTGTTGATGAAACATAGTTTAAACATTTTATAGGTCATTTCAACCAATTATTATAGCCTCTCCTTTAAGTCCGGATCCTTAAGTGAATATTCTTTTGCTTTTCATATCCTAAGAACCAAATTCAAAAATCATTTTCGTTATATGTATGACAGAAAATGCGATCAAGGTTCTTTGTTTAGGAAAGAATTATTACAAACAATATCATATTTTATCATTAATTGCATGCTGATTGTAGAAAAGATGTCGGAAACGTCTTCACATTCAACAGCATCATCTATGAGGGGTATGGTCAAATCGTACCATAACCAACTCGTACCTGCCACTTCGTACCATACCTTACTACCAACTTGTACCAAAACCATTTCGTACCATGACCAACTCGTACCATAAATTCTACCAACTCGTACCATGCATAAACTCGTACCATGCTTAAATTCGTCCCATCCATAAACTCGTAACATGGAACCAATACTCGTACCATAAACTCGTACCATGCATAAATCCCCACCCCTTCCAACTCGTACCATGGTACTCGGTAAATTGTACTTCGTAAACTCGTTCCTGAAATAACCTTTTTCGTATGGAGGGTAGAAAGAGTCATAATCCTAACTTAATATTCTTATTCTATTATAATATTTTTATTTCAATTGTTAATATTCTTATTCTATTTGAATATTTTTATTTCAATTGTTAATTTTCTTATTCTATTTTAACATTTTTATTTCAATTCTTATTGTTCTGCCCTTTCATTTCTACGATTCCATTGCTTCATTCCTATTTTTTAATTCTTTGTTTCAATTCCAATTCAAATATTCTTATTCTTTACTATATATATTTTTAGTTTTATCTTTTCTCTTATTCACATTATTTCGAAATCCAATTCTGATTTTCTAAATTTTAATTCTAATATTTTAACATTCTATTTCTAACATTCTGAGATTGTAATTCTAAAATTCTAACATCTATATTCTAACATTTTAACTCTAGTTTCTTATTTTTATTGCACGGATAAATCAGTATAGCTCTTATTCCTGCATTTGTGTAAATATGATACAACCCCCCCCCCCCGAACTTCAATTGAAATGTGTACCATTAAGATAATCAATGTAAGAATTTTGACCCTTTTAACCCTGTTGCATTTTTACGACATTTTGACACCAGGGGGCGATCGCGTTTGGTAAGTACATGTTTACGCAATGACGGTTCCCCTCTACTTTCTGTTTCGGGCTTTCCTGTTAGTGGTATTCGGATACGTACTCGGACTTCAAAATGACGGTCTGCAATTTAATAATTCTCAGCTTGTTTATGTTATTTACCGTAATAAACCTCGATGGATTTATTGCCACATTTTTCTTAAGATTCTCATATATGACATTTGCTAATAAACTGTTTATTCTGCTGTAAATCCGACTTTACCTACCACACTAAATCGAGTGAGTACTTGGTGGGCGCGGACTTCTGGGGAAGAACTACGTACATCACGTTCTAATAAAAGTTTGTTTTTTTTTCTTTTCACCATCATCAGCTGATTCAGACAAATAACAATGTTTTTTTTTTCAATCTTCAAATATTCATTTTCATAGAAATTTCGAAAAATAATATTATACACATCTTTCACAGTCATAATTAAATCGGCGACCGACTTCAAAATGAATTTCACTGCCTCGGACGCCTACGTCAGGACTTTCGGTGAAATGTTTTTAATGGAAATCAACTGAAATTTCAGTGAAAGCCATATTCCATGTTAACGAAGAGAGTCGGGCTCTTGAAAACCATCTAATGGGCGTAGAAGAAGAGGGATGATAATTTGGGATTTTTTATAACATAAACTTTGTTATAGATTTTTTTTTTCGGTACATCAAGGACTCTGTTTATAAGTCCTTAATTGGGCACAGTACATGACTTTACTTATTTTCCGCGCGTCAGCTTTTTTACGTTCATGATTAAATTCATACGATAAAGCTTTCCTGGCGCATCTCCTTACTCGCATTATCAATATGCAAAAGGCATCGATCTGTGCAATAATAGAGGGTATAGTCAGTGGCTAATTCAGCGGGGGGTGGGCAAGGATGGCACACATCCCTCCAGACAGTGTCCCAATAGGGGATCTTGTATCTTCAAAGAAAATGACTTATTATGTTTAGGGGGTATATAGGAATTACCCTGTCCGTCTATATGTCTGTCCGTCCAGTTAAGAAAAACATATTTCTTTCATACTATCAATGCTAGGCCTTTCATATTTTACACAAACGTTCACCATATGGAGTACTTCATCCTGTTACCATGACTTTTGATCCTGAGACGTTAGCCCTATAAATGTGTAGCATTTTATAGATTAACATGATAAAGATGTTTGAAAGTAGATTCATGAAATTTCTTTCATACTCTATTAATGGGTCTCTTCTTATATTTCATATACACATTTACCACAAAGAATACTAGTACTATATCTTAATATCAATTAACACATAGCCTTGACCTTGAACTAGGACCTAAAAACAATTATTCAGATTCCTCTGTAAGTATTTGTGATAGGGCTTTCATATTTCATACACAGATTTAACTTTTAAGAGGTACAAGTACATTAATAATGTCCTTTACTAGTTTCCAACATGTGGTTGAATGTTAAACGTCTTCAAATTCAATAGCATCATTTAAAACCTGATAAATTTACAGCATGGACCAGACATGAAACCCGTTACATGTTGGAAATTAGTAAAGGACAAGAATATTATTTTTGGTTATGATAACAGCGGTACTAAATTTTCCGCTTCAATTTTGAATGAGAATTATACAGTCTTGTACGAGCGCATTCTTAAGACTTGCACTCTGACTGACTGTGACGACGGGACTCCATGACGGGCCCTATCCAAACCTCCTTAGAGAACACAGGGCCCCTCTCTGAATGTCAGTCGGACTCCTCGGGACTCCTCGGGTGATAACATATATGAGCTCGCTACAGCCGGCAGAGTACGGACTGTATTACGCACGTCCTCTTTTTATATCCATTTACATATTCATCTGTGTTGCTTGGACCCCTGTGTTTTACGATCTTGTTTGTGTGTGGTCATCTAACAGTGAGGAGGTTGTTTTACACCATAATTGTGCGTTCTTCGAGACCTCTAGGAAATCGGAATAGTGGGAGGGTTGTGAGCACGTAATCCAGGATAACCACACCGTCTGCTATTTACGTGGCAGATGGCCGTCCTAAGTCGGCACCGGTTGCCCATTGGTCTCGTTGGTTTATGTGTAGTCTTTTATGTTTCATGTTTCTATGTTGTGAGTTGGTGTTCCTTGTCCCTTTTGCGTCTCTTTCTGTGGGTATCTGTCTTGTGTTTTTTGCATGGGTGTTTTGGGATTTTGCTGTGGGTGCTGCAACCTAGTGTTGTTGGAGATCCTCTCCTTTCTTTTCAATTTAAACAATTGAATATCACATCATAAATGCTGAGTCCGCGTCCGAGTACTAGATTTAGGCACGGCTGCGAAGGCTACATATACATACATTATATTATAAATATCTATACTTTATAATACTAAATATTTTACCGATCTCCTTTATCTCTTTTAACAAAAAGAATGCACATTTAAAAGTTTAACCAAAGGAACCCAAAAAACCACACACACACGTTGCACAAGGGAGCATTCAGTTTTTCATTACATAGACTGTGCAAGGGCCAAACGCCCCCTGGTGTCATAATGTCGTAAAAAGGCTTAAAAGGGTCAAAATTCTTACATTGATTTTCTTGTATTTGGTACACACTTCAAAGTTTTGATTTACAATACGTAATACACATGTATGTAATACGAGTAAGAGCTATATACTGATTTATCCATGCAATTAAACTAAGAAACTAGAGTTAAAATGTTAGAATACAGAAGTTAGAGTTTTCGAATTACAATACCAGAATGTAAGAAATAGAATTTTGAAATTAAATAATTAAAATAGAAAATATAAATTGGATTTCGAAATAATTTGAATAAGAGAAAAGATAAAAACTAAAAAGTTAAAGAATAAGAAAATTGAAATTGGAATTGAAAACAAAAATTTAGAAATAAGAATGTAGTAATGGAATTGTAGAAATGAAAGGGCAGAATAGGAATTGAAATAAAAAGATTAAAATAGAATAAGAATATTAACAATTGAAATAAAAACATTATAATAGAATAAGAATACTAAGTTAGGATTATGACTCTTTCTACCCTCCATATTTTCGGACCATGACAAATTTTTGCATTAGTTTCTATTGATTAAGCGTCACCAGACATGCATGTTTCGAATATCTAATCCGCAATAGTGGAAACCTGACATACATTGTAAAGAGTTCAACGAATAATTCATAGTTTATTCAAAAGATGTTGTATATATACGCTACATCGATGGGTGATTCGAGTTGTTTATGATTCGAGTAAATGTTAATGGGTACGAGATTCAGGGTGATTCGAGTTCGTTATGATAAGAGTTCATGTCAATGGGTACGAGATTATGTGTGGTACAAGTTGGTTATGATTCGAGTAAATGTTAATGGGTACGACATCCTAGGTAATTTGAGTTGATTATGATATTAATGTCGATGGGTACGAGATTATGTGTTGTACGAGTTGAAATAAAATTGGGTACGAGTTGGTTATGGTACGAGTTAATGTCAATGGGTACGAAATTCTGTGTGGTACGAGTTGGTTATGGTACGAGTATGTTATGGTACGCGTTGGAATAAAATTGGGTACGAGTTGTACACAGGAATTCGCAATGGGTACGAAATGACTCTTTATTTTGGTACGAGTTGGTCATGGTACGAAATGGTTATGGTACGAGTTGGTAAATTTTGGGTACGAAGTGACCAAGGTACGAGTTGGTTATGGTACGAAGTGACCATAAACCATCTATGACGGACCCTGTCCGAACTTGTAGAGAATGACAAATATGGATAATGACCATATCCCTGTAGTCGGGGAGCCAGCGGGACCCCCCATGCACCCTCTTGAGTACTTTTTTTCACGGGTACCATAATGTCCCTTAGGGTCTGCAGAATCAGTTTTCAGAATGTACTCAAAAATAAACTCATTTAGGCCATGTGTTTTCGACCGTTTCCATGGTAACCCCCTGCTTAAGTAAAGAAAGCACTATTGGTTAAGTAAAATAGCCATATCTTGGCCAAATGTTGAGCTAAACATCTGTAACTGGTATTAATATAACGAGGAAAGATTGTTCTATTAGTCAAGTGTACATATGCAAATTAACTCATTTGCATATTCATGAACATTAATGAATTTAAATAAAAATGCTTGAAAAATATTTAAAAAGCAGCTCTTTTCATTTTATTTTTGCTTCTAAACACTATATTTTGATGAATGATCATTATCAGTTGATATAAGAAATCTCTACAAAGTCTTTTCTCTACATTGAGATATCAAGTGAGTCAATATGTTAGTTCAATGGCTTCAAAATTGATGTTTTTTTACGCAAAAATGGCTATTTTAAGTAAGATGAACTGATTTTTGTATACTAATAATAAGATATTTACTACTTATAAAATAGAATATCTTAACCTGTTTTCTTGTAGTTTTATGTTTTTTTTTTCTCATGTAATAAATGTTTACGAAATACGATATACGTATTTTCGGTAATTTTTTGGACAAAAACCGCATTTTTCAGTAAAAAATATAACAGGTATCTGGAGGCAAATAGTTCCTGTAATTTATAAATGAAACGTATATGCTGATGTAATGCCATTGTTTTAATATCGATTTGTTTGTTAGAAGCGAAAAATGTTTTTTATTCTGCTATTTGGGGGAAAAATATCGTTTTCTCATACTAAAATTACTGATTTCTGAGAAATATTTTAAATACTTTATATTTGTTGAATAATAGGATATAAAACTTAAATTATTTGTATATCTCATCAGTGTATCAAATTAAAATGATAAAAAAGTTGTAAGTATGGAACGTTATAACATAACCACCGAATTACACTGAAAAAAAAGCTAAATGAGTCTTGAATAACACATTATGACCACCCAATAACGTAACAGAACAACTCAATGATAAAGTAACAAACCAATAACATTGCGATGCCACTCAATAACATTATCTTTTAACCCTTTATTATATATAAACAACTTAATAATACTATAGAACTTCCCAATAACACAGCAAAACCACTTCATAATACAATG
This sequence comes from Pinctada imbricata, assembly GCA_033119305.1. Taxonomy (NCBI): domain Eukaryota; kingdom Metazoa; phylum Mollusca; class Bivalvia; order Pterioida; family Pteriidae; genus Pinctada; species Pinctada imbricata. The sequence continues at coordinate 31,937,197 of VSWD01000013.1, forward strand.
TAAACACTCAATAACAAAGCAAAACCACTCAATAAAGTGGTTGTTTGACCCTTTACTACATGAAAAGGACTTAATAACGCAGCATAACTACACAATAACACAACAACATCACCAAATAACGTGATGGTTTTAGGCTTTGTCGTAATAACAAATCGTTTAATAACACAGCATAGCCTAAAACCACTCAATAAAACAGTATTACATCCCAATAACTTTGCATTACCATTCAATACCGTGGTCGTTTGACCCTTTTTATAACAAAACCACTCAATTACACAACATAAGCACCCAATTATATAACAAAACCACCCAATAACGTGATGGTTTGACCCTTTTTTGTATCAAAACAACTGATTACCATGTCTGTTTGACCCTTTATATTGAGAAAATCCAAAAAGCCATCATGATGTTCCATAAATATAACGAGGGAAGATTATTATTGAGTGGTAATGCTAAGTAATTCGGTGGTTATACTCTGGTTTTGTTTTAATAACGTGTCAAACCGTCACGTTATTGAGTAGTAATGATATGGAGGTGATTGTAGAAGTCGCGTGAGGTTCAGCGAACGAGACTCTAAACCCTACCTTTACCTTTTATTGGGTGATTATGCTGTGTTATTGAGTGGTTTTGATATGATAAAGGGTCGAACGACCACGTTTTTGAGTAGTAAAGGTAAGTTTTTGGATGGTTATGCTATGTTTTAAGTAGTTTTGTTATAATAAAGTGTGCAATCATCACGTTATTGAGTGGCAATGCTAAGTGACTGGCTGGTTATGCTATGCTATTAAGTGGTTCTGTTATAGCGAAAGCGTCAAAACATCACGTTATTAGGTGGTTTTGTTATGTTTTTGGGCGTTTATGCTGTATTATTAAGTGATTTGTTTATAGTAAAGGGTCAAACAACCACTATATTGTGTGGTTTTGCTATATTATTGAGTATTTACACTGTATTATTAAGTGGTTTTTATGTAATAAAGGGTCAAATGACTATGTTATTGGATGCTATTGATTTGTTATTGGGTGTTCTACTGTATTATGAGGTTGTTTATATGACAATAAGGATAAAAAGACTATGTTATTAAGTGGCTTTACGATATTATTGGTTTGTTATACTTTATTATTATACTAGATTATGCTGTATTACGTGATTCTTATATAGCAAACAGTCAAACAACCACTACATTGAGTGGTTTTGCTTTGAGTGTTTACACTGTATTATTGACTGAAATGCTAATTCTCCCTGGGCACCTGGGAAGTAACTGAGAAACTGACTCTTCCTGGTCACCTGGTCTCACTCCTATATCAGGAGTTCGCTTCTTTTCATGTGGTGGAGGTTTTTGTTGGTTTGCTTTGGTTCCTGTTTTATCCTGATTTTTATGCCTTAAAATTATGTTTATGATTTTCTGAATTATCGATTTTGTGCTGTATACAGGGGTATGGTCATTATCCATAGTTGTCATTCTTTTACGTTATTGGTTGTTCATACCGTGTTACTCACGATTCATTGTGTGTTTTTGAAACGTTTTTTCGGTGGTGATGTTATGGCTTTCTATATTTCTAACATTTTTCATTATTCAAATTTATTACGCAAAGAAATTTAGTTTCATATCCTTTATTGAAACAACTAAAAAGTATTTACAATATTTCTCTTAATCTGTAATTTCATTATGAAAAACCGACATTTAAACCCAAAATAGCAGAAAAAACGCAATTTTCGCTTCTAACATATAAATCGATATTAAAACAATGACATTACATCAGCGTAGACGTTTCATTAATAAATTACAGGAACCATTTGCCTTTTTTGAAAATATCCAGATATCTGTTATTTTTTACTGAAAAATACGGTTTTTGTCCCAAAAATTACCGAAAATACGTACATCGTATTTTGTAAACATTTATTACATGAGAAAAAAACATAAAACTACAAGAGAACAAGTTAAGATATTCTATTTTATAAGTAGTAAATATCTTATAATTAGTATACAAAAATCAGTTCATCTTACTTAAAATAGCCATTTTTGCGTCAATTTTGAAGCCATTGAACTAAAGTATTGACTCACCTGATATCTCAATGGAGAGAAAAGACTTTGTAGAGATTTCTTATATCAACTGATAATGATCATTCTTCAAAATATAGAGTTTAGCAAAAATAAAATGAAAAGAGCTGCTTTTTATATATTTTTCAAGCATTTTTATTTAAATTCATTAATGTTCATGAATATGCAAATGAGTTAATTTGCATATGTACACTTGACTAATAGAACAATCTTTCCTCGTTATATTGATACCAGTTACAGATGTTTAGCTCAACATTTGGCCAAGATATGGCTATTTTACTTAACCAATAGTGCTATCTTTACTTAAGCAGGGGGTTGTCATGGAAATGGTCGAAAAACCAAAGCCTAAATGAGTTTATTTTTGAGTACATTCTGAAAACTGATTCTGCAGACCCTAAGGAACATTATGGTACCCGTGAAAAAAAGTACTCAAGGGGGTGCATGGGGGGTCCCCCTGGCTCCCCGACTACTGTATACAGGGCCCCAACAGGGCCCCAACATCCTGTCCTTTCTGAATGTCAGTCGGGCTCCTCAAGTGATCATTTACATATCCATCTACGTGTTCATTAAGCCCCTGTGTCATGATGTCTGTCCGCATCTTCTTTTATACCGTGAATATGATCCTTCTGTCACCAGACGGACACTTGGCTTTTTTTTTAACATAATAACTTTGATGACAAAATAATTTTAATGACATAATAACAACAAACAGGAGATGTTGACTCTTCCTAGGCACCTGATTCACTCCCATATCGGGAGTTCGCTTCTTTTTATGTGGTGGAGGTTTTTTGTTTGTTTGATTTGGTTCTTGTTTTATCCTGATTTTGTATGCCTTCGGTTTGTAATTTTCTGAATTATCGAATTTGTGTCGTATATAGGAATATGGTCATTATAAAATTTGTCATTTCAAACATTTCGGCCATATAACATTGTTTAGATTGAGGATCACTGACGAGGGTTAAGTATCCGAAACGTGCATATCTGGTCCATGCTGCAAATTAATCTGTTCGTCAATGATGTTGTTGAATTTGAAGACGTTCAACATTTGTACCACTTAGTGAATGTCTTTGCTGGTGGACCAGGAGTCCTCGAGGGCACATACAATCAAGTTCGATCAATTCTTTAACGCATTCGAAAAATTCTGTTTCTAAAATGTGGCTTAATATCCACCAATTCTGCTACGTCTTTCAATTCATATTTGGACATAACTTTTACACCTTTTAACCATATTACATTGTTTAATTGGAGGATCACTGACAAGGGCTAAGTACCCGAAACGTGCGTCTCTGGTCCATGCTGGAAATTTATCTGTTCTGAAATGATGCTATTGAATTTGAAAACGTTTAGCATTTCACACACTTTGGTGGCCATATTTCATAGTTTAGATTGAAGATCACGGATGATGGTAAAGTACCCTAAACGAGCATGCCTTTACCCATGCCTCAAATTTATCTGTTCTAAAAAATGAGAGTAGGGGATTGCCAACAACATTAGGTTGCAGCACCCTTAGCAAAACCAAAAACACCTAATGCAAAAACATAGAGCAGACACTCAGAGAAAGAGGGACAACAGGGACAAGGAACACCAACTCTCAAGTGGCAGACGGTTTGGTTATCCGGTTTACGTGCGCAAAAACATCCCACTTTTCCGATTTGTCAAAGGTCTCGAAGAATGCACATTTGTGGTGTAACCTCCTCACTGTAAGATGAAAGAAAGGAGGGATCTCCAATACCCGGTTGCAGTACCAACAGCAAACCCAAAACACTCATAAAAAAAACACACAAAGCAACGAGACCAATGGACAATCGGTACCACATTAGGACGACCATCTGCCATGTCAGTAGCAGACGGTGTGGTAATCCGGATTACGTGCGCACAACCCTCCCACTTTTCCTATTACCGAGGGGTCTGAAAGAAAGTACAATTATAGTATAAAATAATCTCCTCACTGTAAAATGACCATACAAACAGACAGCATGTTGCAGGGGCCCAAGAAACACACAGATGGATAATGTAAATGGATATAAAAACATAAGCTGTACGAAATACAGTCCGTGCTAATGCATTTTATCACCAGAAGAGTCCGACTGACATTCAGAGAGGAATTACGTAAAATCCCTGATTACATTTATTCCCTGTAACATATACATTTATATTAATATTCCTGAAATCAAGGGATTTCGTGTAATTACGTGTACATGTTTCAGGGAATAAGTATAATAGGGGATTTTACGTACTTCCCGGAATTTACGAATTTCGTGTAATGTCCGTATCGATCGTTCATAACATGTAATTCCTGAAATTGGCCAAGTATTTCATGTAATTCTTGAAATTTTCTTGAAACTTTTACTCTTATTTTCTGATTGAAATTTCGTCGTATATCATAATGATATTATAATTGTTATTGCTATGCTACCAGGGTTCCGATTTGAAATCTTATAATACAGTATACGAACAAATGTTCGAGTTATAACGTGAAAATTTTCGCGTTATTAAGCAAAGGTTTGGCGATATTATGCGAAAGTTTCGCGTTATAACGCGTAAGTTTGGCGATATAACGCCAAAGTTTGGCGATATAACGCCAAAGTTTTGCGTTATAACGTTTAAGTTTCCCGATATAACTCGAACATTTGTGCGTATACAGTATGTATAAGATTTCAAATCGGAACCCTGGTAGCATAGCAATTACAATTACAATATAATTATGATATACGACGAAATATCTCAGCTACCACTTGAGCTCAATAGGCTTTCGTAAAAACGTGTTTGTATGGTACACCGTATTTAGAATTTTCATTGATAGGCTGATCTCTGGCAGCAGAGATTCGCACTTCGATTTCTTCATTTCAAAATATTTTTTTCATAATTATATAGCAATTTTAGGAATTTTGAAATGTTCCTAAGGTGCGGTAACCTGCCATTTCGGCCCTATTTTGAAAGTTGGTGATATATACACATGTATATATAATTTTCTTGTTTACAAAATGCCTAATGTACGGTGTATCGAAAATACGTTTGATTTCACAGTCATATGTTAAACGTCTTCAAATTCGATAGCATCATTTATATAATGAATATTAATTACAAAGTTCAAAACATCTTACACTGTAACTATTGAAAGCACTGAAATTATCAATAAATGGGCGAAATTTTGATACAAAATTATGAAATCAAATAACGCACCAGCCCTCGCCCATAAAAGTTTTATACTAATTGATGGATTTCGGCCTTTCGGTTGAGTGTACGCAATCCTGATAACCACACCGTCTGATACCTGCGTGGAAGATGACCGTCCAGAGTCGACACCGGTTGCCCATTTGCCTCGTTGGTTTATGTGTGGTCTTTTGTGTTTCATGTTTCTATGGTGTGAGTTGGTGATCTTTGTTCATTAAGCGTCTCTTTCTGTGAGTGTATGCTCTGTGTTTTTATAAACTATTTGGAGTTTTGTGGTTTTCCTGTGGGTGCTGCAACCGAGTGTTGTTACACATCCCCTTCTTTCTTTCAATTTCCATAAAAATATTGTGAGCAAGACCTTGCGCTAAGACGAATAAGGATGGTTTATGTGTAAAATGCAATGATTTTCCTATGTTTTCCGTCATTCAGTGCAAACGATGTCAGATATCACGCATGTGTTGTTACGATTGCTCAAAATTATGACGCCGTATTCACTTACACATTCAACATCACAAAAACGGATAATTAATTATTTGTTCATTAAAACATTTTTCGTCAAGATTACATGACCAATTTGAGGGGTTAGCGCATCTAGTCCTTTTATGAACATCCACCACATTGTGGTTACGTCTATTTGTAAGCAATTTCTTTATCTCCTGGTTTTGTAGAAGATATTACATATACGTCTTTTATCTTTTTATCTAAAACATTATGCACATGTTGCATGTTATCACAAGAGGAGTACGACCGACACTCAGAGAGGACATATGGTAGGGGTTAGGACAGGGCCCGTCATGGAGTCCCGTCTTCATAGTCAGTTAGAGTGCAAGTCTTAGAAATGCGCTGGTACAAGGCTGTAGATTGGTCGAGAACCATACCGAGTGTCCGTCTTGTGACATAAGGATCATATCCACAGTGTGAAAGGCGTCTGTTGAGTCAGCATTGATTTCGTTAATAATTCCGGCTTGGGTTACCCTTCTGTTCCATATCGGAAATATACATGTCAAATACCAAATATTTACTATCAAGTCAATCTATTTCGTTAAAACGTGTTTTCGGATAATAATTCTTAATCACACCTAGTCAAGATACTCGATATATTTTAAAACACGAGCAATCTGATACACTTTATATTATAAAACAAAGGAGGGGATCTCCAACAACACCAGGTTGCAGCACCCACAGCAAAAATCCAAAACACCCAATGCAAAAACACAAAGCAGACAAACACAGAAAGAGACGCAAAAGGGACAAGGAACGTCAACGCAAAACACAGAAACATCAAACACAAAGGACTACACATAAACCAACGAGACCAATGGGCAACCGGTGCCGACTTAGGACGGCCATCTGCTAAGGAAATAGCAGAAGGTGTGGGTATCCTAGATTACGTGCGCACAACCCTTCCACTTTTCCGATTACCCAGAGGTCTCGAAGAACGTACAATTGTGCTGTAAAACAACCTCTTCACTGTCAGGTGACCACACACAAACAAGACCGCAAAACGCAGGGGCTTAAGCAACACAGATGAATATGTAAATGGATATAAAAAGAGGGCGTACGTAATACAATCCGTGCTCTACCGCGGCCAGCTCATGTATATTATCACCCGAGGATTCCGACTGACATTCAGAGAGGACAGGTGGTCGGGGCCCTTTCTTCTCTAAAGAGGTTTATTAAGGTCATAAGCTTTGCATGATCATGTAAAGCTTGCATAAAGGTAGTATGTGACCATCATTAATTAAAGAAATATAAACGTGTTTTCGAATAATAATTCTTAGTCTCTTCTCTGTAAAGCATAACAAAACAGAAATATAGTTTTGCAATCAGCCAGTCGCTGAAATACACGTCGCTGTAATATAATCATTCCACATTCTAAATTGAAAGAAAGACTCGCAAAAATTTTAAGTAATGCGTTTACAAGTAAGAACGGTAATCGCAAATACAAATTTATTGTTGTTAACTATGACAAAACCTACTTTGTAAAAGAAAAGTCAGATTCTGAAAATAAGTACACTGAAACAGACATTATTCAGATGTTAAACTTTCTGATTGACAACATTTTTGTGGTGTTTGGAGGAAAGGTCTTCCAGCAAATTGTCGGAATTCCAATGGGGACCAATTGTGCCCCACTCCTTGCCGACATTTTCCTTTACTCGTACGAAGCTGAATTCATTCAATCGTTGGTCTCTGAAGGGAAAAGATACTTAGCTTCTGACTTTAACTTCACTTACAGATACATAGACGATGTGTTGTCCATCAATAATCCAAAATTCGCGGATTACCTGAGCAGTATCTATCCTTCGGAGCTTGAAGTCAAAGAAACTACAGAGACAAATAATTCAGCATCCTATTTGGACATAATGTTGTCCTACGACACTGATGGTCACGTGAACACCTCACTCTATGACAAAGGTGACGACTTCAATTTCAGCATTTCGAACTTTCCTTTTCTGAGTAGCAACATCCCTTCATCGCCTGCTTATGGCGTGTTCATATCTCAGTTGATACGCTATGCCAGAGCAAGTACCAAATATACGGATTTTGTTCTGAGAGCTAGGCGTCTTTCAGATAAGCTTCTCAGTCAGGGATATGTTTGTGACCGACTAGCATCGTCACTGAGGAAGTTCTACGGTCGATATGGGGAACTCGTCATACACTATGATGTCCCACTATCCAGAATGGTGGATGATATTCTGTCATAGACCATTTGAACCATCCAACCAAAGATTGTACTCTATATCTTCCAAAATGGAAGTAACCGGATGTGACAGTTCTACCGAATTGAAGCGACGGGTGTTGCATGCAAGCAGGAGATGCTTACTCTTCCTGGGCACCTGGTCTCACTCTCATATCGGGAGTTCGCTTCTTTTCATATGGTGGAGGTTTTTGTTTTTGTTTGCTTTGGTTCCTGTTTTATCCTGATTTTGTATGCCTTCGGTTTCTGATTTTCTGAATTATCGATTTTGTACTGTAGACAGGGATATGGTCATTATCCATATTTGTCATTCAATGTACAAAAATTTGATGCATTTATAATGATATATAGCACATATTTGATATGAAAATTCGAATATATGAGGTCATTCTGAGCTATATTTAGCATGTAGTTTGAAAAGTTCATATATTCTGATAAACACAATCCAGATCCTCCCAAGCCACACTGGAAAACAAACTGATTGTTATTGGAAAAGTTAAAAACCTGCCACCATCACAATGCTTGGTAAAAGCCTACCGGAAAGTGTTGAAAACGCTGGAGCAACGTTTCAGAGAACATTTGATAAACAAACAAAATATTACTCAAAAAGAAATTTTAACCAACAATTTATAAAGAAAATTAGATCTGAGCTGGTAAGGAGCGTGGCTAGAAGTGATTTCTTGTCTCAAGCAAGACACTTGTCACATGATAAATACTCGTTTATCATGGGTCAAATACAATATGTTATATATTACTACGCAAAGACAATAAATTTCTACTATACCGACGAAACATAAAAATTTTATAATCATACCTAGTTAACATACTCGATATATTTATAAACACGTGCATTATATCTTGTCTTATTCAGGTCATAAGCTTTGCATGGCCATATAAGTTTGCGTAAAGGTAGTATGTAACCAGCATGAGTAAAAGACATATAAATTTAATTTAACTGTTGTGAAATTGCATTGAAATTCATAAAACAAGATATAACACTTTTCATCTTCGTTAAAGGGGTATGACAAACTGTTATTCGCCATATTGGATTTTATGTAATGTATTATTGAAAAATTTTCCTTACACTGAGTCACGGCTTCAACTTTAACTATTTTAACCCCATGTATTCTCTACTTCAATAGCTACATTTCCCCATCTTACCTACGGAAAATAACTAATATTTTAACTTTAGAAAACTTTTAAGTTTATGCATCTAACTACACAGCTGTACCGCAGAAGAATTCATGAATAATTACCGTCAGTCATGACTGACGGTATACTGTAATCATTCGTAACCTACTTGCACGGATAGAATATCTCTTGGCGATGTGATTGGTTGACAATTGCATAAAATGCAAATATTCGTCTAGGTTATTCAGAACCTGTGTATAAGATTGACTTGACAAATGAAAGTCATATCGCATCAGTGTATTTTCTTTCGAAATATGCATCGAAAAGTCTTTGTACCGATACGCCCTGTAACAATCGCAGATTTTCGGTAATTTCCGTCACTTGAATCGGAAAAAAAAACCGCGGAAAAGCCCGGAAATGTGCGATTGGTAAATTTTCTTCTAATTTTTTTTCTAACTAGAATTTTACAACATTTAAAGTCAGCTAACTGACGGCAAGCTTTTTGTAAAAGCTAATACTTGTACTATAACTTACCTTAATCATTACATCTAAACTACTAAAGGAACGAATTAGCCGATTCTCCGTCGAAACGAAGAGATCAGAGATAAATTGTGTGATATATGATATGACAATATGAATTTGATAATTGTTTAGACGGAATTATTTCTAATTATTGTGTAATCATTAATTGTCTTTGAAATTCTAAAATTCCAACCTGGATCGTGCTCTAACCATGAACTAGAGAATATTCGAGAAAGGAGTTTCATAGCTCAGTTGGTAGAGCGCCGGACACCACCCCGATTTTCCCATCTGAAAAGTCTGGGTTCGAATCCCGTCGTAGGAGAACTTTCTCAGAGATGATTTATTGTCTCACCCCGTCTGTTCTTTCGCTGGGAGGGAACTAGAATGGTCTGGTTAGACCCCCAACAACACTCATAGTATGAAATATGCATTTCTTTTTAAATACGCTATGTATTTTCCCACGCTAATTTTTCCTATGACGTTTTCTATTGGACCAATGTCAAACTAAGATGTGGACTCTTTCTTACATATTTTTTACACTTTTGTATACAAGTAAACTTCTTCAAAGTTATGTGTTTAAAGGTTATGACCCTTTATATGCTAACGAAGGAAAGCGTTTGTGACCGGGCTTCTTTCCCTTCGGAAAGTAACTTCGTTGACTTAAAAGTTGACTTAAAATTTAAGTCACTTTTCAACTTTTAAAAGTAGACTCAACTTTTAAGTCAACTTCGTTGACTTCAAATTTCCTTAAATTCACTTTGGAAATCTAATGAATCATTAAATATATATAAATATCAATAGATTTTTAATTTGCTTCGTCGTTTATTATACTAAAATATTAAGATGGCCGTAATTGATTACGGTCATCCTCTTACCGGTGACAATGCAAATTATATTTCAAATTCATGTCAGTGGCGGATCCAGCGCCCCCTTTGTCGAGGGGTCAAGGGGCGAAATATGCCGATTTTTACTGAAAATGGGCAAAAACATACCCGTTTTGAGAAAATGTGGGGTCAGTGCCGGGGGCGCCCCCTTCGTATCCCCCTAAATCCGCCACTGCATATAGTGAGTTTATTTATAATATCAGTGCCAAACAATATAAATCTGAACAGAAGATTGCATACTAGAGCAATACATAACGTATCTAAATACAATGTATGTCAACATACTAGGGGTCAGTCGATGCTCATCATGGTACTCTATTGTGAGTGCATTTTGAGATTAACGTCAAGATCTTCTTTAACTCAACATATCTATGACAATCTTTCCCGCGCTTGCGCGGCTCATTGTCTACTTGATTCTATATCTACAAACATTTGTTCTTCAACTCTAAGTACACGGTCTGATAATCTTATAAATCTCGTGTTAATTGAACAAGATGGTCCTTTCAAAAACGAGTTTTTATAGGTAGCCATTTTCATGTGCCGATCCGCCCCAACATAGGTAAAAAATGGTTTTAACTTGCCTTGGTTGATTCAATAGATTTTCGACTGTTTGCGTTTCATTTATAAATTATTTACATGATATATATTAGAAAAATGGGATAGTCTTGTGAATTATTGGTGACAAATTACAAATGAGCAACATTAGGGCATCCGCCTCTGGATTCCTTTCTCTGTTGATATGGCTACTAGCCCCCACCCACGTGTAAAATGAAGATATCCGGCATTTTAAGATAGTATGATCAAAATTGGAGGACAAATGTTTGTAGATATACCATCAAAGTAACGTTTAAGGTAGGTTTTAGTATTAATCATGAATTCTGCAGAACTGTAGCACTAAAATTGAGAAAATGAAGATGTTAAGACACAGAAAACTAAGTATTAAAATGGTTAAAATTTGAGTCTTAATTCTGCAGAACATGCTTCACGTCAAATCCAATAAGGCCGATAAACTTTTGGCCATACCCCTTAATCCGTTGATCGATTTACTGTCTGTAACCTATTTCTGCCTCCTAAATGCGAGATATTTTCTATATATTATGTCCTCATGCTACTTATTTATGTCAACATGCAAGATAAATATGTTGATATGCAAGATAATTATGTTGACATGCAAGATGATTATGTTGACATGCATGATAATTATGTTGACTTGCAAGATGATTATGTTGACATGCAAGATAATTATGTCGCATGTTGACAAAATAAGTTGCATGTTGACATAAATAAGTTGCATGTTGACATAAATAGCTTGCATGTAGACATAAATAAGTAGCATGTTAACATAATTAAGTCGCATGTCGACATATTCTAAAGAAAAATATCTCGCATGTAGGAGGCAGAAATATGCCACCATAGTAACGACACGGTACCGGTTACACGTTAAAACTTCCTAGCCTTAGTATATAGCCATTCTACTTTGTTCAAGAAGATGCAAAATGTCATTGGCCATATTGGATTTTATCTAATGTATCCTTACACTGAGTAAAGACTCCAACTTTTAATATTTTCATCCCAAGTATTCTCTACCTCAGTGGCTACATTTTGTATCTTTTCCCAATCTTTTTTTACGAAAAAATTACACTGATATTTTAGCACTAAAACACTTTTCAATTGATGCACCGAACTGCACAGCTTCACCTCAGAATAATTCATGAATATAACTATAACTTACCTTAAACATTACATTGATTCTATGTCTACAACCATTTGTCCTTCAATTTTGATACATGATCTCAATATAAATCCCATGTTTACACTATACGGGGTCCTTTTGAACACAATTTTTTACTTGTAGCCATTTTCACGTGCTGATCCGCCCCATCATAGGTAGAAGAAATAAAAGAATTTAAATATCCTTTGGTAATTCACTAGAACTTCGACTGTTTGTGATTCATTTATTTATTATTTACATGATATATACTAGAAAAGTGGAATAGTCTTGTGAATTGCTGGTAACAGATGTGCAACATTCCGGGGAACAGCTTCTGGATTCCTTTCTATTTTGATATGGCCACCAGCCCCCCCCCCCCCCCCCCCCACACACACACACACACCCACACACACACACACACCACCCCTTCCGCGTGTAAAATGAAGATACCCGGCATTTCGAAAAAAGTATCATGAAAATTGGAGGACAAATGTTTGTAGACATATGTTGTGAACAAAAATCATAGCTCCGAATCATGCATATAACATACATTGCCATATTGCAATGTTTGAAAAAACATTGAAACTATTATGAGACATAGACTAACATCAAATTTGAGAGTTTCATTTCAGAATATAAGGTATCGCGATGCACTAATTCTGCATCAATGGTATCATGTCTGATATTGAAATTAAAGAAATTAATAATGATATGTTAATTATTATAAGGGTAAGTTCTTTTCACTTTTAAGATCATTTGTGAACATCATTTCTTTTGCAAGGGTGATTTATAACATAAAAATATTAAAGTCAGATGAATAATATCTTACCTTCTTTCTTGTTTCTTCCAGCTCATGTGGTACTGAATTGGCCCGAAAATGCGAATCTTTTATAAATACAAGGCTCGTAATGATTAGAAATTCGCTTGAAATAAATTTGTGAGATGCAATGTATGTTACAAACGTAAGTGGACTAGTCTCTGTTATTTGATCTACTTTGACACACTGCACTCAAGAGACAAAAAAAATTGATGGGGATTAAATAAGAGGCAGATGCCTGGTATACAATCATTTGCTTAATTTTGTTCATGGAGGTAGCACTCGTGACACAAAGATGGAACTTTGTTATGCACACGAAATCCAGATGATCACGCCATTTACTATTACATGGCGAGTGATCGTCAACAGTCTTCACCGTGTTGATTTTGGTTTTCTACAATTAATGTTTGTATGTTTTGTTTGTCGGACTGTTCGGTGTGGATGTCATTGAGAGTCTCGTTGTCCAATTTTGTTTGTTGGAGTTTTCCTTTCGGTTCCCATCGCCTCTATTTACAACGGCATTAAAAAATTCTGACGCCAGTGGTGGAAGGATTTACATCACATCGAAATAAAAGTAAACAGGCACTTTTTAAACACTCAAATTTCTCCATTATGAGTCAGTAATATTGTGAGTAACATATTTGTCACTAAAGATCCCGTGTTAGAACGTGTATTTCATGATAGATTATAACAAAAACTAATAGATCAACGGAGAATTATTTATTGCGGCCACTGACGTTTAAGTTTTTTTTCGAAGAAAAAGGTCGAAGTTAATTCTAAAGTAGGTTTTCGTGTCTGTTGTTGGTTATATGTAACTATACTGCAGGTATGTTCCGCTGTTGTCAGTGCACCTTTGTATCGCTGGATATCTGTCAAATATCATATAAGGAGTATATACTATGGAAAGATTTAACAAGATCTCAAACAAGGTATAACACGAAGAAGTACCAATCGTAGCTCAGAATTCAAAGATTCAGGGGGTATATACATGTATATGGTGAAATTGTGTACGTTTTCATGAACAAGGCAATCACGAACCCTCCATTGGAGGCATGACAAGGTGCATGCTTGGGGGGAGTCATTGTCCTCTTGCTGCATGTAACACCCGCCGCAGATGCCAAATAAAAAGGAAGGATCTCAAATCCGGTGATGTCCAAATAGGTTTATAAAACCGTAAAATGGAAAGGTAGACTCAAGATTGTCCTTAATCATTCTTGAAAGGCGCATGTGCAAATGTGCAAAGAATTCTTTCTAGCGACCGAAGAACTTCCTCAGTAACATCTTAAGTTATTCACTTCAATAAACATGAGCTATTAGCTTACTGGTGAGCCTTTCTGCCCTCGATATGAAGTTCTCCTACTACGAACATGACCTTGCATAACGTATTAGTTGCGCAATGAATACGCCATGGGCAGTTGCTAAACATGAAGGGAAAGTTTGTGATAATGAAATTAAACCATCACGTTTGTCGTGAAGAGATGTGTTCAAATGACTGTTGTCACTGATCGATAGTAGTATGTCTAGGTAGGAGGCTGAAGTGTCGCTTTCAGTCGTTTCTTTGGTCTCCAATTCACCGGAAGAGATGGCGCCAAGGTCATCCTGAATGATTGGCTTACTGATAGAGAGTACGTCATCAATGAACCGGTATCTGTACGTCCAGTTGAACTGCGATGCCAGCTACTTTATATCATTTGAAAGCAGAGACTGTATGAATTCTTCCTCGTATAAAGGAATATGTCAGGTAGGAAAGAGGTACAGTTTGTGTCCATTGGAATTCCAACAGTTTGTTAGAATATTTGGCCTCCGACGACGACGTAAATATTGTCTATATCAAATATTCCAGCATCTTGATGATGTTGTCTTCTGTGTACCCGAGTTCTGAATCACATCGTTCATTGACAAAATAGTTTTTTCTAAATGCCTTAAAACGAGGTAATTATATCTGCGATTGCAACTTTTGTGGACAAGTTTTTTAATATGGAAGTCAACCTAATTTTAAGTTTTTAATGAGGTATGGTGGTGTACAGAGTGGAGAAATTGAAAAAATCAATTCTTGTAATTTGGTTGAAAGTCGGATATTTAAGATCGTCTATTAATTCTTTTGAGATTTCGAGGATTCAAATCTTCTAGAGTGTGCGATAGCACAATACTTTTGAAGATCATCCTTGAAGTGAGTGAGAATTTTTGTAAGTAGAATAGAGAGGCTATCAAGATATCACAACAATTTCAACAAGAAAAAACGCACAAACGTACACTACTAATACACCAATAGAAACAAACAGAGGAGGCAAAACGGGACATTCAAACCACCAGGACCAGTAAACAAACCAAACAAAGATTGCCACTTGAATGACAACACATAGCAGAAGGGTTACCAATGTGCAAGCGAAGTCGGCTTTTTATGGTCATCTGCTATATCAATACCAAAATCTATTTAAGGTATCCGTTGTACAATTGAGTCATTGTATATAGCGTTTTAATCATCTCCATTGTAAAGTATGGTAAATTTTATGCCTGGTAAGGTACTATAAACTATATATTTTCTGAAAGGTAATGATGCCCTGAGTTCAGATATAAGACTCCCAGGTCTTAAAAATCAAAGGGGAAAAACTCTTGTACAACTTTGTTATTTTGCATATGTTATATAGAGAAAATAGACAATTTAAATGCCTCATAAGTTATTCCCCTTTGTTTTTCTGGCCCCAAAATTATTATTTCTGAGCAGTGGGCATTATAACCTTTCAGAAAATATATAGTTTATAGTACCTTACCAGGCATGGAAAAATGCCCTATTGTACATCAGATACCTTAAATATACATTATACCACGCGAGAAGCAAGTCGAACAAATGGCTCCGGAACAAAAAAATACGGTATGCTAATGAAATGTCATTTGATTATACCTCCCTGCAAGTCTTGGCACTTTCTTAACAAATATACGCCCGTAAGTGCTGATGTTAAAAAAAAAACAGTTAAGGCCCCCTAAAGAATGTCTTTTCATATGGCATATCACATGTACATGTAGTATTGTTGTTCCTTCTTGTGATGGTTAAAGAATATCTAATACTAGTCGACCATATTTCAAATCATACCTTCAATGTCAAACCTCAAAGTCAATACCGGTACTAGGAATCAGTTTATCCGAGTTATTATTCTATCGTTATGCAAGATGACTACCCAATAGTCTCCATGCCCACTAGTATGAAAACTATGTTAGAATTTTATAACAACAACAGGAAGCCGATATATCTTTACCAGTATGTGGTTCAATGTGACCTTGACCTTGATAATGAATAGGTTTCATCATCTCCCCATAGTGAACATTCATGGAAGGTTTAGTGACCCTACCATAATTGATGTGTCTTCCATGCTGTTCCAAGACTTTTCCGCCTTCCTCAATACCTTTTACCTTGAAAATCAATAAATTTAAACCATTTCCCTTAAGGAACTTTTTTAAGGTTTGTTCACTTTGTCTTCTATGCTATTCACAAGGTTTAATCCTCTCTCCATAGGGAACATTTTAGAAGTTTAATTACCTTGACTTGGTTGCTTATTCTTCTATGCTGTTCACAAGGTTTTTTCAGCGTAAGTCCTCATTGACCTTGACTTTTTAACCCTTGGCCTTGAAAATCAATTTTATTTTCCCCTATTGGGAACATTCTTTGAAGGCTTCAAGATCCTAAGAAGTTTTTATCTTTTACATACTGTTCACATAGGTGTTAAAGTCACGGCCATATTGATCGTAAGAACCTTGACCTCTTACACTTGACCTTGAAAATCAAAGGGGTTTGTTCTCTGTCAATTTGGAAATTAAAGTAACAGTCTTTTTTTTAACAGCAACGACAAATTATGTACAAGGGCCCATCAAAATAGACTCTATGCAAATTACATCTATTCTATTGCATCACATTCCAACAAAAGTTCAACAATACAATGAATCCCAACTTCAATTTGTCATGTTCAAAAAGTGGTAATTATGTGAAGTTCTGGTCCACAGCCGGCCCAACGCTGCAAGGGACAGATTTGATTGCCACATTCAAAGTACAGGTCAGCGTAACAATCAGAAAGGGGTGGTACAAAGAAACTTTTCAATGAAATTTTCATTCCTGATATATACATATGTGCTTTACAAATAAAACCTAGGCAAAGCAAAGCGTAGCATCCACTCACACGGCAGGAAATTCAATGTGTCTTCTAGGCTGTATACAAGGAAAATCAGTAAGGTTCATCCTCCAGTGATATGCAATTAGTATATGAAGTTTGGTTAAAGTCAAATCAAGACTGAGCCCTCTAGGCTATACACAAAAATTTTTACCATTTCCAATCTGTGATCATGACCTTTTACTTTTGACCTATGACCTTCAACATCAATAGAGTTCTTCCTCTTGTCATAAGCAAGTAGTGTATATAGTAAGGTTAGGATCAAATCAAAACTGCACCCTCTAGGCTGTATACAAAGTTTTTGACCATTTCCAATCTGTGATCTTGACCGTTAACCTATGACCTTGACAATCGATAGGGTTCCTCCCCTTGTCATAAGGATTTTGACCATTTCGAATCTGTGACCTTGACCTTTAATCAATGACCTTGAGAATCAATAGAGTTCTTCCTAGTGATGGGCCGATTATCGATAAAAATCGATTAGCGGCGTGATGAAGTCATCCGATTTCGATAATCGATTTTAAAATAAATAATCGATAGCGTGAAAGTACAGAAAGGGGGGGGGGGGCGCAGATCAGAGGAAATTCTATCCAATTGTTTAAAGTATTTCCAATAAAATCTCTACTAAATCATTGTTGTTATAATGTTGTAGAGTAACAGAAGCTAGAAGCATGAAATTAGAGAGAGAATAATTGTAAAGGTAGTAAATTAATAATTGATTTAATGACAATTTACACATCAGACTTTTAGGGATTGCCGACGGACCGATGATGACGGTAAATTCTTCAATTTTAGTCAATTTTATTTTAGGTTAACTGATTTTATTACTTGATAGAGAATACTTGAAGATGATCTAATTTGGTGTTACTGTTTATGTTGACAGAAACTTTGCAAATACTATCATGAATCCCCCCCCTTTCCACTCCTCAACGAACACAACTGAAAAATGATACTTTTCATGCATTTTTTTCATGAAACAATAGAAAGGGTATAGGGGGGGGGAGGGGTATTTTTACAGAATTTATTCAAGATTAAATAAATTACATGATCACATACTACTATTTATGCATTGCATATATTACAAATGTAGGTTTTGTTTCGATAAAAAAGGTAAATTTGAGTAGAATGTGATAAACCGATTATAATCGGTAAAATCGCATCGGATACACCAACCGATTCCAACCGATTATCGATTATGATTCTAAACCGATTTCCCATCACTAGTTCTTCCTCTTGTGATAAGCAATAAGTGTATGAAGTTTGGTTAAGATCCAATCAAAACTGCACCCTCTAGGCTGTATACAAGAAGTTAGACCTTTTTCTAATCTGTGACCTTGACCTATGCAACTATGTTGCGAGGGGATAATTAACAGTATGTTATTCATTTTTCTAGGAATGGATGGTGAAGGAAATTATTTAGCCTTATATTTAATGAAGGATTATGAAGAATAATATGGCAGGAAAAATAACTTTAAATGGAGAATTTCTTCTTGCCTGATCCTATATATTTTTGCTATTTCAAAATTTTTCATATTGCCACCTATTTATCAAAATTGCTTACTAAAAAATCTTTTTTTGCACCCAGTAAACAGACATTTCCTACAGAATAAATCTTAGCACATTTTAAAAGGATATTTTAGGCATTACATCTGCCTAATGATCCTACATAAACGTGTACTTTCAAAGCTTTGATATCTTTTGTGTTGTATTCAAACAGTGGAAATCCCTCATACAATAAAACCTTGGCAGCGCAAAGCATAGAATCCCCTCAGACGAGAGGATCAATTTACCCTCTAGTCTGTTTACAAGGATTTTGACCATTTCGAATCTGTGACCTTGACCTATGACCTTGAAAATCAATAGGGTTCTTCATCTTGTTATAAGCAACAAGTTAATGAAGTTTGGTGAAGTTCCAATCAAAATTGTACCCTTCTATCTGTGACCTTGACTTTTGACCTTAAAAACCAATAGTGTTCTTCTTCTTGTCATAAGCGACAAGAGAATGATGTTTGGTCAAGTTCTGATCAAAACTGTGCCCTCTAGGCTGTTTACATGGATTTTGACCATTTCCAATCTGTGACCTTGACCTTTGACCTAGAAATTCATTATGGTCCTTCCTCTTGTCATAGCAGTAAATGCATGAAGTTTGGTGAACCTCCAATAAATAATTTGACCTCTATGCTGTATACAAGGATTTTGACCATTTTCAATCTGTGACCTTCATCTTTGACATATGACCTTGAAAATCAATAAGGTTCTTCCTTTTTTCATAAGCAATAAGTGTATGAAGTTTGGTCAAGATGTTATCAAAACTGTACCTTCTAGGGTGTATATAAGGATTTTGAACATTTCCAATCTGTGACCTTGACCTTTGACCTATTACCTTGAAAATCGAGGGGTTCTTTCTCTTGACATAAGCAATAAATGTATGAAGTTTGGTCAAGATCCAATTAAGTGTGACGCACTAACGCACACAGTTACTATATCCCCCTGCAACTATGTTGCAAGGGGTTAATTAAGTATGGTTCAAATATTGAGTATTAACAAATCCTATACATTAAGCACAATCTATGCTACAAATATATACATTAGCTGTACAATTATTCATCATAATTCATACATAATACACAAATATATACAAATTTCTACGTATAAGATTCATATTTGTCATGCCAGTACTCCTCTGTGGGCATTTGTTCCAAGTCTGTAAACTGACGTAAATGAAACTTTGTCACTTGGTAATTCACCATCGTCCTTACAGCAAAATACCCACAAATCACCTCAAACAGAACAAATAATGCTTCTATAATGTGAACAGCACGTTCTAGCGGTAGTAATAAAGCCTCGTCATTAAATACCAGGAGGAGGATGAGAGGGAACTGGATCAGCAACGTCAACAGCCAGGATCCTGCCAACTCTGGGACCTGTTAAGGGAATTATAAAATATCATATTTAAATAGGAATTTTCATAAAGGGAAGAGAAAATTATGTCATTTCTTTAATCTTACGAAAGACTATTAGAATCTTATTCCATATGTGAAAAGGAAATCCATACGAAGTGTTCCTTCAGGATCCAATTCCAAACCACAAAATCAAATACATAGTCCATTTTCTAGGTATCAATTGAGATTGTTTATAATCCTAGATTTTTAATACACACAAGACAACAGACATCACATCATTTAGCAACATCTTTTTTTCATCTGTCTGACAACATTTAAAATAGTATCTTTCAAATGCTTTTAAGCAAGTCTTGACAAATATCTGAGGAGCAAATGGCATTCACCTTGTGTCACTCAAATTTAACCTGGTTCATATCTTTTGAACTATAAGGGATAGAGTTTAGCATAATATTAAAGAAACCTCAGGACCTGAACATACTTTTGACTTTGAATTTATACTTAATAACTTTTCAAAAACATTAAGTTTGGTCATATTCTTTAACTATAGGGGACAGAGGTGAGGCATTTCACATGTTGATACCTCATGACTACCGTAGTTCATTCAAATAAGGCATTGACTTTTGACTTAGTGACATGCATTTCAGAAAAAAAACTTAAACCTGGGCCATACCTTTTGAAGTATGAGATATAAAGTTTAAATACTTCACATCTGGACACCTCATGATCAGACCTTTCACTTCTAACACTGACTTTGACCTTGACATTGAAATTTGATTTACCTATTTTTTCAGACACTTTAACCTGGCCTACACCTACTGAACTATAAGTGGTAGGACTTTAATCATCACATGTAGATTCCTTATGACCAGAGTTTTCATTTAATATTAGACTTTTGACCCTATGAACTTGACCTTTGACCTACTTTTGACTCTGTGATTTTGGACTTTGACCTACTTTTTAAAAATAACCTTTGCCTTTTCCTGAACAAGTTTAAGGATAGGACATTGATATTTCACGCATAGATTTCTGATGATTAAAGCTTTCATTTGATACCATGACTTTGGACTTAGTGACCTTGAACTTTGAGCATTTTCTGTATTTTACTAGAAAACACCCATCCGCAAGCTTTGCTGTGTTACTGACAATTCTACAATCTTAACTTAATAATATTTCATATTTCAAGCTTACCCTCTCTGTAAGGTTGCCAAGGAAACCAATATATAACCTTATGACCTCTATAATTGTGTAGACGATGTATATGGCAATCAACATGATGTTGTAGAGTGAAGATAGGTAGGGATACTGCAAAAAAAGAATAACACATGGTTCGTGAATGTAGGAATAGCCTTTTATATAATTTTTGAAGCATTTCCATTAACAAAATCATAATTATAAATTCAACATCACACACTGATTTTACTGGTCCCTATGTTACATAAACATCAAGAAAAATATCTCTTCTTTAAGTAGTTAAAGTGATCTGGCATTCATTATTCTAGCATAAATTACTCATTCATTCACTCATATCCTAATTAATTCATTAACTACTTCTTTCACTCACTTCTTCTTTCATTCCTTCATATCTTATTCATTTATACGTCCATACAGTTACATGAATTAAGAATTAAAGAGAGAACATACTTCATTCATAATACAATGTCATGTACTATAAACACAGTTACTTTGGCTTGGGGATATTTCCACAAAATGACTACTGCAACGTACAGTATGCATGGGTGTAACTCTGGCGAAATCAGGAGTATTCCCTCAAGTTTTATACACTAGTTGTAATTTTCACATGGGGGTTATTTTTGCAATGATACAATCGCGAAAAATTATTCCCATGCAAAAATTTACAGTATTTTAAATTGTTTACTACTTGTAGAACATTATTCCCCTTTGTAAACTGCACATGTATTTCATTTCATAAACATTAATATTATTTGTATATGTTCATTTAAATTAATATAAGCCATCTTCTATGTGTATTACAAACCTTTATCTCCATAATTACTATTGTTGAAATCAGCCAAAATGGAGAGAAGAAAGCATTGAAGTAGAGTGCAATCTGTAGAGGTAAGTTACTGACATACTCATTCCCTGCAATAAAATAAATGTAAGTGATTGTATGAATGTATTATTTACAGAAACTTAAAAATAGGATTGCACTCTTTGCATTCTTTATATTGTATTTGACAATAAAACCTAGGCAACACAAAGCATTACATCCCCTCGCACGGCAGGAAAATTAATGTGTCTAGTATACAAGGAAAATCAATCAGGATCATCCTCTTGTCATGAATAAGGAAAAAGTGTATAAAGTTTGGTTAATATCCAATCAAAACTGCACCCTCTAGGCTGTATACAAGGATTTTGAACTTTTCATATCTCTGATTGACCTTGACCTTTGACCTTGAAAATCAATTTTTATTTATTTATTTATTTCCTTTATTTATATAGGATAGCACATTTAGCTACAAAATGAACTAGTTTACAATGTGGTCCTGTCTTAAAAATATGTGCATATGAAGTAAATTAAGTCCATTATATCACCTTAATGAAATACAACCTAAATATCACAGTTCATTTACAAAAATACATACCTGTACGTAGCAATAGCATTCTTTCTCTTATCATAAGCAATCAGTGTATGAAGTTTCTTAAGATCCAATCAAAACTGCAAACTCGAGGCTGTATACAAGGATTTTGACCATTTCCTATCTGTGACCTTGACCTTGACCTATGACCTTAAAAATCAATAGGGTTTTTCCTCTTGTCATAAGCAATCAGCGGAAGTTTGGTTAAAATCCAATCAAAATTGTGATCTCTAGGCTGTATACAAGGATTTTGACCATTTCCTATCTGTGACCTTGACCTTTGACCTATGACCTTGAAAATCAATAGGGTTCTTCCTCTTGTCAAAAGCAATCAGTGTATGAAATTTGGTTAAGATCCAATCAAAACTGCACCCTCTAGGCTGTATACAAGGATTTTGTAACACACACATGTACACACTCACCCTCACACGAACAACTGCGTTACTATATCCCCCGGCAAGGGGATAATAAAATTATGAATCTTATGTTACTTTATTTGAGAAGGTTTGATTCTAGTTTCAAAATCATTTTTACATTATCTATTCGAACAAAATATTAAAGAAAAAAGTCCCCCCCCCCCTAAAAAAACGGATGAAATATAGGGTCATAAAATCAGTTCAGGAACCATTGATGAATTTGCAATTTTCCTTCATTACATGTATTTGTACTTTTGAGAAGAACAAACCAGTATTTGAGAAAACTTTCAGTGAATTGACCATTCAACATGTCCACAAAAAAAACTTCAAGACTATTTAGTGACTTAGAGTGTTGTATCGATCCTTTTGCAATTCAGGCATCAGATTGTTTTATTATGCTGCTGTTAACAGATTGTCCTTACATGGTAAGTAAGAACAAACATTAAACAGCAGCATAAAAAAATGGTTCATGCCCGAACTGCAAAAGGGATGAACAGTGTCATGGACGCATCCAAACTTGAGGGCTTCAGGGAAGCCACCAAGCACAACTGTGACTAAGTGCAAACTCTCGCAATCACATTAAAGAATAAAAGTATCCTGTGATGTACCAATACAGATAAGGCCAAACAAAAATATATGTTTGTTTCCTGTACCATGAAAAAAAATGAGAGGCTCGGCATGTAGGAAAATCTTCTTCTTTTTTTTGAAAGATGTTGGGGCAGATGCAATACTGTAAAATTTGTTTAGTTTTTTTTTTCTGTATGGAAGCACTTTTCACCTACAAGATAATAATAATAATAATAATTTTCCTTTATTTTAACAGGATAAACACAATTAGTCTTGGGACTAGTTTACATTGTGGTCCTGTATTATATACATATGTACAAATAAGAGCAATGGTGAATCCCAGAAAATTTTGGTGACATTTTGTTGAGTTCCATAATAAGGTCTAGGGCGGTAAGGGGGTTTCTAGGATAATTCCAAAGATTGAAAAATATTGAAATTGATACTAAAATTGGTAAAAGGAAGCTTGTCTTTAATAGATTCAACATGAAAAAATGTTTAATTTCATTTTTTCGTTAGTGTTATCCCCCTTTGAAATCATATATGAAACTGGAAATGAACAAAAAATCAATATATTTTCACATGTGATAGCAAAATTAGACTTGGCCACACCAAAACATTAAGTTCATATTTTTTCTGTATATCCGTATAAGTATTTTGTAAATGCTGTGAAAGTATGAATCTGTTGTTTTCATGTGGCCACATAGAAATTGGAAGGAAATCAATGACTCTTACCATGCGAGCGGGTCGTTTTTGAAACAGAAAAACACCTTTTTACTTCTATAATACAAGAATTACTTGCATAAAATCGATACAATTCAATAGATTTTGTTCTGTTGTTATTGATGATATTGATTATTTAATCCCATATGCACGAAATCAAATAATACAGACAAAAACGTACGTCTTTCAAATGTTTATTATCCTCGTAATGTAATGGATATTCAGGATGACAGAATGACATCATACTGAATATATGACGTCATATATGTTTGCAACTTTGATATTGCTTGTACTTTGCGAAAAAACAAACAACATCAACACCCCCAGCACACACAAAAATCAACCAACCAAACTATTATATTAAATGAAGATGTGAAATTTAACCCTCCGTTAGAAAAAAAAAAAATAAAAATATTTATTTGATATCAAATTGAGAAATGAAGGCCATGTAACATAGACACCAGCATGTTATTTGCCGTCCACGTGATGTACTTATTTTTGCAAATTCAAGGGAAAAAATATCTGCCGTGTCTCATTTTTGACTGAGAAAAATCTTTTTATTTTATTGCAAATGTTTTATAGAAAATATGTTGTCAATATTAACGAAAATTGTATGTACACAAAATTCGCAGTGTCCGTTGCCAAGAAATGACGCGCCGTGTCCATTTTGACAATTTTCGTTAATACTGACAACATATAATTATTTTCTATAAACATTTTCAATAAAATGCAAAAATAAAGAATCATCATCTTAATTCGGGGAGAGGGACAAATGCACTTTACCTAGTACATAGGAAATTGCACGTGATTGCCCTATATAAGGGAGGCACGTGCAAGCATGCTGACTTTTAAAAAACGGCAACGGAGAGCAAAAATAAGGTCATTTTTGAATTCCTTGTGAAAAAGTAGATTAATAACTATTGTTATTAACTGGAAATGATACCAATTTGCCGACAAACTCGTAGACTTTCTGCAATCGACCCAGAAAGAAATGGCTGTCGTTGCTACATTGAAACTTGGAGTGTCACGTGATGATTTAGATGGTTTTGATTGGCGTGACGTCGAATGCAGTTGTAAACAAAGTCAGCTGTGCAGCATGTATGTGGAGTTTAAGACTGGATTTGATACAAGTGTCCCACTTACATGAATGGGAATAAAACAAATAAAAAATGTGGATCATAGTCTTTAATCGGAACTAGGAATGAGAGTCAAATTCATACAGCAAAACGTTTTCAGACGGAGGAAATAAGCACAGCAGAACGCGGATGACACTGGAAAAGTAAGAAAGCAGACAATTTCTGAATTTAGAAGATTACAGTAAGTTCGCTATCAATTTAAATGCTTTCATGGGGGCTGCTGCCCTCACACCCACGCTTTATTACGCTCAAACGCCGCTAGACTCACCCTCAAACGCCGCTAGGCTCTCTGAAACGGAGCACAAGTGAATCAAAATGGCGGCCTAGTTGCAGTGTACACGTTGCTAAGTTGAAGTTGAGCTCTGGTAAGAATCAAAATGGCGGATGCGTACTGTTGGAGAAGTAATTATCGCCAATTTTTAAAGCATTGTTTGCTCTATTTCCTTTAATTTTTAAAACTGTCTCATGAATTTTGGACTGCAAAAACTAGAACCCTTTACCGATATTTCCACAAATTTTCAATAAAATTTAATCATTACAACTCGTGTTAAAAGTATGTAAAATGAGCTGGAATTGAGCACTCCTTAAAGAGGTCGGAGAAGCAATTATCGCCGCGAGGGATTATTCTTGTCTTATGTCCACAACATTTCAACAAAAATTCTACCATCAGATTCCTCTATTCTTTTTCTGATCAGTTGGGATAACAACTATTGAAAATAGTTTGAAATTGCCTCAATGATTGAGAAAGAAGACAGCAAGGTGCATCGCCATGACGCCCCGAGGAGCTCGGAGAAAGACATCCATTTCAATGAAATTCAGGTGCTAAAATCTTAGCTTTTATCGCATGGATTTATCTGAAATTTCATACACAATTTTATGAACATAAGAAGTATTATTGCTGAAAGTATCAAGTCTCTGTCATTTGAAGATCCAAAGATATCATATTGACAAACGGCGATAATTACTGCTCGGAGATTATAATTACTTCCCGACCAGTACCGGTAAATTAAGTGCATTCTAGCCCAGGAAGATTTATTTTTACATATTGATAATTTCAGTCAGCATAAAATCAGGGCATTAAGAACTTCCCTAGCAAGTATGTAGTAAAAAGCAGCATAGTAAATAGAAGTTTGTAAGAATCTCAAACGAGATCAGCGTGAACTCTGAACATGCTAAATGGTTTTGAAGCTCAGTGAATGTGTGGCATGTTCAAGTTATGCATAGTATATAACTTTGAAGGAAAGCTATTATGTAAAGTTAACATCTGCAATCATCACTGAAAATCATAACATCACTTTGTTAGGCTAGTCCCAACTTGTTTTGCTTGCAGGGAAGTTACATTTCCCCTACAAACCATGGTTATATCGATTTACATATTGTCTAATACCTGCTTTGAGTATCTGGTGTTTTTGAGGATCGTGTGCCGATTTAGCCACAGGAAAAAGAACATCAGTAACCGTTGTAACAGTTCTCCGCAAAGGATTTGGCAAAGTTGAATCCATTTTTATTTCCGCGGAAACCGAATGCGCATCTGTAGAACTCGGACTATACCGATGCGTTTTTTCCGGAATTGAGTGAGCCAATGGTCCCAATCAGAGCGTCCATGTATTGATAAGGCCATAATAATTAATATAACTACTAATATTATAGTAGTCTTTCTAAAAATACGATCAGAACACAGGCCGAAAGATCGCCTGGCAATTATTCGTATGTGCCTCTAAATTTTTTTTAGTAACGCATACGCATACCCGATCTTTCCGCCTATGGGTCAGAATAATCCACTTCACTTGAGAAAGATATTTTTCTTTCATGTTTTCTGTCTTCCTTTCAAAATTTCTTCAAATTGATCTTGTGTTTGTGTCAGTTTTCATACCTTGCGGGAGGGTATATTTCAGAAAAAGTTCGGGACGTAAAACAAAATATTAAATTACTATGGCCTAATAAAGATAGAACTATAGCCTATATACCATATTACGGCTACTAATTAAAAAATAAGAGAGAATCAACACAGAGGTATAGGTATTAGCGTGACTCTGAGTCAGCCGACCCTCTCCAAACGCCCTGTCTTCCATGTACGTTTTGTATGGTGAAGGGGGTCACCCCGAGAGGGGTGACTTCACGATGATACCTTAACCTATGGTCCGTGTAACACTTACATGTAGTAATTAATTTCCAAACGTTAAGCCAAAAACCTAAACCTAAAATATCGATTTTTGAAATTTAGATTTTTGATTAAAATTTCAAAAATCTAAAATGTTTTGAACTTTTGAAATTTTACATTTTTGAGTCGAAACCGACATTTTCAAATATTCAAAACCGTTTTCGATCTTTCAATGTTTATATCCAGTTTGAAATATCAATTAAAGCAGTCCGTTCAGTTTACACTAAAATAATTCAAACTTTTGAAATGTTTTACAGTAGAATTTCAGATATCAATATTTTAAGCAAAAGTCAGTGACCCAAAGTATAAAAGTTTTAAAATCACCGTATACAACGTCACATTAGGGGAGTCAGCCATGTGCGGCACGGGGAGTCAGTTCCGAAGCGGGCGCACGACAAGATCGGCGAGTATTTCTTCGAATTTCTCGGATATTATACCATATTTCTCCAAAATTCAAATTGCATAGAGTGTATTATTTCAACACATCATATTTTGAGAATACTCCCCGCGGCATACTTGAAAACGACTCCCCGTGTGACACATTACAATTTGCGATATTTTATCAAAATCCATGCATTAAACAGACAAAACATACTCAATACACATTTAAAACAGTATCAGGATGCTATTGTCATTCCTAACACAGCACATTAGGTGAGTATGGAAGAGAAATATGCGAAAAAGACTGATCGAAATCGTTGATTTCCATGATTTAGGTCTACTCGTAAAACGCGGACGAAGTGTTTGAGGTATGTAGATGTATCTGAAGTCCAGTGACAAACGTGATAGATCAAGAAATGTTTGTCACACTCTATGCAATTAGAATTTTGGAGAAATATGGTATAATATCCGAGAAATTTGAAGAAATATTCGCCGATCTTGTCGTGCGCCCGCTTCGGAACCGACTCCCCGTGCCGCACATATGGCTGACTCCCCTAATGTGACGTTGCATACGGTGAAAATGTTGTAAAAGAAGTCCCCCTTCCACCTCAAATAAAATGAATAAGTCGATCTTCTACTTCGTTCGTTGGTTGCACCGGATGAATGGGTATAAATTGAAACTCTTATAATTGTCGGTTGAAGTTCTAGATGCATCTTAGTCGTAAGACCAACATTTTTCCGACATAGCATATAATTATTATATATGTACTTGTCTCACCGAATTTTTTAAAAATCAAAAACATTTTAGAAATGTATCAGAAATTCATCTTCTGTTAAGACGTCGGAAAGAAAGAATCACTGACTCACTTACTTACCCTAGTCTAATTCGTCCATAGATTTAGGTGAGAAGATATGAAAATAACATACTAAAGTAAAAAAAACAAATAATGAAATTAAATAAAAACGCCAATCTATTATCATACTAGATTTTTTTTTACTCAATATCATGACATGTAACCGCCAGGACAAATCAACAAGCCAAGGGCGTAGCCAGGTGAACGTCTCTACGCAATTTAAACGTCCACATCGTTTTCGCGAAAACTTGAAAATGATCTCGAGTGCCTACCACGGCAGCGGCCAAAAAGAAGGGATATGGGATTTATGAAATGGTATTTAACGCGCCAACTACTGTTCAGAAAAAGCTCAAAGACACTCCAGAAACCACCGATTTTCAAGAATGAATTTTTCAAAATGTACTCATGTTTCATTCAAACAACGATCACTAACAAAGTGCGAGCAGTCGATTGGAAAGAACTCTCAATATCCATATATCATGTATATATAGGGACTCTCATGTTCACATGTCAAGTTTTCTTCATCTTAGATACGGTTCATCGTCGGCTGACATCGATATCCCATCTAAATTCAGCTGAAATACGCTCCATGCAGAGGTCAGCAAATGTAAAAAAAAAAAAAAGAGTAGGGTTTATAGTCTCGTTCGCATTAGCCTCACGCGACTTCCACAAATGTGCTTCATTTAAAGTCATTTTTTCAAAATTTTCTCGGGGGAGCCCCCGAACCTCATTCAATGGGAGGGGTAACATATTTCCGTACTGTTCCTACTTGACCCCTTCATGTCTCAAAAGTCATTCCCCATGCAAAAGTGTATGTGCCCCCGGACAGCTGAATTGCTGGGTCCAATCCTTCTTTAGACGTCCAGGCGTCATCGAAAACACCCTGGCTACGCCCTTGCCAGCAGTAAAAGTAAAAAATCATTATTAACCAGATCAAGATAAACCCAAACTCGCTCTAGATATGTTTGAAATGGGATTGACCCTTTCTTTGTCACATATATATAAATTGACTGGAAAAATGGTCTAGGTATTCGAGAAGAAAAGGAGAAAATATGCTCCAGAGTGCACCATTTTATTCCATTTTTTTTTTCAAAAATCAACCCCCTCCCGTACCCTGCCCCGCTCGGCACTTCGTGCCTCGAATCGACCCTTTGGGTCGAAACACCCCCTCCCCAATTGCCACTTTGGATCCGCCCCTGCTATATGAAGGAATTTTGAAAGAAAGTATATGCATAAACGCGTGGGAATCTGAGAGGTGATAGAACAGAATAAAATCAAATATGAATCCAAGAACAAGCCGAAAAACAAATGACTTTCTGATGCGTATCCAGCGCCCCCTTTGCCGGGGATCATGGAGCGAATTATGCCGATATTTACTAAAAATGGATCACATTTTTTGAGTCAGTACCAGAGATCGATGGACGCACCCTCCGCACTCCCCTGAATCAAGGACTTATAAACATATCTAGTCTATTTAAGTAGTTGTTTTTTTTTTATCATTTATGTCATCATTTTATTTCATAGCGAGCGGAGCTCGCTGCAAAGGCCCGAAGGGCCTTTGCGAGCGAAGCTCGCCCTTATGGTAACGCGTATACACTTACCATAGTGAGAAAATATGCTGAATCAAAGAATGAGAATGTACTACTATGCTTTCAAAAACTTTCGTCCCCTCGCAGACAGAGTTACTGCGGAGATGCTGAATGTTGCCATTTAATTTTTTTTTCGACTCCGAGTATACGTATATGTTATACTCAATTTTTGTTTGCAAGTTAAATTTATTGACATAATTTTTCGTAAAGCAGATTACGAAATAGCATCGACAACTCGGCGTAACCGCGGAATCTTTTTAGGAAAGCCGACATCTTCGTTTGAGTATTTTGTTTACTGTGCTTCTATGACGTCATTGACGTCATCGCGCCAAATTCTTAATGTCACTTTGACGTTGTAAGATTTTCCTTTAATGGACGTATTTTGCTTGACGTAAACGCTTCTAAAAAGGTCAATAAACCGGCCAAAGTATTCCCATGGGCGATTTTGTGTTCAATCCGGATGGCTTCACGCTATTAAGTATACTTCTCGGATTTTACGATAATATTTGGAGGCATCCGAACATTTCTCCAAAATTATAATTTTGATGTCCGATATTAAAGTGGTTTTCTTTATTGAAATGTTATGAAACAGGCTTTGGACGATTGTATCTGACATCGGCGAGATGGATTTTTTTCTTTTGGGCGATATGCAATGAGTTATTTATTTTCATTTAACCGTTTTATAACAAAATTAAAATGGCTTGAAATAAAAAAAAAATCACATGTAGGAAATATAACCAGGTCTGTTTATAAATCCTTGGTCTGACCAGTTCTAGCTGAGCTCTTTAAACTAGATCGTTGATATAAAGTTTCAAAATCATACACCTTTTGTGTTTGCTCGTATTTTTCTGTAAATTTGACTGGAATCCCCCCTCAACCTAATCTAATATTTGCCGGTCAAAGCCAAAACAGGAACGTACAGAGAACCATATTTTAAGCCCCACAACCCCCCCCCCCCCCTTAAAATGTTCATCTGCTGGTCTAGACCAATTTTACAAATGCCTCTGTGTTTCCACTCGCCTTATACTGCCTTTTTTGTTTTTGTTTTTTTTTGTTTTTTTGTTTTTTTTTTTTGTTTTTTTTGGCAATCACCAAACTGAAAGTTTTGTAAGATAGGATAAACCGTCGTAGTCTAAAATCATATTTATTTTCTCTCCGCTCGCACAAAAAGGCTTTGCCTTGATTCATATTAATTACAAATTGTTCAAAAGGAAAAAGAGGAATGATTCATTTCAAATTTGAATGAGTCATATCATCAAGTCCACAGGCTGCCGATGTTTATCTATTAAAAAATATAAACCAACCTTTTGTTGTTTTTTATCATACGTACGTATGATAAAAAACAACAAAAGGTTGGTTTATATTTTTTAATAGATAAACATCGGCAGCCTGTGATCAAGTCTTTAAAATTATAGAAAAGCTCAAGCAGAAAAAATATACGAATGTCCTCTGTGTTTACATAGAAAATGAATTAACACAAACTCCTTTTTGTTTTAGAAAGGGTTGCGCGTCATGCGCTTTGATCCGGATTTGCATTCGCTTTTGTCTCCGTTCGTAATTTTTATACTACTCTCTTATTTATTATCCAATCAAATGCCGCATAAGTTTGAAATGTACGAGTGGAGTGGGAAATGCGAAATAATGGGAAAATAAACAACTGATAATCCGCGTATCAATGAGTGTAATCACAGTTGTAAGTTACTGAAATATAGTCATTAAATTGATGAATAGAAATAAAATAATATGTTCATACAGATACAGATAATACGTCATTTTTCGAATTTCCTCTGTAACTGTTTGGGAGCGAAAAAACTACTGCAGCTGCTGCATTCTTCCAGGGATCACCCTAGCCCTGCAGAGTAATGAGATAAAAATCTCATTTGCTAAAAAACAATGAGACTTTTTCGATTTCAATGAGATTTTGAATGAAATACATAGGGTAATCAAAGATTACATAGCTCGCCTATACAGGTTTTTGTCGAAACCAGGTTAAAGTTTTTGGAAAGTAGGTCAAAGTCCGGGAATTGCAGAAAACACCGAAAACACCCTAGTATTTACAGAAAACACCGATAAATGTACAGAAAACACCCATATATCATTCAAAAACACCCTCAGGATGGTAAAGTGGACCGATTTACATATACTACCAAAGTTTCATCTGTGTAAATTGCATTTTGAATGACTTAGGACAGATTAATCATGTTAATATTTGATACACACATTCTATTTTTAGATCCGCGCGTCATATCGTTTTTCATCTATTTCATTCCTGAGCATAAGTAATATGGCTTTTTTTTATTTGTTTGTTTGTTTGGTTTTTTTATATTTTGGAAACTAGAACACCCCATCCATTCACGTTTTAAACAACAAAAGGAATTTAAAAAAAAAGGGGGGGGGGGGGGGTTCAGTTTTGTCCAATTTGAATATTATTATTTTTTTTTATGTATGTTTTATTTATTTATTTATCTGTTTCTATTTTTTTTTTTATTTGATTGATTGATTTTATTTATTTATCTATTTTTTTTATGAATCATTATGCTTCAGTCATTAAGTATGTTTGATTCACGGGCATTAGACTTATTTATTTATTTATTCATGAATGAATGAATGAATGAATGAATGAATGAATGAATGAATGAATGAATGAATGAATGAAATCACACATCTTGAGCATTATTGAATTGTGCAATATGGATCTAATTGAGATTTTTTAATTTCTTTTTTCAGGGACAGATCGAGGATATACAGAATATGTAAATTCAATATTGCATTCATACTTATCATGCCTTTCATCATAGAAATAAATACAATGTAAATGAAAAACTTTGAGTTAATTTATGGAATAATCAGAGATCACTTACCCTTTCCCACACGTTTTTGGGAGGACCAATGTAAAAATGTGGGGGGAAAGTGAACTCAGATTATTTATGGAAGAAATGTACGATCTCCTTAATTCTAGTTCATTTGATAATTTGATATGTGTCCATCAATAGCTGGAAAAAAGAATGGTCTTGACGTACGGTGGGTGCATGTATCATAGGCGGATCCAGTCAAGTGGATAGAGGGTTGTACCCTCCCCCATTGTGGCACCCAAAAAATTATGTGATGAGAGAAAGAGACTTTGAATTAAAGTCACTTCATATCGTCAACCGAAATTCTTGATAATTTGGAGAGAGGGGTTGACATAAGAAAGTAACACATATGATAGAAAAGGGTGCAATTTGGAGCATATTTTCATCGTTTTTTGACAGCGTACACATTTCCTTAAGTAGTATTTAGAACAAAAAAAGTGTGAGGTTACAAACGTTTCAAAATTCTTATTAACCAGTAGCACAGTATCAACTGCTATCTCCTCTGCTTTTTGTTCTTTCTATCCCAGAAAAATACCCCCCCCCCCCCAAGAGTTAACCACCCAAATATATGCTATCGAATATCTGAATCGCCGAACACTGTTCAAGAATGTCGCCTATGTAGCATGGTTAGCCAAGATATGTGATGTGGGCCTTGACCACCAATGAATGTTGAATATTATCATGCTCGACTATCTCTGAAAGTTTGATAAATGTACACGGCATATCAAATTACAGTTGTTTATGTTAAAGTGTGACTACCAGACGGACAGGCAGACAACAGATTCGGTGATCAGTGACCTTTGCGTAGCAGATGACATGAAATTATCATCAACCAAAAAATCGTCTTATGAAATCTCGACAGCATTGGTGGAATCAAGTGGAAGACGTGATGATATTACCTGCAATAGAAAATACTGAGTATATGTACATGCTC
This sequence comes from Pinctada imbricata, assembly GCA_033119305.1. Lineage (NCBI taxonomy): Eukaryota > Metazoa > Mollusca > Bivalvia > Pterioida > Pteriidae > Pinctada > Pinctada imbricata. The sequence continues at coordinate 31,971,464 of VSWD01000013.1, forward strand.
TCTCCGATGCATGTAAAGATGAGTTTCATTACTTTTTATCCATAATTAACGAAGTTTCCACTCTTGGACTAAGTAAATTTCAAGGTTTTTTTAGCTCACCTGAGCCATTGGCTCAAAGTGAGCTATTGTCATAGTGTGGCGTCCGTCGTCCGTCGTCGTCCGTCGTCGTCGTCCGTCGTCGTCCGTCGTAAACTTTTCACATTTTCAACTTCTTCTTCAGAACGGCTGAAGGGATTTTGATGAAACTTGGTAGGTTTGAAGTACTCATGGTCCCCTACAAGTGTTGTTGTTTTTCGTCCGGATCTTTCAACAGGTGGCGCCACCACAGCCAAAAGTAGGTCACGGGGGGTACCCTCCTTTGACAAACTTCTTCTTCAGAACCGAAGCATGTATCGACAAACCGAAAGCATCAGGATGATCTAGAGAGATGTCTTAAGAAGTGTTGTTATTTTTGGTTCCACTTCGAAGTCAAATTTTTGACGCGTTTTTGACGTCTTTTCGGACTTAGTCAGAAATGCACATTTTTGCACTATTTCTTTAAATAACTCAATATAAGTGTATGATTTTACACACTCATTTACTACATATTTATCATATTTAACTTACTTAATGCTTTGATATGTATTTTATGCTTAAATTTTATTTTTTTGATTTTTTATGAATTTTTTTCTTATGTAAAAAGGAAGGGGGGGGGGGTGATTTTCATACATTTTCTGCTTCTTTTCTATAACCACTCTTCAGATTGTCATGACAATATGTAGGTATGAGGTACTCATGCATGGTACCCTACAAGTGAAAGAATTTTGTCAAGATATCCACTTTTGGATTTTTAAGGAATATTTTTTAAGATTGTACATAGGTATAATGTATGTTTTCCATGCCCAATGGACCCATGGGGAGTGGCTTCAAACCCCGGCGGGACCCCAACAAAATTTTTTTCCCCTTTTTAGCTCACCTGAGCCATAGGCTCAAAGTGAGCTATTGTCATAGTGTGGCGTCCGTCGTCCGTCGTCGTCGTCCGTCGTCGTCCGTCGTAAACTTTTCACATTTTCAACTTCTTCTTCAGAACGGCTGAAGGGATTTTGATGAAACTTGGTAGGTTTGAAGTACTCATGGTCCCCTACAAGTGTTGTTGTTTTTCGTCCGGATCTTTCAACAGGTGGCGCCACCACAGCCAAAAGTAGGTCACGGGGGGTACCCTCCTTTGACAAACTTCTTCTTCAGAACCGAAGCATGTATCGACAAACCGAAAGCATCAGGATGATCTAGAGAGATGTCTTAAGAAGTGTTGTTATTTTTGGTTCCACTTCGAAGTCAAATTTTTGACGCGTTTTTGACGTCTTTTCGGACTTAGTCAGAAATGCACATTTTTGCACTATTTCTTTAAATAACTCAATATAAGTGTATGATTTTACACACTCATTTACTACATATTTATCATATTTAACTTACTTAATGCTTTGATATGTATTTTATGCTTAAATTTTATTTTTTTGATTTTTTATGAATTTTTTTCTTATGTAAAAAGGAAGGGGGGGGGGTGATTTTCATACATTTTCTGCTTCTTTTCTATAACCACTCTTCAGATTGTCATGACAATTTGTAGGTATGAGGTACTCATGCATGGTACCCTACAAGTGAAAGAATTTTGTCAAGATATCCACTTTTGGATTTTTAAGGAATATTTTTTAAGATTGTACATAGGTATAATGTATGTTTTCCATGCCCAATGCTTCAGGTGCAACTACAGGAAAAAAACCTTCTTTGTATGATTAATCATTTTTTGATCGACCTTTCATCCATAGTTACAGCTGATAATTCAACAAGTGACACATGCTTCAATGTCTTATTGATTGACCTTTTATGTGATATGATTCAATTATTTAAATTCTTTATACTTATTTAGAATTTTATTTTTAAAGTCAGGAACAAGATTTCAAAAGCGGCCATGTTTTGCCGTGTACCTGAAGGTGTCATCCAAAGAAATAAAAACCTTCTTTGTATGATCAATCATTTAGCTCAATTTGAGTGACTTCCAATCCTTCATTCAATAATTATGAATTTGGTCACGTTGGATTTGGACACCTTTGACACACATAAAAATAATAGAAAAAAGGGGGGTCATGCATACCGTTTTCTCACAAATTCCACTTTTTTACATCACCCCTCTATCCATTTCAAAAATTTTACAAATTTCATCTATTTTTAAATCGATCAATAGATTGCATAAAAGACAAAAACAGGTTCAAACTCAATTTATCCCGACTACAGGGAATGGTACATTGATTTCATGTGCTATTTTTAAATTTTCAATAGTTTTGACCAATGGTGTGACACCTTTTATTCTGCCCTGTTCACCAGTCAAAACTGAGGGGATTCCCCGCTAAAACGATTTCCTTGGATTACACCTGAAGGGGATTTTCCATGTAGAAATGTGATACCTTTAGTACTGCGATACATTTCAGGAGATACAGTGCAAACGGAATAGATTTTTATTTAATGAAATGTGCATTATACTTGGAACACTTTCATAATGGTTATCATTCATGTACTTGGAACACTTGCAACTTGTTATCATGCATAAAGTTTGCTCGAATTTCCTCTGTCTTAGACTCTCTTAGATGAAGTAATTTACGGACTGATTTCTTGAAGAAACGTCTAATGAGTAATCTCTTCCTCCGGATTTTGAGAATGCATAGGACATTTAATATCTGAAATTCTTGAAATAAATAATTCAGTTCAGAGTTCCTGAAATCTTCCTATGAAATGTTGGACCACAGAAAGCTGTTGTTTAAATAGAGTAAATAAATTATTATTTACAACCATAAGCCACTGTGTTCAACATCTTGTATGTATAATATTTCTAAGAGGAACACAGAGGCCTGAGGATGTGAATAATAAAACATTTTCTCTCATAAAATGACAGGTTCCTGTGATAAGACATTTGGGAATTTTTATCTGTTCAAATAATAGATACATGATGAGTTTTTATCGGACCAAATAACTTTTTGTCGGCAAATCCTATGCAACCGATACATTTCATGAACTCTCTCCGCTAACAACTTGTCCGTGTAACAGACCTTTGATGAGGTAAAACAATTTTTTAACAGTAAATAACGATGTTGTAGGTCTGCTAGTTGGACAACCTTAACAACTTCATGGGCCTTTTAATTTGTTTCAAACTACGAAACCTAGAGAAATCACTTGAGTTGTTGAACAGCGTATGCTGAAATGCGACGCTCCTTCTCGCCTGTTGAAATATGCATAGGCAAGAAGCGCCGCATTTCAGCATATTCACTGAAAATTATTTGTTCAAGTGGCTTCACTGGGTCATGAGGTTTGATACACCATACACTGCTTTTTGAAAAACAAACTGGCCCAATATCTGCACAAGCAGCACAACTCACTTGAATATTGATAAATATTGGATTAAAACGATTTTAACTGTACGTTTCATGTATTTGAGATGAAATCAATACTATTCGAAAGCATTCATAGATTTCAGTATACTTTAATATGAATAAAGGCAAAACCGAAAAATCTTTGTTTTTTATGCCCCTGGAATAAAAGATTCGGGAGCATATAGTTTTTGGCCTATTCGTCTGTCTGTTTGTCTGTCTGTTTTCCGAAAAACTTTAACATTGGGCATAACTTTTAAATGGAAGCTGGTGATAGAGGTTTCATATTTCACATGTGTATTCCTTGTGACAATACCTTTCCATTGATACCAAAATTTTTGACCTCGTGACCATAACCTTGACCTTTGACGTACTTCTCAAAAACTTTAACATTGGGCATAACTTTTGAATGGTTAGTGATAGAGGTTTCAATTTTTCCGTGTGTATTCCTTGTGACAAGATCTTTCCATTGATACCAATATTGCGCTGACCCTGACCTCTCACATACTTAACAGAAAATGGCCTTTATACTAACAAAGATGCCGCCGGGGGCATTCTCGTTTCACAAACACAGGCTTTATAATTTCTGGCATGCTAGCTATCAATAATGAAAGGTTTTGTGTTCAATTTTAAATAAACTTAATTTATGAAATCGTTTCATTGTTTTATTCTTTTTCTGCTGCACATTAATGTACAATATGATTTTATTTTTGATGTTGCATAATTGAACTATACTAGCTGGGCATATGACGTTGGACCACTCTATCCGTCTTTTCAAATCAGTAAAAAAGTTATTGTTTTGAAATGTGGCTATTTTTTCTTTTTTGTACTTTCAAAGGTTGTCTGAAAAAAAAAACTTCTCTGCATCCGGCAAAAATCTTTTTAGAAAGGTTGTGGGCTAAATTCCTGGTACTGGCACTATCAGTATTCAATGTCAGTATGTCAATTAGAGCGTGCATGGGTATCAGGTGAGCGTTGTGCCCCCTGGGGCTCTTGTTTTTAATTCCATCTTTTCAACATTTTCCTCCTTCTTTTCAACATTTATTTTACTACACTATAAATGATATCCAGTTTCAAGATTTGCTGCTGGAATTATTTTTTGTCTCGTTACAAAATTCACATTATTTCCACGTTTCTACGGGGATCATTCCGACACGTCTCCGCCTCTCTACCGTATTTATAATGTCCTGGAGTAGCTCCTTGGTCCCAATGGCACCATATTTGTATGTATTCTCCCAGACTAACAAAATTTGGAAGTGTGAGACATGTCCGTCTGTCATCTGTCTTTCTAGATGAGTTGAATTTGAACTAAGTTTGTTTCATTTTATAGTACAGAGGATGATATACTCTTTTTTACATCTCTGCAATTTTTATAAATTATTTGTCAGGAATTTTCGAAACCTGAGGATGCACGGATTGTACAGGGGTTCAGATACCGAATGTGTACTGTGCTGTGGCATATCATATATGTCACATTGGAATAATCGGACAGAAATTTTGAATTTCTTCTTTGAAATTACAACCAATTGTCGATATTGCCCTAGGTTGTGTTGGGGACTTTTTTTCATCTTAAAACTCGTCAATTTAAGATATTTCAATAAATCAAGACGTTGATAAAAGACTAGTAAGAAATGCAAAATAAAATGAGACTGATTTTAAAGTTGGAGTTCCTTAACTTGAATAATGGATTTACGGGTCAAGGGGGCGAATTTTGCCGATTTTTGCTGAAAATGGGTCAAAATATATCTAGGGGTTTTATTTTTTATTTCATCTTTCTTCATCATTTACGCATTTGAATGGAAATTTAAGATATGGCATCATAATACCCAACGTCTTTCGAAGGTACATGCATTTGCTGAAAACATTTATTGATTAATTATTTATTTATTGTCATTAGCTCACCTCGATATAAAAAAAGCCAATATATATGTACTTAGAAATATGTTTGAATTGAATTTTGCTGCCACGAAGTGAGCTTCCTAATCTGTGATTACCTATGTTTTTGGGTTTGTTTGTTTTGTTTTGTTTTGTTTTGTTTTTTTTTTTTGTATTGGTAGTGTAAGTCTGTTGCGCTTGTGTAACATCGCAATAAACAAATCGTTGTTTTGACAAGTACACACATGTAATTCAATCATGCAGGGGTATCTGTACATGGAAGGTGTGAAAATCATCAGAGCGTGATATCGCCGAATGCGGTCATACGGAGAATTGCATGGAATTCATTAATTAAATATGATGATGATGATGATGATGATGATGATGATGATGATGATGATGATGATGATGATGATGATGATGATCAATGATGATGATTTATTGATACTTTGTACAGTATGATAATCCAGTGTTACATGTACATTGTCATTATAATAATACTATAATAAGAAAAATCATACAAACGTACGGTAATTGAATCAACCATACATATCTCATACTTCTTGACTAGGCACACTCATATCATATTAATGAAGAAGAACATATATTGATTGACTAATTAATTTTATGTTAACTTTGAGACTTGATTGAAAAATCTTCGCTCAGATATAAAACAAATGTGAAAAGTGTCATATTAAAAAAAACTAATTCAAAAGAATCGGTGAATGAAAGTAGGGGTTTTTTTTACAGAAGAGAAGGAAAGAAGAAAAAAATATGAATACGGATACAAAATCTGGGGAAAATTGAATGAAAAATAGGAAAGTAAGGAAAATGTTTTATGGTATATAAGGGTCCGGAATTCGATCCCTATATATATAAGTAATTTTTACATGAAGAGGAAGAGAAGAAGCGACTCCTCCTTAAAAACGAAAAATAAAATCATGTATCACTATATACCGTTTTTTTTTCAGGGAGTGAAAGTGAAGATCATAATTTTTTATTTTCTTTTTGTTTGGCCATACGACTATTGTCCGAAAAAAAAAAACGATTTCTAGTAAGTAAAACATTTCTACCCGGGCCTGATCAATTGGTTCAAAATGGTTCATAAAGGGTTTTTTTTTTTCGTTTTATATTGGAGTTCATTGCACGTTTTTCTGTACGTCATAGTTTAGACGCACAAATTTTAGAATATAACATGTTGTCATAAATGTTTTTATCGTTTTTTTTTTTAATGAATAATTTGATCACATTCGATGCATGCACGTACGTTACATAAATACAGGATACTATTATCCCCTTTCGGGCCTCTTTCACACCCAATGTTAATTAGTGGGGGTTAAATGTCAGTCAATCGAATAAACAGTACATTGTTGCAGAATTCATTTAATCGCCGTCCGTGTTAATTTTTTTTTTTTGTAAACCAACATTTTCCCATCTCCTTTTTTATGTACCTTTTATACACATATATATACAACTCGGGTACGTGAAATAACATGGAATGCCAAAGCTTTGCATGATGTAAAAATCATCTTACCTAGCCTATCTGAGTGCTGTGATTATCTTTGTTTATCATTAAAAACAAAACAGAAAATATACAGAAAGCAAAAATCTTTCGTGCAAATTCTGCAGCAGGCAAAGTAACCGTACCCATCTTGAAAATGAAAAGTTACGTGAAGTTTGCAGATGTTGTCACTTGCATGTAAATTGTTTTTATAAAAATTTGAAAATTAATAGATAAAAAAAGATTATCACCATATACTTTTATTTTATTTGGAAACTTGTTAATGACATAGGCAGCCTGTGGATCAGATTATTCGATGCCGTTATTAAAAAGTTTCCAAATAAAATATTCCATGTAACATATAACAACGGAAAAATAAGGAATTTTGGGAAAAAATCACAGGAAGGGGGATCCTGATCCCCTCTTTACGCCCCGACTCTATAGATCTGCCCTTGAGGAAGTTTCCATCCGATCCATCTCCCCTCTGTTGAATGCTGCTATACTAGTATTTTGTTCAGTGAAATGACTTTTCATCATACAAATACCTGTAGCGTATATTTCTTTATGCCTGTGAACATGCTTTGTTAATTTCAGGTAGAATTTAAAAATTGAGATAACAAATACAGTAACTACTTGGAATGAGGACAATTTTTCGAGCATAAAATAAACAGAAAACCCTTTACAAAAACTTCGCGAATGTCTGTATGTATATATATATCCATAAGTACTCCAATATTGATGAGGTATCGAATCGATATAGTAATACGATCACAAAATTTTTGTAAATTTTGATTCAAAATGGTGAATTCTGTTGGGCATTAAGCAATTTTTACTACGTTTGCAGGATTTTTTTGAGTGCTAATGTTACAAAAAAAAAAAAAAAAAAAAAAAAAACCAACCCCCCCCCCGGAAACCGGGGTTTTTTCCCAACCCCCGTCCCCACCCCCCTAAATCCGCCCTTGTAATTGAAAACATCTGGCTGAAGGAAAAACAATAGTCGGGGTCGAAATGTGGTCGAAATTTGACCAGTTTACCCTAAATGAAATATGTGTAACGGTGATGCTGCAATCGAATACAATGTATAAAACTCTATAGGAAGTATCTAATCTTTATTTCATCAATTGTACATTTGATCATAACATATTCATACTGTAAAACAAACAAGAATTAGGAAGTTTGTACATTTCTAGAATGAAAAAAGAAAATCATAATAATTATAATAAGGATCTTCTTCATATTCTGGTATAACCATTGTTGCAACGAATCTTTCAGATGGACATCTCTCGGAGACTCCCTGAAAAAGTTGAATAATTTCAATTAGATATTGTAAAGTTCGTTTCACATACTATAATGCGTTTAAGATCAAAGATTTTTTTTGTCAAAGGAGGTCATACAAAGTCGGCGAATCAAACATACTTAATGATTGAAGCATAATGATTCATAAAAAAAATAAAAAATAATTAAAAAAAAAAAAAATCAAAATAATAAGAAGTAGAAATAGATAAATAACAAAATACATAAAAAATAATATTCAAAGTGGACAAAAATGACCCCCTCCCCTTTTCATTCCTTTTGTTGTTTCAAACGTGAATGGGTAAGGTATTCTAGTTTGAAAAAAAACCGAACAAACAAGAAACAAAAACCAAAAAAAGTCATTAAAAAATGCACAGGCACAGGAATGAAATAGATGAAAAACGATATGACGCGCGGATCTAAAAATAGAATGTGTGTATCAAATATTAACATGATTAATCTGTCCTAAGTCATTCAAAATGCAATTTACACAGATGAAACTTTGGTAGTATATGTAAATCGGTCCACTTTACCATCCTGAGGGTGTTTTTGAATGATATATGGGTGTTTTCTGTACATTTATCGGTGTTTTCTGTAAATACTAGGGTGTTTTCGGTGTTTTCTGCAATTCTATGGACCGGTCAAAGTCCAAGGTCAAGGTCACTAGGTCGAAGGTCATGGTCTCAAATGAAAGGTCTCGTCACAAGGTATCTACATGTGAAATACCAAAGCCCTACCCCTTATAGTTCAAGAGATATAGCCCAGGTTAAAGTTTTGTCTACGGACGATGACAACGACGACGCCGTGGGTATGGCATTAGCTCTCCTGACTTTCTCGTCCCGGCGAGCTAAAAAGTGAAATAGAAATCAAAATTCCGTTTCCCTTATTTCCGTGGAAATCAAGTAACACATTATTTGAATGTGAGAATCGCAATGGATTTTTTTTCCATTGTTTGAATGCCATTTTAAATTACAAATGAGGTCAAATAAGATTAATTCTTTGTTTTACACTGCTATAATTTGTCGCCGACGAGACTTTTTTTTCACAACTTCAGTGAAAATATCAGCCTTGCCTCATTAGGCCAAACAAAAAAAGTTGTTTGTTTCCTGTAACCCCGACCGACCGTCAAAAATCGTGCCGACTCTGATTTTTTGTTCACCATTTTCCCTACACTGCCTAAAAAGAACCAAAAATCCTTAAAATTAATGCAAGTCGTGCAACCCAGACTCATCTTTGGAAGCCTCCCGTTCCCTTTATATTTTCTTTCAGACAAGCCGTGATCATAATACGTACATAGCGCCTCTTGTTGTAAATCACTACAGTGAGTACATGTAGTTCACACCTGACCACCAGGTAGATTTAATCCGTTTCACATGAGTGACCAAGTGTTGAGAATTCGAAAGGATTAAAGTGATTATCTTCTCACGTTACTTGTATAGTGTATTGTAACCTGGACATAACCGATGAAGAGCAGACGATTTTTTAAAAGTTTATAAAGACGGATTATTTTAGAAAGAAGGAAAATTGGATGTCATGCAATTTGTTCCGTGATTGGGAAGTCAAACTTGCTTAATGGGACTGGCCCCTTCATCAATAGGCCATTCTCATAAACAATGGGTAATCTTTCTTCACGAAAGGGCCAATCCAAAAAAATGATCAATTTTCGAAAAGCTTTGCATATACGATGTATGTAAATCAAACGTTAGCAAGTTTTTTAAGTCGTGAAATTCCATATTTACCATTTCCAATGAATAATTTACAGTACATTTTTTTTTGCATATATCGCAGAACAACCAAGACCAAACTTCAGCCACCGATCCTGTAGTTTTCGTGTCCACGTATGGGCAGCTTTTTTGATACTAGGGAAGAAGGGGGGGGGGGTTGACTGCAATCATTGACATTTCTGTACAAACTCAAAATGACCACGTAAAATTAATGAGTCAGTGACATGATAATTTTACGGACGAACGCATACACAAGAAGTTAGTACCTTTATGTAGATAAGTTGGAGATTTAAACGAGGATAAAAAAGAACGTCGGAGAAAAATCAATATTGTATCATAATAGCAAAGAACCTTTCAGGTGAGCGGAACAAAAGAATTTGTGCTTCTGACTGGCCATATACAGTAAGCAGCTAGCTGAGATCCACACGCTACTGCTACATTGCAACATTAATACGAGTGGTCAGAACTTTTCTATAGATTAAAAAACCAAAAATGGACATCGTAGGATTCGTAGAATAATGCGCACCAGGGCCCAGCGAGTTGCCGATTTTATAGACCATTTTTTATGTCGCATGGTGAATGGCCTTCCCAATGATACTGCAATTTGCAGGAAAATTAGCGTTTTTTAATCGCACATAATTTCCACAACCAAGACTTCCGGGGGGGGGGGGGGGTCTTCTTTTCTTGCTTTATGTAACGCAACCCCCCCCCCCCCCCCCCTGTAAAGAATATATGATTATTCAAATTTCCACAACCTGTCATGAATTTCTCAATCATAAAAGATGACTGATAACTTGATATTTGGATTAACTAAAGACTCAATTGCAGTCCATTACAAATGTACTTGCAGTGATCAAGAAACTATTCATGGAATGGGGTTACTGTATGTTCAAATAACAATAATTATAATATTGTTTTGGAATGCAGAGGGAGGGGTTTACTATGTGCATTATACAATTATGGACTTTTCACTAAGTATATATGATGTGATATTGACTCACTATGAACATGATGAAAATATTGACCGAGACAAAGCCAAGGTCAATATTTTCATAGTGAGTCAATATGACATCATATATACTGAGTTAAAAGTCCATAACTGTTTTATTCTATAATTTCATATATGATTCACTATAAATAACGACGCCATTTGCAGAACTAAGTGAGGGTAATACCAGTCTATTTTTAAACCGTGGTATACGATTTATTTAGGAGCGTCGATGACCTTATCAGCCAATTATGCAAAGAGAGTCGCTATTTATAGTTTATAGAATAATACATTATTAGCTCAAAAAGAAAGGTGATAGTCACCAGAGACCCCTACCAACCTCATCTATCCTCCTCCACCCCAAAGAGTATGCATGTATAATAGTCATTTTAAAATTTAATCATGCTGCTCAAGCTTCAGCTTATGTACATTATACCCACAATAATGGCTGCAGCTATGTACACCACCCACGCAATCTCTAATAACAAACATCTTAAATAGCAGTAAGTTGAGTTCCAGAATCAATAAATGAAATTATAAATGATGGGACTCAACAAAATGTCACCAAAAAATCCTCGACTTATCATTTTCAGTTCCCTCCCTCTTGTAGGTGAAGACTTAGAGTGCCTCCATATACAATAAAAACTTAACAAAGTTTCTAAATTGCATCTGCCCTCTGAAAAAAAAAAAAGATTTTCCTACCTACCGACCCTCTCAATTTTTGGCATGTTACAGGAAACAAACATATTTTTTTGTTTGGCCTTAACAATCGCTAGTTAAATATGAAGTATCTATTCATTCAAAGGAAATTACATTGTCTTGTGAATGTTTTTTTTTTCTTCTAAATGTTCCGACAGATTTCAGCGCGTCGTGACAAGTCATTTTACAGTCAGGGGTATAACTCATTTCAGTTATATTTTTCGTCACTGAAATCAGTTATTTTTCTTGCAAGATATTTATAGAATCACCCAGAATATAACTGGTTCAGGTTACAAAACTTTCCAAGGTCAAATACGATTATATCATCCAATGCGTACAGAAAAGTTTGACTTCATCAGATACAACATTGGTGCCTCTTTAAAAATAAATTAAGGTCACAGCTGGGTAAAATCATCTTTGTGCAAAATCTGGGTCAAAAATAAATATAACTGAAAGAAGTTACTTTTAAATAACCATTTTTGGTTATATTTTTTTGGTATTGCTTAAATCTTCTAATCCAGATTTTTCCTGCTGATAATCAAGTGTTCAGTATCATCTTAATACATCAATACCTTAAATTTTGTAAAATAATCCTTTACCCAATGAATAAATATGAAGCAATTCCCATAGGAATTTTTATATGCAGAAATCAGTTATTTTTCATGACCTACTTTAACATTACTGATTTTCATAGAAAGAAAAGTAACTGATTTCGGTTATAAAATTTTATCACTGAAATGAGTTATACCCCTGACTGTTTTACGGAAACGTCTAATCTGCTAGTATGGGGTCATTGGGGCCGTGTACGTCAAGACTTTTAATTCACGCATTGTAAATATTTTTTAGGAATTTGTAAAGCTATTGTTCACATTGACGATTTCAAGGACTTATAAACTGTTTACAATGCAGTAGTTATTGCTGAGTACTGACTACAAGCCGACACATTCCGAGTACATAGCTGGTCTACTCGCGTGCGCAATACTATGAAAGTGTTTCAACTGTGTTTGTATATAATTTTCTTTTCCGGTCATTTTCTATGCAAATAAAAGTCAATACCAAGACTGCATTGTAATATTTCATACTATATTGAGTCTTTGGTAATCACCGTATTATGATGACAAAAGAGCACGTACCGCTGACAACCGCTAGAAAAATGTAAACCTAAATGCTCGCATCTACGGATAAAAAAAAAATGCCCACATACAAACGTTAATACGAGAAACGGGAATTTCGGGGAAAAGATTGGGAATGTATATATACAGAGTCGGCAATACCTGCCGAGTTTTCATAAATACATACGTGATGTCCCACGCGAAATTCGAACAATCGGCTTACAATTTTGAAAATTAAAGACAAAACTCTTGTTGTGTCGCATTGTATTAACTTAAGTGCGATTCATGCAAAGGAGGTACGCGATTTTTTAGCGCGACAGAGCAGCAAAAATGCGATATTTGAGTAAAAAATGCGAGAATATCGCAAAATCGCGGCCTAGGGTGATCCCTGTTCTTCTGATCTTTTACATGTTTAACTATGTGCGAAGGGGGTATTTGCAATACCGCAGTGTGTTTACAACCTCAATATCAGAAGCTTTCTGTGTATCTATTGTCTGCACTGTTCTTTTCTTAATATTTTCAATGACCGTCTCACAATTAGTGTTGTAACGATTATCGCCGACAATCGATTGTCGGTCGCTGAATGGCCAGCGATGTTACTAATCGATGTTGAAAATCAAACTCGATTGTCGCCGATTTCAGAATTTTCCGTATTTTCTGTCCGTTTCGGTATTTTGGTTTTAGAAATCGCGCGATGCGAAAGTCATTGACGGATGCAAGTGCAAGTTACATAACCCTCCCGAGGACAAAAATAACAATAACACCTTCAAAAACTTATATTCCTCCTGGGATTACTTAGATAATTGAATTGATATTGTGGTTCAAACACCAAATTTCCTTCTTTCCTCTGTCCCGAACCCTATTTAACCCAGGCGTTTCGTAGACTACGTTCTAACTTTAATGCATCAAGTAATTTTTCATATGCTATCAATCTAATTTACTTTAACATTTATATCAAACATTTATAAATATACTAGAAAGGTTTCTTGTTGCGGTTGCAACAAGAGTGTCTTCCTCCTATACAATTTTTGGTTTGGAAATATGAAGGACGTCACATTACATGTATTTATATTATATATTTAAGTTTTCAAGTAGCAGTAACATTAAATTTTCAAACCGATAATTGTTGGTGAGCAACCATTTGATTTGGGGGGGGGGGGGGGGGGGGGGGGGGCAGGAATTCTATTGCCAGCCGGTAACATTTTTTCAGCAATTTTCTGAGCAGGCCATTTTTTTCAGCCATTACCAGAGTCGTCGGAGAAAAATTTTCGCCGGTTCTTCGGGCCGGATTTAAACAAATTGTCAAATGTTGTGAATGTCTGTGTAAGTTAAACTCCCCGCTGTTACAGAGTATGAGTTAATAACCGTTCCTTCAGATGTCTCTTTGCAATTAGCTAATTTCAGACAGATTGTATGATGTTTAAATAGAACTTTTTCTAGATTTTTGTGCCTATGCGTATTAGGTCTCTGGTAGATACAGCTATTTAAATTGTCTGGCACAAAGGGCCAGCAAAAATTTCCATATCATGCAATGTATCCTTACTTTTGCATGGTCCGGGAAAAATAACTTTTGAATGGGAAGTGATAGGGCTTTCATATTTCACATGTGTATTCCTTGTGACAAGACCTTTCCATTGATACCAAAATTTTTGACCTCGTGACCTTGACCTTGACCTTTGACCTACTTTTCAAAAACTTTAACATTGGGCATAACTTTTGAATGGGAAGTGATAGGGCTTTCATATTTCACATGTGCATTCCTTGTGACAAGACCTTTCCATTGATACCAAAATTTTTGACCTCGTGACCTTGACCTTTGACCTACTTTTCAAAAACTTTAACATTGGGCATAACTTTTGAATGGGAAGTGATAGGGCTTTCATATTTCACATGTGTATTCCTTATGACAAGACCTTTCCATTGATACCAAAATTTTTGACCTCGTGACCTTGACCTTGACCTTTGACCCACTTTTCAAAAACTTTAACATTGGGCATAACTTTTGAATGGGAAGTGATAGGGCTTTCATATTTCACATGTGTATTCCTTGTGACAAGACCTTTCCATTGATACCAAAATTTTTGACCTCGTGACCTTGACCTTTGACCTTTGACCTACTTTTCAAAAACTTTAACATTGGGCATAACTTTTGAATGGGAAGTGATAGGGCTTTCATATTTCACATGTGTATTCCTTATGACAAGACCTTTCCATTGATACCAAAATTTTTGACCTCGTGACCTTGACCTTGACCTTTGACCTACTTTTCAAAAACTTTAACATTGGGCATAACTTTTGAATGGGAAGTGATAGGGCTTTCATATTTCACATGTGTATTCCTTGTGACAAGACCTTTCCATTGATACCAAAATTTTTGACCTCGTGACCTTGACCTTGACCTTTGACCTACTTTTCAAAAACTTTAACATTGGGCATAACTTTTGAATGGGAAGTGATAGGGCTTTCATATTTCACATGTGTATTCCTTGTGACAAGACCTTTCCATTGATACCAAAATTTTTGACCTCGTGACCTTGACCTTGACCTTTGACCTACTTTTCAAAAACTTTAACATTGGGCATAACTTTTGAATGGGAAGTGATAGGGCTTTCATATTTCACATGTGTATTCCTTGTGACAAGACCTTTCCATTGATACCAAAATTTTTGACCTCGTGACCTTGACCTTTGACCTACTTTTCAAAAACTTTAACATTGGGCATAACTTTTGAATGGGAAGTGATAGGGCTTTCATATTTCATATGTGTATTCCTTGTGACAAGACCTTTCCATTGATACCAAAATTTTTGACCTCGTGACCTTGACCTTTGACCTTTTAACCCAGTAACCTCACATACATGTACTTAACAGAAAATAGTGTTCATACTAACAAAGATGCCACCGGGGGCATTCGTGTTTCACAAACACAGGCTTTATTCAGCATTTTTCAGAGCCGGGATTTTTTTTTTTTTGCAAATTCTTCCTGCCCCCTTCCCCCATAAAAAAGGCGAGCTCGTAGCTGTAGAACCAATTTTCTTGAGAAGAGAAATGGTAATAACAAGTTACGTTCAATATATATATATAAATACCATGAGGTTCTCGCTGTGCAGGTTCAAATTTGGACCCCCCCCCCTTCCCTTTTTTCAAAGTTTATTTTGAATTTCCATCATGGCGACATCGTTCAATATAAACAGAACTGTTTTCGAAAAACGAGGGGAGGGAAGAATGTTGGAGAAATTGTTCATCAATTTGTAAATAAACCAACCGAAAATTATGTTCGAACGTTTGCTAGAATTAGAAATTAAACTTGATGTTCAAAATATAGTTATTGAAGTTTAGAAACAGGTTTGTAGGTTAAAAATCGGAATCAAACTACCACTTTTTGTGTGTAAATTCTGGTTTGTAGCTGATCTCTTCTAAATTAATCAACTGTTTTAAAATCAAATTGTGTATATCGAAATGTATTTATGAAATGCATATTCATCATTGCCGTGAAATCGGAATTTGAAAATCTCAACACTGCTTTTCTCGAGTCGGACTCGGACTACCAATTTTAGTGTGCGCCCGATTTGTTGGCGTGAAGGTGTATCGAAATACCCAACTCAAAATTTCGATGCTCATATCTTTTCAACAGTAAGAGATAGGAAAAATCAGAAAGACTAAATAAGACAGATATATGGATAAAAAATAATAATATTGAAATTTTTAGGAAACTTCATAAGCTTAATTTTTGTTTACTATTATAAGCAAAAAAGTGTCTTCCTCCTATGAACTTCTGAATTTGGAAATATGAAGGACGGTGAAGGACGTCATCGTAATAAATCGTTACAGTGTGCATCTAGCATTTCATATCTTGCATGGCTGTCGACTTTCAAAAAGAATGGAAATTGTAGATAGCAAAATACGAGATATTTAAGCTTACAAATAGCAAAACATGAAATTTTCGGTCCTTTTGAGTAATTCGACGCTCCCGTCAAATATTTGAATCTACTAAAAAACATGATAAAAAAAATAACAGAGACCAAAAATAAAAAAGACCAATCTAGCTTTTACTCCAAACGTAACGTTGGAGAACTTTCATTGTCCTAGCTTACAGGGTTCTTGAGAAATCGCTGATCCAATTTTCCACGGTTACGAAAACAATAGGTCTTCCGACGGAAGTCGGAAGACCTAATTATAACATATATCATGCAAACATTTAAAGTCAATTTGAAGGAGCAAAGCATTTAAAGAAAGCAGAGAGCATATCCATGATAAGACACACAGTTAAGACACAAGCATAAGCAGATAGTACAATGTAAGCTCATAACATAACGTACATCAGACATGAGGCAGACAATACTAAGATTACTAGCACAAGACAAAAAATAAAACAAAAACACATATAACATAATGAGATTATTACAAATAAAACTAGACTACAAGAAGCACTAAAATATGGTAGTGTAGACTTATGTAAACACTTTAAGAAACTAAATGAAACCAATGGCACAACAAGTATCACAGCAACTATACAATACTAACTAAGTTCTAAGACCAAATCACAGAGCACAAATAAAACAACATCACAGAATACAAATCAAACTAAAAGTTAAATCGAAATCACAGAGACATCATCACATTTGACAAAGACAACATAAGAACAAAAACTACGAACATTCAAATCAACTTAAAATTGAACAACATTTACAGGTATGCTGCAGCCGAAGGAACTAGCGGCACATACTACAGTGACAGGCATCCCCATTCCAATGTTGGATAAGTGATTTAAAATGGTTAAAATTTGATGCCTGTCTGAAATTGTCTGGAAAACTATTCCATAGGACGGCTGCAGCATACCTGAAGGAGTTCTTACCATATGTACTTGTCCTGACTCTTGGTACCTGTAAAATATTTGTATATCTAAAATTATATTTGTTGTCTCTAAAATTCAATAGATCTGTCAAACAAGGGGGAGATAAATGATGTAAGATTTTATAAGTTTCTAAAGCAATGGTGCGTAAGCGCCTTATTTTTAATGAGGGGACCTTTGCTTTGTGTAAAAGTTCATCATAGGTAGAAGCATGATCATTATATACAAATCGCAGTGCTCTTTCTTGGAGTTTTTCTATTTTCTTGGTATTAGTCTCTGAACAGAAATGCCAGGATAAAGAACAAAAATTAAAATTTGATAACATAAAGGAATAAAAAATAGACAATCTGTTGAGCCTGTTCAAGTGTTTTCCAAGCCTCTTCATTACATTTAGTTGAGTTGCAGCCTTCCTACATAAATTTGATATGTGGGTTTCGAAAGACAGTTTAAAATCAATATCAACACCTAAAAGCTTTACACAATCATCACACTTGATATCTACATTCTTAATGTTAAAAATTGGTTGCAACTCATGTGTCTTCTTCCCCACAGCAATGGCCTGAAATTTGTCGGGGTTGGCCTGCATACAATTAAAATCAAACCATTCAATAAGTGCATTGCTGTCATGAACAAGTGATCTTACTAAAATATCAAAATTTGGTGAAGACATAGACAGGGTGTTGTCGTCTGCATAATTGTACAATTTGCCATGCTCTATAAAATAAAAAATGTCATTTATAAAAATGTTAAACAATACCGGCCCAAGGACAGACCCTTGTGGCACACCTTTTGTAACTTCCCCCCAAGTACTAACAATGTTTCCTACTTTTATTTGCTGTTTCCTATTTTCTAAATAACTTGACAGTAAATTTACAGCTGTACAAGAAAGTCCGTATGCAGACAGTTTTTCTAGTAAAATGTTGTAGGGTAAACAGTCAAAAGCCTTGGACAAGTCCATTAAAATAGCAGATGTATACTTATTCTCATCTAACGCTTTTCCCCAGTCTTCTAAAATTCTCAATAAAACTGTTTGGCAACCATGACCCTTTCTAAACGCACATAAAAAGTCATTAAAAACATTTTCAAAATATACAACAAGTTGGTCACACATTACTCGTTCAAAAATTTTCGAAACATTGTTTAAAACACTGACTGGACAGTAATTCTTTTTGTCCAGAGGGTCATTCTTTTTGAACAAAGGAGTCACCTGAGCCTCTTTGAGTTTATCGGGAAAAATAGAACATTTCAAAGTCTGGTTTACAATATCTGTTAAAAAAGGGACAAGAGAATCCAGTATTGTTAGAGTGACAATACTGGTTTTCCAGTATTATCAGATAAACAATACTGGTGTTCCAGTATTGTTGAATTTACAATACTGGTATTCCAGTATTGTTGGATTTACAATACTGGTTACAGGTATTCCAGTATTGTTGGATTTACAATACTGGTATTCCAGTATTCTCAATTCTACAATACTGGAAAACCAGTATCTGCAAAAAAATATGTTGTTAATTTAACAATACTGGAATACCAGTATCTTCCAGTATTTTACCAGCATTGTACATAACGAACAATACTGGAAGATACTGGTGACAATTCTGGAACAAAAATTTATACCAGTATTGTCAGCAATACTGGTATACCAGTATTGCGATCGCCAAGTTTACTTATGCAGTAGCTCACTACAGTTTGTGTTAGTACGCCGAGACATAGGTCTAAAGATACAATTATTCGTATCCGGAGCCACTGCCTTTTGTCTAAGCACAACCTGAGCATGCTGAGGTTGCGCTTACTGTCCGCACGGCTCACTTCAGATAGTGGATAAACGTGATTTTGATGGCTTTGTCATGCAAAAATTAAGATAAAATATATATCACTGAATAGATCTCGCTAAGTCGTAAATTTTGGTATATGTTACATGGTGGAGTTTTATGCAATTAAACTACAGTTTTTGTATACAGACAATATAAATTTCAGATGGGACGTTTTCAATGTTAAAGGACCTGTAACGATAAGGCGTAAAATCTGCCCAAAAATAATGAAATTTTAAAGTACTTCATTTCTTTAACCAAGTTGGTGAAATACTTTAAAAGATAAAACCCCTTCAAAATCTGAAGAATTTTTTTTCATAAAATTGCTCTAATAGAGAGATATTTGAGTATAAATGTGCTTATTTTGTATAGAAATCAATGAAAATCGGAAAAGTTTTCATAAAATATCGTTCCCCCCCTTGGAACACAACACCACTTCTACCTATTATGTATTTTCATAATACAAATTTTCTGTAAAAGCGGAGTTGTGTTCCAAAGGGGGGAACAATAGTCAATTTACGAAAATGCGATTGGGCGGGTAGGGGTGAAGGAGAGATATGAAATTAACTGAGAATTAGTAATTGGCATTTGATTCGCTTTCGGCAAATTATTAAATTCTTTATTATATATTCAGTCCAAGAGAATACTGGAAACAGTAATATTACTAAAATCAATAATATAAATTAAATTGGAGTTATCTTTCTTTGAAATTTATCTCTTTATATTACTGTAAGTAGTTATACTATTTAGATGGTCAGTTCGCTCTTATACCAGTGGATTCGGGGAGAATTGAGGGTGATTAGGAGTTGTATCTCATTCAAATGAACACTGAAAAATTATTCAGAACATCAGGAAAGATTTTTCCTCAACATACTTGAAGAAAATGTGATTTCAGAAAGAAGAAAAAGTGAAAAATAGGTTCCAAATGGACATTATTTTCACTTTTCAGTCGATTTTTTTTTTTCATATTTAATGAATTTGTTGTTAAGTGAAAGAATTGTATGCTATAAACTGTGCTAGTGACTTTAAAACTTTCCTTTGTCTATATTACAGAAATATGTAATACAGGGTGGCAACATTACTGCTTTCAATAATATCAGAGATTATTCTTAACAGTAATATTACAGTTTTAAGTAATATTATTATTTTTAGCATTCTCCTGGACTGTTATTAGCTTCGAATTAATCAATTTTCAACCTAAATATTCGTTGTTATTTACTTTTTCACTAACAAACCCCTTTATTTTGTTTTTGGGCATTGATAATTCAACAACCCCTCGCAATAAAAGTTTACAATTAGCGTTGACGACTGATGTACCAGTCAATCTTGGGGAAAATGCTCAAAACATCCTCGATAACATTCACAAAGTATTTAGAAAATTTAATTATGGTAAATGTAAAAGAAATATGATTTTATATACTAAAAAAAACTTATTCAAACTATTCTTATAACGGCGGCGTTGTTAATTGTACAATATAAGTGAGAGTGAGTGTTCGATTATATATCCCTGGCCACGTGTTTACGGTCTGATAAATCCGGAATATAATATTCGGAGAAAATCACGTTTAAGCACGGTATTTCTTATTGAATCTTCTCATTGTAGTTCATTTTGACGTTTTGATCAACAAAAGCGACCGATTGTTAGAAAATTTCCGACATTTCACTCGCATTATTTATATCATAAAAAAGACCCCCACCCTCACTTCTACGTAAAAATATAGATTATTTACCATGATTATGTCAATAAAACTATTATATTTGATTAAAGATACTTTAAATGAAATAATTTCATGTACAGGACACATTTTAAATAATTCTGGTTCAGCTGGTATTGCAAGTAAAATTTGGGCAGATTACGGCTCTTAACGTTACAGGTCCTTTCAGCCTGACGTCGCCAAGTTTAACATTGAGCCTATGGAGAGCGTCACGACGTCACGGGAAAAATTTGCATAGGAAATGCCCATCTAGAATTTGTTTTGTCTATATTAATTTTGATTGCTTGCACTGATTCTGATATAACTTATTCCAAAATTTGCAACTAAGCGAGATCTACTGAATGATTTCAGTTTTATCTAAAGGTTTGCATGATGAAATAGTCAAAATCACTTTTATCCAATTTCCGAAGTGAGCCGCGCGAACAGTAGACAAAAAATAAAGAAGCTCCACAGTTTCCATTGAAATTAGGTATGCATGCGTATGCACTTCTAAAAGCTTTTTTAGACATGTTAGAGGCACATACGATTAATTGCCAGGCGATCTTTCAGCCTATGGATTGGTTATTTCGTTTAAGATTTGTGCACGCATCTGTTTACATGTACTATGCTGTTTTTTATGCCCCCGGAATCAAAGATTCGGGGGCATATAGTTTTTGGCCTGTCTGTCTGTTTGTCCGAAAAACTTTAACATTGGACATAACTTTTGAATGGGAAGTGATAGGGCTTTCATATTTCACATGTGTATTCCTTGTGACAAGACCTTTACATTGATACCAAAATTTTTGACCTCTTGACCTTGACCTTTGACCTACTTTTCAAAAACTTTAACATTGGGCATAACTTTTGATAGGCAAGTGATAGGGCTTTCATATTTCATAAATGTATTCCTTGTGACAAAACCTTTACACTGATACCAATATTTTAGACATCGTGACCTTGACCTTTGACCTACTTTACAAAAACTTTCAAAAGGTGTTTATACTAACAAAGATGCCACCGGGGGCATTCATGTTTCACAAACACAGGCTTTATTACTACATGCACTACGCTTTCGAGCGTATTAGTAAAAAACAGCATAGTAAATAGACCTGTGCATGAATGACTCATTGATCTTAATAATTTTCAAAGCAGGTTAAACTTTTGTCCAGAGAAGCTACTTGGGAGAACATTTGTAGTATATTGATTTATCCATACTTTACGATGTCATTTTTATGTAAAATATAGTAAAAGTTAAGGATATATAACTTTGGTTTCATTTTCAGTTTTGAATTATCCTTCATATGTTTTTACCAGGAGAAAGCAAGAAATGCATAAGTGTTTGAATCACCAGTAATCTATATAATACATGATCCCCACTGATACCTGAAGATAGCCACTAGACACAAGGTTTATAGACATGGATGTCGTGGAGGACATGGACAAAGAAAATATCACAACAATGTCTAAGGTGATTTTTCATGTACTACATGACTTTTTGTAATACTTATCTTTATATATTAAAGACAGTATCATTTGCTTAGTTCATTTTCCCAGTAGGTAAGACCTATTACATGATTTGTGTTCAAAATATTTTCATTTCGTCATTAATGAAGTGCATCATGTCTCCACACATTGCTGAATAGCACATTATGTCAATGTGTTAGGGTACTTCATAGTGCATTCATTGTTCATGCTACATTATCACACATGTTGTATGATGTAGCATACCATAGTTTGACCTTCAAGTTCAACTAAGTGTTGTTCTCTGATGAGTATTTGGCAAATTTGGTCATGAAAGTCTTGGGTAGACTTGAAGTTGTCCACAGAAAATACATCATTGAACATGTTGAAGTGGCCAATAGTTAAAACTAAGTATATTAGGGCACTATACATTTTGTATTTTTAATAAGCAAATGTTTGGCAGGCTATTGAGCAGTCAGGGGTATAACTCATTTCAGTTATATTTTTCGTCACTGAAATCAGTTATTTTTCTTGCAAGATATTTATAGAATCACCCAGAATATAACTGGTTCAGGTTACAAAACTTTCCAAGGTCAAATACGATTATATCATCCAATGCGTACAGAAAAGTTTGACTTCATCAGATACAACATTGGTGCCTCTTTAAAAATAAATTAAGGTCACAGCTGGGTAAAATCATCTTTGTGCAAAATCTGGGTCAAAAATAAATATAACTGAAAGAAGTTACTTTTAAATAACCATTTTTGGTTATATTTTTTTGGTATTGCTTAAATCTTCTAATCCAGATTTTTCCTGCAGATAATCAAGTGTTCAGTATCATCTTAATACATCAATACCTTAAATTTTGTAAAATAATCCTTCACCCAATGAATAAATATGAAGCAATTCCCATAGGAATTTTTATATGCAGAAATCAGTTATTTTTCATGACCTACTTTAACATTACTGATTTTCATAGAAAGAAAAGTAACTGATTTCGGTTATAAAATTTTATCACTGAAATGAGTTATACCCCTGACTGTTGAGTCATGAGATATTTTAACTGTTTTACTAAACTTGTATTTGTTCAACTTGTATATTACATGATATGTTTGTAAACAATTTATTTAGTATCTGTTAAAGTCTAGCTTATTCATATTGTAATTTCTACACTAGCACATTCTACAAGTTCATTCCATGTATACATGTGACGTCTGCAGCAACATATTACCATAAATAAAGCATTCTACATGTTATACAGTCTTCAAATCACTGATGATGACATGTAAAATTTCTTAAAACCTTATCACACATTACAGACTGCCAATGTAACGGAGTCGAGTGGCACACCAAAGAGGTTACCACTGAAGAATGTCAGTATGAACAAGGCCAACAGTCGAGTAACGTCATGTTACAGTCCACTTACACCTCTCATGATGAAAACACCTGTCAACCAGAGGAAGGCATTCAAGTAAGATCTTTTACCTTCATCTTATTTTGTTTACATCATACATGCACACCTTGTATTTACACATCATGGGGATAATCTCCATTTCCTTAGTTGGGGATCAAACCTTCATTTGGACTTAAAAGCAATTCTCTGTAACCATTTAAACAATTTCGGCACGCATGGTCTCCGATTTTCATGAAATTTCACACATAAGTAGGGACCATTGAAAAAAAGGAAAATTTGACAAAAATTTTATTTCTAGGTCATCTGGTTACCATGGCAACAGCTTTTAAAGTTGAGAAAATGGCAAAATTTAGCTAATTTGAAGCTCTATAATTTGGTCTATATACGACATTAATGGAAGATTTTTTATGCATCCTAATAATTAGGACGTAAAATTTTAAATAAACTTACTAGTAGTGTCTGATATTTTAAAAAAGGCTGGTTACCATGACAGCATAATTAGCTAATTTTGATATATTGATTTCAAAATGCTGTTTGTACTTTCCAATTTTTCTTCTCTCTTGATGGGTATATGATAAGGAAATAGGGTTTATTATATAATATGAGGAAATTCAAGATAAACCCACTTGTTGCTATGTACATAAGTTACCTTGGCAACGGTAAGTATGGTCTATACTATTACTTATTTTGCAACTTCAGAGTCATTTAAAGAAAATTTGCATCATGATGAACATATAAAAATTGCTCTTTCAAAAACCGTGAAAATGTTATGGGGAACATATGTTACCATGGCAACCATTTTTTATTATTTTCATAAAACAGTAATTATTAATCCCATGAAGTGCAAATTCAATATCAACAAAGATCAAGTAAGCCTCTATCAAAATACAATAAAAAAGTTTCAAATAAGTAATGGTTGCTATAGTAATTTGGCCATACATTATAAAAATAAGCATTTTTTGTTGTTTTTCGAAGCCTTTTCCTCAAAAAGCCATTCAGACTTACACAACCTTTCTTACATCATATACGATAAAGCAAAGCTTGAACTTTATTTTAGATTTTAAAAAATTCAGATCACTTAACTTTTGATGCCCGTATCCAAGGACTCAAAGTGGGCCTATTTGCAATTTTACACAATCGTCCCCATAGTAACGGGCTATTTCATGAATATTTAAAAAGAAAAATTTTTCATGTAATGAAAGACCTACTTGAATACATTGATTAATTTTCATCACTTTGAATTAAAATTCAATGATCTAGTAAAGAAAAAGACTCTAAATATTGTCCAAAAGTGCTTTCATTTTTGCATTTTGAGGTCATGTTGCCATAGCAACGAACAAAAACTTTATCCCAGTGTGAATGCTTATGTTTTATCTGTATAAAAAAACTTAAGAATGTAAGTAATTCAATCATTAAATTTAGAAACAATGCCAAAAACACTATTTTGATAGGGTGCCTGTGTTGTTGCTATAGAAACATATAGATAAGACCATAAATCCAACATTATTATACTTAACTTGAAAGAGCAATGACAGTGTGTGAAATTGACTTTCAAAGTTTTATAGACATTCGGTCTATAGTGTTTTTGGTTCCTATAGACCACAGCAAGTTCCTGTAGACCAAAATAGCCCCTCCCTTCCTAATGGAATAGGGCTAAAAAAATTGTTCAAGAATATATGAAAGTAGATTTCTTTATTCACAAAAAGAATTTAAAAACTGAATATTTTGACAAGAAATGGAATATTTTTGCATCTCTCATGAACTAGAAATACTTTATTTATGAAATATAAACATTTACATGTATCTGTATGAATGTGTGAGTGAAAGTGTCCATTGATTATGTATTTAAATTCAAAATGATATTGTCATATAGAAGAAACTGAAAAAAAAAAAAATAGCCCCTCCCCCCTCCTGTATAATCTAATATTTTCAAGGAATTTCATTTTAATGTGTCAAAAAATGACATACGGGAAAATTCACATGATTCACATTCAAAACGGTACCTTCAAAACTACCAAGCCTTTGACCTTGAAACTTTAACAAAAATGGAAGATTCTAAAATACCGGTTTGATAGTACTACATTATTTCAATGCAATACAATTAAATGGAATCTTCTATTTTATGAAGGGGCCACAATTGAAAATGATGTTACAAAGGTAATATGTGACTTTGATCATGTTGATGTTGGAATTTTCTATAGACAAGTTGGTCTATGACTTTTGACATTGCTATAGACCGGTCCAATTTATTGTAGACATTGGCCATTGGGCCACCGTTAATTTCTCACACTGCAATGATAGGGTACTGATAATTAATCAGTGTTTCTTTTAGATTATGCTACATAAATGATGTATGTGACTTCAAAAACGCCCAAAAATGCATTTTCTTGGTATTCAAAGTCCGTTTCAATGGCAACCGGATGTAATATTAAGAAAATTTTAAACATTTTTTTGTTTTTGGGTCAGACTCAACCTTGTGTATAAATTTTATCAAATTCTGAGACATGCCGTGCCATGCATCCTTCATAAAAGTGCAAAATAGCTATTAAATGTAATCTATGTTGTAAGGTTAACATTTTCAAATAAATTTACAAAATTAACATAATTTTTAGCTCACCTCGACGAAGTTGAGTGAGCTTATGCTATAACCCCACGCGTCCGCATCCGCGTCCGCGTCCGGTTAAGAAGTTTGGGGTAGCTCAGTATCTGACAAAGTACTAATGCTACAGTAACCAAACTTGCACAAGTGATTCATCTTTGGATGCTGAGGTGAACCCATGCATCGGATGCAGCATCTGACCTACATTTTCCGCTTGAGTGACTTGGTTAAGAAGTTTGGGGTAGCTCAGTATCTGACAAAGTACTAATGCTACAGTAACCAAACTGGCACAAGTGATTCATCTTTGGATGCTGAGGTGAACCCATGCATTGTATGCAGCATCTGACCTACATTTTCCGCTTGAGTGATTCGGTTAAGAAGTTTGGTGTAGCTCAGTATCTGACAAAGTACTGATGCTACAGTAACCAAACTTGCACAAGTGATTCATCTTTGGATGCTGAGGTGAACCCATGCATCGGATGCAGCATCTGACCTACATTTTCTGCTTGAGTGACTTGGTTAAGAAGTTTGGGGTAGCTCAGTATCTGACAAAGTACTGATGCTACAGTAACCAAACTTGCACAAGTGATTCATCTTTGGATGCTGAGGTGAACCCATGCATCGGATGCAGCATCTGACCTACATTTTCCGCTTGAGTGATTTGGATAAGAAGTTTGGGGTAGCTCAGTATCTGACAAAGTACTAATGCTACAGTAACCAAACTTGCACAAGTGATTCATCTTTGGATGCCGAGATGGACCCATGCATCGGATGTAGCATCTGACCTACTTTTTCCACTTGAGTGATTTCGCTTTTAAAAGCCAATATTGAGCAAAGTATAAGTGCTACATGTACCAAACTTGCATATTGGATGTATCTTTGATCAAACTTTCATAAAATGACCTTGACCTACTTTTTCCGCTTGAGTGATTTTGCCTTTAAAAGCCAATATTGAGCAAAGTATAAGTGCTAGATGTTCCAAACTTGCATATTAGATGTATCTTTGATCAAACTTTCATAAGATGACCTCGACCTACTTTTTCCACTTGAGTGATTTTGCCTTTAAAAGCCAATATTGAGCAAAGTATAAGTGATACATGTACCAAACTTGCATACTGGATGTATCTTTGATCAATCTTTCATAAAATGACCTTGACCTACTTTTTCCGCTTGAGTGATTTTGCTCTATGAAGCCAATATTGAGCAAAGTATAACTGCTACATGTACCAAACTTGCATATTGGATGTAATGTATCTTTGATGAAACTTTCATAAAATGACCTTGACCTACTTTTTCTGCTTGAGTGGTTTTGCCTTTAAAAGCCAATATACATGTACTAAGAAATATGTTTGAATTGAATTTTGCTGTCACGAGGTGAGCTTCGTAATCTGTGATTACCTATGTTTGATTTACTTTTATAATTAGGTTGAAGGGCCCATTACCAATATACCGCGACAGTGATCAGAGTGAGCCATCTCAGCTCTTGCAGAAAAATCTGATGAAAAAACATGCCAAGGAGACCATCAAACACACAAAGGAGGTATAAATATGACAATTTCAAATTGTGTAGTTTTATGGTATACATTCAAACATTACAAGGACCTCGGATAATCTTATGACAAGCAACATGTACAGGGATTGCAATAAGAAGCTACACCTGGCAAAATGTTGCCGTCTCAATTGACAGAAATTGATGGTTTGAATTACATGCATTCTGTATTTACTCGGAAAAAGTGCAAACACAAAAAGATCTGCATCAAATTCCTAAATCACCACCTCAAATAAATCTTGATATACCGTATATCGGGAATTTTTCGCGTGTGTCTAATTTTCGCTAAGTTAGCGAGCATCATCAAATCGTGTAAATTGGACATAGCGAAAAAAAGACACAAACTAACGCTTCTAAAGAGGTTCAGTTATATGTTACTGTCCCGAAGTAAAATGTCATGTATTAGTGAGTATTCGTCTGATTAAGATAATTATGATTATTATAATTGATGTTTACAAATAACAGGTTGTATAATTAATTAATTTAATTACCTTGTATAAACATGGTAAATCAAACAATCACCGATATGAATGTCGGCTTTTATTTTTAACCACCTATTGTCGTTCTGTATGACATTTAGCGTTTTGGTTATACGTGTATCTCTCACAAGAAACTAAATCTAAACAATAAGTTGGGGGTTAAAGTCCTTTTTCGGACCACAATTGTCAAACCTATATATGACTACTTGCATGGGAAACCAGAAATGATAGGCAATGGCTTTAAAGAAGCCGACATCTTTTATGCTTTAAACAAGTGAAATGTATGATGTACATTCTTATACATTTGTATTATTGTACACGTATACGTAGATACGTAAATCCAGCAGAAAAACGTTCGCAGTTATATGATCGTATTTCATTTCAAATTAAATAAATCTTTGTACAATTTTTAGCTCACCTCGACGAAGTTGAGTGAGCTTATGCTATAACCCCACGCGTCCACGTCCGGTTAAGAAGTTTGGGGTAGCTCAGTATTTAGCAAAGTACTGATGCTACATTAACCAAACTTGCACAAGTGATTCATCTTTGGATGCTGAGGTGAACCCATGCATCGGATGCAGCATCTGACCTACATTTTACACTTGAGTGACTTGGTTAAGAAGTTTGGGGTAGCTCAGTATCTGATAAAGTACTTATGCTACTGTAACCAAACTTGCACAAGTGATTCATCTTTGGATGCTGAGGTGAACCCATGCATCGGATGCAGCATCTGACCTACATTTTACACTTGAGTGACTTGGTTAAGAAGTTTGGGGTAGCTCAGTATCTGATAAAGTACTAATGCTACAGTAACCAAACTTGGACAAGTGATTCATCTTTGGATGCTGAGGTGAACCCATGCATCGGATGCAGCATCTGACCTACATTTTACGCTTGAGTGACTTGGTTAAGAAGTTTGGGGTAGCTCAGTATCTGACAAAGTACTAATGCTATAGTAACCAAACTTGCACAAGTGATTCATCTTGGGATACTGAGAGGAACCCATGCATTGGATGCAGCATCTGACCTAGTTTTTCCACTTGAGTGATTTTGCTTTTAAAGCCAATATTGAGCAAAGTATAAGTGCTACATACACCAAACTTTCATATTGGATGTATCTTTGATCAAACTTTCATAAAATGACCTTGACCTACTTTTTCCGCTTGAGTGATTTTTGCCTTTAAAAGCCAATATTGAGCAAAGTATAAGTGCTACATGTACCAAACTTGCATATTGGATGTATCTTTGATCAAACTTTCATAAAATGACCTTGACCTACTTTTTCCGCTTGAGTGATTTTGCCTTTATAAGCCAATATTGTGCAAAGTTTAAGTGCTACAAATACCAAACTTGCATATTGGATGTATCTTAGATCAAACTTTCATAAAATGACCTTGACCTACTTTTTCCGCTTGAGTGATTTTGCCTTTATAAGCCAATATTGTGCAACGTTTAAGTGCTACAAATACCAAACTTGCATATTGGATGTATCTTAGATCAAACTTTCATAAAATGACCTTGACCTACTTTTTCCACTTGAGTGATTTTGCCTTTAAAAGCCAATATTGAGCAAAGTATAAGTGCTACATGTTCCAAACTTGCATATTGGATGTATCTTTGATCAAACTTTCATAAAATGACCTTGACCTACTTTTTCCGCTTGAATGATTTTGTCTTTAAAAGCCAATATACATGTACTTAGAAATATGTTTGAATTGAATTTTGCTGCCACAAGGTGAGCTTCGTAATCTGTGATTACCTATGTTTAATTTTTGGTATTTATAGATTAGCGAAAATTAGACTCAGCGAAAAAAAGACACACCATTTTAGGGGCATTTTTGCGAAATTTACCCGACGCAAAAATTACCCGATATACCGTATACACAGCCAATGTAGTTCCCTGAGATGAAACTATTAAAACGAATGTGTTGCATTTCGCATGTAAATGCTTGTGAAGGCACAATGCATAAGCTCCAAGAAATATGCTGTGACGACTGTTTTAACCTGCAAACTGAAGCCACGATGACCTTATTTTTAACGTCACTTTTTTACCTGGAAAACGCGATTTCAGAAAACAAGTATGAAACTGACAATTGTGGTGCATATGTATACAATAAATGTCATAATTTGTGTTTTCTTACAGGTATTCAACACGCAACAAGTGCATTTATCATATTATTACATGTATGGTATTTCCACTTGTTAGGTGTTGCATATCCGTGACAAAACACAAATTTAGACACTTATTCTAAAATTGAAAACCCTGCATGTACCGTTTCTTGATCAGTTTAAATGATTTCTGTTATTTCTGTTGATGGAAGAGCTAATCATGTGAGAACATATAATTATAAACAGCTGTCTGATGTTCTATTTTTCCTTTCAGACAATATGTAGTAAAATTATTCATTTCAAACGTATAAATAAAAAAAAATCACTACAATTTTGTTAGTAACATCCATCTACATCTTTGTCATTAACAGTGTAGTAGGAAAAGACCCTACCTTTTTTCGAAATTGAAAATGCGTTAAGGATCTCGCACCCTAATTGAGTACTTTCGGTTATAATTTATACAAATTTTAATAGTTTACCGGCAAGTACCGATGATGTAATATTCCAGAATCTTCAGGGTTACAGAGTAAAACACTGTATGAGATGAGTAATCCCTCATTTGAGCTTGAATAGTATATAAAGTATTCTCAAGAATATAACAATTTTTCTATTTTACATGTATGTTTATCATTGAAAATTCATTAGGGCTTGAATACCTTAAACATATTAAAGTTTTACGTGCAGATTTTATATTTCTATTTTATATTTTCCATAATTTTATGTTCATGTTTATAGATGTATGAAAATCAGCTGTCTGAAAAAGATTCAATCATCAAAGAATTACAAGAAAAATTGGCTGCAGCAGAAAGTGTTTCCATGGAGACGGACACAGTTACTGTCCCTGAAACCACATCAACGGAAATTAGTGAAACGGAACTAGTAATGTCATCATCAGAAACCATGGTAACAGAAAGAGATACTGATAAAGCTGTTGATACTGACATTAATTCTTCTCCCCCGTTAAATCTGAATAAACAGCTGGTTGCAGAGGAAGTTGAGGTTACGGCTGTTTCCGTCACCAGTTCTGTAGAATGTGAGGAGAATCTTGACGTAGGGGATGAGTGTAGTACAGACAAGGGCGGTGACGATGAAGACGATCTACTGCCCTCTGACTCGGAGTTAGACAAGTTTGTGGCAGAAATCCTCGATACTTGTGTCCAATCCATCAAAGATGACCAGGTAAGGTTCATACTCACATGATTGTATATTAACCAACAACCTTGTATTGAATTTGCAGATATAAGTGTGTGTATAAGTGTGTAAGATATTATGTATATTGGAAAATTCTTATATAGAATTTAATGAGGATTGCTATTACAATTTACATGTACATGTATTTGGACTTGCATGTACATTTAACTTATATACCAATTGTCATGATTTTCAAGTTATTTCTTTGTTTTAATTTAAATCTCATCTTTTACTTACACGTAGTTGAGTAATGAAAGATTAAATGTATTTTTGAAGATCTATTTTCTATGAAGTATTATATGTTTAACAAATTAATGCAAGTGTATGCTATTGGCATATTGAAAATTTATAAACTCATGTGCATATGAGTGAGGAGTAATGGAAGTTCAAATACCAGTTGAAAATTCTAAACATATGCAGATTTTAATTATAACTTGCAGATTTTTAAGGTCTGTGTTTCCTTTATACGATTCAGTTTTCTAAACTTTCAGGAGGAGATGGAGCAAAATAGAACAAAGATACACACACAAGACATATCTCTACAACAGTCAGATCAGAGTGTCGCTAACAAGGAAGATAACTCTGTATCTGAAGTCGATTCCATATCACAAACTATTGATCATAGCTATTGTAGGCTTTGTGAAAAAGATGATACTGGCATGGGTAAGAACGATAATGATGTTCGCAGCATTTCAGACACATGTGTAAAGTCTGAACAGGAAAAATCATCAACAGAAGCTGAGGGAAAATCTATTCTTGTCAGGAGTATAGTAGATTTAGTGAACTCTGACCTAGTATGTGCATCTGAAGTTACGTGCCCATCCGAAGATTTGGACTCGTCAATGCGGCACTGCAGCAAGTGTGAAGGACAAACTTCATCTGTAGAGATGCAAGATACTTCTTGTTCACCATTGAAGTTTACAGGATGTGAAGATGAGCTGTTAACACCTTGTGGGGTGGTGGAACCTGAAATGAATCAGAAACATTTGAAAGATTCTTCTTGTTCCCCATGTAGAAATCCCACTACAGATCAAGGCTGTATGGTAGAACCTTGTTTAAAAGATGCAGACACGAGTATGAAACATTTAGTATACTCTGACGCTATGAACTCGCCAATGAGGATTCTAGGTTGTGATCAGGGGACGTTAGCCGTTTGGGACACAAAAGATGCGGATACCAGCACTTTCCTCATACAACTGAATGATATGGCAAATTCTCCGGTGAAATTCCCAGGACTCGATCAAAGCACAATGGCATTATGGGAAACCCAAGATGCGAACACAAGCATGGAGCAAGTACAAATGAAGAATGCATTTTCTTCTCCGATTAAAATTGAAATGGAAGAAACAGGGACTATGGCATCATGGGAAACACAAGATGCAAACACAAGTATGGAACAGATACAAACGATAGATGTCTCCTCTTCCCCAATGAAATTCCTGACGCAGGAACAGGGTATTATGGTAGAGACGGACGTGGTGGACGCCGACACCAGTATGCTACAGGTAGAACAGATAGATGCTGGGTCTATGGCGGTACCAGTGTCAGAGGAGAGGTACACAATGACCGATCACGGAGCATCTGTTAGCAAGGAGACAGCTATGACACCTATCAAGATCTCACATAAATCTGGCCAGCACAGGTATGGAGTGATATGAAATATAATTTGTTGAAACTGAGATTGATGTTTTAGTATAATCATGATAATATAATGGAAATGTATAAACAAAGTTACATCAACTCCTGCGATTTCAAATTTTTCCCATTTAATTTTGTTCATAATTGTTAGATGTAAAGTACATGTACATGTATGTCATTATTTCCATGATAATCTAATACAGAGTATTTAAAGTAGTTTGGAAATAGGAACCCTGACATAAGTGCACATACACTAGTAATGGTGCAATTTGTGTTTGTAGGATGACGTTACAAGATATCAGAAGCCAACATCCCCGTGTTGTGGCCAATCACATCGATACCCTTACTCTGGAGTTACAGCGACTCAAAAAAGAAAACCATGGCCTGAAGTCTGGTTCAGAGACTGTGTCAGAATCTGAGAAAAGGAAACCATCAACCGGTCACTCGATTGAACATAAACCAGAAAAAACCAAAGTGCCAACATCAAGACTGCCTGTGGTTAAGGTATCTTAGCTTTGTATTGTGTTATAACCATGATAACAGATCACGTTACTTTTAGTTAAGACATACACAAAACTGATGCAAATAAGGTACATTTATGCATAAGTAAAAATGGTTATAATGGTAAAAGTAAATGATGATGTGGCTAGAACGAAATCATGTACAGTGATAACTGCTCTACAACTTACAAGACCATTGCCATCTTTTAGCCACCAGTTTCTTGTTGCTGTACAAGCATAAGCCTTTGAGCAGATGCATTTTCCATTATTTAGCAACTGTATTCAGCCAAACATGACTGATGACCACAATTTTCTGTAAAAATTGTCAAATTCCTTGTTTTGCCGGTAGATCATTTTCATAAAGAGCTTTACAAACAGATGTAATGATTTTTGAAAAAAAAGAGACATTAGAGATGGATAATCTTGATATACGTGTATAGTTATTTCATCTGTATTCTCTAAGAAATCTTAAAAATCTAAAGATATTCACAAGACCTACATGTACATGTAAAAATCATTTAACAATATCTATGGTGTGATATTCAGAGACCAGAAAAGCCTGTAGTACAGAAGAAATCCTCTGTGGAGGATACCAAACTGAGGCAGCAGATACAGGACTGGAAGAAGAAATGTGACAGTCTGGAGGTAGAATTGAAGGCTGCCAAGAAATCTTTTGCGGAAAAGAGTAAACTAGTATGTTACAACAATATACTTCTGTTTACAAAGTCTTCACACAGAATTTAAGGGTGTACATGTTGTATTTTGAAATTAGATTATTTTGTTTTGAGAGCCATAATAGAATCTGATGTTTAAGTTCTTTATCATGTTTATAATTTCTATAACTTAAGATTGGATTTTTCTTTTCAAATTGAAAAGTGTGATTTTATAAAAAAGAAAAACCAGGAATGTTTTGTAATTCTGGTATTTTGATTAGTTGATTCTCTTAATTTTTGAAAGTTTAACCATTAGTGATATGATCAGATTTCAGACCTGCCTACTTTTACGATTTTGGCATAATTTTGACAATTTTTTATCTTCAAATACGCTCTATTCTTTTGCTGCTCATTTTTACCCCTAAAACATTTTCAATCAGAATTACCGTTTAAAATATTTAAAACAAATGGATAGACTTGACTTATAAATTCATTGTGAGTTGAGGGTTTGATATCATAAAGGCAATTGTGTAAATGATTACGATTTCTACAAATGTCAAAGTAGGGAAAAATCAATGCTTTTATTTTCCTCAAAATAACAATCAATCGTTAACTTTATATTACACTTAACATCCCTAAATTACACTTTCTTGAGCAACATTTTACACCTTTCGTATGAAAGAGTTAGACAGGTTTGAGATTTGTAGAGTTGTGACAGCACTTGAAATTCTGATTAAAATATTAACAGGCTGGAGAT
Source organism: Pinctada imbricata (assembly GCA_033119305.1). Classification (NCBI taxonomy): domain Eukaryota; kingdom Metazoa; phylum Mollusca; class Bivalvia; order Pterioida; family Pteriidae; genus Pinctada; species Pinctada imbricata. Next base: position 32,006,760 of record VSWD01000013.1, read on the forward strand.
AAACATGCTGAGAAGGCGAGTGAGAAAGTGGAGGAGATAGAGAAACTTAGGACGGATTATGAAACGGAGCTACAAAGTCTGAGAGCTACACTGATGTCGTCACAGGAAAGTAATCTGAAGGTATATTTACATGTACTAATGAAGTGGTCAATATCCGTAAAAAAAATTTAGGTTGTCCAATATGCCATATCAAGGATTCTCTAAATTCCTTTTGGAACTGATTTTCTAAATGTTTAATTGATCTGCCTACTGGTGCAAATGTACATGTAATAGTAAGAAAATATTGATTCTAGAGAATTTTCAATTTCAAAGAATGTGATATTCTTTTTCCTTGGATTATTTGTCTTAAACCATGAACATGTACACAATATCTTATACAAGTAACACATGCTACTTATCAGCTTGAAGTATCTGTCAAGAGTTGAAGGATTTTGATTGTAATTATTTCATTTATACATGTACATGATGTTGATTTTATTTCTATGTTAATTATATATATTTTCAGATGGAGGAGTTATATCAGAGTACTTCAGCCGACCTGAGAAACTCGACAAACCAAATACAGATATTACAAACCAGCATAGAAAAACTACAAAACGGTAATTATTTACATATAGACATGTTTTTATACATGTACATGTATATGGTTGACAGATTTGCATGTTATTATACAATGTATCTACATCTACTTGTTCATCATAGAATATTACGTGTACATTTGCTATTGGACTAAAAATAGCATCTCAAACAATACCCAGCCACACTCAAAGCTACATGTATAAGCTAAAATCAATTTTTTTTAATTCAATTGAGCTGTTTTCAGAAGACTCCATATGTTGCTGAATCAGATGGGATTTTTTGGTGAAAAGAATAGTAGAATCTAGCACCACTTTGAGTTCCGGACAGAAAAATTTCAGTCGAGGGTGGGATTGATAAACAAGTCCTAACTGAGACAGTAGCTCAGGTTGGGATGTTGATCCATCCCATCCTAGACTGATATTTTTCCATCAGGAAATCAAAAAATATGATGCTTGATTATTTTTCTAGTGCATTGAACTTGTTCATGCATGTGAATAACTAAACATCATGCTAAAAGTATGTGCACATTAAAAAAATAACGTACGTCAGGTTGACTGTGACTTCATAAAGCAACAATCCACAGGGCTAGATTCACCGATGGCAGATTGAATTTTCCAGTACTGGTAAACAAGAATCAGTCTATCCCATGTGCAGTGATTGGGAAATCATTTAATTTCCATCGTTATTTTCAAGAAACGAAGATTCTGATTGGCCAAGAAATTTTGTCGGTACATCGATAAACAAAATTTTTCAAGGAGGTCTATTTAATAGCACTTTATTAAGAACCAGGGATTCCCTCAAACACAAATAAATTCGAAGCTGAAAGTAACATTTGTTGATGTTTGCTTGAATTTTTAATGGCACCATTTTATTTTTACTTACTAAAAATTTAACTGTGCATGTAGGATTTTCTCAAACTGGTACTTATTCCAAAGATATAGAGAGACGATAGTTCGCTGTTTGAATCATGGCGGCTGACATAACTTGTTTTCGTCTTGAGAGGCAGTTGTATCACTGTGCAACCTGTCCTTCCCGATCACTGCATGTGCAGGGAAAAAAAAGAATGAAGAAAGCATTTGTGGTTGGATTAAGAATATGGTACATCCATTGGTTTGTAAGAATTCTTGTTTAAGTACAATTGACAATTTTCACATTACCGCAACTGACTTGTATTTTGAACATCCAAAAGACCTGACATCACAAGATTTGATGCAACTTTTAACCGTGATGTCGTATCTGATTTATGAAGTTACAATTAGAAATGACGGCAAAAGAAGTGATGTCAGGTCTTGGAGTGTCTAAAATGCAAGTCTACCGGTATTATGAAGAAGGTCTATTAACACCAGAAATAAAAAAAAATGTTCAAGCTTCATGCAGGTGAAAACTTTGTTTACTAAGAACACTGTGAACTTAGTAACTTTTAAGTTTTTCAATTACAACAACTTCCTTACAGCCTTACAAGAGGCCGAAAAGGATAGAATTGCTCAGTCAGACCGAATTCAGGACATGGCGGAGAATGACAGAGCTGCGTTCCTGGAAATCCAGACTCTGAATGCCGTCATAAAGACAAAGGACCAACATCTGAAGGAATTCACTGATAAGTATGTACACTATATTATAAAGTTGATAGTTTATATTGTGGACATTGAATAACCATCATTGATGTATGGTTTTCCTTTCATTATGCACCATTTGTACAGAACATAGATAAAGCTGAGATTACAGATGGGTCTTCAAAAGAAAACAACAGGTGTTTGGTAAAATTATCCACTGGTTTTGATGTAAGATCTTGAAGTATTTAAACCCTCTGCACACATTATTCGTGAGGAAATACATGAGTATATGAATATCACAATTCATACATGCATGTTTGAATTGTTATCAAAGCAGAGTCCTGAAATGCATGCACATAAAACAGTTTTAGTTTGTGCTGAATTTTCATGCATCGGCTGAATTTTCATGCATCGGTCAGAGATAAGGATGAAAAATATTTGTTACCTTAAATTTCACATGTTCATGTACAAATGTACATGTATATATTAAGCCAATAATAGAATTACACAAGGGTTGCATAAAGTGATAATATTCTATGGTAACTATGTACCTGATTTATACATGTACATGTACTTGTATTGGCAGTGTACATATATTTAGTCCCCTACCGGCAACGCCGAAGGGGACTCTTAGTTTCCTCTTGGTCTGTTTATCAGTCTGTCCGTCTGTCCGAATATCAGTTTTCCAGACTTTTTTCTGCAATTGATTAAGATATTCAGATGAAATTTTATACACAGCTTGGTCTTGGATAGTTACAGAATAAGTTTGACTTCTGTCACCCTTAACCTATTTTTTGAGGAGTTATGCCCCTTGATGACTTGGAAAATTCAGTTTTTGTCAGTTTTCCGGACTTTTTCCTGCAACAAAGAGAGATATTCAGGTGAAATTTGATACTCAGCTTAGTCTTGGATAGTTACAGGGCAAGTTCGACTTTTGTCACGCTTGACCTATTTTTCGAGGAGTTACGCCCTTGATGACTTGCACAGTTCAGTTTTTGTCAGTTTTCCAGACTTTTTTCTGCAACAAATAGTGATATTCAGGTAAAATTTGATACTCAGCTTAGTCTTGGATAGTTACAGAGCAAGTTCAACTTCCGTCACGCTTGACTTTTTTTTTTTCGAATCGATAAAGCAGATAAAACCTCAGAACTGAGCTGCACAGACAGTAAGTTTAATTAAAACTCATGTTTAATTGAAGAGTAATTCATAGGCAGAGTTGCAGGACATAAATATATGCCGCCGGTAGGGGACTTATATCGCTCAGCGATCATAACATTTTTTATCTATCTCTTTAGGTTTTCACAAAATGAAGAAAAAAGTAAAGTTGCAGATGAAAGAGTCAAAGCACTAGAAGAGAAAATAACAGAGTAAGGAGATGATCTGTTCTAAGTAGCCATGCTTAATTAATCGAAAACATTAGATTTCCAATGTATTAACCTCCACTCATTATTTGACAGACCTATAATTTCTATGAAAGCTTTCATTACATGTATGTAAGACTATAAAATAATAAGAAAAGCAGAATCTTATTGTGAATTAGTGTTTCAAACAATAAATCCTTGCTATTCCATTGGCGACCGGGCACTATTGCTTTTTGGTTAACAGAGTTACGTCACTTGGAGAGTAATACGCCATATATACATGTAGGTGTCATCTCTATCATGTAAAAAAACTGAATAGCTATATTCTGTCCTTTAAAAGTTGCTGTCAAGGTCATGTGATGCACTAAACCTATTTATGACCATTTGTGTGGTTAATATTCTCTCATAGTGTTGCTTTTAGAAGGTAAATAGTGCCCGAGCGTCCAAAAGCAACACTATGAGAGAATTGTACCCACACAAACGGGCATTAATAGGTAAATATCCTATCTGTAGTGAATTACATGTACCACTTCAAAAAAGCATCCAATCTTTTGTTGAGGAGCAAGTCCAGGTTTTAAACATGAAAGTTAGGAAGGAAGGTAGGAGAGCAAAATTTGTTTGAATAGAGGGGATGAGTTTAATATGAACATTAATTTTCAGTGAGTAGTTACATTTATTTGATATTTTACAGACAAGAAGAGAAAGACAAGACCCAAGCTATCAGAATCAGACATCTTCAAGATGAAATTGCTGAGTAAGAATTTTTCTTTAAATAGTAAAGAGATCAGACATTAATGCATATTAAAATTATTGTAGGTTGAAATTGGAGGACTAGAAGCTGAGATTTTTTATTACATACATGTATTTAGTTGAAAATTCACTCAGGAAGTTGAAATCTATCAATGGCATGTATTTCATTCACAAGACAAATACTTTTATATTTCAAAGACATTTGACCTAGTGACATTAAATTCTGACGTTGCAATAGGGAATTCAATGTAAATGGATGTTTCTCCCACTTTAGACTGAGAAGTCTAAAATTTTCCTGGGGTGAGATAAATCGATCTCACCCTCTGACGTCATCAATACCAAAGCGATGTTATGGAAGTAAGGAACAAACAGGTGATTATAACAGACATTCTAGTCGACGACGTGGGAGAAAAACAATCAAACACCACCATAGGGAGGGATGGCTATTTCTCAACCCTCGTGTAAAAATTTTGCTTGTGTTCATGATCATATATTGTTTGTAATCCTTATCAAACAATGTACATTTTATACTCTTATAAATGTATATACATATACCTTGAATTTCACAGGTATAAAATAGGCGTTGTGAATCTACAGAGAACTCTAGATTTTAGAGAAGAGGAAATTGATAGGAATGAGAAAGAACTGTTTAACTTCAGGGAAGGTTTTGTAGATCTGGAGAGTGAGATGGAAAAAGTCTTAGCTGAAAACACAGAACTTAGGGTAAGACAAAAAATTTCGATTTGTATTTAAAATTGAGCCAAAAATTTTGATGTTTTATTTAGATTTATACTTGAATCAGTTTTATGCATTGATCCTTCATTCATTTGTAAGATGAAAATGGTGATGTCAAGAAAACAAATGTCATTTGACATTTATTATCATAGAGAATGTTAGATCAAAATAAAGAAAGCAGTTAGAGTGTTTTAAGCTTTCCTGATAGGTATTCTAGTTAGTGTACGTATAAATACCATTAGTGCATTACATGATAAATCCTTGAAATTCCATTGGTTGAGGAAGCGGGGACTATGAGAGAATAGTGTCAGGCGACCGGGCACTATTGCTTTTTAGCTCGCCGGGACGAAAAAGTCCGGAGAGCTAATGCCATACCCTCGGCATCGTTGTCGTTGTCGTCGTCCGTAGACAAAACTTTAACCTGGGCTATATCTCTTGAACTATACGGGGTAGAGTTTTGATATTTCACATGTGACGAGACCTTTCATTTGAGACCATGACCTTTGACCTAGTGACCTTGGACTTTGACCTACTTTTCAAAAAATTTAACCTGGTTTCTGACAAAAACCTGTATAGGCGAGCTATGTAATCTTTGATTACCCTATGTTTACTTAACAGAGTTATGTCGCTTGGAGAGTAATGCACTATAAACAGGTGTCGGCTCTTCTGAATTGCTAACTCTATCCTTTTAAAATGCTATCGACGTCATGTGATACACTAAACCTATTAATGCCCGTTTGTGTGGGTACTATTCTCTCATAGTGTTGCTTTTGGAAGGTAAATAGTGCCCTCGCTGACGCTTGGGCACTATTCCCTCAAAAGCAATACTATGAGAGAATAGTACCCACACAAACGGGCATTAATAGGTAATTAGCCAAGGTTAAGTTGTAGGTTTGTTATCCTCATAAACTCATTGATGAACATGTTATTTGAATTTTCTCCTTTTATACAGGAGTGCAGTGCAATTATGCAAGGAAAGTTTCAAGAACTAAAGTAAGTGATAAAACATCTTAATCTAGGGTCTAAGTACGATCACAGGATATCAAATATTGCTAATTCAAGTCATGTGGAAAACATTCGGGAAAGAGTCAAGAACCATCTCAAAGATAACTCTGAGAAATGTCATATACATGTACATGTACATGTACAAGATTTGCAATAAAAAAAAAAGAAATTCATAGATGCAGTAATTAGTTGTAAAAGAATTTTTATGTATTCTTTCAATGATTAGTTAATTTTTTCGAAATTTCAAGTACTTTTTGCAGCTGTTTCTTCTTGAATGTGCATAATGGGCAACCACTAAAATCACTGCTAGTTTGTCCATTTAAGAAGTACAATTGACTTTGCCCAGTAACGTCTGCATAAAAGTACATGTATCTTTTGCCAGACAGAAGTGCAGGAAGGTTTCCTGCTCAGTTTATTAGGGAAAAAAAATGAAAATGATGATGAATTTGTATGTCTGTAGATCTTCCTATCAGAGGTTACAGAGTGAGATGGAGGTTTACCAGACCTTGGCCAGAAGGAGGTGGGAGGGGAAGGAAGTCGAGGAATCAGCAGCCAGGGAGGAGCTAGAAAATCTGGCTCAGAAAATGCAGGCTGTCCTAGCTAACCTGAAGGAAGGAATAGGTGAAGGCACTCCAGAGGAGGTACGTGTGGTGGATTGGATTGTTGAAAATTAGTAAAGTTTCAATGGTTTGTTTTTGTCTTGGAAAATCAATGGTTTGTTTCACCTGAAATTTAGATGTTTTAAAAAAATCACCACTGTTGTGAAAATCTGTTGATTAATTGTAAAAGTTCTGGAAAAGTTAATGAGATACAGAAGTTTTGGTCAATTTCATGATTTTCATTTTCTGAATTTCTTTAACAAAATGAATTTTTAGCTCACCTCGACGAAGTTGAGTGAGCTTATGCTATACCCCACGCGTCCCCGTCCTCGTCCGCGTCCGCGTCCGTGTCCGCGTCCGCGTCCGGTTAAGAAGTTTGGGGTAGCTCAGTATCTGACAAAGTACTAATGCTACAGTAACCAAACTGGCACAAGTGATTCATCTTTGGATGCTGAGGTGAACCCATGCATCGGATGCAGCATCTGACCTACATTTTCCGCTTGAGAGACTTGGTTAAGAAGTTTGGGGTAGCTCAGTATCTGACAAAGTACTAATGCTACAGTAACCAATCTGGCACAAGTGATTCATCTTTGGATGCTGAGGTGAACCCATGCATCGTATGCAGCATCTGACCTACATTTTCCGCTTGAATGACTTGGTTAAGAAGTTTGGGGTAGCTCAGTATCTGACAAAGTACTAATGCTACAGTAACCAAACTGGCACAAGTGATTCATCTTTGGATGCTGAGGTGAACCCATGCATCGTATGCAGCATCTGACCTTCATTTTCCGCTTAAGTGACTTGGTTAAGAAGTTTGGGGTAGCTCAGTATTTGACAAAGTACTGATGCTACAGTAACCAAACTTGCACAAGTGATTCATCTTTGGATGCTGAGGTGAACCCATGCATCGGATGCAGCATCTGACCTACATTTTCCGCTTGAGAGACTTGGTTAAGAAGTTTGGGGTAGCTCAGTATCTGACAAAGTACTAATGCTACAGTAACCAAACTGGCACAAGTGATTCATCTTTGGATGCTGAGGTGAACCCATGCATCGTATGCAGCATCTGACCTACATTTTCCGCTTGAATGACTTGGTTAAGAAGTTTGGGGTAGCTCAGTATCTGACAAAGTACTGATGCTACAGTAACCAAACTTGCACAAGTGATTCATCTTTGGATGCTGAGGTGAACCCATGCATGGGATGCAGCATCTGACCTACATTTTCCGCTTGAGTGACTTGGTTAAGAAGTTTGGCGTAGCTCAGTATCTGACAAAGTACTAATGCTACAGTAACCAAACTGGCACAAGTGATTCATCTTTGGATGCTGAGGTGAACCCATGCATCGTATGCAGCATCTGACCTTCATTTTCCGCTTGAGTGACTTGGTTAAGAAGTTTGGGGTAGCTCAGTATCTGACAAAGTACTGATGCTACAGTAACCAAACTTGCACAAGTGATTCATCTTTGGATGCTGAGGTGAACCCATGCATCGGATGCAGCATCTGACCTACATTTTCCGCTTGAGTGACTTGGTTAAGAAGTTTGGGGTAGCTCAGTATCTGACAAAGTACTAATGCTACAGTAACCAAACTGGCACAAGTGATTCATCTTTGGATGCTGAGGTGAACCCATGCATCGGATGCAGCATCTGACCTACATTTTCCGCTTGAGTGACTTGGTTAAGAAGTTTGGGGTAGCTCAGTATCTGACAAAGTACTGATGCTACAGTAACCAAACATGCACAAGTGATTCATCTTTGGATGCTGAGGTGAACCCATGCACCGGATGCAGCATCTGACCTACATTTTACGCTTGAGTGATTTGGATAAGAAGTTTGGGGTAGCTCAGTATCTAACAAAGTACTAATGCTACAGTAACCAAACTTGCACAAGTGATTCATCTTTGGATGCCGAGATGGACCCATGCATCGGATGCAGCATCTGACCTACTTTTTCCACTTGAGTGATTTCGCTTTTAAAAGCCAATATTGAGCAAAGTATAAGTGCTACATGTACCAAACTTGCATATTGGATGTATCTTTGATCAAACTTTCATAAAATGACCTTAACCTACTTTTTCCGCTTGAGTGATTTTGCCTTTAAAAGCCAATATTGAGCATAGTATAAGTGCTAGATGTTCCAAACTTGCATATTAGATGTATCTTTGATCAAACTTTCATAAAATGACCTCGACCTACTTTTTCCGCTTGAGTGATTTTGCCTTTAAAAGCAAATATTGAACAAAGTATAAGTGATACATGTACCAAACTTGCATATTGGATGTATCTTTGATCAAACTTTCATAAAATGACCTTGACCTACTTTTTCCGCTTGAGTGATTTTGCCTTTAAAAGCCAATATTGAGCAAAGTATAAGTGATACATGTACCAAACTTGCATATTGGATGTATCTTTGATCAATCTTTCATAAAATGACCTCGACCTACTTTTTCAGCTTGAGTGATTTTGCCTTTAAAAGCCAATATTGAGCAAAGTATAAGTGATACATGTACCAAACTTGCATATTGGATGTATCTTTGATCAATCTTTCATAAAATGATCTTGACCTACTTTTTCCGCTTGAGTGATTTTGCTCTATAAAGCCAATATTGAGCAAAGTATAACTGCTACATGTACCAAACTTGCATATTGGATGTATCTTCGATCAAACTTTCATAAAATGACCTTGACCTACTTTTTCTGCTTGAGTGGTTTTGCCTTTAAAAGCCAATATACATGTACTAAGAAATATGTTTGAATTGAATTTTGCTGTCACGAGGTGAGCTTTGTAATCTGTGATTACCTATGTTTGTTCAAGAGAGAAGTGTTTGTGAATGTCTATAAATGTATTGAACATGGTCCTTAAAGTTTCTTGCACTCACTTTATTTTGATTAAACTTAGTTAAGGGGACAAGGACTTTAAGGGCTGTTTTTCATGAAATATTTCAAGAAATATGATAAATCGTAGATTTTATCAATGAAACAACCCATATCTTTATTTTTAGCTCACCTCGACGAAGTTGAGTGAGCTTATGCTATAACCCCACGCGTCCGCGTCCGGTTAAGAAGTTTGGGGTAGCTCAGTATCTGACAAAGTACTGATGCTACAGTAACCAAACTTGCACAAGTGATTCATCTTTGGATGCTGAGGTGAACCCATGCATCGGATGCAGCGTCTGACCTACATTTTCCGCTTGAGTGACTTGGTTAAGAAGTTTGGGGTAGCTCAGTATCTGACAAAGTACTAATGCTACAGTAACCAAACTGGCACAAGTGATTCATCTTTGGATGCTGAGGTGAACCCATGCATCGGATGCAGCATCTGACCTACATTTTCCGCTTGAGTGACTTGGTTAAGAAGTTTGGGGTAGCTCAGTATCTGACAAAGTACTGATGCTACAGTAACCAAACATGCACAAGTGATTCATCTTTGGATGCTGAGGTGAACCCATGCATCGGATGCAGCATCTGACCTACATTTTCCGCTTGAGTAACTTGGTTAAGAAGTTTGGGGTAGCTCAGTATCTGACAAAGTACTAATGCTACAGTAACCAAACTTGCATAAGTGATTCATCTTTGGATGCTGAGGTGAACCCATGCACCGGATGCAGCATCTGACCTACATTTTACGCTTGAGTGATTTGGATAAGAAGTTTGGGGTAGCTCAGTATCTAACAAAGTACTAATGCTACAGTAACCAAACTTGCACAAGTGATTCATCTTTGGATGCCGAGATGGACCCATGCATCGGATGCAGCATCTGACCTACTTGAGTGATTTCGCTTTTTAAAGCCAATATTGAGCAGAGTATAAGTGCTACATGTACCAAACTTGCATATTGGATGTATCTTTGATCAAACTTTCATAAAATGACCTCGACCTACTTTTTCTGCTTGAGTGATTTTGCCTTTAAAAGCCAATATTGAGCAAAGTATAAGTGATACATGTACCAAACTTGCATATTGGATGTATCTTTGATCAATCTTTCATAAAATGACCTTGACCTACTTTTTCCGCTTGAGTGATTTTGCTCTATAAAGCCAATATTGAGCAAAGTATAACTGCTACTTGTACCAAACTTGCATATTGGATGTATCTTTGATCAAACTTTCATAAAATGACCTTGACCTACTTTTTCTGCTTGAGTGGTTTTGACTTTAAAAGCCAATATACATGTACTAAGAAATATGTTTGAATTGAATTTTGCTGCCACGAGGTGAGCTTCGTAATCTGTGATTACCTATGTTTAATCTAAGAAAGCAGCATGTAGTTTGTAAGAGCAGGAAAGGAAAGGGGAGGTTTACGTTGTGTCAAAAGAGGGCTGATTTCTCTATGGGCAGTCATGGCTCCGGATACAAACATTCGTATCTTTAAATCTGTGGCTCGAGGTTCAAACAAGTTTCTGATTGTTCTGTAACTGTCGTGTGACTGGGGTCATATGTTCATTGTAGAGAAATAAGCTGTTTTTTGTAATCATTATAGTTTCTATATGCTTTCATGAACTCAGTAATTCTGCAACCGGCTGACAAGGACTAAAGCCTGTTATGATTTCAAATACAATGAAACAGGGATAAAAATGGGGATCACTCATGTCAGCTACCAGTACCGACAGCCCGTCACTCGAGCAGAAGTTGTTGTTGTCCAACATTCAAACAGCTTATAACCTTTGCTTTTTTTACTTATTGAACACAGCTAATTTGGACGCTTGACAAAAGTTGGGGCGGATAAATTTCTGTGTTACTTCTGTCTGATTTTTAGCTCACCTCGACGAAGTTGAGTGAGCTTATGCTATACCCCCGCGCGTCTGCGTCTGGTTAAGAAGTTTGGGGTAGCTCAGTATTTGGCAAAGTACTGATGCTACAGTAACCAAACTTGCACAAGTGATTCATCTTTGGATGCTGAGGTGAACCCATGCATCAGATGCTGCATCTGACCTACATTTTCCGCTTGAGTGACTTGGTTAAGAAGTTTGGGGTAGCTCAGTATCTGACAAAGCACTGATGCTACATTAACCAAACTTGCACAAGTGATTCATCTTTGGATGCTGAGGTGAACCCATGCATCAGATGCAGCATCTGACCTACATTTTCCGCTTGAGTGACTTGGTTAAGAAGTTTGGGGTAGCTCAGTATCTGACCAAGTAGTAATGCTACAGTAACCAAACTTTCATAAGTGATTCATCTTTGGATGCCGAGATGGATCTATGCATCGGATGCAGCATCTGACCTACTTTTTCCACTTGAGTGATTTTGCTTTTAAAAGCCAATATTGAGCAAAGTATAAGTGATAAATGTACCAAACTTGCATATTGGATGTACCGTCTCCGTCGGTGTATTACCCGCTACTTTTTATGGCAATTTGCTAAAAAAATTCTTGAATGCGGTCAATACACTGATTTAGAATATCGAGACCTTTTTTTCTGAACGGAGAATTCGTCAATAGATCAATTTTTGTAAGTATATTTGACTTTAATTCACGCTACCAGTCCGTGCGTAAGTAAGCAATCGCGTTACAATAACATTTGTCCAAGTATTTACGGTACCTGGTCATCTAAGGTCAGATCGTACAAGTGCGTGTAAGTTAAATACCTGTATGAGTTTAAACACCTGTCTACCCCGAGGGGTGTTGAACGGAGACAATAGCCTTCACCGGTAGCGGTGCGGTCAAGCATGAAATTGATCTGTCACTTTTGACAGGTGAATGGGGAAGTAAAATCTTCTCAAATAGGCTTATTCTAACGGTAAATTTCAATGGTCAGTTCAGTTAATTAATACATAATATGGCTGTCAATCCTAATTCTTTCAATCGTACTATGGATTATTTTGTAATCGGTATCTAATTCAAGTCATTACGTTAATATAAATGTTATTAATTTCGGTCCATCAAAACGATATCGGGCCATCAAAGCGATCACGAAAACATCTAGTAATTGCTTCACTATTTATTTTTAATTACGGGTACTTTAATAATTCAACTAATTAAGTTACTTATCTAATTAAACTATTTTTAAAAACGGGTACGTTTATATCTACAATTATAATTACCGAGCGGGCCGTTTCTTTGGTATTTTTAATGTTAATATAGATTAATTTGGGAGAAAACATCGGCGAAATTTCGATTTTTTTAATGCGTATTATTTACTAGATTAGAGTTTTTTCCACGATTTTCAGCGCATTTTTTTGCCTGCGTGATATCTACTCGTGCGGACTTTTTTCGGACGATTACGGTATCTTTGATCAAACTTTCATAAAATGACCTTGACCTACTTTTTCCGCTTGAGTGATTTTGCCTTTAAAAGCCATTATTGAGCAAAGTATAAGTGCTACATGTACCTAACTTGCTTATTGGATGTATCATTGATCAAACTTTCAAAAATGACCTTGACCTACTTTTTCCGCTTGAGTGATTTTGCCTTTAAAAGCCAATATTGAGCAAAGTATAAGTGCTACATGTACCAAACTTGCATATATGATTTATTTTTTATCAAACTTTCATAAAATGGCCTTGACCTACTTTTTCTGCTTGAGTGATTTTGCCTTTAAAAGCCAATATTGAGCAAAGTATAAGTGCTACATGTACCAAACTTACATATTGGATGTATCTTTTATCATTCTTTCATAAAATGACCTTGTCCTACTTTTTCCGCTGGAGTAATTTTGCCTTTAAAAGCCAATATTGAGCAAAGTATAAGTGCTTCATGTACCAAACTTGCATATTGGATGTATCTTTGATCAAACTTTCATAAAATGAAATTGACCTACTTTTTCCGCTTGAGTGATTTTGCCTTTAAAAGCCAATATACATGTATTTAGAAATATGTTTGAATTGAATTTTGGTGCCACGAGGTGAGCTTCGTAATCTGTGATTACCTATGTTTTTTACCTTTTGCATCTTATTATGAATGAGTTGATAATTTTTCAACAGGAAATTTCACTCAGCAAGAAAGTGCATGGAAAGACAGACAGACAAAAATCATCCCTTGTATCAGAGATTCTTAGTGCAGCTCATAACCAAACGGAAAACACTGAGTCCGATCAGTCCAACGATAGTACCTCTGAACTCATATCACCCACAGTGGTCAATGACGCTATTGATAACTCAACAAAGAAAACTTTTGTGTCATGCTTCAGGAAAACTGAATCGGACAAATCCTCAACGAATTCTACCTCAGTACGAAAGGCAGCATGTGACGAACCCATAGATTTGTCCGTATTTTCCAGTAGGAGGAACGTCAACAATATTGAACAGTGCTCTGATGTGCGGAACAATTATGTTGCAACAGATGAAAGCCGTCTCTCTAGTGCATTTGAAGTTGTACGTGAAAGTGCTTTTAAGCCAAAACTTGGACCTATAACGTCAAATTCTGCATGTTCAAACAATAATGAAACACACAGTGTCTCAGATAGGAATATTGAGGAAAGTTTGAGTTCACAAGAAGTTTCTGTGGAAGGAGCAAGTCTGGCTGATTACATTGTTAGCATAAAAGAAGTGTTTGTGGAGATTGTAAGGGTGGCTAACATGTTTGAAACTGCTACACAATTATCCATCGGTGATCTGAAAGAAGAAAAGTAAGATATTCATTAGTCATAAATTCTTTTAAAATTTTAGCACATGAAAATTTTCTGATTTATTTCATAGACACAAGGTTAACTAGTATCATGCCTGTTTATTTGTAGAAGCTACATTTACACGTATATATGGTAGCTTGTAATATTAATAATTTTAAGGAATTTATTTCGACCTTGATTGCAAAATCAATCTGCATGCATGATATTTTTATGAAACTCAGTTCATGTTTGAATGCAGGCACAGACTCCCTTAGCATGCATATTGTATTAACAATTGCAATTATTTATATGCCACAGTCGTTTTCAAAATCTGCTTGTTTATCAAACATAAAAAAAATTTCATCTGCTTACAAGAAGGTAACAGATTCAAGAATATGTATATGTGTACAATTGTCCATATTTCTGTTTCAGTGAGGGCCTGAGAGATCAGTTAAAGGACTTAAAGAAGAAAGTGTGTTACCTGAAAGCCGAGTTAGACAGTAAAGAGGAATGATGTCCTAGAAGGGAGAGAACAAGTGACGCAGCTAGAAGAAAGTGTCCAGAGAATGGCAGATAACATGATGAGATTCAGTAATCAGGAATCTGTTATAAAGGTACTTAACTACATGTATCATCATTCTGTGCTCATAGTCATAATTTAAGATAGACCAATTTCTGATTTTGTGAAAATGCAGCTCTATATGTCTGAGCTGTCATACTTTGGCCTTGTCCACTGTTACAAACACAATTTTATCGTTGCGTTACAATGAAAAACTGCGGAAAAAGTTATCACATCAGACATTAAGAACTCTGTAATGTAGATTGGCAAGTGATCTATTGACAGAAATATGGCTAAATGTCATAAGAATATTGATTTCTCTTTAATCTTACATGTGTCAACTTTTACATTTAAAAAGTATTATTATTAAATAAAGATTAATGTCAGAAACAAGTGTTACTGTTCATTATTGATATAACCACACAAAAATGCAAAATGAAAATTTGGATTTTTTTTCACACTGACTCAAGTCCTTATGTTACATACATGTACATGTAATTGATGTTGAGCCATCAGTACATGTATTTAATTATGTTGCCATTTCAGAGCTTAACAACGGAAGTAACCTCACTAAAGAGGAAGTTGGCCAGTCTGGAGGGAGATAAGGCAGTCCTGGAGAACCATGTTAGAGAACTGACGTCACATAATGGGTGTACGAGGGATGATGCTCAGCTTAGATCTCAGATACTCGCTCTCACTCGAAAGGTGAGACAAGATATGCTCTACCGGATAACCATAATTTTTTGCAAGGGACATATTTTTATGAGAGATTTTTAAATGCAAAAAAAAATAAAGCCTGTGTTTGTGAAACACGTATGCACCCGGTGGCATCTTTGTTTATATAAGCACTATTTTCTGTTAAGTACATGTATGTGTAAGGTCAAGGTCAGGGTCACTTGGTTAAATTTTTTGGTATCGATGGAAAAATCTTGTGACAAGGAATACACATCTGAAATACAGTTCAAAGCCGTATCACTTACCATTTTAAAGTTATACCCAATGTTAAAGTTTTTGAAAAGTAGGTCAAAGGTCAATGTCAAGGTCATGAGGTCAAAATTTTTGGTATCATTGGAAAGGTCTTGTCACAAGGAATACACATGTGAAATATGAAAGCCCTATTACTTACCATTCAAAAGTTATGTCCAATGTTAAAGTTTTTGAAAAGTAGGTCAAAGGTCAAGGTCATGAGGTCCAAAATTTTGGTATCAATGGAAAGGTCTTGTCACAAGGAATACACTTGTGAAATATCAAAGCCCTAATACTTTCCATTCAAAAGTTATGCCCAATGTTAAAGTTTTTGAAAAGTAGGTCAAAGGTCAAGGTCACGAGGTCAAAAATGTTGGTATCAATGGAAAGGTCTTGTCACAAGGAATACACATGTGAAATATGAAAGCCCTATCACCTTCCATACAAAAGTTATGTCCAATGTTAAAGTTTTTCGGACAGACGGATAGGCCAAAAACTATATGCCCCCGAATCTTTGATTCCGGGGGCATAAAAATGATTTTGCAAAATAATTGTATTTTAAGATGTCTCATAGATTGGTATATCAGTTGCCTTTAGTTCTTTTTGTGCATGTATCATTCTTCAGTTATTCTGATAAAATGTAAGGAGGATTTAATTGATTGTATTCTTTGGAAAGAACTTACTTTAAACTTAAGTTATAATTGGTAACAAACATTAAAACATAATACTGTTATTTTGAATTGCGAAAAATTACGCTCATGAAAATAAAAGCCCTCTATTTCATCCTTTTGTGGAATTTGATATTGACAAACAATTTTGGTTATTCCGCATTAGGGTAACAGGGTCCAATAAGTCGTAACATTAAAAATGGTTCAGCAATTTATAGCATAACTTACAATCTAAATCACAGCTAAATTTGTGTACAAGTGATGCACATGTGGTGCCAATTATACATGTACATGTATACATGTAGGTCAAACCAATATGACATGTAGGTCAAACCAAAATAAAGTCGACAGATGGACATACAAATATGACAGCAATACATGAAGTACCAATGAGACGTTTATATTTTATGTTTCAGAATCACAAGCTGAGGGAGAAGTTGATTCATCAACAGGAATACTTTGAAGACATGGAGAGTAAGGCAGCTGCTAGGGTACGTCATATTGTATCAGGCCATATCTATTTAAGGATCCTGCCAGAAATGACAGGGGTATATACATGTAGGGATGCCCATGTCTGTCCTTCTGTCATATATAATTCTCAAAATAAGTTTCAAATTACATTGCTCTCCATAATTTCTAATCAATGTGCAATCTTTTCATTACAAATGCAATATAATGTAAATTATTGATTAAAAAATTGATTATCAGACAGGGAAGGGAAAACGTACCCTTATATAAATAAATCTGTCCATTATTTGCTAAAAACTTGTCCTCCTGGAAACCACAAACCAATTGCAAAGAAGTGATGTTTTTAAAAATGCCTGACACTTTAATTTTAACTCATGATCAAACTGGCTAAGAAGCTGTGTCATTGCGACAAGGGCATATTATTTAGAAGAATTTGTATTGATGTTGAAAAAGAAGAAATGATTGATAGCAATTCGTACTTGATTTGTACTTTATCTCTGAATTTTACATGACAGATGAAAACGCTTCAGGAGAACTGGAAAAAAGCCGATGAGGAAGTATACCGCTTTGATGAACTTGTGGAAAGAATCAGAGAGGTATGGCAAATATACATGTACATGTTTCTTAAATTAGGATTTATATAATCTTACACCTCCGTGAGGGAGGAATAGCGATTTCTCAACCTGATGGTACAAATTTTGCAAGTCCATGACAAAATTTTTATACAAGGGTTAATTAGCCATCCCTCCCTTACGTTGGTGTTTAATTCTTTTTCTCCCAAGTCGTTGACCAGGAAAAACAACTTGCAGTGTCTGTTAAAATCACCTCTATGCTGTCTTCCATAATGTTGCTTTGGTAGTGATCTGTCATCTCTCACAATTGGGGTAGGGATGTAAGACTTTTAGAAACAGCAACAACAAATGATTCTTATATTTTTAGCTCACCTCGACGAAGTTGAGTGAGCTTATGCTATACCCCCTGCGCGTCCATGTTTGCGTCCGCCTCCGGTTAAGAAGTTTGGGGTAGCTCATTATTTGGCAAAGTACTGATGCTACAGTAACCAAACTTGCACAAGTGATTCATATTTGGATGCCGAGGTGAACCCATGTATCAGATGCTGCATCTGACCTACATTTTCCGCTTGATTGACTTGGTTAAGAAGTTTGTGGTAGCTCAGAGTGCCTTGGTTAAGAAGTTTGGGGTAGCTCAGTATTTGGCAGAGTACTTATGCTACAGTAACCAAACTTGCACAAGTAATTCATCTTTGGATGCTGAGGTGAACCCATGCATCAGATGCTGCATTTGACCTACTTTTTCCGCTTGAGTGACTTGGTTAAGAAGTTTGGGGTAGCTCAGAGTGACTTGGTTAAGAAGTTTGGGGTAGCTCAGAGTGACTTGGTTAAGAAGTTTGGGGTAGCTCAGAATGGCTTGGTTTAGAAGTTTGGGGTAGCTCAGAGTGGCTTGGTTAAGAAGTTTGGGGTAGCTCAGTATCTGACAAAGTACTTATGCTACAGTAACCAAACTTGCACAAGTAATTCATCTTTGGATGCTGAGGTGAACCCATGCATCAGATGCTGCATCTGACCTACTTTTTCCGCTTGAGTGACTTGGTTAAGAAGTTTGAGGTAGCTCAGAGTGGCTTGGTTAAGAAGTTTGGGGTAGCTCAGAGTGACTTGGTTAAGAAGTTTGGGGTAGCTCAGAGTGACTTGGTTAAGAAGTTTGGGGTAGCTCAGAGTGGCTTGGTTTAGAAGTTTGGGGTAGCTCAGAGTGGCTTGGTTAAGAAGTTTGGGGTAGCTCAGTATCTGACAAAGTACTGATGCTACAGTAATCAAACTTGCACAAGTGATTCATCATGGGATGCCGAGATGAACCCATGCATCGGATGCAGCATCTGACCTACTTTTTCCGCTTGAGTGATTTTGCCTTTAAAAGCCAATATTGAGCAAAGTAAAAGTGCTACATGTACCAAACTTGCATATTGGATGTATCATTTATAAAACTTTCATAAAATGACCTTGTCCTACTTTTTACGCTTGAGTGATTTTGCCTTTGATAGCCAATATTGAGCAAAGTATAAGTGTTACATATACCAAACTTGCATATTGGATGTATCCATAAAAGATGACCTTGACCTACTTTTTCCCCTTGAATGATTTTGCCTTTAAAAGCCAATATACATTTACTTAGAAATATGTTTGAATTGAATTTTGCTGCCAAGAGGTGAGCTTCGTAATCTGTGATTACCTATGTTTATTAAATATATGTAGCAAGAAACACTCAATACAACAACATACAATTGTAACTTTGTAGTTAATGTATATCGACTGTTTCTTGTTACATGTATTTATTATACATGTATAGACTTTCCTAGTGAGGACTTTACTTCATATATTTTTACCTGGTCATTTTCAGACTTTGGAGAGGAATTCAGCTTTCCTGGAATGTAACCAAGAATTAAAGGAAATGTTACACATGATTGATGGACAGTCCGACTTCCCAAGCTCCAAGGCTCCTCTACAACCAATCAAAACCGCTATATTTTAAAACTTGATTATTTTTATACATGTATAATGTCTCTTTGCTGTAGAATGTGTACTGGTACTTTTGACTTATATTTTTCTTCTGAAAATTTGATTGATTTGCCAACATTAAAATATGCCATTAAATACAAAGGAGAGAAAAGTAATTTGCTTTTTATAAAACAATTTTTTTTGTATCGCAGTGATTGGGAAGGACAGGGCCATGCACCATAGTCTCATTATTTTGAAAAATGGCCCATTGAAATCTCAGTACTTTTTGGCCGGATTGCAAAGCAATTCCGGTCTATAGATTGACGATGTCCGTCTGTCCGTCTGCCGTCAACATTTTGGTTAAAGTTTCTGGTTGAGGCAAAATCTAAGGAACTATATGCAGTAGAAACTTTATATTATACATGAAGGTTGCCCATGACAAGACCTTTCAATTTATGCCGTAACATTTGACCTAGTGACCTTAACCTTGGACTTTGACCTAGTCAAAGATTTTGGTTAAAGTTTCTGGTTTAAGCAAAATCTAAGGAACTGTATGCAGTAGAAACCTTATATTATACATTTAGGTTGCCCATGATGAGACTTTTCAATTTATGCCATAACATTGGACCTAGTGACCTTGACCTTGGACTTTGACCTAGTTAAAGATTTTGGTTAAAGTTTCTGGTTTAAGCAAAATCTAAGGAACTGTATGCAGTAGAAACCTTATATTATACATTTAGGTTGCCCATGACGAGACCTTTCAATTTATGTCATAACATTGGACCTAGTGACTTTGACCTTGGACTTTGACCTAGTTAAAGATTTTGGTTAATATTCCTGGTTTAAGCAAAATCTAAGGAACTGTATGCAGTAGAAACTTTATATTATACATGTAGGTTGCCCATGATGAGACCTTTCAATTTATGCCGTAACATTTGACCCAGTGACCTTGACCTTGAACTTAGACCTAGTTAAAGATTTTGGTTAAAGTTCTTGGTTTAAGCAAAATCTAAGGAACTGTATGCAGTAGAAACCTTATATTATACATTTAGGTTGCCCATGACGAGACCTTTCAATTTATGCCGTAACATTGGACCTAGTGACTTTGACCTTGGACTTTGACCTAGTTAAAGACTTTGGTTAAAGTTCCTGGTTTAAGCAAAATCTAAGGAACTGTATACAGTAGAAACTTTATATTATACATGTAGGTTGCCTCTGACAAGACCTCTCAATGTATGCTGTAATATTTGACTTAGTGACCTTGACCCAGTTGGTGACAAAAACTTACTTTGCAATCCGGCCATACTGTCTTTAGCGGTGTTTTATTTAAGGAATGGCCTACTGAATTTTTTGAAAATCATGAAAAATTGCCCATTCACAAATTCTCCATCCCTACCACTGGTATCAGATGTAGTTCAATTTTGGAAGATGTAGAATTTAGTGATCACCAATGTTGTTTTGGCTATATATGCTGTTGACAAAATCATTTCATTGTTAGGCCAGAGTAATTTTTAAATATTTTGTTTTACGTCAGAAACTTTTTTGAAAGGTACCCATTTGGCCAGGCATTAAACACAAGATCACTATGAAGAAATTTGCAAAGGAAGACTGAAAACATAAAACAAAAATATCTTTCTGAAGTGAAGTGGATAATTCTGACTTTATTTTTAGAAAAGCTACTCTTATCTCCTGATATAATTGATGGTATAGGCATTTTATGGTATTTAAGATTATTTACTGTTACTTTCTATCCGAAAAAATGCATGCTTATGTGTGTTTATTTCTGAGGAATTCTGAAAGGTACCCGCCAGCGGACGTAAAACGAAATATGTTATTACTATGACCTTATGACTTTTAAAATTTAATAATCAGGCAATTCTTCTTGTAATATAACAAGCTGTCTCCACATCTGTGTTACCAGGATATAGACTTAACTTTGGGTCATTCATACTCTCAACAAACGATCATCTTCACACAAATAATTTCAATGATTTCAAAGCTCAAGGTCACATGAACTGTTTTAAGTTTGACCTTGTTAGCAGGATATACATGTAGACCATAATATCTTCCATGGTATCTTTATATACTTGCCAATAAAGAATCACAAACCCAAAATGATTTTAAATGTCAAGATCACAGCCAAACTTTTCATTTGTCAAGGTCAGAGTCAAGGTAAAGGTCAGGTCAGAGCCAAACTTTTAATTGTTGGCAGGATAAAGACAAAATTGTTAGCCTCTACAATCTTGATGCATGTAATTGCCATCAAAGGAACTACCTAAGGGAAGAGCAAGAATTTTTCTTACCTTTAAGGTAAAAGTTCAAGGTCACAGCTCGATAGCAGTATATGAAAAGAACTTATTGTCAATTTTACCTTTCTCTTGCATATTACAATTTTATCTGAAATTTAAAAACTTTTTTGACAAATTTGATGACTTAAATTGCTCTTTGTCAGACACTATGGTTAGAAGCATTTAAAAGTAGAATGAGCTACAAGGTATTGAAAGTTTTAAGTGTTGTGCCATGTTTTGTTTTTGTAAAATATAACTATATACATGTATACACTTACATGTATGTATATATATTTCTAGTTTTATCATTTTAATGAAAATCAACATGTGAATGTTTAGTATCTTCTTATTTATCTTTTTGTTTTAGATTTATAACCATGTGTAGACAATTTTATGAAAAGTAGTATTTTTAATGTCAGGGAATGGATGATGTGAATACAAGGTTACAATTACATGTATATTAAAATGATTTTTCACATGTGAAATAAAAATGTGTGTTTATTAGTAAATATCAATGCAAAATCTAAATAACTATAATCAAAGAAAGATTTAAATAACTAACAACGAAACTTCAAAAATCTGCAGAAACACAATATGAAGTATACATTTACAATGTACATGTATCTCACCACTTAGATTAGATAGGAATGTCACTGAACTTTAATGTAAACTGTATAACACATGGAGCTGTGTATTTGACTTTGTGTTTCCAAGAAACAAAACGTAAAACCAATGAGATATATTTCTAGCCAAAGAAAAAAAAAGGTAAGAAAAAAAAGACTTGTGTGTAAAATTTCTTAAACATTAAATTGCATCCTGTCAATAAGAATGGATTTAGTATGTTATAAGACTGACTTTACTAATACGATAATTAAATATATGAGCATGCAAATTAAAGAAAATAAAAAGATTCAGAATAAATTTTACTTTTATTATTCTGTCCTTTATAGTTTCTTAGTACATGTAAATGTAATTAAATAAAACAGGGCAAGAACAATGTTCACTTCAAATAAAAATATGGTACGGGTTTCATATTTAAGTAAAACGCCATTCATCTCTCTGGTTGTCACTTTTTTGCATAAATCACTATTCCTTGATTTATATGCCTTTTACTTCCATCAAACTAGCTTGATGAGACTCGATACTCAATCAGGGTCAAGGTCACCTACAAGGTCATGGCCAAAAAGGCGACCTATTTGTTTATGAGCAGTTAATTTTTGTGCCTACATGCATATCCAGGGAACCTGCATCTGGCTGCAATGTCATCCAGCAGAAATCAATGTCTGTTTACATATTTTGTGTCTTGATATGGTGAGAGTTACATGCACATAATCTGCGTAACCACATCTTTGCCAATCAAGTAGAAAAAGACTGAAGCCGACTCCAGTTGATCTCCATCCATGTTTTAATACGGAGTTGGATGTTATTAGCCTGTTGGTCTTTTTGTGGACATGCTGACTTGTGATCAGAGAAGATGAAGGAGGATATTATAATAATGTGTCACCCAGTGTTTGTTGTAGGTTTGTCATTAACTTTTCTTTTATTGTCCCCTCACTACATATATTATAATACATTTAGCAGAGGGATCTAGTAATGCAGTCGTTTGCATGTAAGTGAGAGGGTGTGTGTTTGTCACAGTCTAGAGGGCCCCCTTTTTTTATCGGATCTTGATCAAACTTTATACACTTATTGCTTATGACAGGAGGAGGGACCCGATTAATTTAAAAGGTCGAGTTCACAGATTGGAAATGATCAAAATCATTGTATACAGCATAGAGTACACACTTTTAATTGGATCTTAGCCTAGAGTGCACACTTTTAATTGGATCTTGGCCAAACTTAATATGATAAGAGGAAGAACCCTATTAAATTTCAAGGTCATTGGTTAAAAGCCAAGGTCAAAGATTCGAAATGGTCCTAATCCTTGTACACAGCCTAGAGCGCACAGTTTTTATATCAAACAAACTTCATACATGTACAATTACAGTGTATGACAACAGGAAGAACCCTATTGATATTCAAGGTCGTGGGGTAATAGTCAAGGGCATAAATTGAAATTAGTGCATCACGTGATAAATCCTTGATTCCACTGGTTGAGCACGCGGGTACTGAGAGAATAGTGCCTGGTGATCGGGCACAATTGCTTTTCGCTTTACAGTGTTACGTCACTTTTAAAAAGAGTAACGCGCTATAGCCTATAAGTGTCGCCACTTCATCGTAAAACATCTGAGAAGCTAAGTTGGTCCTTTTGAAATTGCTATCAAGGTCATGTGATGTACTAAACCTATTAATGCCCGTTTGTGTGGGTACTATTCTCTCATAGTGCTGCTTTTGTAAAGAGAAATGCCCGAGCACTAGTGAGGGCACTATTACACAGGAGCTCGATGCCAACAACCCTCAATGACACACGCCCCTTCCATCTCTTTCTAGTCAAAGTCTAGTATAAGGAAAGTAGGGACGGATATTCTTGTGGGTCGTTGGCATCGAGCTCCTGTGAGGAGAATAGTGCCGTTTTAAACAGGTATTAATAGGTAAATGATCAACATCCTTGTTAATAGCTTTGTTTTAATCTTGATCAAACTTCATACACTTATTGCTTATGTCAAGAGAAAGAACCTTATTGATTTTCAAGGTCATAGGTGTAAGGTCAAGGCCAGATATTTCAGTTGGTCAAAATCCTCAAATACACTCTAGCGGTGTCGAATGCCAACTGATCATTATAAAACTTCACACTTTCAATGCTAGTATCATAAGGAAGAAGCCTGTTCATCATCAGTTATTGGTTTTTAGCTCACCTCACGGAGTGAGATAGACCGAGAACAGGCCAAAATTTTATTCTTGAGTTGGTAAAATACAAATTCAAGAATAAAATTTTGGCCTGTTCTCTGTCTAGAAGTGAGAGGGAGCTTATGCTATCACCCTGTCATCGGCGTCTGCGTCCGCGTCGGCGTCCGCACTAGTATGTTAAGAAGTTTTATTTCTCTATTATAAGTGCTAGGAAGTTCAAACTTGCACAGATGATACGTCTTTATGAGTAGATCACAAATCTACGTTCAAGTGTAGGTCAAGACCTATATTTTCCGCTTGAGTGCACATGTTAGGAAGATTTGGGTATCAATGTTAAGAAGTTTTATTTTTCTATTATAAGTGCTAGGAAGTTCTTGAAAACTTGCACAGATGATGCGTCTTTATGAGTAGATCACGAATCTACGTTCAAATGTAGGTCATGACCTATATTTTCCGCTTGAGTGTACATGTTAGGAAGATTTCGGTATCAATGTTAAGAAGTTTTATTTCTCTATTATAAGTGCTAGGAAGTTCAAACTTGCACAGATGATGCGTCTTTATGAGTAGATCACGAATCTATGTTCAAATGTAGGTCATGACCTATATTTTCCGCTTGAGTGCACATGTTAGGAAGATTTGGGTATCAATGTTAAGAAGTTTTATTTCTCTATTATATGTACTAGGAAGTTCAAACTTGCACAGACGATGCGTTTTTATGAGTAGATCACGAATCTACTTTCAAATGTAGGTCATGACCTATATTTTCCGCTTGAGTGCACATGTTGGGAAGATTTGGGTATCAATAGAGTACACCCATTCAGGCAAAATTTGGGTCAATAAATGAAATACTCTACTTCCCTATTCTATTTTGTTTTTTTGTGGTATCATTTTTGTTGGTTCTCAGTAGGACAGGTTTCAAATTCAAAACTGTGTATTCTTTGACTCCTGTCATGATAGAATGCTGCCATGAGGTGAGCTTTGTAATCATTGATTACACTATGTTTAGAAATTGGTATTTGTTGAAGGTCACTGCCTACTTGTATATGTATATGAGTACATTTAAATCCATGTCTTGTGAGGGATGCTACACTTTGCATTTCTTAGTATTATTCTTCAAAATTTGTATCTTCGATATTGTGGACACTCTAGAGGTCAAAGTTTCCATTGATCTTCATTAAACTTTACATGTCATTTTACAATAACTTTAGATTTTCGAGGTCAGGGATTGATAAATTCAAGGTCACAATGGGCAATAATTTAAAGATCTTTTGGACATTATCGAGGTCACAGTTTATTTCAGATATTCAACAAACTTAGAATTTTGAGTTGTTTATTCTTTGGTCTGACAAGGCTCAAAGGTCAAGGTCAAATGTTGTTACACCAGTTTACTTAGGAAGCTCATCAAACGCCCATTGAATCTCAAGGTCAGGGATTAAAGTTCATGGTCACATTCGACAATCACAGGCAAAAGTAGATGGGGGGGGGGGGACTACCAACTTTTTTTTTTAATTCCATAGAACGGCTTAATAATTTATAAACAATCCCAGCACACTTAAAAGTAGCTTCAATATTTCGTCCGTCTCACACGTTACACGTTATTTCTATATTCGTTTATATTTTAAAAATTATCGAATAGAAATAACGCGTGAGACGGGCGAAATATTGTTGCATTTCATAATTTTTGATGAGGCGAAGGCGCATCCCGACATTTCACGCGTAGATTTTTTTTTAAATCCTGTCTTCGAGAGAATAAAGTCTCTGTTTGAGAAACACGAGTGCCCCCGGTGGCATCTTTGATAGTATAAGCACCATTTTCTGTTGAGTACATGTATGTGAAAGGTCAGGGTCACTGGGTTAAAAAATTTTGGTATCAATGGAAAAATCTTGTGACAAGGAATACACATGTGAAATATCAAAGCCCTAGTAGGTCAAGGTCACAAGGTCAAATATTTTGGTATCAATGGAAAGATCTTGTCACAAGGAATACACATGTGAAATATGAAAGCCCTATCACTAACTATTCAAAAGCTATGCCCAATGTTAAAGTTTTTGAAGAGTAGGTCAAAGGACAAGGTCACGAGGTCAAATATGTTGGTATCAATGGAAAGGTCTTGTCACAAGGAATACACATGTGAAATGTGAAAGCCCTATCACCTCCCATTAAACTGTTATGCCCAATGTTAAAGTTTTTTTTTTTTTTGAAAAGTAGGTCAAATGTCAAGATCAAGGTCACGAGGTCCAAAATTTTGGTATCAATGGAAAGGTCTTGTCACAAGGAATACATATGTGAAATAAGAAAGCCCTATCACTTACCTTTCAAAAGAAATACGCAATGTTAAAATTTTTGAAAAGTATGTCAAAGGTCAAGGTCACAAGGTCAAATATTTTGTATCAATGGAAAGGTCTTGTCACAAGAATATGAAAGCCCTATCACCTCCCATTCAAAAGTTATGTCCAATGTTCAAGTTTTTCGGACAAACAGACAGGCAAACAGACGGACAGGCTTAAAACTATATACCCCCGAATCTTTGATTCCGGGGGCATAAAAATGCTCCATCTCTGCTATAAGAGAGCTAGCAGCCGTTGGGCACAAGAAAAAAAAAATTAAATTCATGCACCATATATACATGCTCTCAACCAGAAGTCTCTGATGAGACTGTAGCTCTCCTGGTTGTTTTTTCTAAAACATCAATTTCCTTTCTTTTTTTTTTAAACCAAGACCATAGGGAGCAGGTGCTCTAACAAATTATAAGTAGCATGACAAAACTACATATCCATTATACTGCAACTATAATAGCACTCATATAATTCATAATATCCGAGATAAAGTATTTCTAAAAAGAATGTCCCACCCATTTTCCAAGATCCTACGGGCCAAGGGCTGCTAGCTCAAATGAACTATCAGTGACACATCAAGACTACAGATCAATAATATTGGATAAAGAATTAACTCCCCATCATTAATAGCTTTAAACGAGTAGAGAGCACAACTATATAGGAAAAATTACCACACACATTTTCTAAGACCCCGGGGGCATAGGGCTAAAACAAAATATCAGGTGCACAACTATGCCACAGACCATTGCAAAAAGAATTAATTCTACATCATTTATAGTGTCAGAGGAGTTGCAAGCACAAGCAAGATTACATTAACTTATATAGGAGAAAATGGCCACACTCATTTCTGAGACCCTAGGGGTCAGGGGCTAAAACATAATATCAGGTGCACAACTAGACCAGAGATCCATAATATTGCAATAAGAATTTAGTCTCCATCATTTATAGTGTCAGAGGAGTTGCGAGCACAAGATTATAAAGAGTTATATAGGAGAAAATAACCACACCCATTTCTAAGACCCTGGGGGTCAGGGGCTAAAACATAATATCAGGTGCACAACTAGACTACAGACCCATCATATTGCAAAAAGAATTAAGTCTCCATCATTTATAGTGTCAGAGGAGTTGCAAGCACAAGATTACATAGAGTTATATGGGAGAAAATGACCACACCCATTTCTAAGACCCTGGGGGTCAGTGGCTCAAACAAAATATATCAGGTGCACAACCAGACCACAGATCCATCATATTGCAAAAAGAATCAAGTCTCCATCATTTATAGTGTCAGAGGAGTTGCAAACACAAGATTACATAGAGTTATATAGGAGAAAATGACCACACCCATTTCTGAGACCCTAAGGGTCAGGGGCTAAAACATAATATCAGGTGCACAACTAGACCACAGACCCATCATATTGCAATAAGAATTTAGTCTCCATCATTAATAGTGTCAGAGGAGTTGCAAACACAAGATTACATAGAGTTATATAGGAGAAAATTATCACACCCATTTCTGAGACCCTGGGGGTCAGGGGCTCAAACATAATATCAGGTGCACAACTAGACCAGAGACCCATCATATTGCAAAAAAAATTAAGTCTCCATCATTTATAGTGTCAGAGGAGTTGTGAGCACAAGATTACATACAGTTATATAGGAGAAAATGACCACACCCATTTATACGACCCTGGGGGTCAGGGGCTCAAACAAAATATCAGGTGCACAACAAGACCACAGATCCATCATATTGCAAAAAGAATTAAGTCTCCATCATTTATAGTGTCAGAGGAGTTGTCCGGACAAGATTACATAGAATTTAATGACCACGCCCATTTTATAAGACCCTGGTGGTCAGGGACTGAAACTAAATGTCAGGTGCACAACTAGACCATGGACCAAGTAAAATGCAAAAAGAATTAACTTTCTATCTCTAACAGTTCCAGAGGAGTTGTCCGGACAAGATTACATAGAATTTAATGACCACGCCCATTTTCTAAGACCCTGGGGGTCAGGGACTGAAACTAAATGTCAGGTGCACAACTTGACCATGGTCCAAGTAAAATGCAAAAAGAATTAACTTTCTATCTCTAACAGTTTCAGAGGAGTTGTCCGGACAAGAATTGTTTACGGACAGACAGACAGACGGACGAACGCCGGACGAAGGGTGATCGCATAAGCTCGACTGGTCTGAGACCAGTAGAGCTAAAAATCAGATTGCTGCGTACTTCTTACGTATGTCTCTACTTGACAACATGCACCGCCAATGCCCTGGACGACTTATGAATAACTATAAAGATCCTTATTCGATTTACTTTGCATGAACCATTCACCTTTTATGTAAGGAGATTTTACGTTGGGATTTTTTTATCATAATACTAGATTTGCATGAACCATTCACTTTTTATGTAACGAGATTTTAAAGTGGCATTTAGTTGACCGGGATCAGTTGTACTTTTCACATAATATCAGTTAATCCGGCCGGAACCTTTCATATAAACGGATTGTCAAATAACATAACAATCATTTAAAAGTACATTTCCAATCATTGGAATCACAATGGATTTATATACACGATGCAATAAATATAAATGTTTTAAACAAATTTTTTGGAGAAGATTGATTTATATATCTTTCTGTATTGAACTTTTAATTTTTTTTTTTTAATGTAGTAGAAAACTACTACAAAACAATGACCGGTCATTTCTGAAATTCGGGCCTTGAAGAATGTCACTTGCCCTTATACCTCTCCTCCTATACTATACTTTACTTTATTAAATGATCAGGAATTATTGCCGATTTTGCTTAGGCATGGTCCATTTGATATTCAGGGGGGGGGGGCTTGGGTTTTTTGTCGGAGCAAGATTATTTTTTTCACCCCGGACCGGGGCAAAATTATTTTTTTCAGGCAAAGTTGGAGCAAGGAAATTTTTTTAACAAAGTGATGCGCAAGGAAATTTTTTTAACAAAGTGATGCGCATATTAAGAATGTTTGTGTTTTATCAATAGAAATTATTCATATTTTTACTCAAAACTCTAAATATTAATAATAGTATATTTTTATGCAAGTATTCAATTCACTTTTAAACAGATCTCGAGAGATTAAAGACTTTTACAATACAATTCTCAATATTTTATATAAGGTACATGTATATAACATGTAAAAGAGGGTCTGAGGGGAAGGTCTCCTAGACAATTTCTTAAATGTTACTAAGAATTGTGAATTGGTGAATAACTGAAGTTCTCCTTCCAAGCTTACTTGAACATGACTCTATGGGATACATGCAACATGTATTAACAGCAATACATAAATATTGATAATATATTTAAGCTTTTAAGGAAGCCCTTTTTCATTCACAGACATGAATAACTTTTGATATCTTCAAATATGTGAACTTAAAATGCTATTAGCATGATTAGTGAATAATGTTTTGATAGAAAACTATGGCGAGCGAATCGAGCGAAAAATTTTTGATACAATTTGAAAAATGCGGCGAGCGAAGCGAGCCGAAAAATTTTCAAGAATTTTAGCGAAATTTTATGGTAATTCTTCAAATTCAGATTATTTGTAAGAGCAAGATTATTTTTTTCTGTCACACCATAAGCAAATTTATTTTTTTCATCAAAATTGAGAGCAAAATTATTTTTTTTCGAAAAAAAACCCAAGCCCCCCCCCCCAGAATATCAAATGGACCGTGCCTTACTTCTGATTGGTGGAGACGCTGTTTGATAGAGTGTACCTCAGAATAAGTTGACCGCTAACGCTCCAAAGCGGTCTATTCGGGATGAGCGCGTGCGTTGATTTTCGTAGTGTTAGATCGTTGACTTCGCGTATCAAATGCAAATGTTAATAAAATCCTGATAATTTAATAAAGCAGTTATTGACTTTTGATTTCGGTCTACTCGTGACTATACAGACCTTCGGCCTCGGTCAACAAATACCTGACCAGGTCTGTATAGTCACGAGTAGACCTCATCGAAAGTCAGTAATTGTATCATACTTGTTACAATTTGTTTAACCATTGATCATAATTTTTACTATGCCAAATAGGCGTGTAGTGGTTATACACCATGTCAGTCCGCCCGTCTGTTTGTCAACATTTCCGCGCCACTATGATGACTAGAAGTGAAATGTGACGTCGGAAATTACAAACAATTACATGTCCACTTTGGAGAGATGACCATTTTAAAGATTTTAGTTCAAACAGTCAAAGGTCAAGATGAACGTGAACTGCATTTCTTACAAATCGCGCTTAACACAAGGAGTCGACATAGCGATTTTGGGGACCAAATGTAAAGGGGAAACTTGGCATATATGGAGAGCAGTGTTTCGGTCGAATCCGCGCCTTATACTGTAAACGTGGAAATTTCGCGTGGAGGTAATTTTCGCGATTTTGGTGAGTGTAATTATTTTCACGAAAAACCCCACGCGAATTTCACAAAGACCAAAGGGAGTACTCCCGATTTCGCCAAAGTTGCCTCCACGAGCACTGTTGCAATAAATGTCATTTCGCGAAAATTCCCCCCTAGCGAAAGTAACCACGCTTACAGTAACGCGAGTCATTCATAAAAGAGACCTACATAGTTGAAAATCACTAGCATGTGTATGAAACAAAGATTCTCTTTTTTTTCCTGACTGAGGAATGAAGACGTCTATCTATTTTTGAGTCCTATATAATCAAGTTTAAGTATAAAGTTTAATATGCATCATGCAGAGCCTTTTTGTGCGAGCGGAGAGAAAATAGATATGATTATAATATATAAAATAAAAAAAGATCTTTCTTTTTTATTTTGACTATGATGGTTTTATCTTTTCTTACAAAACTTTCTATTTATGATTGCCAAAAAAGTTAGTATAAGGCGAATGGAAACACGGAAGCATTTGTAAACTTGATCTAGACCAGCAGGTGAACATTTTAAGGGGGGGGGGGGGGGCTTAAAAATATAGTTCTTTAAAAATATGGTTCTTTATAATTCATTTTTATTTTGTAAGAATAATGTTTAGGCTAGCTGAAAATAAATCACTTAAGAAAAAAGAAAAAACAAACATATTCCGACTTCTGACAATACGAAACCACCCGAGACGAGAAAAGCAATCAGAGCGAAACGTCTCGTTTAAAACCGGAAATGTCGGATTTCCCGTGGTTACGCCGCCTTGTTGATGCTTTATCGTTACCTGATTTACGAAAAATATTTTCAATAAATTTAACTTATAAAGAAAAATTGAGTATAACATATACGTCTACTTGGAGTCGAAAAAAAATTTAAATGGCAATATCCAGCATCTCCGCAACAACTCTGTCTGCGAGGGGACGAAAGTTTTTGAAAGAAAAGTAGTACATTCTCATTCTTTGATTCAGCATATTTTCTCAATAAGATATGTGTATACGCGTTACCATAAGGGCGAGCTTCGCTCGCAAAGGCCCTTCGGGCCTTTGCAGCGAGCTCCGCTCGCTATAAATCGAGTAATTATTGAAAAACAGTTGTTTAAACTTCACTAATATCTTTGATCCACAAGAATAAAGGAGAAAACCTATTGGTTTTGGATTCAAGAGAAAAGGGTCAAGGTCAGATTTGGCACTTATTGACTCATATTTTTCTACAGAAAAAGTCCCAAATAGCGTCCTAACAATTCTCAGATAACAAATTATGATTAATTTTCATCCAAGCGAGAAAATTTCTTTAATAGTCATAGATCGGAAGATTACTGAATAATGTTCACGAAAAAGAAAGAATTTGACAATTTTTTTCTTTATATGACAAAACATCCCAGTTGACCAAAAACCACATGTCCTGGGTGGGGGCTATAAGAATAATTACACAATTAATGTCACAATTTTGCTATCAATTGATTTTCCCCAAAAAAATATAGTGAATTTGAACTTTACCTGTAGTATGACCCATATATAGAAAATATACCATAAACCAACAACTAAAACAAGATCTATCAATAACCAAGCGCGGACCGGTCTGCTGTCCGCGGGGCTCACTTTGGAAACTAGATAAACGAGATTTTGACTCGTCGTAAATTTTGGTACATGTACATAGATGGGTCATTTCCCATGCATGCTAATTTATCAATGTTTTATAAAAAAGTCAGCGACGTTACGCTGAAAACCACGTACAGGAGACCGAAAAATGTCAATTTGATAAAATGTTATGCACATAAATGTCTCTGTTGTTTCTGTATATATATATATATAGAAAGAAAAGAGGCATGTATGTGCATAATATTTTATTTATGTATGTAATTTCTTCAATTAACATTTTTTTCGGCCTCCTGTGTTGAAAACGTCACAGTCCCACCTAATTCATCTTTGCGAGCCAATGGTTTAGATCTGCCGTGCTCCTCAAATAAGTCTACACAATATGATTACATATAAACCCACGACCATGTAACACATACCAAGATTTGAGGCTAAGCGAAGATATTCAATGATATTAATTTTATTTTATTTAAAAAAAAATTGCACGAGAAAATAATTTCAAAATCGCATTTATCGGTTTTGAAACAAAAGTGAGTCGCACTTTAAGAAGAGAGGTTACCAAAACTGCTGATTTTTGGGTGGTATAGTTTAGAATTTAAACTTTATTTATTTTACAACAAGTTACACAATGCCTCACGTTGGCAGATCTATAACTTCTATGCGCTAACCCGGCCGTCATAAATTTGGTATATTTTACGTCAAAACCGTAGGTTGGAACCCCACCTCCCATGGAAACATCTTCTGGGTCCAATAAAACAAAATTAATTATGGTTAACTTAAAACGTATAAACTCGCGATTGTCCGAGTTGGCTACGTACTACAGAAACTAGGGGAGTCGAAATAACCTACACACGAGCTGACCAATAATTGCACGCTGGCAGAGTGTTCGATTACAGAACAGATCAAGCTACGTCTGAATAACGTCTATATTATTTCGTTCTGTTAGAGTAAGTTTCATCTCTTATTCTTTTGTTCTAATATCAACTGAACCGAACCGTTCATCTAATCATTTATGTGGGTTTAAGACGCGCTCAGTCCTTATCCCTGGATCGAATTTACTCTGTCGTTTTTGTGCTGGTAAAAAACTAGCTACAGGAGCCTGAATTTTCATTTATTGATAAATGCTACGTGTTATTTACGTACACATACACTCGTTATGTGTCCCCTCCCACTCTATCATACCCCTTTCTTAGCTAACGCGAAGGTGCCTAGACCGAAACACTCCAACATGCCAACTTGTTTTTTTTTTTCTGGATGAACACCAAGAAAAAAAGTTGGCCTGTTTGGGTCTAGAAGGTGCCCATCTTTTTAAATTAACTATGAGTTTGTTATCATTTTCCCAGTGCTATTTCTCACGATGATTTCAACATATTACGATGTTCTATACATCAACGTAAATTAAGCTTAAATAATGTTCTTTCTACGAAACTAACTTTATCGATTGATTATGGGAACAATTGAATTTAAATGAAAAATCATGAAAATTTGTTCAAAACTAGTGAAATACCACTGACGATGCGGCCTTTTTAACATGCACATATACACTGTAAATGCATAGAAATTGGGGCTTAGTATCGCGGGTAAAATTTGTATTGCGATACATTGCGATATTTGGAAAAATATTGTGATATATTGCAATATTTTATAGCATTGAGACTCCTCATGATTTTCATTTTCCTACCTCAATTTTGTTTTCAAAATTTTATTACAAATCTGAAAATGTCATCATGATATAATTTCCAAAGAAGTTTGTTTACACGAATCTCTGCATTTTGATTGGTTAATTGATCGTCAGAAAAATGGCGGAATACACCTTCATACCCCAATGAACACGATAAAATTCTGGAAGAGCCGGAACTACTTCCATCAAAATCATTTAGTATGTTGCTAAGATCGACTTTCGAATGATAATCATGCAAAGAAAAAATAGTTTTATTAACAGTAGCCCTTAGATATAAATACGATATCAGAATTAATGAAAATTTTATGACAATTTCGATGATGTACCGATATACGTGGTTTTTACAGCGTTGTTCGGTTGCTATGCTCCTGTTTTTGAAGTTTCTTAGACAATTTCCTATCCTTAAAATTTCATGAAAGGCAGAAAATTCAGTAAATGACGAGAAAAACAGAAACTTCCAGCTATTTTCTTCAAAATTACATTCCCGTCGTAACAGTTGCAAGTACCTGCGTTTGAAATGTTGAATGATACAAACAATTTAAAATACTTCCTTGTACAAATGTATATCATACATGTACTTTAGGATGAATCAAAGTAAGAAAAAAAAATCACATTTGGCCTACCGTCTCCGTCGGTGTATTACCCGCTACTTTTTATGGCAATTTGCTAAAAAAATTCTTGAATGCGGTCAATACACTGATTTAGAATATCGAGACCTTTTTTTCTGAACGGAGAATTCGTCAATAGATCAATTTTTGTAAGTATATTTGACTTTAATTCACGCTACCAGTCCGTGCGTAAGTAAGCAATCGCGTTACAATAACATTTGTCCAAGTATTTACGGTACCTGGTCATCTAAGGTCAGATCGTACAAGTGCGTGTAAGTTAAATACCTGTATGAGTTTAAACACCTGTCTACCCCGAGGGGTGTTGAACGGAGACAATAGCCTTCACCGGTAGCGGTGCGGTCAAGCATGAAATTGATCTGTCACTTTTGACAGGTGAATGGGGAAGTAAAATCTTCTCAAATAGGCTTATTCTAACGGTAAATTTCAATGGTCAGTTCAGTTGATTAATACATAATATGGCTGTCAATCCTAATTCTTTCAATCGTACTATGGATTATTTTGTAATCGGTATCTAATTCAAGTCATTACGTTAATATAAATGTTATTAATTTCGGTCCATCAAAACGATATCGGGCCATCAAAGCGATCACGAAAACATCTAGTAATTGCTTCACTATTTATTTTTAATTACGGGTACTTTAATAATTCAACTAATTAAGTTACTTATCTAATTAAACTATTTTTAAAAACGGGTACGTTTATATCTACAATTATAATTACCGAGCGGGCCGTTTCTTTGGTATTTTTAATGTTAATATAGATTAATTTGGGAGAAAACATCGGCGAAATTTCGATTTTTTTAATGCGTATTATTTACTAGATTAGAGTTTTTTCCACGATTTTCAGCGCATTTTTTTGCCTGCGTGATATCTACTCGTGCGGACTTTTTTCGGACGATTACGGTATACAGTGGTATGTTAAAATAATTGCTGTTATCTAAAGGTCTTGTTTTATGACAAGTGGTATTGATATTATAGATTGAATAGGTCCACCAACAAAACCATATGAGTTGACTTCTCTGTGAAACATTTACACTTCCATTCCCGATTTTGAAGATATCCAGTGGATATCCACCCCGAGCCATGACTTCTCTTACGGTACCAACAATGCATGTATGTTTGCCCCATCGCTAGATCTTTAAAGAATAGCCGATCCATTGAAAGTTTAAATTCTATTCTTTGATAATTGGCAGGGATTATTTTGGGGCGCAATTTTGCGAGATTCTAGCATCCTTGTCTCCAAAACCACATTGATTTTGCTTTGATCGTTTGATGTGAGAATTCTCGCACATATTGACATTGGGGCAATTGCAATATGAATGTTATTACACCAATAAAACTCCAAAATCTTCATCGCCATAGTGCTTTAAAAAGGAGAGACTCAGTACTCATGTTTCGTAATTAAAAGCGTTTACACGACACGAAGTTGACTACTTTTACCATGTTTACAGGATGACTCCAAAGTAAAAAAAAAATAAATGCCTTGTGTTCTGTCGACGAGACAATTTAACACAGCTTTAATTTGGCATAGCCCACTCTAAAGCCTCTAATTCTCCTACTACAACCACAGAGGCGGAAGGCAGTGATACCAGATACGCTGCCTTATTGAAATCCTCAACCCTCTGACCCTTGCATCACTTTAAGACTTGTAGTTGTAAACTCAATATTCCCAGTCCAGGACAAAATAGTATATTTCTCCCATTTTAGGCCAAAAAATTCACAGTTTACTGATTCAATACTGAATCATGCCTTAAAAAATTTGGGTTTCTTGATTTTATTTCAGTTGTAAAATTCCCAATTTTGCTCAAAATGCTGCTGTTTTCACAACTTGATAGGCCCCTATAGCTACTTTAAAAGAATACTCAGTGTGGAGAAATGCCAGAAGTTGCTGTAATTTTAAGATCAAGTTTTAATAAAGTTGTGTTGCTAACTAGAAATTAGTCTCTCATTGATTTTCATATTCTCTCATTAAATTGAAATGAGTGTCAGAGAATTCTTTCATACATGGTAGCATCTAGAATAATCCCTGAATTGGGATCCATTGCAGATAAAAGTTTATGTGGCAGGTACATTACCGGTACGTAAGAAAATGCCCCATCATATTTTAAACATACGGGACAATAGTCCCATAAAGTCTTTGGTCCTTCCTAATCACTGTAAGTACCTATTAGATTTATTGTACATGCATGTACGTGTCTACTTTTCTCATAACTTTTGATAATTATCTCATATGTGCCAGCTAGTATATTTACTAATCATAGCTGGAAACTCATTTTAGATGGGAATCGTTATCTGTACATGTGTTCATCTTATGTTTTAGCGTCATATTTCATGAAGTGCAGCAGTAACTGAGTCTATGGATGATTATGCATTCAATCGACACAATAGAAAAAAATCTTGTAAACATGGGGACATAACAACTTAGTGGTACATCTGTGTGATCAACAGTAATCATGCAGTTAATATTATCATACATTTTTTGTAATATACATGATATAAGTTATTATTTAAGTCCCCTATCGGCAATGCCGATGGGATTCTTAGTTTCCTCTCGGTCATTCTGTCTGTCAGTCAGTCCGTCTGTCTGTCACATTATTCATGCATGCAGTTTTCCAGACTTTTCTCTGCAACACATACAGATATTCAGATGAAATTTGATACACAGATCTTGTCTTGGATATAGTTACAGAGCAAGTTTGACTTTCGTCATTCCTATTTTTCGAGGAGTTACGCCCCTTGATGACTTGCAAAATTCAGTTTTCCAGACTTTTTTTTGTAACACATACAGATTTTCAGTTGAAATTTTGTACACAGCTTGGTCTTAGATAGTTACAGAATAAGTTCAACATTTGTCTGAAGCTTTTTCTAGGATTTATGCCCCTTAATTGATGCCTTGCAAAGTTCAGTTTTCAAGACTTTTTTCTGTAACACATTCAGATATTCAGATGAAATTTTGTACACAGCTTGGTCTTGGATAGTTACAGGATAAGTGAAACTTTCGTCAAGCTTGACCTGTTTTTCGAGGAGTTATGCCCCTTGATGACTTGCAAAATTCAGTTTATGCCAGTTTTCTGGATTTTTTTGTGCACAAATAGAGATATTCAGGTGAAATTTGATACACAGCTTAGTCTTGGATAGTTGAATAGCAAGTTTGACTTAATTTCTTCATGCTTGACCTATTTTCTGCCCCTTGATGATTTGCAAAATTTTGTTTTCCTGACTTTTTGGAAACAAGTAGAGATATTCATTTGAAATGTGATACACAGCTTAATGTGATACACAGCTTAGTCTTGGATAGTGACAGAGTGACTTTCGTCGTGCTTGACCTTTTTCTGAGAAGATATGCCCTTTGATGACTTGCAAAATTTGTTACTTGTGAAGTTCAGTTTCACAGATTTTGTTCTGCAACAAATGAGATATTCAGGTGAATTTTGATTCATACCTTGGTCTTGGATAGTTACAGAGTAAGTTTGACCTTGGGTCACACATGACTTTTTTGTTGGCCGGATTGCAAAGCAATTTTGGTCTATAGATTGATGATGTCCGTCTGTCCATCTGTCTGTCCGTCCGTATGTCTGTCAGTCCGTCTGCCGACAACATTTTGGTTAAAGTTTCTGGTTGAGGCAAAATCTAAGGAACTATATGCAGTAGAAACTTTATACTATACATGAAGCTTGCCCATCACTATATATACCTTTTAATTTATGCCGTAACATTTGACAATGGACTTTGACCTAGTTAAACAATGTTAAAGATTTTGTTTATAAAGTTCCTGGTTGAGGCAAAATCTAAGGCACGGTCCATTTGATATTCTGGGGGGGGGGGCTTGGGTTTTTTTCGAAAAAAATAATTTTGCTCTGAATTTTGATGAGAAAAATAAATTTGCTTATGGTGTGTCAGAAAAAAATAATCTTGCTCTCACAAATAATCAGAATTTGAAGAATTACCGTAAAATTTCGCTAAAAATTCCTGAAAATTTTCCGGCTCGCTTCGCTCGCAGTACTTTTCAATTTATATAACAATTTTTTGGCTCGCTTCACTCGCCATAGTTTTCTATCAATACATTAATTTTCAATGGCAAAGTTCATGTTTGAAGATATCAAAAACTAGCATCTGATATTAATGGAAAAAAGGGCTTCCTTAGAGGCTTAAATATATTATCAATATCATGCATTACTTATAATTCATAGATGCATGTACATGTATCACCATACAGTCTAATATTACATGTATACACAAGCTATGAAGGAGAACTTCAGTTTTTCCCCAATTAAGAATTCAAAATTCGAAAATTTGTCTAGAAAACCCTACCCTCAGACCCTCTTACTTGTACCTTATATATATATTTTGGTTACTGAGGATTATATTGTAAAATACTTCTACCTCTCTGTTTAAAAATAATTTTTCATACAAATAAAGTAATATTTTAAAGTTTTGAATAAAATTAAAGAATTTCTATTCTTAAATCACAAATATTCTAATATATTGCACATCACTTGTTGAAAAAAAAATTCTTGCTCCAACTTTGCAAGAAAAAAAATAATTTTGCTTCAGTCCAGGGCGAAAAAAATAATCTTGCTCCAACAAAAAACCCAAGCCCCCCCAGAATATCAAATGGACCGTGCCTAAGGACCTATATACAGTAGAAATTTTATATTAGGCATGAAGCTTGCCCATCACAAGACCTTTCAGTTAAAGTTTCTGGTTTAAGCAAAATCTATGGAACTGTATGCAGTAGAAACCTTAATATATTATACGTTTAGGTTGCCCAAAGTCGGCATGTGGATAAAACATATGAACATAAGCTCTTAAGAGCTTTTGACCGACATACTCCTTGATGCAAATTAATTCTGTTTTCTGAACTTCTTTCTGCAACACATAGAGTTTGATAAATAACTTGGCCTTGGGTAGTTAAAGACCAATGGAGAAAGTCATTTATGTTGCGCTAAAATTAACATAGAAAACTCCCCATCTTAAACCATTTTCTTTTACTGTAAGCGTACTATTCGTTGTATGGACATACAACTTACACCGCTATTTACGAGAGTTCTAGATCTAACCACTATATGATTATTGTATCGGATGATACAAAAATTTCAATAATGACGATTAAACCTCAGTTTTCTTATTTCAGAAGTTAGTTGCATGGACATTAGTGTAAATTCATGTTTATTTGAAGGGTTCTATCGGCAGAATTGTAGGATTTAAATTTATGCCGGTAGGGGACTTATATCGCTCAGCGATCATAATTTTATTAATATAAATGTTAGAGAATTGTAAATACATTTAGAAAAACATACTAAAATTTTTGGAATCACAAATTCTTCCACAAACATTGGCCATTGAGAGTAATTAAGCCAAAGTTACTGGTTTATAGAGCCTTTACTGATTTGAGGTCAGAGGTCAAAGATCAAGGTTACATTGGCCAATCAGAGCCACAAAACACATACAAATAAAAAGAAAAGATTGGTTTTATTATCATGAAAAAGGTAGAAATCTTAATGGGAACATAAAGTCCATGACATAATGAAATTTGAGGTGATAGGGTAGTTTTGATTTTTCAAATTTTCATACAACATGCATGACATTACATTCATATGACTCGGGTGAGTAACATAGGCCTACTCACGTCGTCTTTTTATATCTTTTACATTAAATAGGTTAATAGGTTAATTGATACTGTTTCACTCCCCCCCCCCCTTTCCCCTTCTGAGGATATCGGTAATTTACAAAACATCAGTTTCACAAAGTCATAAGCATATTCTAACCGTTTGTTTGTATATGAAAATATTTAAGCTCATTAAAGTCTTTTATTGTTATTAAACGGGGTCAGTAGCTCTTTCCGCACTTTTAGTTTATAAGCATGTTATGTCATCATGGTCATTGCTAACCATTAATTTTGAAAATAGGTTAATATTGCTTAATATCCCATTGTTGGCTGGGTATGACGTTGCAAAAACTAAACCTGTAATATACACTGAGGTGAACTCTTACATAGGATTGCCTACTTCCTATCCGCTATGTATAGAATTCGTGCACTGCCCCTCCATAGGCCCGATGGGCCGATCGTGTCACGGGCGAATACAGAATATTTATTTTTTGATTGAAAAAGTAGTTGTGTTGTTGAATCAGTCAGAGTAGAGATTTGTTAAGAATTTCTTCAGTTCCCCTCCCATTTCTTAGTGACTTGTGCATTCATTAGAATGAAGATGGGTAAATTCGTTTGCATTATTAATTCCCAATGCACACATTGATAAACTTGTATTGATTTTTTTCCAGGGGAGGGGGGCCGCCTATGATTTAAAAAAAATAACTGATGCGTAAAAACGTTAAGAATAAGGAATGTTGACAAATTGCGGCGGGAATGTGAACGTGCAAACCCCCTCTATATCCGCCCTTTTCATCGGTGATCTGCCATATTTTTTGTTACATACATCAACTGATTTTAACCGGACACATACATGTACATGTACAGACCCTTGCTAGTGAAACAAGTTTCTGAGGTTAGAGCCCATTTCCCCCTCAATTTTACCCTCGGGCAATTTTACAAATTAAAAAAAGAGATAAAAATTCTCAATTTTTTCGGGAGGAGGCGGTACTTTTTGTGCAGAAATAAAGTCTCTCCAAAATCTCTGGATCCGAACCTGCATTCATTGACTTCATGTATAGATGTATAGAATTACTAACTACTTTTTTAATAAAGATTTTGATTTATTTCCTGTGCCCAGTATGGCGTATGAAAGGAAACGTCAGATGATTGGTAGTTAAAGCATTAACCTGACCCGTTTCTATTGACTGATTTCTTGATTATTTTATACTTTTGATCAGTATCATACCAGGTGACCTCATTTAAAGACAAATTTTGTGTCCTGATTTTATTTTAAAACTAGCAAGGAAATTTTCATCTTGATCTTTAAGATGAAAATGCTTTGAAAATGATGTACTATTGCATTTTGGATGCAGGTAAAAAAGTCCACGTATTAATATCAATGTATTTCTCATGCATATTTGACGAAATATAGGGAGGTAGAACGACCCCCCCTTTCAAAATACCCTGTTCCACCCCCTTGCATGATCCTATTCAAATGCAACGACGGAGTGCAGCAAGTTTATTGTAGATATTGTATGACTTCCATAGCAAATGAAAATTTGGTCAGGGCACGTCAGGAACTTGTTTGTATTTTGATCCTTTGCCATTCACAATGCTAACCGACTTCTGAGTTAATTTATGATGAGGTTGTATACATGTACATTTCTCTCTCTCTTCTTTTCCCGTTTAACCTTCAATTTTCGCTTGGTTGGATATGTATATTTATAAACATACCAATTAGGAATATCGGTCGAGTTATTACTCTATTCAAAGAAAATAAAAGTCACACCTATGTTTTTCTTGTCCGGATTTCAGGTTATTTAACGTGATTATATTGTGCGCATATTATTTTTTTTTCAGATGACGTGCAATTTGCACGTTGCAAGTTGTAAACAACTTCGTCCGATTAAGAGGTACATACATGTATAAAATTTTGACTGAAGTATTTACATTATTTTTTATTTAAACAAAATTGAAAGCATAATAAGAAGATAAAAATGATATTTTTCTCCCTCCGTTTCTATTTTAGAGAAATATGTCATCATCATTATGCACGCGCGGTTCCGTCGTAGTAGGGAGGGTAGGGGGTCGGATTTTTTCAGTGTCTAGATTCGCCTTTGGGATTGTGCACGGTTCGCAGCTTTATACATTTTATGTCCGTCTCTCTCTATATCCATGTCGATCGACAATTGAAGATGACTGACAAGTTCTATTATATTGATACTTTACGAAAAGATATAAACATGACAATGATCTTCAAGCATTCTTCTTTTGAATCAAGCTTGGAGATGACAAAAAAATTGTTATTGGGTTTTAAGATC
The DNA here is from genome assembly GCA_033119305.1 of Pinctada imbricata. Classification (NCBI taxonomy): domain Eukaryota; kingdom Metazoa; phylum Mollusca; class Bivalvia; order Pterioida; family Pteriidae; genus Pinctada; species Pinctada imbricata. The sequence continues at coordinate 32,049,676 of VSWD01000013.1, forward strand.
AAGGTTATTGGGTTTTAAGGTCGAAGGCCAAGGTCATAGTTCTTAGTTTTGAACAGTCTTCGACGGTCAGTATAATGCTAGGACTCAACACTTCATTCAAATGCGGGAGTCCTACATGTATATCGTCCGTCCGTCTGTCTGTCTGTTGACTCTTTGGTTGTAACACGATATCTGCAATACTTTCCATATTTCATTCATGGGTCAATATAGTGCACACAAGTATTTATTGAGATCGGAAGGTCAAGGTCTTACCTTGGACTTGTAGTGTATGCGTTGTAATGATTTGGTTGTAACACAATAACTCAAATACCTTTCATATTTTATACATATATTAATTATAATGTTAGAATAAAGCATATTATTCTTTTGAAGGTTGAGGTCATGCCTTACACTTAGAATTTTAACCTTGACCATAACATATAAATGGAAATTTTGACCTCATGATGTTGACCATGTAGTTTGACCATATTTTGAAAAAAAAACTTTAACCTTGGTCATAAGTTTTGAATTGTAAGCGGTGAGGCTTTCATCTTTCATTTCTAAGCTTCTATATTTCAAGATCAGAGCTTTCATTTGGTGTAGTAACCTTTGGCCTTGCATGTGACCGGCTTCAGCTTTGAGATATTTTTTTCTGGATGTTGCTGTTTTCAAAGAAGCACCAACCATGCGAGCTAATGTATCTTCAGTCATCGCTGAAGATGAATTTTTGTAGAAATTCAAACACGTTTATAAAGAAAAAAAATGAAATATTTCACCAGACCGAATCAAATTTTACCAGATTTGTCTGGTATGTCTGGTGACGTTGGGTTTGACTGCGTCTTTCTGACCAATATTGTTGGTGAAGCAAAACAAAATCAACCCGAGGAATGTGTCAAACCCTCGGAATTCTCTATAAGATCTGTCAGTCCTTCCCTGGTTCTGCCATTGTTTATTTAAGATATACTGTTGCTATTGCCCTATTTAAGATATACTGTTGCTATTCCTCTATTTAAGATATACTGTTGCTATTGCCCTGGATACCGTACTGAATTTTCCCGCCTATAAAAAGGCCAGCATTTGCAAGGCTATTGATTTTTCACTTCACAGATGCGGACGTGACCATGATAATACATACAACTCTGTTTACGTAGTGTGTGTATAGAATTAGGTTTATTGTTGCGTAATAGTATTAATAAGATATATACTGGTGTACGAGAAGAAGGAAGGCTTATATCTACACTTTGGCATTCTGTAAACTGTAAAGTAAGTAAACTTTAACGATATTTTTTATGAAAATTGTGGCTGAAAATCCTTTTAAGACATTGATAAGTTATAATTGATTTGTTGGCATGTAAACGTGGATAGTGGTAGAAGTAGGTGTAGATCAGTGTCTTCAATTTAGACCAGTCTGTTTAAAGGTGGGTTGGAAAGTGTGTGTGTGGGGGGGGGGGGGGGGGGGGGGATTGTTAGGTCAGAAGGTCTAGCCTATTTTTATATATGCACAGTCAATTATTTCCTTGTTGACTGTCTGTTACAGACCATGCATTATGCATCATGTATCACGAACTACACCAAATTTGTATAACAGGAAGGATGGTATATAAATAGTCTACATCAAGAGACTATTCAAACTCACATGTAGATCTTCGTGTAATTCACACATGGATTTTATATTGTTAAATAGCTCATTCAATACAGCAGGTAAGATTCAAGGGATTTGAAGCCCGGTGGAGGGGGGGTCGATTACATTAACATACATGATATTTTTTTGTGATGAAAGCAGGTCATTTCCAAGTTTTTTTTTTTAAAAAAATGTCGAATTATGTGCGGAAAATGCAAAGCTAGATTGATTTTTTGTTGATTTTTGGCATTTTTTTATTGTAAAGATAAAGGAGAGTGGGGAAGGGGTGTTAATGCAACTTAACTAAACATTGATTGACTACGGGGATCATCGTAGTGCCTCTACCACCTAACCCTCCTCTCTCCCCCCCCCCCCCCCCAATCGAGTGTTCAGTTCCAGGAGTATATATAGGAAAGTAAACCGTATAAATGATTCCAAAATTTCGAAAAGCAGAAAGACAGGTATGGGCTCATAGGGAACGTAAATGTTTAAGTATTGATATATAAAGTATTTTAATCATAATACTGCTTCCATAGCTCATTATAGTTGTTTGACCTTCCATGAGTTTTAAAACAGTCTGGCCCCATTCCGTCATTATTAATGGTATTCAAGCCATGGTTTAAAATTTAAATTCTACATTACTTATGATACATTCCTCCCATAGTTTACGATCCCAGACGCACGTGTTATGAACCATGAGCGTTCATAAAAACAGCTTATTCCTGAGCATGCGTCACTATGCGTACTAAGATTTGATTCCCCTGTCCGTCTATAAACTCAAGTGTTTTACCATGCTGGACATGCTACGTACATGCAGTATTTATTTCAACATGCTTCTGAAATGTAAAAATAGCTTGTACATGAAAGTCCATGGTACTATATACTGTCGGCAAATGCGGAATTTAGAAAAAGGAGTGACTGGATGAGTTTGAGTTGAGTGTACAGAAACACCCCCACCCCCTAGAATTTGCCAAAAAGCCCTTTTATTTTTATTTTTTTCGTTTTTCCTGTCTTTTCCCCCCTCAAAATTATAGGCTTGAGCCATCTCCCTGGCGGACTGGAAACCCCTCCCCCACCCTCCGGGGTCCTTCTGAAAAAAAGGTATGTCCATCAATTCCACTTGCTTGCAGGCATACCACACGTTGTTTTAATGCACCCAAAAAATAACACAATAGAAACAACGTGAAATGAGTTAAAGAAGATCCTGACGATAATCTCAACAGCACTCACAATAGAGCACAAAATTAAACATCGACGGACCCCTAGCAAGCTAGAGGTGGGACCAGGTGCCCGGGAGGAGTAAGCATCCCCTGTTGGCTAGCCGCACCCGCCGTCGATGTTAATGAAGCATGGAAATGAAAATATATAAAAATCATGCACTATCTGACGTTATGTCTATATAGAAAGCGCTATGGCGACAATGTCAGGGAAGTATATTCAAAACACTTACTGTCAAACCCCTCGCGGGGAACTTTTTTACGAGCTCCACACGGCAAAGGGCATAAGTGAGACACAAATGAGTTAAAGAAGATCCTGACGATAATCTCAACAGCACTCACAATAGAGCACAAAATTAAAGACGAGCGGATTATAGAAGCTAGCAAAGACGTTTATCGATGAAAGGGGGAGTCGGGAGGGGGCTTTAGCTGCAGGAGGTATATAGATCCCTAGAGTTACTGGAGGTATAGGGCCTCGAGTCACAGGAAGTACCGGTATATGTCCCTCGGGTTGTACAGGAGTTATAGGTCGCTCGGGTTACAGGAGGTATGATAGGTCCCTCGAGTTACAGGAGGTATTGGTCCCTCGAGTTACAGGAGGTATAGGTCCGTTCACAACCAAATGCACGTGCACCCCTCCCCTCCTCTCTACCGAAGCTTGTCAAAATAGAGCAAGTGACCATATTTCGCCGCATTTTTCGTATATTTCCGAGAAATTTCCAAAACTCCGAGGCAAATTCAATAATTGGTTTTGCTAAAATTTAATTTAACTCCATTCTCGATCGAAATACTACAAAAATATTTTATTTTACTCTATTCACTGTCTCCTTATAAAACGTCAAAATATTTCGTTTTCATGTTTTCGGGGGTGACCGTATTTCGCCGTTTTTGTTAAAAAGTATCCAATTTGCAGACGAAACGGGCAAAATTATGATTTTGTCGTCAGGAAATCTTTTGTCGCTAATACTCCTAAGATATGATGCCATATAAAATGTTTTCTTTGTTTGGTTTTTGTAAAAAAAAAATCGGATGTTTAGTCTCAAAATTGGTGTTTTCGTGAATTTTCTCCTGTTTTGTGTTATTTTTCGTCACAAATGAGTGCAGGTGATGTACAATATATCGAAATATGACTGCTACGGTCATATTAAATAGGATATAGAAAAATAAATTTGACAAACAATTCCGATAACCAATAAGAAGCAATTAACCATGAAGCGGCGAAATATGGTCTCCGGCGAAATATGGTTTCTTGCTCTACATTTCCTTGATGTTTTAAACGCATCGGAAAGAAATCAGTGTTTACAAGTATTTGAATTTAGTAGTAGTAGATCGTATTTAGCTGGCACGCCGCCATCCCCCAACACACCCCCATCGTTTTTGTTTGACCTAATTGTACTCAGATTTCTGTACGTTGTAGTGTACATCATGTTTATGATATTGAATGAGAAAAAGAAAGAGATTTCATTTTTAAAAAAAGTTGCAGATTCGCCTCAAGAAAATTTTAAAATGTTGAGTCTGACCGAGAATTTGGACATGACCTTTGAAGTGGAAACAATTATCGGTCGAGAGAGAACGTCAGGCATGATTGGATGGATTGTCCATAATTAGGTTAAGAGGTTAAGATCAGGTCATAGAACGTCATAGCCGAGTAGCCAAGCTTGTAATCTTCTTTAATGTCGTAATTTTAACTTGCTTTTTTCGTATATACGTTAATATGCACGCGGTTCAGGGGTATTCAATAAAAGAATGTTTTTATTTAGATATTTCATATCAAACTGAATACCAGCTAGTGTTGAAAGTAGGTATGTGTGGGAAGTGGGGGGGGGGGGGGTGGAATGGGGTTTTATCAGTGCTGTACATGATTGTCTGCTCAGACAGATATCCGATATTGAACCTGTTGTGATGAAATGTTCAACGAAATTTCAGAAGAACAAGGAGTGGCTGTGAATAGCAAGTTGTAAAAATACTAGTATAATTATTATCACTTCATGCAGTACTCTGAATCGTATACGTATGCATTTATATTTTCAGTTTCTGAACTACAAGTAAGCAGAAGAGAAGAACTAAGGATTAAATGAGAAATATAGTTAACTTCGCCTCCCCCAGCTTTTCCACTGTCCTTCCCGAGGAATTAAGTAAGTATACTGTACATTATCATGATTATACAAAATATTACCTCGTGTATTTCGATCGTGATTTTTTTAATACAGTACATTTATATTTCACCATTTGTTGCCTATAGTGAGGCTTTGATCATGTTGATATATATATTTATATATATATATAAATTATCACCAGACATATGGATGTAAGGAAGTATTTTTTTACGGGGTGGGGTGGGGTGGGGGGGGGGGTAAGGGAGTTTCAAAGCTATAAGGGGTCGGGGTCCAGCCTGTGGTTTAGAAGAAAAATGTATGTAAAAAAAGGGAAAAAATAGCATTTTGGGCAAATACCAGTTTGAGGGGGGGGGGGTTCCTGACTCTCCACTAGATCTGTGCTAGCTGGAACTTTTACTATATATATATAGACATGTAGTCAATATTCTATACCATTCAGTTGTATTAGATTTCTTATCTGGCCTCTCCCAAAATTTTTAAGAGAGCTGGTGCCCTATCTCACAGGAGCTTGATGACAACGATCCAATAGAATATCCGCTTCAACTTTCCTTATATATAAGGACTTTCACACAATTATGCCATTTGTTAATGAAAATTGAAAGTCAAAATACTGCCGAAACACTCAATCAAATATTAAAGTTACTTTCAAATTTAAAAAAAAAGTAATAAGAAGAAAAATAATTTAGAAACACAGAGTGTCGGGTCTTTTTGATGCAGTGATTTTTATGCCCCTGAAATCACAGATTCAGGGGCATATAGTTTTTGGCTTGTCCGTCTGTTTGTCAGAAAAACTTAAACATTGGGCATAACTTTTGAATGGTAAGTGATAGGGCTTTCATATTTCTGAATTTTCCCATGTGTATTCCTTGTGACGAGACCTTTCCATTGATACCAAAATTGTCGACCTCGTGACCTTGACCTTTGACCTACTTTTCAAAAACTTTAACATTGGGCATAACTTTTGAATGGTAAGTGATGGGGCTTTCATATTTCATATGTGTATTCCTTGTGACAAGACCTTTCCATTGATACCAAAATTGTTGACCTCGTGACCTTGACCTTTGACCTACTTTTCAAAAACTTTTAATATTGGGCATAACTTTTGAATGGTAAGTGATGGGGCTTTCATATTTCACATGTGTATTCCTTGTGACAAGACCTTTCCACTGATACCAAAATTTTTGACCTCATGACCTTGACCTTGACCTTTGACCTACTTTTTAAAATTTTAATATTGGGCATAACTGTTGAATGGTAAGTGATATGGCTTTCATATTTCTCATGTGCATACCTTGTGAGAAGACCATTTCATTGATAGCAAAAGTTTTGACTTTGTCACCTTGACTTTGATATTTCACGTACTCAACAGAAATGGTGTTTACTAACAAATATGCCACCAGGGGCATTCATGTTTCACAAACACAGGCTTTATTTTGCTAGTTTTAAAAACCCCATTGTGGCAAAATTGAAAAAAAATATTCCAAGCATAAATAATAGACATAAGTAAACAATTTATTTTAAATGTTCATGTCATGACAGTGATTTATGATAATGTAACAGATGTGGAGAATGACAAGGCTCTGGCTGTATTATATATAAATCAGACAGAACAGTCATTGACTTGATTTTATAAAAATGTTTATTGATTTTACATGCATCTTGTCTCAGTTTACTATCAATCAGGTTGAAATGAATTTTAGCTCAAGATGTTTGCAGCTTTAGAATAGGCAGATTGATGAGATAGATTTATTTATTTATAGAATGGTACCCATAGTTACCAAATAATGAAATGTGAAAGGAGCTGTTAAGATAAGGGCCGTATTTAGCCCTGAATCCCGTGACTTATTTCTTCCGCATGGCGAATCGTACACAGAAAAACATGAATCATTATTGAAATATAATGTATTTGCAGACCTTTTACATTTTTTATATTATGTTGAGGAACTCTTAAGGTTGTAAAATTAAGGTCGAAAGAGGTAGGGGTTCTCAGATAGAAAATCCGATAATATCGACAAAAAACGTTTACATTTTTTAATATTTTATCTAAAATGGATAAATATAAGCTAAAAGACATCAAATATGTCTACATTGTGTATCAGAAATAGATTTCGAACGTTCTACCTCCTTTAATCGGTAAATAATGAAATCCGGAACTTAAAATACGGTCTTATTCTTCATTCAATGGCTACAATGTAAGCCTTTTAGCGCGAAATACACATTGACGGAGAAATGAACATCACTCTTGCTTATTTCGTTTCTAATTCTTGTATCTTTCATTCAGTCATATTGAGTACACAATGTTTGGTGGATTAAAGAGGAAAAATAGTCAAATATGCTATATTTAATGGTCAAAAAGATCGATTCTTATAAAATGCACCCCCCTTTCCATTTTTAATTTTTCGTCTCTGGGGTAGTGTTCCCCCCGGAGATACAGAACCCCACTTTGCCAAAAGATTTGTATCATGGATACACATTTCCAGTAAAAGTGGCTTTCTGTATATCCGGGGGGAACAATGTTCAATAAAACTTTTCCGTTTTCTATTGATTTCTATGAGAAAAAGATAAGTTTTGACCTAAAAATTCGCAATATTATGCAAAACAGATAAACGATAACTTCATATTCTGATGGGATGCCGTATAGGTATACATTTTACCAAAAAAGGTTCTTGAAATTTCAATTTTCAAAATTCCACTTTTCAGGGCTGATTTTACGCCTTATCTTAACAGCTCCTTTACATTTAAATTTGCCCTATTTAGGTTGATGAGGCTATTATAATTATTTCAGTGTCAAGGTCATTGTGTACAGCGTGATGCCATCAGTAATTGATAATGGCGTCTTCGTTATTTTAAGTTCCAGAATGTGTATTCCATGCACCTATCATCATGAAACTTTATACATTCATAATCTCTCAGGTCAAGGTCACCCTCATTATTAAGTTATACAAATTATATACAAGCAAGTAGAAATCCATAAATCTAATGTGACCATTTTGATATTGACAGATCATGCCAGTAAGGTTGACGAGTTGAAGTCTCCCGTCCCGGCCTTTGGTCATAATAACCGTCCAGTAGCTCGGGAGACGTGGTCATGTGCCTGGGCTCCAGACTCCTCATACTTCGCTTGGTCATGTGGAGATAAGATCGTACGACTGATACCGTGGGATCGAATAAACGGAAGATTGTAAGTAACAAGTGTACGCTCAGGAAAAGGGGAAATATGGGAATGTAAGTGGTATATGCTATAATTCAGCTAGCTATCTCCAAGGGAAGAGACTATATATAGAAGTTATACAGGTTACTTTGCTTAATGTCTTCTTCGCTAACTTCAGAGCATCCTATTAAAATTTGATGATTTTCTTTGATACGTACACATTGCAATTTCCATCTTATAAAAAGATATTCATGCAGTTTGTAGAACTGAGACTCTTAGCGAAAACTGAAAATTCCACTTTTTTGTTTGTGCATAGCCTGTTTTAAATACCGTAGTGATGGAAAAGAAAATGTCTGTGGGGATTTTGTATAGTATATACGTATGTGTACAATATACAAAAATGTAGATATGCCACTGTCACTGTGTAGTGCTCCCTCTCTATTTTCAAAGGTTCATCCAAACTGTGTAAACAAAAATATTTGTCAATGAGTTGAACAAGTACTTAAGTGGAGTGGTATGTCTTATCAGCCAAGAGTACATTTGATGTGTAATATTATTTGTAAAGGATGGTCTCTTATCATATGACGATGACCCTCGTATTTTGATATTCTGTAACATTACGTCCCTATTTCAGCGTTCGGCAATAATATGTTATTGCCCAATATCCTTGAGAGGTTAGAGTACACTCTGGCCGCATTTTGAATCAAATTTTCTGTTTGTATGTATAGATCCCCCCCTGGCTATGTTGGTAGATAAAAAATTTGTGCATTCAGGTCACACTTACATGTACCCCTTATCATGCTTATAGTACCCTAGGCACATTTCTTAAATATGGACATCTGAATTGTAAAGAAATGGGGCTGGAAACATTTATATTTTGTGTGAAATGAAAACTTTTTAATTGAAAACTAAATGAATTGTTATTACCCTAATTTTAAAATTTGAATTCAAATGTACTAGGTAAAGGTATAAAAGTAAGACAGAATTTGAAATCTTTTATAACTGCCACTTCATATTGACCATGTTGACAGAGTCTAACAGTGTCCAATGTTCCACTATATAAATTATAAGTCTTTGTACATGTATCTCGGAACTAAAGCTGGCTAGAGAATCATCTGAAATATAATGTACATTAATTATTTTGAGATTGAGAACATTGTTACTGTAAATTTCAAGTTTAAAAAAATATATCATTGATTGACGATCTATTCAGCTTTATTGCAAACCAGAAATCTTTGAAATTGATCATATTTTAATATGCTCTCTAACCTAGGTCCAAGCGGTCTAGACAGTATTCCGGTGAAACAGAAGAAAGCCTGAGTTCACAGATAGAAAATCATGATGCACAAGAGGAAGATAGATCAGAGAGTAATCGTAGAAGTGTATTTGTGATAGACTGTAAGGAAAACGTGTGGTCAGTAGCGTTTGGCTCAGGGACGTCCAAAGATTACTGGCGTCATCAGTGGAGAAGGTTCGAGTTTGATACCTCTCTTGTTCTGGCTACTGGATTACAGACAGGAAAAATCAAATTATGGAACTGTGTTACTGGTAAGGGAGATGGTATTATGTCATCTACTGTGAATTTGAAATGTCTTCAAATTCAATAGCATCATTTAAGAACAGAACAGAAGAATTGCTTGCTTTTGGTCATCTGTTATTGTGAAAGAAGGGCAATTCTCGATGTCAGTGTCAATGTCAATAGGGCAAAAAAAAATAAAAATAGGTATGAATTTGCAGCATAGTGGTCTATGCTGCAAATTCATACCTATTTTTATTTTTTTTGACATGCACGTTTCCGGTATTTAACATTCGTAAGTGATCCTGACAATCTAAACTATGTAATATGGCGAAAGAGTGTTCTTAAATATTTTAGCACAATCAAAATAGCAGAAACAGTGCATAAACAGGAACATTTACTAATGTTAGCATATACATGTATATATAGTCATGAAAAATCGCTCTAGACTTATTTGCCAATCTTTGAAAAATAATTTAGCGTAGTCTCTTGACAGCGCTTAATCCGCTAAAATATGGATCCCACTGAAGTACATATTAGTTCACAGATAGAATGTGTACTGAAATTTTTAACACTGAAAAGTTTTAATGAAGTTTATATCTCTGTATTCATGTTTGAACAATTTGGCTTTCAGTATATGATTATTAGAATTTCAGGTCTTTTAAGATGCAATTTAGGACAATATAACTGAAATCCAAAATCTTTATATTGAAGATGATAAAGCAGGAAAATTTATTTCTCTATTTCTTATTCATCATATTCATGTAAGGCAGGAATTGGTAATATTATTCGTCATCCTGTTTGATCTTGTAATCTAGTTTTCCCTGTCAACGTAATATTTACCATCAATCATATGGTCTTGGCCTTAGTGATCTGTATGATGCACAAGAAGCTTGCTTATCATCTCTCAGCATTTTGTAAATTCTTAAAACATAACCCATCCATGTATAAATGTTTGCATGGTGAATATATAGACTCTTTGCATTCAAAGTATGTACTAAAATAAACATGTATTGTCAATTTTCTTTAGGCAATTTGATGCTAGAATTGTTGGACCATAAAGATGTTGTCAGAAGCCTTAATTTCTGTCCGAACGGTAATCTGAACCTGGCTTCGGCATCGTGTGACGGGACGTTAAAACTTTGGGACCTTGACGACGATGGGAACATGTATAAGACTCTACGACCTGGCTCTAAGTGGATATTCAGCTGTAGGTGGTCACATGACGGGAAAATGCTGGTGGCAACTGGCGCTAATAAATTGGTTAGTAGATTATTCATTCTGACAACTTTAATCGCAAGGTTTTGTGAGCTTATATGGTATTTTGTCTCTAAAATATAATAGATGTGACAGTTATAAACTGGATAGATGCAATTATCAGACTTATTTGCTGGTAATGGATGTAGAAATCATTTTGCAGAGATATGACAAGAGCGTGTTAAGTAAACTCTTTAAGCATTCTTATCGGGTAGGAGTTGTCCTGATTTCTAGAATTGTGTGGAACTTTCTTGAACTTTCTCAGCCTCATGTAAAAAAGATAAAAACAAATCTTCTATATACGTATACATCATGTACATGTTACATGACAGTTTGAAATGATCTGCAATAAAGTTAGGTTTTCAAATACATCTGTGAATTTATGTGTTTACATTTTTAAGATGTAACTCTTCTTGAACAATTTTCAGGTTGCAGTTTACCACACTAATGATCTCTCTGTATGCCGTAAGCTCCAGGGTCATAATCATGACGTTGTGTCGTGTGAATTCTCACCTGACAGTGCCATGTTGGCTACAGCATCCTTTGATACTCGCATTATTATATGGGACCCACATACAGGGGATATCCTGAAAGAACTCGGGTATGTTGACAATTTTCTCAACAATTCGCTTGCTTTTGGTCATCTGTCATTGTGAAAGAAGGGCAATTCTCAATGTCACTGTCAAAAGGTCAGTAGGGCAAAAAAATTAAAAATTGGTCTGAAATATGAAAATCCTGTCATTTAATATTTCAAATGCTATGACCAATTTTGGAAGGTTTTGTAACTAATATACTATCAGACAGACTTCGATAAACAGGATTAAATGTGCTCAAACTTTATATAAAGACATTGTACAATGATCTACAGACTTATAATTCTTTAAAAAAAAAAACCAAACAAATAGATGTTGTTGTTAAATTTCCGAGTTAAGATTTTACCTGATAAATTGAATTAAGTCTATTTTAAATTACTAGTCTTCTATTTTAAATTACTTCTACTTTCAGTCACTTATTCCCGCCACCACGGCTGATTTTTGCCGGTGGAGCCAATGACCATTACATAAGAGGAATCTCATTTTCTTGTGATGGACTTCAGTTGTGTTCAGTTTGTGATGACAGGTTGGTGACATTTTTACTTACTTACAGAGCAAAATGGATAAGTTAATATTCTACAATTTTATTCTACATGCTCAAAATTCATGATTATTTGCAAAAAAAAAATTTGGATTTTCAAAGAGAAATAAATTCATAATATTTTAAAAAAGAAAAAGAGAAGTATGAGTAAAAAATGAATGTTTCGTAGCTTTTACTCGTATCTTTCACGTACACGTATCTTAATACAACTTGTCAAAATATATGATAACTTTATGGAATATATTATGAACTTCTACTTTTAATCTTTGACCTTTACTGTTGATCTATTTCTAGCTATTTGAGGGTGTGGCATTTGGATGATGTAACGGACCCGATATGTGTGGCGCAACACAACAACGCATTGTGCTGTGCTTTCTCACCTAACGGACACAGAATCTCAGTAGGGTGAGGAATTTAAATTTATTTTCTTCATAAATTATCATACAGAAATATTATAATAGTATGGTATATACAATGTCTAATACTGCTTCGGCATCTTTTTCATCACTGTTATGAATTTATTTGTATTGATTTAGAAATTTGATGATGTGATGTAACATTTAATTTTTTTATCAGTGTTCTGTATTTAACGTTTGATAATGGCTTTTCACGTGCAATTTGGTCTCATTGAAAGGTTTTTAGCATATTTAACGTACAATAGTACTTCATCACCTCTCACTTGTGAAAAAATTGACAACCTGGTAAAAAGGAAGCTAATGATCATGAAATCTGTCTGGGAAATTCTATGTACATGTATATTATTTCTACCATGTAAGCTCAATACCTTTTTATCTTCAATTTCTCTTTTTTCAAAACCCTAAATTAATCCCTAGTATGTAATGAATATTTTTTCATCCTTGAATACACAAATTTCTTGAACTCTTTTTAATCTTGTACATTATCTTCTAACTGCAAGAAATTTCATAGGTATTTTTGAGGTATTTTAACATATGTACTAATAATCAAATAAATCAATAAATCTAGGGAATTGTGGTCTTGAATTTGTTCCCCTCTTAGTTGAGGAAAAATATCATGGAAAGACTTTATTGTTACCAGTCAATATCACAGTTCTAGATTTTTTGGCTATAATGCCATAATTTATCAAACCTAATAAAACACTTGGTCTTTTTGAGAGTTAAACCATTGATCAAAATATTTCTTTCAAAAATAGAAGCTTCATGATCACTTCAAGGGTTGGGTGGGGGAAACTTAAATTTTAAATCTGTCCCTTTTTGCCAGGTTTGACTGATGTGAATAATAATTCAAAAATTCTTTCTCCTCATTAAGATATGTTTTCACATTTTAACGCTGGTCTATTTTTAAAGTGGAATATGTTAAGCGAAAATGATTTTCAAGATAATTTGCATGGTTAAGACCTATCAAAGGTCAAGGTTATTGGAGTATGGATATTTTCAGACGATGAGTCAATTGGACACCAGAATATTTCCCAGCTGCCAGAAAGACAAGTGCTTTCTGGACCAGCCAATAAGAAATGAGCTTTTGTAGGCTTCGGCCAATCAAACGGGGACTTGTAACTATTCATTGTACAAATCAGGTGGAAGGTTTGTAAAGTTTCTAGTCAGTGATGGTTGTAAACAGTTGCCAAGGAAATCAGTATTTCTGATTTAAAAAACTTTAAGATGAAAGAAAATTAGTTTGAACTTGTATATTACAAAAATTGGAGATTTTGAACCATTTATTTCGAGTTTTGATGTATATAGAAAAACTTTAGGCCAGTATTTGCCATGATGTTAGACATCAAATAAAAAGTGAAATTCAACATGTTCAATGTTATAAAGGCAACCCAAAAAGATTCTTAAACATCAATTCAAACTTTATTTAGCACTACTAAAATTGTCAAGGCAGAGTGAAATGAAAATGTCAGAAATACTTACTTTGGCTAACTGGAGGCTGCAAGATTTTATTTCAATACATTTTTTTCTCTCATGACTTTTAAAATACTTATTTCATTCATATTGTGATTTTGATTGAAAAAAAAAGGAATTTCAGTACAAAAAAAATGTAAAGACCAGTGTGTTGCTGATTTTTTTTTTTTTTTTTTTTTTTTTTTTTGAGAAAGTAAAACAAAGGATTGCCGAAGAATTCTTTTTCATAATAATTCATTCATTTTAACCCCTTTCTGCTGAAGCATATTCTGCTTATATAGTAAATATCAATTACATTCTAAATAATTAATCTCCTATGAATTATGAATACATTTGTACATGTATATGTAAATTAAATATTAAAACAAAGTTCTTCACACATGTCCAACTGCTCTGAGCAAAGATTTTGTTTTCTTTTAACAGGGACCGGCAAGGCAATGTGACGTTCTACGGCCCTAAGCAGTCCACTCCGACCTGCAACATCTCTGTAGACTGAAGTTACGATCCATTCTCAACCCGAAACAGGTGGACCTCTTACACCTGCCGATTCGAATCAAGGAGTATTTAAAATATCGACTCTGATCTAGTCAAACATTTGTACCACTCTACAGTTAAGTGTTCGAGAATTTATAAGTAATACCAGTGAAGCCGTCATATGTGAAGTACAAAACTCAGTAGTAAAACGATGCATGGCGTGAAAAAAAAACTAACAGGTGACCAAGTCAAGGAGATTTTGAGCTATCAAACTCTACATCAATTTTGAGTATGGAATGATTTCAGATTCTTGCATCTGAAAAAAAAATTGTTTGAAAACTTGTAACATGTGCATAACAACAGATATGATTGATGTTACATGTACAAGGTCAGTGACTGAAAATGTCTACGCATTCGGCAAATCATCAATAATGGATATTTGTTCCAACGGCATATTGTGTACACACATTTCTTGTTGTGATAAATTTTGCATTTAACAAAATCCTTGATACATGTATATATTCTCCATTGCATCCGTACATGTAATACTTTTTCTTGTTACGACATTTTTCCTCTTTCTATATGGTCAGTAAATGTGATTCACAATCAAAAATTTCTTATTTTGCATGAATACAACGTTATGTACATCTGGGGCATTTCTCAGTAATGCTTCCTTTTGAACTGAGAGTTGGAAAGTATTTACACTGTAAAATAAAAAATAAGAGATTAACACATACTTTTTTAGAAGATAGTGCTTTTTGTAACTTTGCAGATTGTAGCATGCTGGAGCTTATCGATCAAATTAATGTTTGCTTTAAATATTGAATCAAATGTTGAACAATTTCTGCAGTATATTTGTACTTTTTGCTTTGTATGTACATGTACAAGTGTCTTAAATTAATTAATAGGCATGAAATAGTTGGAGAGGGGTAATAAAATTTTAGGTCTCAAGGGTACAAGATTTAAGGAAATGGATGTTCATAGAGATATCAAGTTTGAGTTGATAATAAGTATGCTAAAAGAGTCTTATGTAGTTTTAAGGAGATACACATGACATATTGAATCAACCCTTTACACATAGCATTTTGTGGACGGCAAGTACCAACTTTCATGACGTCACAGTTAAACAGTGACTGCCCTTGACATCATATTGCGTGAACTGTTCTTATTTTGCCGTCCAAAACAACTGGACCTGCATTTATGTGAAAAAGGCTTATTGGGTTCCAACAGAAAGGACTTCAGATTATGTTCAGAGTGCATTTAAATCACTGCAGAAGTTGTGTGTTAACCCCAAAATCCGAAAAAAGGTGTATGTGCATTATGAAAAAAATGATGCTCTAATAATGATTTCTCTTTGTTTTATAGATTTATTTCTCTGCTTCAATCAATCAATATTGATGACAGTATTATTTATGTACGGCTTGATTCATTTTACGAACATGCTATCAATTTTTGTTTAACCTTCACTCAGGCTATTATAGGTACAAACAGTTTAATTACATGTTGACAGCTTTAAAACCCATCTTTACCTCGTTGATTCCCCACAAAAGGTATTATTCATTTCGGAGTAAAATGTAAATTGACAGCAATTTTTTTGCACCATAGACAAGTGAAGCATTTCTCCACAATTTTGGCTCCCTTTATTTTTCATGTATTATCTTTGAATCCACATACTGCAGTATTTTTTTTTTTTTTTGTGGGGAGGGGGGGGGGATCATTACTACATGAACGTTTTCTATTAGTTTGGTTGGCTTGATAATGGTATGGATAGTACATGCACCTAGAAAATTAATGGTGAGCTTTGCATCTTTAAAACAATTATTATGTTTTGAGTTTGATTTCTGATTTCCTATATGTTTTCTTTTGTTTTGAGTTTGATTTCTGTTTTGTTTTGTAATAAGTATTGGGATTGTTAATGATAGAGTGCCATCTGCCAATATCAGATTAAGAAGAAGGAGGGTTTTTGTTTTCTCTAAGTCCCTAAATTTATCATTGCAAACCTCAGTGTTACATGTAAAAGATGCTTCGTCAGTAAAGGGAGGGAAATCTTGTAACCGAATCATAAGTTGTAATTCTGCCTAACTGATTGGCGTAGAAGCTTTTGCCTAACTCAAATGAAAGCAATAAAAAAAAAACACACACCCTCACACACACACACACACAAGAACCAAAAATGAAATTAAAAATGAATAAATAAAAAATAAATAATACTGTCATGATATGCTAGTTGTTAGGGTATTTCTATGATTTATCAGTTCTTCTGTTCCTTTTCAGTATCTTAATTACCTTGTATGTACATTATACACTTTTTCTCTCGAATGTAAGGAACTGAAAGTAGCTTGTATGAAATCTGTATGATTGACATTGATAATTTGTATGAAAGCATCAATTATCAATTTAAAAAAAAAGTGTTGGAATGAATTTTACATACTGCATGTAGAAGAAAAGCAACTGTGTATTGATATTTTAATTTCAATCAAAAGTCCAGACTTAGTATTGGATGCTTTTTGTACATGGTTCGACGAAATGAATGCTTGCTCTTAGGAAAGTGTTAATGAAATTTTATACTTTATATTTCTACATGTATCTTTGCCTTATACTGTTTAGATATTCATACATAGTTAATATTGATTACACGCCTTCACAGTATTATAATTTGATCGTCTCACGGTTTGACAGCGGTGAGTCTGTCTATCTGTCTGTCTTATAGTCATGATTTACCCTCATAAATATTTTTATTAAAGCCTACTGTATAATTTTTTTGCCATACATACTGCTAAATGTTTTAGGAAATTCAGAGGTTTCAAGATTGCCATCTAGGTCAAGGACATATTTAAGGATGTTTGTGGTTTAAAATTTGTTTAGGTTGAAGTAGGGTAACGTCAGCTTCAATTATCATAAAGTTACTGCCTCTTTCATTCTGAAGAGAGGTTGAGGGTTTTTTTCTTTTGAACCGCACGCATCTGAAATTGCTTGCTGGAATCAATTTTTCATTATTTGAACGGAACATTTCAGTAACAAAGGTGATATATGATATATTTTATTTATTTTGTAGAAATAGGGCATATCTTTTTCAAGAAAGTTGAAGAAAATGTCACTTTGTTATGAATTTTTTCCCTCAATATGCATGCATGTACAAAATGTGACTAAGTTTTATTAGATAGTCATTTACTCTTTGATTATGATTTGTTGAGTTAATTGTTTTCTATTTGAACACAGTTTAGACTCTGCTCATTGTAATACTGTTATATATAGTATTTACATGTACTTTGTATAAAATTTGAAAGTTGTTTCATTACGCTTCTTTCATGTGATACATGTACATTATAGTTTTAAACTTTTCAGAAAATGAAATACAATAAAAAAAAGAAAAGAACACATGATTTTGTATTGTTTTATTCTACATTCAAAGCTGTGCAGAAAAGTTCTCATTCCTTTGTCTCATGCAGTTTGAGTGCAAATGTACTAAAGCACGATGATCAGATGATCAATCAGGTGTGAAGAAATTTAACTTGAGGAAAACTTTAACAACTGCAACTTATCTGCCTCAGCAGGTGACATTGATCATGTGACCTGAACTTTTTTTAGCCAATAGTGACTTATCCTCGGCAATCATGAAAATGAATTATTACAAAGTTTTGAAAAGTGCAATTATTATATTTAAAAAAAGATTGAGAAGTCTAGACCTGGACTTTAAAGTGTCTGGTCACTTATAAGATTTCGTAATTTCATATTACTGAATAATACAAGGTTCTCTGTCTCTATTATCATTATCCAAAAAGGAAGTTGAGGTGGCTGATCGACTAATGCATGTATGGCAGTGTCTGTCTGTACATCTGTTTATGGACATAAGTTTTATTTCTTCGCCTTCATTTGAGAAATTTTGCACAGTGTCGGTGCTACTGATGACATTGAATTCATAGATTATCCTAAGACCAAAGAAGGACATCCCCCAGGGGTCAAAAGGTCAATGGCATACTTGGCAAAAAGGGAAGAATAATATACCAGATAGTGCTAAGACAAAGTAAACCTTTCACAAATGTTCCCCATTTGGAGAGGGGGAACACTTGATTTTCAAGGTCAAGGGTCTAAAACTCCATGGTCAAGGTCATTGTGAACAGCATAGAAGATAAAGTGTCATAGAAACATCAGACCTTCAAGAAATATTCCTAGTGATGAGAGTATAAACCAAATTGATTTTCAGGTATTTCAAGGGTCAATTGTCACTGTGGACTTTGGCTTCAAATACTTGTGAACAGCATAGAAGAAGACAAAGCAATCATCATTGGATCACCAAATCTTCCACAAATGTTCTCTCTGTTGAAGAGGATGAACCCTTTTGATTTTAAAGGTCAAGGGTCAAAGTTCAAGGTCACTATGGATTTAGGCTTGTAATTCATTTCCTTATATCATAGAACATGCAGTTGCGAGCCGACACAACGCTTATGTTGCCTTTGTTTTTATCTTGGTGCAAAAAAAAAAAGAAATACGGCTCAGAAAATTGCTTGAGTTAAACTACAAGGGACAATCTCTCTCTGTTCAGTAGTGGTTTTATTTGCCAACACTTCGATTTTGATATGCATGTGACATGATAAAGTATTTAAGTTTCATCATATGAGTTTCCATTGTATAGCTGGTAGTCAACTTTCTTAATTCACAAGATGAGAAAGTACCTACATACACATGTACATGTTTGATTCCAGAAGCGGGGGTGTTCAATCTATGGTTTAAAAAAAGGACGAGAAAAATCTGCATTTCTGGAAATTCCAGGGGATGGGTTGATATCCCCCTTCCCTCTTAATTTACGCCTGAAAACGCAAATTCACGTCCTTCTATACTGCCGAGAAAGCAACCTTCTTCAGTGGTGAACATTACAGAATACAGTGTACCTGACATGCAAGGTATCCCAGCTTATAGCCAAAATTAATTATATATAATAGTAAATTTTAAAATAGTTCCAATCAGCGTAGATGTCAAGTATATTAAGTTTTAAGACATTTGTGTATGTTGTAAACGGATGTGTACTTAAAGAAATTAATGACGACTCGAGAAACGCATCATCGTCACATGAAACTTGGAGTTTCAATGAGACAGTTAAGGTTGTATGTCATTTTTTATGCCCCCGTAATCGAAGATTCGGGTGCATATAGTTTTTGGTCTGTCCGTCCGTCTTGTCTGTCTGTTTGTCTGTTTGTCCGCAAAAACTTTAACCTTGGCCATAACTTTTGAATGGTAAATGAAAGGGATTTCATATGTGTATTCCTTGTGACAAGACCTTTCCATGGATACCAACATTTTTGACCTTGTGACCTTGACCTTGGAGTTTGACCTACTTTTGAAAAACTTTAACCTTGGCCATAACTTTTGAATGGTAAGTGATAGGGCTTTCATATTTCACATGTGTATTCCTTATGACAAGACCTTTCCATGGATACCAAAATGTTTGACCTTGTGGCCTTGACCTTGGAGTTTGACCTACTTTTGAAAAACTGGATACCAAATTTGACCTTGTGACCTTGACCTGAAAATGTGAACTACTTTTCAGTTGTTTTACCAACGGGGGAATTCCTTGTTCACAAACACATGTTTTTTTTTCTCAGTAAACTTCCTTTCAGAAATACGTACGTATAAATATCTCATAGATATAAATTAACTCTTTACCTTTTTGTGCTGTTAACACAAATAAACAAGATCGATATACAAGTGCTATAGTCATTTTTTGAATCTTTAGAAAAATACCATCACTATAGATAATTTTACTGATGAAACGTTGTAATACAATGTATATGTACCACTTTTTATTTGATTATGAGTCATAGTAGTTTGCATGTTTGTTACTTCATGAGCATTATGACCATTGTGAACAATGTGTTAAAGCCAATAAAGATATTTAATTTAGAAAAACTTTATAACTGTAAGTGATTGGACGCAATATATTGTGGCAAGACATTCTGATTGCGGGCATATTGAATTTGACCTAGAACTTGCAGTTTGGCCCAATTTTGAAAAATATCTTGGCCATTGAAAACTTGAATGATAAGTGATATGGCTTTCGTTTTTCAAATGTGTATTCTGTGAACAGTATAAGGCTTTCTTATTGAATTCAAAACTTTTGATTCTGTGACAATGACCTTGGACTTTGACCTACTGTTATAGGATTAAAGCTCTAAAATTGACAATGATGCTGAATGGGCAACCTTTCTCTTTGTAAAACGTCACCAAAATTTAGCAAAGGTCATCTTTCAAATCACGCCACCACTTCCTAAGAAATAACATGATCCATATACATTCCCAGATAGCATGCTGATGTTGGCCCAACGCAAGTCCATCGGTGACATTAACGTTGGGCCAATATCGGCAGTGAATGTTGGGCCAATGCAATGTTGCTCATCGGCCCAACGTTGGCCCCACAAGTTGGGTCGCTGTTGGGCCGATGTCAGACCTCGGATGTTTACACGTTGGCCCAACGTTGGCCCAGTTTAACATATATATCGGATTTATGTTGGTCCAACGTCAATCCAACATTGTAATGATATGTTGGCTGAACGTTGGTTTTTTGTTGGTAACGTTGGCCGTAGATCCTTTGGTGATCTGAAAGTAGAAAATAAATATCCTCATATTTATTGATCCACAATTCTGAACATAAATCACTCAATGTTAACTATCCGACTTCAAACACAACTCTGGTCGTTTGGTATCTCCACCTTTCCTTTCTTTCTCATCAAGTCGAATACTAGTGCTATCTCCAAATCATTCGATCAACCGATCTCCATTTCAACGTGGTATATTACTGCAAAAGAGAAAAGATACAAAAATATCAGATATCTAGATAAATTAACATGATTAATGATAATAGTTAATTTGATTTCTACAAATGCAATATGAACAAAAATAAATAAAATAATGCATACGAATTGCCAACTATCACGAATAATAATAAATATCATAATGGGGTACTTACTTTTACTGCCTACACTTTACAAAACTTTAGCGTCCACTGACCGCTCTCGCTCTATTTCAAATTTATCTTTACTTAAAACCTTGTAGTTTGCGTCCCAGATAAGAAACGTCCGGTATCAGATTGTGCAATCTAGCTCCGTTGCCTTAGAAATTGGTCAGACATCTGGTGTTAATTATGACTTGACCGGCCAAGCACTGACCTAGATCTTATCTCTGCAGTTACTTCGGTAGTTAATTTTATGATAAGTTGAAGTTTATAAAGTAATACAGGAACCTTGAATTACTGACATATTATATACATGTATGTATCATTGTGAAATAACTATGCACATTATAGACATGATCTAATATTTTTTATGAAAAATTGTTTTTTTTTTTAATGCTTTCTTTACCCAATGTTTACGTTGGTCCAACGTTGACCCAACGTCTTACAGTACCGCAAAAAGTACATGTCCTCTCTTGACGGACACAAATTTCTTATCTAAAGACTTGTTAAGTATTTGAAAATTTTTGAAAACTTCATAGTTCAAGACTTTCGGAAATGAAAAATAAACGATATTTTGAAAATTCATCTTGGTATAACATACATAGGTCCAACGTAGGCCCAACGTCAACCCATTCATACCATTATTGCAAATAATATAAAAATGTTAAAGAGGAATAAATTCAGTTAATATTGTCCAGTTACAAAAGTCAGATTGACTTTTTATTAAATTAGATTTCATTTGAATCTTTACATTTTTCGTTATTTTGGACCAACGTTGGCCCAACATTGAACCAACATCGTAAATTAGATCATTATTCTTTTGACTTTTATGGCTTCGTTTTATTATTTTGAAACAAAATTTTGATCTTTTTCAATGATGGTGTGCTTGTTAATCTCATTTGTAAAATTATATAATTCGATCGGTGCTTTTATCTTGAACATACGATGTTGGACCAACATTGGCCCAACCCCAGTCCAACAACAGCGATAATTCATTGGTATGTCCGACAAATACAATGTTGGGCCAATGTTGGTCCAACGTTGACATGCCAACGCCAACCACCGGCCAACCATACAACATATTACCAACATTGGCCCAACGTAGTCATGCTATCTGGGTTTGTACTTGCGGTATTTACGTTGTGACGACCCTTCACTTGTTTGCCATTTCAAAGTATTTCAAACACTATTTTTTCATGTATGCCGCGACATAAACATTCTATATGGTTTTCAAGCGCGTAACTATGTAGAGGTACAACCCCCCCCCCCCTGGAAGAGTAGATTTTTCTGGGCCCAGTTTTTATGTATTCATAATATTTTTCAAAACAAACCCTCTAACGACTTGGACGCCCTCCCAGCTGGAAAATTGTTCTGGATCCATCTATGGTTTTCTAAATTGACGATTATTTATATAAGGTTCTGCTTCTAAAGATTCAAACATCATAATATATACTCACTATACTCTTTAAAAGTGAGATAATTAGAAATTCGAACTTTGAGTTAATCTCTTTGTTTTTTGTCAAAATGTTGATTTTTTTTTTTGCAAAAATTATAATATTGAGCTATTTATAGAAACAGTCATTTTACTCAAAAACTTCTGAATTCGTGTGCATATTGGTTTGACTGCTTTAGGATTAAGCAATACCATATAGCTCTATACGTAGACATGATCACCATGATCACGAAAGATTTGATATTGAAAGGATTTTATTTCATCCTATATGGATGGTTTAACCATCCTATGTTTTAATAAGGTGAAAGAGGATGGTTTTTCCATCCACTGGGAAAGGATGGAATATCCATCCAATTGCCACTTTTTTGTTTAGTTCTGATGGTTTTCCGTCGTGGAACTGACTGGTAGAAGAAAAAAATTGTTCACCTGTCGACCTTCTAGCTATTAAAACAATTACGAGTTGTTGCCATGGCAGCCAGCAAAATCGTATTTATAAGAAAATACTCTCCTTAGAACTGTTTATTATATATCAGAATTTCTCAAAGTAGGCTTTAATTCATACAAAAGCCATAAGAATCCCGAAAAGGTATTTAATCTCAGGGTATACATGAATTTTTGAAATTTCATGCATTGCAGAGGTATGTATAGTTATGATGTGATATTCTCTAAGACAATAAAGCCTACGCTCACGCAGCAAGATACGCCCGTTGGGATTTTTTTTCACAACACCAAAATATCTAAGTCCCATAACTCCATAAGGACAAATCGGATGAACCTGAAAATCGAAAGGCGGCTTCCTCTTCAAAGTACGTCTGATCACAATGTAAAAATATCATGAAAATCTGTTGACGCATATTCAAGTTATTGCGTTCAATGCACCTATATTTTGCCCTAAGCTTAACATGTGTGTGCATATAACCCCCCCCCCCCCCATTACACATAATTTCTGGATAATGTGACAAAAAATTTAAGAAATTTAAGAATCCGTTATATACGTGAAAGAACATCCTTTCTGCTTGAAGTATACAAAATTTCAAAACATTTTGACCAGAAATAGATTTTTAAAGAATTTTAAACTATTTTAGTATACTTTTACATTGTATCTAAAATATCTAAGTCCCATAACTCCGTAACGACAAATCCGATGAACCTGAAAATCGAAAGGCGACTTCTTCTTCAAAGTCTGATCACAATGTAGAAATATCATGAAAATCCGTTGACGCATATTCAAGTTATTGCGTTCCATGTGCCTATATTTTGCCCTTAGCTTAACATGTTTGTGCATATAAACCCCCCCCCCCTCCCATTACAAATATCTCACTTATGCGACCAAAAAATTAAAAACCCGTTACATATGTCAAAGAGCATCCTTTCTACCTTAAGTATACAAAATTTCAAAAAATTTCGATCAAAAATAGATTTTTAAATAATTTTTAACTATTTTAGTATATTTTCAATGTATTTTAAAATATCTAAGTCCCATAACTCTGTAACGACAAATCGAACCTCTCCACAATCCAAACATAATGTATGAATATCATGAAAATCTGTTGACGCATATTCAAGCTATTGCGTTCCATGCGCCTATATTTTGCCCTTAGCTTAACATGTATGTGCATATAACCCCCCCCCCCCCTTCCTATTACACACAATATCTCGATTATGCGACAAAAAAACTAAAAACCCGTTACATATGTCAAAGAACATCCTTTCAACTTGAAGTATACAAAATTTCAAAACATTTCGACCCGAAATAGATTTTTAAAGAATTTTTAACTATTTAAGTATATTTTCACCGTATTTTAAAAATCTAAGTCCCATAACTCTGTAACGACAAATCGGATTAACCTGAAAATCGAAAGGCGGCTTCCTCTCCACAGTCCAATCATAATGTATGAATTTCGTGAAAATCCGTTGACGGACAGACGGACGGACGGACTTCGCCATACCATAATACGACCCGTCAAATGACGGGCGTATAAAAAAAGTAAAAAATAGGCCAAAAAATTGGCGTTTATAGCCAAAAAAAAACGAGACGTGCAAATTTTGATTTTTTTTTAGTTTAAACTGTATTTATTCAAAAGGAAATTACAATACATCAGTAATCTGTATAATATATCTAGGATTTGGAAACAAGTAGTTATACTTATATAAATCCATCTCCTATGAGTTCAAATTGCAATGTATGTGTATCATGCACGGGTAGATTTGATTGGAGTGCAAAGTGATAATAAATATAAATAAAGCCTACGCTCACGCAGCAAGATACGCCCGTTGGGATTTTTTTCACAACACCAAAATATCTAAGTCCCATAACTCTGTAACGACATATCGAATGAACCTGAAAATCGAAAGGCGGCTTCCTCTCCACAGTCCAATCAAAATGTATGAATATCATGAAAATCCGTTGACGCATATTCAAGTTATTGCGTTCCATGCGCCTATATTTTGCCCATAGCTTAACATGTATGTGCATATAACCCACCCCCCCTTCCTATTACACACAATATCTCGCTTATGCGACCAAAAAATTAAAAACCCGTTACATATGTCAAAGAGCATCCTTTCTACCTTAAGTATACCAAATTTCAAAACATTTCGACCTGAAATAGATTTTTAAATAATTTTTAACTATTTTAGTATATTTTCACTGTATTTTAAAATATCTAAGTCCCATAACTCTGTAACGACATATCGAATGAACCTGAAAATCGAAAGGCAGCTTCCTCTCCACAGTCCAATCAAAATGTATGAATATCATGAAAATCCGTTGACGCATATTCAAGTTATTGCGTTCCATGCGCCTATATTTTGCCCATAGCTTAACATGTATGTGCATATAACCCCCCCCCCCCTTCCTATTACACACAATATCTCGCTTATGCGACCAAAAAATTAAAAACCCGTTACATATGTCAAAGAGCATCCTTTCTACCTTAAGTATACAAAATTTCAAAACATTTCGACCAGAAATAGATTTTTAAATAATTTTTAACTATTTTAGTATATTTTCACTGTATTTTAAAATGTCTAAGTCCCATAACTCTGTTACGACATATCGAATGAACCTGAAAATCGAAAGGCGGCTTCCTCTCCACAGTCCAATCAAAATGTATGAATATCATGAAAATCCGTTGACGCATATTCAAGTAATTGCGTTCCATGCGCCTATATTTTGCCCTTAGCTTAACATGTATGTGCATATAACCCACCCCTCCCCCCTTCCTATTACACACAATATCTCGGTTATGCGACAAAAAAATTAAAAAACCCGTTACATATGTCAAAGAACATCCTTCCTACATGAAGTATACAAAATTTCAAAACATTTCGACCAGAAATAGATTTTTAAATAATTTTTAAATATTTTAGTATATTTTCACTGTATTTTAAAAATCTAAGTCCCATAACTCTGTAACGACACATCGAATAAACCTGAAAATCGAAAGGCGGCTTCCTCTCCACAGTCCAATCATAATGTATGAATATCATGAAAATCTGTTGACGCATATTCAAGTTATTGCGTTCCATGCGCCTATATATTGCCCTTAGCTTAAAATGTATGTGCATATAACCCACCCCCCCTTCCCATTACGCACAATATCTCGGTTATGCGACCAAAAAATTAAAAACCCGTTACATATGTCAAAGAACATCCTTTCTACTTGAAGTATACCAAATTTCAAAACATTTCGACCAGAAATAGATTTTTAAATAATTTTTAAATATTTTAGTATATTTTCACTGTATTTTAAAAATCTAAGTCCCATAACTCTGTAACGACAAATCGGATGAACCTGAAAATCGAAAGGCGGCTTCCTCTCCACAGACTGATCACTATGTATAAATTTCATAAAAATCCGTTGACGCGTATTCAAGTTATTGCGTTCCATAGGCGGACGGACAGACGGACGGACGGACAGACGGACAGACGGACAGACGGACAGACGGACAGACGGACGGACTTCGCCATACCATAATACGTCCCGTCAAATGACGGGCGTATAAAAATGGAAAAGGGAGTGAGAGTTAATTGATAATGATGAAGTAATTTAAGATAGTAATAATAATGTAAGAAAAAGTGTTATTTTAACATAGGACAGAAGGAAGGAAAGAGAAAGAAGATGTGCATCCTTTTACTAGAATTGTAATATTTTAGGTGGCGAATCGTTTACTTTTGATAAGAAATTATTGCACTATTGAGAAGACATGAGAATTTTCGTGATTCGGTAACATGATATCACCATACAATAGGAATTCGACAGATTTGCGAGGTAAGGTTTCAATTGTCGATGTACGAATAGAATGGAAAAGAGGGCAATCAAGTAGAAAATGCTTTGTAGTTTCCAGTGCTCCACAAGCACATGTTGCACTGTTTACGATGTTTCGCATAAAGAGGTGAGACTTAAGGGAACTGCTTTCTGTTCGAAGACGACTATGGTAGATTTGACCTAGACGAGAGTCGGAGAAAAAATAAGAAGGTACATGGTAATCGGAGTCATTGAGAAAATGCTTAAAGTGACTAACAGATGGATTATTGCGAATCTCAACTGGGATATTATTCCAGGAAGATACAGTGGATGGTAAAAGGAATTTTGATATTTCTGAGTTCTACAGTTTATTGGGTATAGGTTATGTCTATTCCGTGTGTCACGTCCATGTATGTCGTAAGTTTGTTGAGGTACAAGGTCAGAGAGATATAAAGGAGTAGAGCAGTGGTACATACTGTGGAATTTAATAAGTTTATGTTTTGATCTACGTGTCTGAAGAGTTTCCCAACCCGCTTCTTTTAAAACCGATGCATTACTCCCCGGTAACAATTCGAGCAGCCTCGATATGTAATCGTTCTAACCTGTTTTTTGAATTTTGTGTGCACCCGTCCCAAATTATATCCGCGTATTCCAAAACCGGCCGAATGAATGAGAAGTATATTTTTTGGAGTGAGAGTCTGTCTAAAACGAATCGCAATTTCCGAAGAATGTGAAGTTTTTTAGATGCCTTTTTAGCTATGGAATCAATATGAGTATCCCAGGAAAGATCTGAAGTAAAAGTGATGCCTAAATGCTTATGATGCTCTACTTCTTTAATTACAGTGTCATTCATGTATAGAGCAGGATGAAAAGGAGAGTGTTGTTTATTAGAAATGAGAAGTGATACAGTTTTGTTAGGGTTGAAGTCAACTAACCATTGTCGGGACCAGTGATGGATTTTTTCAAGATCTGAATTTAGAATTTCGGCAGAATGTAAAGGATCTTCAACAATGATGTACAAGCTGGTGTCGTCTGCAAATAATCGAATGTTTGTGTTAATTTCTTTAACAATATCATTAATATAAATTAGAAATAGAACCGGACCTAAAATAGAACCCTGTGGAACCCCAGATTTAATGTCACCCCACCCTGATACCTCCCCGTTTATAACGACGCGTTGTTTTCTACAAGACAGATAATTTGAGAACCATGCAATTTAGAATTTCACCATTTATCCCAATCGACTGTAATTTATGAATGAGCCCTTTATGCCAAACACGATCGAAAGCTTTACTAATATCACAAAAAACTACCCTAATTTCTTTCCCCTGGTCTAAAGCCCTACCAAATTCATTTGATAAGTCTAAGAGTTGATTAATAGTTGAATCGTTAGGCCTAAATCCTGACTGAAGATGTGTTAATATTGAATTCCTGTTTAGATAGTTATATAAATGTTTGAAGACACAACGCTCCATTACTTTACCAATGATGCTAAGTAAAGAGATGGGTCTATAGTTTTTCACTTGGGATGAATTATCTTTTTTGAAAATTGGGCTTACGTTTGCATGTTTCCATGATTCGGGAAAGATGCAAGTTTGAAGAGATAAGTTAAAGAGTTTAGTGAGTAAAGGAGAGAGTTCACGAGAAGCGTTTCTGAGAAGTATAGGATGAACTGTGTCAGGTCCTGTTGCTTTTGAAATATTGAGGTTAGACAAAACGTCAGTCACGTCAGTTTCGTCAATAGTTATGTCACTCACAGAGGCTGAAAGAAGGAGTCGTGACGTCAGGTAATGTCGTGTTATCATCGTCAATTGTTTGCTGGGAGAGAAAGTGCGTATTAAATAACTCAGTTTTGGCTTTATCATTTTCAACGTAAAGATCGGTATTATCTATATTAAGTGGTGGAATGGAGACGTTTGTTTTATTAGATTTATGATTTTTTTTGTCTGAATAGTTCGAGGAGATGTTCTTCTACAAGTGGACATATCCATCCTCCTTCTACCTCATTTCTAATAAAAGTCGCCACCCTGACCTTAACTGGACATCAATTTTTTTCATGAAAATGGATATGCGATAAGAGATGTGTCACAGTGCTTTCTGCGCTGTGACATGTTGCAGTCACCACGATGGGGGGGGGGGGGGGGGGGGGGGGGGGGGGGGGGGGGGGGGGGGGGGGCCGCACAGCTCCCTTAATCCGCCCTGATCATTACAATTAATTTCACAAGTAGATGAAAGAATGTAATAATACATGAAATAGAAATCTGAATGATGTTTTACAGTTTTGAACTATAACTTCCATTCGTGCGTGCGCATTCCGCTGTGACCAACAACGTTGTTACAATCTTGTTTGAAATCCTCTCCTTTTTAAAATCTTCAAACCCTTTCCTCTTTTTCACATTTTTAAAAATTACTTTTTTCTTTCCAATCTTTACACAATTGCTCAATGAGCACTGCACGAATATGAAACGTCTAAAGTATGAACTGTCCGCATTAATGCATGAAGGTCGTATCGGAGGTCGAATGACGTCAGAAAACAAAGATGGAGACTGTCAGCTGGGGGAAAGAAGACTGGAAATAACTGGGAAATCGTTCATATTCTGACTTAAACAATACGCTATGAGGACAGTAATTTAAGTTTGGATGGCGCTTCAATCGTTTGGTTGGTTTCCGAGGACACTGATTAGCCTAAAACGGGCATTTACGCAACTTCACTCCGAATTACCTCTGAAACAACGAGAACCACTTCAATTTGTGACTGGATCGGCAGGATTTTCGAAGTCTTTGTCAAAAGCTCAGATATTCAAGCAATGGAGTTACGGAGATGATGCTTATTTCATAGCTAAGAACACCACTGCAGATGTTATCGGTAAGAAAACATTTAAAAAACGTGACTTTGTTTTGCCCTTTGTTTACACTTGTGCAGGTCACGTGTAATCTTGTACTATCAGAATGAGAGAGAAAGAAAAAGTAACATTGTTTGACATTCATAATGAGGTAATAATGTTGTTGGTAGGTACATGGTTATTTGTTCGAACAGAGATTTAGGTTTGAAAGAAGGGGGGGGGGGGGTTTGATTCGATACTCGTGTGTTCAACTTTTAAATCTGAAAGGAGCTGTTAAGATAAGGGTCGTAGTTAGCCCTGAATCTCGTGACTTATTTCTTGCGCATGGCGAATCGTATACAGAAAAACATGAATCATTAATACAGGTATCATTATATACAGGTAATGTATTTGCATAACTTTTACATGTTTTACATTATGTTATATATGCACAACCAATGTAATTCCCTGAGATGTTGCTATTGAAAGAAACGTGCTGCAATTCGTTTATTAACACTCGTGACGTCACAATGCATAAGATCTAAAGAAACATGCCGCAACGGCTGTTCTAACCTACAAACTGAGCCAGCGGTGACCTGAATTTTAACGTCACCCTTTTACCTAGAAAACACGATTTCAGAAAACAAGAATGAAATAGACAACTATGGTGCATATATATAGAATAAATGTCATAATTTGTGTTTTGTTACGGGTATACAACACACAGCAAATGCATTTATCGCATGAAATGCGCTAACGCGCATTACATGTACGATAAATGCACTTGCTGTGTGTTGTATACCCGTAACAAAACACAAATTAAGACACTTATTCTCTATAAGGAACTCTTAAGGCTGTAAAATTAAGGTTGAAAGAGGTAGGGGTGCTCGGATAGAAAATCATATAATATCGACAAAAAATGAATACATAAATGTATACATTTTTGAATATTTTGTCTAAAATGGATAAATATAAGCAAAAAGACATCAAATATGTCTACATGTACATTGTGTATCAGAAATAGATTTCCAACGTTCTACCTCCTTTAATCGGTAAATGATGAAATCCGGAACTTAAAATACGGTCTTATTCTTCATTCAATAGCTACAATGTAAACCTTTTAGCGCGAAATACACATTGACGGAGAAATGAACATCACTTTTGCTTATTCCGTTCCTAATTCTTGTATCTTTCATTTAATCATATTGAGTACACAATGTTTGAACGATTAAAGAGGAAAAATAGTCAAATGTGCAATATTTAATGGTCAAAAAGATCGATTCTTAAAAAATGCACCCCCCTTTCCATTTTTAGTTTTTCGTCTCTGGGGTAGTGTTCCCCCCGGAGATACAGAACCCCACTTTGCCAAAAAATTTGTATCATGGATACACATCTCCAGTAAAAGTGGCTTTCTGTATATCCGGGGGGAACAATGTTCAATAAGACTTTTCCGTTTTCTATTGATTTCTATGAGAAAAAGATAAGTTTTGACCCCAAAATTAGCAATATTATGCAATACAGATAAAAAATAACTTCATATTCTGATGGGATGCTGTATAGGTATACATTTTACCAAAAAAGGTTCTTGAAATTTCAATTTTCAAAATTCCACTTTTCAGGGCTGATTTTACGCCTTATCTTAACAGCTCCTTTTAGAATACCTCGAATTGTATTTGAATTTAGTATGGATAAAATAAACATTAAAGAACAAAACATCTACCTGTACCATGTAGTTTTATCATGATTATGGTATTACGTGTATACATGTACCTGTACCTCTAAGTCTAAGACTCTGTCGGAAATACTGACCTTCTCACACTACTTTATCCGTTTCTGAGAAGTTCATTGTATGTTTTTTTTTTTCGCCTATAAAGGGAGAAATATTCTCCCATTATACCAAGATACTTTACTACAAACTAATCACAAAATTCTGTATTTATTAATGCTCTATTACTAATAGCAGTGTATTGCCTATACCTGTACTTGCCATGTCAACAGAAATGCTTTAATCATGCACAATTAATCAAGTTCTTTATGGTAAAAAAAATACTTCAATGACATAGGTATAAAATCAATATATTCTAGATCAGAATTTAATGTAATAGGTTCCTTTTAATCATATCACAGTAATAAAGAATTTCCCCTTCATTAGTACTGTAAAATATTTACATTCCTACTACGTTTCCCTTATATAAAGGTACCAAACCAACTGTTGCTTTATTTCTCGATAATCGCAAGAGCCTATCACGTGACTTTAGAACTTACGCGGATTAATTTCTGATAAAATGCCCATTTTATTTATTGCTTTAATACAGATTCAAAACATGTATCTATTATCAAACGACGACACCGTCTACCCTCAGTGATTAAATGTGTCAAAATCTAGGTCACCCACATGTACACTTCCAAGAAGTGTGACGTAGTAAGTCGATCACGCGTCAGTAGACGAAGTTCAAGGACGAACTGCATTGTTGTCTGCAGAAAGATGCCGTGTTTGGATGAGCGAATATTCAGGCATAAGTGGATCAAATATTCAGTATTTAGGATGAGGATTTGATTCACTTGTGTCATTATCAACAGTGAATTTATCTTTGCTTCTTATGGATTCATAATATCAGAAATAATTCGAGTATCAGCGAATCTTTAGCCATGATGTTGAGGTAAGTCATGAAAATACCGAAAGTTTTCGCGTTTTCGACGGCTGTACTCGACTTTTGCATTATTCTAGTTACTTCCAGATGAAATAGGGTTTTTACAGAAGTTTGAATACAATGATACCGATTGATTTCATATGTCTAGTAAGCAGTTTAAGGTATAACAGTTTGTTAAAAAGAGTTTTCAAAAGTTTTCCCTTCAGTTCTGTGAAATTTCTCCAGTTTAACTCTCCGCCATGTCTGAATTATGTTGGACAAAAGTCACGAACTTTCACAATTCAATTTTCTTCAGTTTTAATTGAAATGTTCAAAATACAGCAAGAGGACAAAATTCAGTTTCTCATTTGTCAACAACGTTTCCGTACAGAAGGTACTACTTCGAATCAAGCGAAAACGTCGAACGTTCGTTTGCTCTTACGTCAAATGGCGTTCTCCCTCCGCAATGATATTTCAAATGTAAAGAAACTGGCTGAAAAATTGGCAGAAATAACTTAGTTAACATGTAAAATGTAAATATAAGGATTGTTTTTCAGCTTTTGCGCTTTATCGGTGTGTATTGGCAGTAGGGAATGGAAACAAAATTCATGAAAAGCACTTCGTGCTTTACATATTTTGTTTCCAATCCCTACTGCCAATACACACCGATAAAGCACAAAAGCTGAAAAACAATCCTTAAATGTTGTAACCCCCCCCATCCAACCCCTCTAGAATATGGGTACATGTACCATTCCCCACTCCCCCCCCCCCCCAAAAAAAAAAAAAAAAAGGAATGCTCCAAAAAATCTTAAACTCATTGTTGCTGTCCAGCTTTGTATTTCCATGTACGATAATGTGAAAACTTTGAATATCTTATTTGACCATACAGGTGTAGCTGATGGTGTAGGAGGATGGAGAAATTATGGGGTGGATCCATCGGTGTTTCCTCGTACCCTGATGGATGTCTGTCAGCGTATGGTGTTAGAGGGACGTTTCAATCCCTCCGCGCCAGCCAGCATGATAGCCGATGGTTACTATGAGTTATTACAGCAAAAGTCACCTCTGATTGGTAAGTACAAGTTGTCTTTTGTTATAAACTCACCTCTGAGTCTGTTTGGTCAGTACAACTTACAAGTTGTCTTTATTATAAAAGTCACCTCTGATTGGTCAGTACTGGTATAAGTTGTCTTTTTATAAAAGTCCTCTCTGATTGGTTAGTATTACATGTAGCTGTCTTTATTATAAAAGTCACCTCTGATTGG
This sequence comes from Pinctada imbricata, assembly GCA_033119305.1. Classification (NCBI taxonomy): domain Eukaryota; kingdom Metazoa; phylum Mollusca; class Bivalvia; order Pterioida; family Pteriidae; genus Pinctada; species Pinctada imbricata. The sequence continues at coordinate 32,083,391 of VSWD01000013.1, forward strand.
TCAGTACAAGCTGTCTTTGATGATAAACTTACCTCTGATTGGTCAATACAACTTACAAGTTGTCTTTATCATCATGCATTTGCAGTTACGGGGGCTGATTGATATGTTGTGAGCCTCTTATTGAAGGAGATATGCGGGGATTTTTTTTAAAGTCCTGCTATTCTCTGACTATATAAGGCCATGTACATGTACCCAAGGACTGGCCTCATTTCGTCAATTTAAATGAGGTACCGTAACACTCTAAAGTAAACAAGATAAGTTGCTTTTGCAAAATGGACAAAATCGGTGAAAGGGCAGTTATCAAATATATGCATAAAAAGGTTTAACACCTAAGGATATCCATAATGATATGGTAACAACACTAGTGAAAGATGCCCCTTCATATGCTACAGTGAAAAGGTGGCAGAATTTAAGCCAGCAGACAGAGCCTTGAAGGCCTGTCACTGTTGCAACTCTAGAAATGATCTGTGAAGTCCATGATATTGTTATGACTGACAGAGAAGTTACAGAAAGATATGTAGCCAGTACAGTTGGCATTTTACAGGAAAGAGTACATTCCATTCTGACTGAAGATCTTGAAATGAGAAAGCTTTTGGCCCATTGGGTCAATTTTCTTCAAAGATTTGTCACTATGTATGAAACGTGGGTCCATCATTTTACCCCAGAGGCCAAACAACAGTCAAAACAGTGGAAACACCCTGGCGCACCCCTGCCAAAGAAGGCAAAGACTGTTCCTTCAGCTGGGAAGGTTATGGCCTCAGTTTTCTGGGATGCAGAAGGTATAGATTATTATAGGTATAGATTATCTCCAAAAAGGACAGACAATCAATGGCACATACTATGCTTCACTTCTGACACAATATGGTTAAGCGCTGTGGAAAGCTCACTAAAGGTGTGTTGTTCTATAAGGACAATGCTCCTGTTTACAAGTCTGTCACTGCCATGGCTGCCTTTCATGATTATGGCTTTAATTTGATTGAGCTTCTGCCTTATTCACCTGATCTTGCTCCATCAGACCTTCATCTATTCCCAAAACTGAAAGCAGCTCTTTCTGGCACCAGTGTTTTTTCTCACGATTGTGACCTCATATTGCTCAAGTCCACGAACAGGTTGGATGTTGAGCATTGTGGCGATCCCTCAATTAGATGGCTGTCGTCTGTACTCATTCGTATTGTGCCAATTACCGCTGAGGTCAGTGACATTGTCCACAGAACCCCTCTGATTACAACTATCATAATCAATAATTCAATTATTTTGATATAACTTCTTTACCAGACATACAAAAACAGACAGACATTTCTCTAACCCGTTCTTCCTGTAAAACACTTTTAATCCCCAGTTGAGCTTTAACTACAATACACATGTAAGGCCATATAAAAAAAAAATCCTGGTTCTCAGACACCGCCGCGCGCTCAAAATTCCTCCCGATGAGACGTTTTTATCGTGGGAAGGGAAAAAAATAGCCGCCGCCCGCCAGATTTCTCATGCTGATTAGGGCTGGGACGATACTGTACCCAGCCGATCCGATACGTATCACGATACCTGATATCCGATACGATACATATCGCGATTCTAAGTTAAGTAATAAAACCTTCTCAAAAAGCTATTTGATAGTATTTATTTTCATCATATTAGTAGCTTTTTTTATCCCACATGTTATATCTATCCAACACTAGATTTCTGTCTAGAATAAAGATGAAAACAATTAATAAATGGTTTGTTATTTGACTAGAAGAATTGAAAAACAAAAAATCATTTCAAATAACAATAAGAAGTCATGGAAATTTCGTATTAAAAATCAATGGTTCTTATCATTTTGTTATTTTATATCTACATACTTGCCATAATTTTGTCATGTTGCAAAGAGGGACAAAAAGAGTGACAAATCATCAAAAAGAGGGACAAATATAACACCAATGAGGGACACTTTTATCACTTATCACTTATCACTATAATAAGGCCTTTTAATAATAATTACAAGTTGGGGATTTTTTTTTTGGGGGGGGGGGGGGGGTCCTTCACTTTTGAAGGAGCAACACAGTAAAATCAATGAGAAGTGTAAAATTTTCAAAACAAAGGACCATGTGGTATTAATTTGTTTCACATATTTCCTCTTCAATTTGTCTGATTTTTTTTCTGAAAATACTGAAATTTATCTCACTAATTATCAGCATCTGAGTGTGTCGCACACAATACATCCTGAGCTAATTTTCATAATTATGTTCAAGTTAACTTTCCATTAGGAGGTTGAACTTCAGATATTGCAATCCAAAATTGCACTAGATCATAGCTCTCTGCAAACACAAGAACGTCAGAGAATAAATAAATCTTATTGACGCGCGCCGTATGCGTCGGCTCCTGGTCGGACGCATTTCTAAAAAGTGGCGCTTCAGCGAACTTGTCCACCCTTTTATTCACAAGTATTAAACACCTGTGCCGTTACCTGAGTTGACGTTGGCGAACAATAACAAGGGAGTTTAAATCAAATACACAATCGATACCTTAACGTCTCGTGTATTGAAAAAGACAGTAAGCTGACGTACGTTGATTAGTATTGAGGTTTTTTTTACGTGATAATAATAAAGAGAGTATTATAATAACTCGTTCCGTGGTTGCCGTAGTTTCTTTTTTTATCTTGTTTACATGTTTACTTCACGTTGTTTCTTCTCATAAAAATTTTGTATCTTGGCTTACACAAATGGTATCACTCGAACATCTTATAACTATTACTTTCAATGATCGAATTATTTTTCTAGCAAAAAAAAACAAAAACAAAACAACAACAACAACAACAAGAGAAGGCTCACTTGCATTTATTTAGCGACGTTAATTGACTATTGTTTGTGGTACAGCCGACAGATTACCGGCTGATTACTGTAAATGGGTATATGGTTTAAGTTTAAGTTTATGAAAAGACGGAGTGACTAATAATCAATATTACGCTGATCTTTTTTAATGGAACGTCCAAAAATCGGGATTTCCTGGCCGGGACAGATTTTTTCGGTCGAAAATGCGGGACAATGGCAAGTATTTATCTATATGTAAACTGAAGAAAGTTGGATTTAAACTTGAGTACTTGAAAATACGGAAAGTTTAAGCACAATTCCTTTGTAAATCTTAACTTAGGTATCGTCGGGGTGTATCGATACTTGGATCGCGAAAAAAAATATCGCGATGCACCGATGAATCGGAGTATCGTCCCAGCCCTAATGCTGATAAATATAATTTTCTATTAATAGAACAGGGATTTCTGTACAAACGAAAAGTAGAAATGTCTGTTTCAGTACAGCGCTTTACGTTTTAACGGCGCTTGTCGGTTTCGTTAAGACTTTACACGACCAATTTAAGACGCTTAGGTGCTCTGACTTCTGTGGAGGGAAATGCTGTACTTTGTTATTGTACACAAGATGCAAAATGGCCACCGAGGGGGGGGGGGGGGGGGGGGGGGGGGGGGAGGAACGAGTGATTGTCAGCTTGAAGGTGAATTTTAAAGGCAACACAATCGTGCCGTGGATTATATTGCCATTGGAATCGAACTATTCAGTGACACAGTTTTTTGAGTTATGCGAGAAACTATTTTCGGGGGAATTATGAGAAGAGTTGAGTATGGTGAACATTTACAACAAATATAGTCACTATAGATCACAGTCTCTATAATATCTGAATAAAAAATTGTGCTTAAGTAGTTTTCGGAAAATAAAAACAAAAAAATAAAAACCCTACCTACCTACCCATATTTTTTAGATCAATTATCTGAGAACCAGAAAAATTTTTTTGCATGGCCTAATACCGGTTATATGTAAATGGGGTCTTCTTTTACCTATATTAAAGTTTCATCTTGTGATACATGTATTTGAAGATCTGTAGAATTGATGTGTCATGCACATTATTGTCTGGGATTTCTTATTACTTTAATGCAATGTATGTGAAATTCGAACCCTTTCAATTTAATTAGAGTTGAATAAATTGATATGCATGTGCACAGTTTTGAATCGTTCTTCTCTAAGTATGTAAATCTGTCCATTCAGCAAATGCTAAATTATGCTGTTAAAACTTAATATTTAAAGTCGATGAAAAGCATTTGAAGAAGTGCCAAATAGGATGCTTTGTTAGATGAAAGAGTAAGATTTTTTGATGTGTTGTGATGAATTTTAAATAGTTAATGGTTGTTAATATCACTGAATGTCAATTGGTCAGGGTCAGAAGATTTTCAATAAAGAGGGAACTGTATTTCTGATATGCACGCACTTTACTTCAGAATTGGGAAAGTCATATCGATTTCTTAAATCATTTGCGAACCAAAGAGCACTAAGATATTATCTTGTTTTTGTGTATCCTTGGAAACATAATGACACTTAGTTATACATGTTATACAAAATTATTGTTTGTTAGAGCTCCTATATTCTAAGTCATAAATACAAATTATATTGTATGAATAAGAATAAGTACAGTAAATCATATTTAATTTTTTCTACAATTTCAAAATTTGACCTTGACCTTTAAGTTGTATCCTGTTAAGAGTTTCATTTTGAACACAACAGTGACAACACAAAACAGATGTTGAAATATTTTCACATACTGGACCTGTACATGCAATAATTTAATAAACTTAGCATACTAATGCGCAAAAAGGAGGCACATTGACACAATAGTGTATTCATTGGTAATCAAGTACATAATTAGAGCTCATGCCATTTTATTTCGCTCAGGGTTACTCGCCTGTGTGAAATTTACTTACGGATAATACCTCGACTTTGGTCTACGAGCCACCACCTGTATAATACATGTATATCTAATCTAATCATTTTAAAAGTTTACCGGTAAACCCTCAACAATATTACAACATTTTGTGTTTAATTTTAGGAAGCAGTACAGCATGTATTGTAGCCCTACACAAAGAAGAGAGACGTGTTTATACTGCCAATCTAGGGGACAGCGGTTTTCTTATTATACGAGACGACGAGGTTGTTCATCGATCCACAGAGCAGCAACATTATTTTAATACGCCATTTCAACTCTCAGTGGCGCCCCCTAGCCAAGAAGGTCGTGTTCTGAGTGACAGGTACGTATTCTGTGTTCTGCAGTGTTATAATATTCGTGCTCAGATGTTTTGATTTCCCTCATTTAATAACATCCATGTTTTAGTACATTTGTACATGATGAATCTTCGAATTTGAAGGGAAGAGGAAAAATAAGTGAATTGGAATAGATTTTTCTAGCTAAAAGAATTCTAATAATAAAAAGGCATGGAACCGTCAAGAATTCTTTTTGAAAAACCATTCACAACATGAATGTTAGGGAAATTCAAATCTTATCTCTGTCAGAAACATGTAGGGAAGCATTCACTTTACTAATGGCAATTCCCTCAGATTAATAGAGACTTGCAGTTTATAGTTTCTTGCCAAAACATCAAGTTTGTGAGTCATTAAATATTGTTTTTCATACTTGTACATATAATTCAGTCCAAGTTTATCAGATATGATTTATTTAATGTAGAAGAAATCTAACCATTGCTATATGTTAAAAATATCCCATTTTATGCTATTAGATTTAAGAGGGGAAAGTCCTGTATTTTCTATACATAATCTCCTTTACTATGGAGTCAATAGAATGACTTTGCTATATCTAGTGGTGTAAACTCTTGTAACGTTCCCTTTACATCAAGGAAGGGACTTAACCCATTTTTAATCCCCAATGAGGATTATTGATGGATTAAATAATGTACTATGGATATGTTACCAAAGTGAATGACCTTGCAGTATGTACTGGTACTCATAGCTGAGATTCTTTTCAAATTAATTAAATGCTATGGACATCATTACATTACTGTACAATTCTGACAGATTTTAAGGTCAATAAGAATAAAGAATCTTTAGTGTTAGGTAATATAGCTCATGTCTCCTTTTTCTTTACAAAATCATAAGTACACATGTACTTGTTCCTTAACTGAACATCCAAGAAGACAGTGCTTTCTGTCCATGTTTGTCCATCAGTATCTGTACTGACTTTGCAGTATCTTTGCAATACTATTAAATGAATGCTATTCTATTCAGTCTTCATTCATTGATATATGTGTTTATACCAAAAAATGAATGATGACTTAAACCGTAGCACTTCTTGACAACAGTTTTATGGGCTGGATATATCTATGTATTAATTGTTTGCCATAGCAATTCTCTGATGTATTTGCTCATGATCAACCACAAGCACCAAAGTATTTCATGACCATGAGCCTTGTGTCAAGATTTATGAGTTTTTACAACCTTCCCCCTTTATTTCCTCCAATCATTTAGTTTGTACATGTACATGTATAGGAGTAAATATTATCACCTGTCTGTCCAATTAAGAAGTTTTGAACATGTTTTGAACATGTTGAAAGTATATTTGGCCGGATTGCAATGCAATTCCGGCCTATAGATTGACGATGTCCATCCGTCTGTCCGTCCGTCCGTCTGCCGTCAACATTTTGGTTAAAGTTTCTGGTTGAGGCAAAATCTAAGGAACTATATGCAGTAGAAACTTTATATTATACATGAAGCTTGCCCATGACAAGACCTTTCAATTTATGCCATAACATTTGACCTAGTGACCTTGACCTTGGACTTTGACCTAGTTAAAGATTTTGGTTAAAGTTTCTGGTTTAAGCAAAATCTATGGAACTGTATGCAGTAGAAACTTTATATTATACATGAAGAGTGCCCATTACAAGACCTTTCAATTTATGCCATAACATTTGACCTAGTGACCTTGACCTTGGACTTTGACCTAGTTAAGGATTTTGGTTTAAGTTCCTGGTTTAAGCAAAATCTATGGAACTGTGTGCAGTAGAAACTTTATTTTTAGCTCTACTGGTCAAAGACCAGTCAAGCTTATGCGATCGCCCTGTGTCCAGCGTCCGGCTGTCTGTCTGTCTGTCTGACTGTCCGTCCGTTAAACTTTTCTTGTGAGCGCAAATCCTCTGAATCTGTGAACAGTACAAAATAAATTCTTTTTGCATTATAATGGGCCTGTGGTCTAGTTGTGCACCTGATATTTTGTTTTAGCCCCTGACCCCCAGGGTCTCGGAAAATGGGTGTGGTCATTTTCTCCTATATAACTCTATGTAATCTTGTGAGCACCAATTCTCAGAAAGTATAATTGATAGAGAGATAATTGTTTTTGCATTATTCTCAGTCTATGGTCTAGATGTGCACCTGATGTTTTTTTTGAGCCCCTGACCCCCAGGGTTTTGGAAAATGGGTGTGGTCATTTTCTCCTATATAACTCTATGTAATCTTGTGAGCACCAATTCTCAGAAAGTATAATTGAGAGAAAGATAATTGTTTTTGCTTTATTCTCAGTCTGTGGTCTAAATGTGAACCTGATATTTTGTTTGAGTCTCTGACCCCCAGGGTCTTTGAAAATGGGTGTGGTCATTTTCTCCTATATAACTCTATGTAATCTTGTGAGCACCACTTCTTAGAAAGTATAATTGATAGAAAGACAATTGTTTTTGCATTATTATCAGTATGTGGTGTAGATGTGCACCTGATATATTGTTTGAGCCCCTGACCCCCAGGGTCTTGGAAAATGGGTGTGGTCATTTTCTCCGATATTGTTTCTATGTAATCTTGAGAGCACCACTTCTCAGAGCGTATAATTGATAGAAAGATAATTGTTTTTGCTTTATTCTCAGTCTGTGGTCTAGATTTGCACCTGATATTTTGTTTTAGCCCCTGATCCCCAGGGTCTTGGAAAATGGGTGTGGTCATTTTCTCCTATGTAATTCTAGGTAATCTTGTGAGCACCTACTCTCAGAAAGTACAATTGACAGAAAGATAATTGTTTTTGCATTATTCTCAGTCAGTGGTCTAGATGTGCACCTGATATTTTGTTTGAGCCCCTGACCCCCAGGGTCTTGGAAAATGGGTGTGGTCATTTTCTCCTTTATAACTCTATGTAATCTTGTGAGCACCAATTCTCAGAAAGTATAATTCATAGAAAGATACTTAATTTTTAGCTCTACTGGTCTAAGACCAGTCGAGCTTATGCGATCGCCCTGTGTATGGCATCCGACCGTCTGTCTGTCTGTCTGTCTGTCTGTCTGTCTGTCTGTCTGTCTGTCTGTCTGTCTGTCTGTCTGTCTGTCTGTCTGTCTGTCTGTCTGTCTGTCTGTCTGTCTGTCTGTCTGTCTGTCTGTCTGTCTGTCTGTCTGTCTGTCCGTCCGTCCGTCCGTCCGTCCGTCCGTCCGTCCGTCCGTCCGTCCGTCCGTCCGTCCGGTCCGGTCCGGTCCGTCCGTCCGTCCGTCCGTCCGGTCCGTCCGTCCGTCCGTCCGTCCGTCCGTCCGGTCCGTCCGTTGTTAAACTTTTCTTGTGAGTGGGAATCCTCTGAATCTGTGAATAGTACAAACTAAATTCTTTTTGCATTATAATGGGCCTCTGGTCTAGTTGTGCACCTGATATTTTGTTTTAGCCCCTGATCCCCAGGGTCTTGGAAAATGGATGTGGTCATTTTCTCCTATATAACTCTATGTAATCTTGTGAGCACCAATTCTCAGAAAGTATAATTGATAGAAAGATAATTGTTTTTGCTTTATTCTCAGTCTGTGGTCTAGATGTGCACCTGACATTTTGTTTGAGCCCCTGGCCCCAGGGTCTTAGAAAATGGGTGTGGTCATTTTCTCCATATTAACTCTATGTAATCTTGTGAGCACCACTTCTCAGAGGGTATAATTGATAGAAAGATAATTGTTCTTGCTTTATTCTCAGTCAGTGGTCTAGATGTGCACCTGATATTTTGCTTGAGCCCCTGGCCCCCAGGGTCTTGGAAAATGGGTGTGGTCATTTTCTCCTATGTAACTCTATGTAATCTTGTGAGCACCAATTCTCAGAAAGTATAATTGATAGAAAGATAATTGATTTTGCATTATTCTCAGTCTGTGGTCTAGATGTGCACCTGATATTTAGTTCGAGCCCCTGACCCCCAGGGTCTTTGAAAATGGGTGTGGTCATTTTCTCCTATGTAACTCTATGTAATCTTGTGAGCACCAATTCTCAGAAAGTATAATTGATAGAAAGATGATTATTTTAGCATTATTCTCAGTCTGTGGTCTAGATGTGCACCTGATATTTTGTTTGAGTCTCTGACCCCTAGGGTCTTGGAAAATGGGTGTGGTGATTTTCTCCATTATAACTCTATTTTATCTTGTGAGCACCAATTCTTAGAAAGTATAATTGATAGAAAGATAATTGTTTTTGCTTTACCGGTATTCTCAGTCTGTGGTCTAGATGTGCACCTGATATTTTGTTTGAGTCTCTGACCCCCAGGGTCTTTGAAAATGGGTGTGATCATTTTCTCCTATATAACTCTATGTAATCTTGTGAGCACCAATTCTCAGAATTCAAAGTATAATTGATAGAAAATGTCAATATTGAAATATATGTTCTATAGTACCAATTTTGTTGTACTAGACTAGATAATTGTTTTTGCTTCATTCTCAGTCTGTGGTCTAGATGTGCACCTGATATTTTCTTTAAGCCCCTGACCCCCAGGGTCTTGGAAAATGAGTGTGGTCATTTTCTCCTATATAACTCTTATAATGTAATCTTGTGAGCACCAATTCTCAGAAAGTATAATTGATGGAAAGATAATTCTTTTAGCATTATATTAATCATTCTCTGGTCTTGTATTTTTGTTTGAGCCCCTGATCTCGGGGTCTTGGAAAGTGAGTGTGGCACTTAGATTAATTTAAGCAAACAACCAGGAGAGATTCAGTCTCATCAGAGACTTCTGGTTATATATGTAGGTTGCCTCTGACAAAACCTCTCAATATATGCTGTATTATTTGACCTATTGACCTTGACCCAGTTAGTGACAAAAACTTACTTTGCAATCCGGCCATACCGTCTTTAGCAGTGTTTTATTTTGTGAAAACGTGTTTTGCTTATTATATTTTGACATCAGTTTGACCAAGTGATCTTGACCTCTCTAACCTTGTAATATTTATTAGATGAAGAATTTTATAATAAAATGAGTCCTTTCAGGATAATTTTTTCGTTGATAATGGTGAAAATACATTTACTATGATATATTTGCAGTCCTGATGTGGCCCACAGCACGTCGTTTGGGGTAGAGGAGGGTGATATCATACTACTGGGATCAGATGGTTTATTTGACAACATGAACGAAGACATGCTCCTCGACTGTATATCAAAATTAAAGGTTTGTTCTCATTACTTACTGTAAAATCTTTGAATTAGCCTTTTCCACATAACTGCGGCGCAGTTGTTTTGCACGGCAAAATAAGAACAGTTCCCACAATATGACGTCAAGGTCAGTCACTTTTTAACTTTGATGTCATGAAAGTCGGTACTTGCCGTCCACAAAATGCTAGTCACACAGTTATGTGAAAAGGGCTTATTATCTGTGGAAGTAGATTTGAAGCTCAGTTCCTGAAGCCAAACAATGGATTGTTAATGTCTGATTGTTATTGTATACCTGTGGATATACTTACTCATTCATACATACATGTAAATCATTCTAATCTCTGTATTAGCTATTTTCGAAAACCACAGTTACTTCCCATCTGACGTAGACTGATTATGACGTCATCAAATTCTATGGAAACTTTCCTAAAAGTCTGGGAAATGACGGTATAAAATTGACGTTACCATACCATTTTCATGACTTCACAATGGTTTTACGTCAGATACCATCTATAAGGGGAAAAAACTCTGTATTCCGCAAAGACTCACTAGTGTAATTAAGGTTTTTGAATTATATATTTAGGATCATAGACAAGAGACGGTCCAAAAAACGGCTCATACCATAGCAGAAGAAGCTCACACTCTCTCGTTTGACGAAGATTATCTATCACCATTTGCCCTCTCAGCACGGGAAGCAGGAATCAATATAAGAGGTTAGCATAGAAATGATACAATAATGGGGAGTCTATTTGAAAAGGAAAAATTTAAAAAAAAATGTGTATTCAATGATTCAGACTGAAGTTCAGTATAGGTCACATATTGACGTAATAAACAGGCAGGGGTGATACATCAAAATTTTTTGCAAAACTTTTTATTTCTGTTTTGAGACGTAGATGTGGTACAAATCAAACATATGATTCACATGGTAGCGATGGCGAAGCGAGATATTCTCATAATTTATAAAGGATTATGAAAGGAAAAAATGGCGGGAATTTTTCTCTATATAATTCAACCAAATTTGCTACCCCTATAACTTTCTTCACCATCCAAGTATGAGGAAAATTCCTTCAGAACATTCATATGGAGGCTGATCTGAACACATTTCAGGTGAAAATTTTCTGCAAAAATTTTAAGGTTTTTCAATTGCCTGATCCTTATGTGGGCCTGTACTTTAATAAACAGCTCGTAATTGACCCTTCCAATTGCGGGAAAAAAATGCAAAATTTCGTGACATCACAATGCTTTTACCTCAGACAAACAATGAAACATCGAAATTGCATTGTGACGTCCTGGAATTTCTTAATTTTTTCCCGCGTTCGGAAGGGTCAATTCACATCTTTAATTTTCGTTATATTCATATTCCGTGCTGAACTTCAGTCTTCTTTAAATCTCATGTAAAATATCAAGACATTCAGGGATTTTTTTATCAGTCCAATTAATAGTTGTTGAATGAACTTTTATTTGATCAGATAGTTTTTTTTTGTCAATCGATCTGATATTATCGTTACTTTTCAAAAACTCTGGAACTGAATTGATTTTTTGTGATACTCAGTGTTTGTTTAAATTCTTTTCAGGTGGAAAACCAGATGACATAACAGTTGTGATAGCTCGAGTGTCGTGTCTTACGGAGATATAGTAACGACGTTCATTTAAATCATGTTCATATGACAAATTAAATGTACATTATGTGTGAGACTTGCTAAAGACATGGTATTCATTTCTCATTCAGTAGATATGAAACAATAGTGTGTACAGGGGAGATAATTATAGCATGATGCAGAATTTCAAGTGATTTCTGGGGCAGTGAAAAGGCCATGTGTGAGGTATATAATATGATCGATCTGTCATTTCTAAAAATTTGTATGATAATTTGTAAGAGGCAGAGATACGTTAAAACTTGTTATGGATTGAAAACAAAAATGATTAAGCTCAGTTTAAAACTTTTCTCTATTCCTGTGGTATTTTTTTTTATCACAAACGAATAGCTTAAGCTTGGGAAAAAATGTACAGTAACTGAAAACTCTGTTAAGATTATAGAGTTTTATCCTTAAAGTGGATCAAGCCTACTCAAGTAATTCTGTTACGCACACATTTACGTCTGCCGATTTTTTCTTAATTATGTCGGGTTATACTGTAATCCTTGAAGGAGGTTTTATAGAAGTGTTTAGTCAATGGAGAGCTTATGGTTGTATTACTGGTGCATATGTACTAAAAGGTAGCATGATGTTATTTTTGGGCTTGCCTGTACACATTTTAGTGAAACTGTGATATTTCTTTCTCAAAATACATATACATGAATGTTTTGTACTTTGGTTGAGTTTTTCTTTAGATGTGACATATATCCCTTTGATTTTGTATTATTTTCATCAACATACTTGTATACTACATAAACCAAGATGTATTATGCATTCGATCCTATTTCGTTTGGTTTTCTGTATGTATTGTTTCATATACAGCATATTTCATGAATGGATGTATGGATAGGTTTCCTGTTTTCCTAAATACATTGGTTATTACCCGGTAACAAAGAAATCTCCACAAGAAATTTATATTATGTTATTACATGTAGAAGCATTATTTTTTAGATGAAAAAGAGAAATCCAGTACAAGTGATTTTAGGTAATGAAAGATGTTTATTCTGTACTTGCAATCTTATCATATTATTCTTTTTAAGATTTTGTTAAAAGGTTTGGGCTAGAATGGGATGAGGAGGTAGGGGCATAATTTCTAGTCAAGTTCCCACCCCTCTATTTAGAGCCTCTCAAATTTATGATTAACTGCATGACCTAGTTCTTGATTTAAATTACAAATTTATACGTAGATAGTTTGTATATGTAATATAATGTAGAAGATTTCCGATAATTGATTCTGTAATCTAATTTTGTGTGATTATTCGCTATTCATTTGAGATATTGAATGAAAGTTATGTGAGGTCTGATTCATGTTAATAGTTCAATGAAAAGTTGAGTAGAAGAAAATTCATATTTTGTGTTCAGATGATGACAGAGATTGGAAAAATTGTACATAGTTTCTTGTTTTTACTGCATATGTAAATAGTACATGTAGGTTTATGTGTAGATGTTCTAAATACAATGTAAACCCTTCTATACTCAGATGCTCATGATATTAAAATCAATGGAAATCTTAAATGAAAAAAAAATTAAAAAGGCAAAAAAAAAAAAAAAAAAAAACCAACCAAAAAAAAAAAAAATCGAAAAAAACCCTAAAAAACAAAAAACTAAAACACGAAACAAAAAAACAAAAACAAGACATCCCCCCCCCCTCTGAATAAATGATCTTAGAATTACATGTATTTAAATGAAAGTTCATTCTGTTCAATATATTACTTATACATGCACTAAATGTAATTGTAATAAGAAAGTCCTCCTTTAAACTGTGAGACGCTATAAATAAACAAATGAGTTGTGTGTACTTTTAGTTGTAATGTCATTTGACCAATGTATTATGTACACATAGAGAGCTTCATAAGGCCACACCAAATTAATTTTTAGTTCTTCGTAATCTTAAAATAATTTTTAGGGGCGAGCGAGCGATGATGTAAATTTAAATATTTAAATTTCCAAATGACCAAAACATGGAGCGAGCGAGCAAGCGAACAAGTTTTTTTCACCTTTTTTTACCATTTGATGATAAAATCAGATTAATTTCCAGTTTCCAGTTTCACATATCAATTTTTTCAGAACCAAAATATCACTTTACTGATCATTTGTTATGAAAAATAAGATTTCTGTGTGTTTGTTAGCTATGAAAAGAAACCTAATGGCCGTAAAATGAAACATATTACAAATTAGAGACATGTAACTAAATCAAAACAAGACTCTGGGGAAGTACAGATTTTCTCAGTCAGTGTGAGGGCATATCTACATGTATAAATTTGATTCTGCAGTGATTTTTTTTTGCCATTTTCAAAAACCACCCCTACCCTTTTGTTTTGGAAAATATGAGACATTTTGGGATGACAAGGGAACTACTTCTTACATTTTTAAAACACTCAAAAACTTGTTGAAAATCATTCAATAAAATATTTGGGCATAGTGGAGGTAAAGCATTGAAACTATCACTGAATTCAATTTCAGAAGATTGGTATTGCAAATAATTTATACTTCAAAACGAAAACTTTAGGAGTCTAAATCAATTGGAAATCTAAAACTAATATTTTTGGAAAATGAAACCAAATTTTGAAAGGGGAAACCACTCATATTCGGTGGAAAATTGATCAAAAAGGGTTTGAAGGGTTATGTTGGAAAATGACATATTTTAGCAACTAGGTCTTTCAAAATCACAGTTTTGTATCATGGAAGATAACATGATATATCTAGATAGAGACCTAGACCTCACAAAGCAAGGCAGAAATTTGGTCAGACATCTAAACAAATCAAAGGGTGTCCAAATCAAGAAATCCAAATAGATATTTGCATCTCGGATACAAGAAAATATTTTGTGTGTTATTGCTATGTTTGACCGTGAGTCTAATTTTTTCAGAGTTAATAATTCAATACAGATATTCCTTGCAATGTCTCATAAACTGTTCACAGGTAAAACATTCACCTGGGTCGAGTTACCTGGTTACTGGCCATTTGACAATGAATTATCTAGATCCTGTCAAAATCTATGTTATACTTTACAAACCTTCTTTTATCACATGTCTCTATTTCAACAGAATGTTTCCCAAGACAATCACATTGAAGGCATTAAAGCCATCTAGGGAATAATATTGTACCATTTCTTCCATGGGATTTCGCCGGTGTACTTTCGTTTTCGGCAATTCAGCAGTTAAAATACGAAGAAAAACGGATATTTACGTTCCGGAATTTTCACGGAGCGGTCGCTGCCGTTTCAGGTGCGGGATTTAAATTTAAATATTTAAATTTGAAATCGGAAAAATCAGGAGCGGTAGGTAACGAAGAACTAAAGATTAAATTGGTGTGGCCTAAGGATGAACTTCAACTTAGAATTTTCATTTCCATTAAACTCCACTCACATATAATTTGAATAAATTGACTTAACATTTTGTCATGAAAAACATTGAAACATTGGAGTCCTACAGCATCTACATGTATTTCTTTTTGAATAATATCTTGTGCATTTATTGAATGATACATGTAATTATATCATATGGAAAAGAAAAGGTCGATTTATTGTCAATAACATGTCATTTTGAATTAGCCAATTCACATCAAACAACAAAGACTTTGTGTAATGTTGTATTAAAAGAAAAAAAGTATGTGTAAACATGGTAAATAACATGATTTTTTAGTTTAAAAAATGCTTTATATGTATTTATAGAACTTTAATGTAATCTTTGTGAAATACTTTGTTTATATCCAATCTCTGTCATCGAAATGTACAAGTCAAGTTATTTTTATCATTTCATTTTGTTTGTTTAACATATCAAGAACAAGAAAGAAAGTGGAATTAAATACAGATAACCTAATCAATGCAAGGTATAAATTTCATGTTTGTTATAATTTTATATTTTGTTTATTTTCATTGCGAGAAATTCTCAATTTTAACTTATTTACGATACAGCATAGTTTTGAATACTCTCTGTGAATGATAAGGAGTATCTAGAAGTCAGGGATAAAGAACTTTACCAAGGCACGTTTAAGTATAATTGTTGTAAGAGAGTGGACGTAATGAGTTGATAAATAGCAGCCCTTGAAGAAAAACAACAAAATAGGGTAATTTTGTCAAACGTCTTTTTGTTCACCTATGTGGAAGGTACAGTTTTATGTACATGTTGCTTTAAGTTTGTCGATTTATAATGAATTTATTATTTCTATTGGAAATGACTATTGCACCGAAAGCAGAAAATGTCAAGGTCACCTTCAAGGTCATAATGCTAAACTTAGAATTGCATTCAGGCGGCCACATGTTTAGAAAACACTTTGATAGTTAGATACCTGTAAAGATGTGATAAAAGAGAAAAAAGATGTGCAAGAAGTAAATTTTGTAAACATGCAAAATGTACCTGTATGTATAATGTGGGTTGAAGAGAATAGATTCTTAACTGTTATATCTGAATTTTCTATCAATAATAAGACTGCTTCCTATGATCGTTTCCTATGCAAATTTTGCATTGTGTAAAAGTATATACATGTACATGTAGATGGAAAAAAAGTGTGTAGAAATATGATAATGGAAAGTATAGGAGTAGAGAGTAGATGTACGATGTGATGTGCTAATTTTAGAATAACATTCCATTAAAATACATGTACAATTACACATGTATGTTTCAATTCTTTAATTTCTGATGTAGATACATGTATAAGCAAACATGGCAAGTATGTTGGTATGATCTTGTGTGATATCAAACCATGATTATAATTACTTGTATGTCTATAAGGGTAACCACTGCCATCTTCACAATATTAAGGTATTGCTTTACTACACCCTTTGATTTTTTTTGTATAGATTCAAAAGACAGGCTTATAGTGGCAACGTTTACTTAAACTATCAGTCATATGAAATGCTCATTTCAAAATGCATGTTGTACATCATTTATCTTATACTCAGTTATCAGAAAAAACAACACTGGATCCACATATTAACAAACATATTTGGTCAGATTGATCTGGAAGTAACCAAAATATACATAGTGTTGACTCGACTTTTCAATCCTTACAAAAATTGGTGCAGCCTATATGAGAACAATACCTTCTTATTGTGAACATGGACCACTACAAATAATAGAATTGTAAAATTCAACCATTTTAGTGATCTCAATTCTATGTGCTATTAAAACCTGTATCCATGATAAGTATTAATATAATACTAGTAGTAGTAGAATTTTTACAAGTGTATATAATCTAGAAAGAATTCATGCTTTGTTTGATTTTTTTCAAGCTCTCTTTTAATATGTTCTATGTGAAGTACAATGTACTTGTAAAGTCTCTGCTGCCATTCTTTTCTTTTCTTGTTAGCGTATGGTAAGAAAATATGTAGAATTTCATATGCAAGAGAAAAAAAGAATAACTAGTCGTAAGTGCCAATGAAAATTTAAGTGTATGTGTAAAGTTTTTTTTTTATAACAAAATTTTCTTGTCTTCATGGTTAAAATTGTCTGATGTGTAAAGGCAGTGAAGAAATCTCAAGAAAATGTCAGTGTTTGCCATTGTTAAGTGATTTGTAATTGAACCTTAAAAGGAATGTTTTATATGAATAAATAATGTACTAAAAAGTCAGAATTACTGTCTTTTTGTTAAGGAACAAAACATACAGGTGCAACCTATACCACATGAAATAAAAACATCTTTTGAGATTCTTGATGACATGTTATGATGAACAGGGACTCCAGAACATTTAGTTTTTGAGCTCCGTGCAGCAAAAATTTAACCTCGACCATATTTTTGTGTCGCCTGCGAAGCATAGCAACACTTGGGGATCACTTTGTCCGTCTGTCACACTTTGGGTGTAACAGCCCATAACTTTTGATTGGTAAGTGAAAGGGCTTTGATATTTCACATGTGTATTCCTTGTGACAAGACCTTCCTAAACATACCATAATTTTTGACCTAATGACCTTGACCTACTTATTTGACCTACTATTCAAAAAAATTAAGAATGGATATATCTTTTGATTGGTAAGTGTTAGGACCTTGATATTTCACACATGCAATCCTTGTGGCAAGACCTTTCTACACATACCATAATTTTTGACCTTGACCTAGATATTTGACCTACTTTTGAAAAAAGGATAAGATTCACTATATCTTTTGATTGGTAAATGATAGGACTTTGATATTTAACATGTGTACTCCTTGTGGCCAGACCTTTCTACACATACCATAATTTATTACCTTTTGACCTTGACCTAGCTGTTTCACCTTCTTTTCCAAGAAATTAAGGTTGTATATATATCTTTTAATTGGTAGGTGATAGGTCTTTATTATTTCTTATGATGAGACCTTTTTATTACCAATTTTTACGTAGTGACCTTGACCTAGATGATTAACACTCTTTTCTGAAAATTTGAGAATGACCCTATCTTTTAATTTGTAATTAAGAGGTCTGATACATGTATTTCAAATGAATTTCATTTGACAATACTTTTCTACTGATACCAATAATTTTGATCCACTTTCTAGAATAATAATCAAAATGCTTCGCAGGTGACACAAGCATTCCTTGGATTGCTATTTTATGAAAGTACAATGTACATGTATACTCAATTTATGACCAAAGTAATATTTGTCAATAAGCTTAAAATGTATCAAAGATGCAAAGTGTCGAGTTGCAAAACTTGAATGTAAGTATAAATATGCAGACTTACAATGTACATGAATTGTATAACTATATGTTCTTAACAGATGGGAAAAATTACTGGCATGTTTCAGGTTGATGCACATTCCTACGATTCAGAAACCATTTTCAATTAACAGAGTCCTATGGATTTGACCTTTCGATACCAAAGTTTAATGGGGATAAACCTTCAATCATGGGAAAATTTTTCTGGCAAGGTTCATGATGATAGGTGAAATACACATATTAAGATCCAGAAACCATTTTCAATCATCCAAGCCCTATGACCATGAAACTTTTGAACCCAAAATCAATAGGGGTTACCCTTGATTCATAGGAAACATTTCTGGTAAGTTTCATAATAATACGTACATGTAGGTGCAAAATACAGGCTCTAATATGGTCCAGAAACCATTTTTAGTCATGCGAGTCCTATGACCTTGACCTTATGATCCCAAAATTAATTGGGGTCATCCTTGATTCATGGTGAGCAAGTTTTTGAAGTTTCATTGCACTAGCATCTATCATAGTTGACTTATAGTCTGGAAACCAATTGTTGACGCCTGGCCGCCCAGATGCCTGCCCACCCGTCTCAAATCAAATTAAGAGCCGAGTTTTGCAACTCAGCTAAAAAGGTCAAAGTCAAAGATCCTGAAGTGAAACATTTTAGTGCAAAGAGAATGATCCTCTTGTAAGGAATATAGCAGTCATGTATGTGAAATATGAAAGCTCAATCAATATTATGTTGCAAAATATTGTGTTGCAAAAAGTTTGACAAGAAATAATCAGTAGATGATTAAATACAGATGAAAGCCAAATGCTCATAAACTGCATTTACATATACATGTACCTTAATAGATTAGCTGAAGATAATCGATTCAGCACAAGTGACCTTGAAAAACTTAAAAGACTTTTGATCAAGGACTGATGAATAAAGTCCTGGCGCTCATTCCAATTTTCACTTAGTGCAAAGTTGAGCAAAAGTTGTACACAAATGTACCTGTTCGCAGGATGATATCATAAAATAACACTGAAATACCATAAAAAGTTGTGATGTATTTAATATTATACAAAACTTCATAAATAACAAATCAAATCATAACAAATCATTGAAAGGGGTAGGGCCACGAGACCCCTAAATCGGCCCTTGATTTTTCTCTAGAAATAAATTTCATGGGGAATACTTGATATCTCTCATCAAAATACACGAATGTTCACCGCTTTTAATGAGAAGAAAAATATCACCAAACATGGTGCCATTTAACTGTAATGACATCATGAAGTGACGTCATTTTGACGTTATTGACAAAATATGGCGAAAATTGCTTGGAATTTTGTCTTTTGTGGAAGAATTCAATGTGGCCACATGCTTTAACTGAGATAAAACGTTTATGACAAAAGGATATAACAATAATCTTTCACATATAATTTTTTCATCCTAGTTAATGCATGCGGCCATTGCTAATTTTATAGAAATATGCAGTTTTTGCATCAATTTCGCGGAATATGACCAATTTTGGTGTTTTCAAAGAGCTAAAAGTTATTGATAAACGCAATGTTGACAAAAGATATTTTCGTGATTCAGTCGAGAACGTTTCAAAATGTCAAATCACAGTTAAAAATTCTATGAAGTACAATGTTCAAATTTAGGGCCAATATTGGGCTTCATGGCCCTACCCCTTTACTAAATTTCAGTTCTTGGTAATTATTCAGTTTCTACACAGCAATATCTACATAAGAGTCAATCATCTTCCTCGTCTGTGTCCTCTACTAAAACGTTGGACGGTCTGCTCGGGGGACGCTGGGAAGCTTCTGAACACGTTGATGCCTGAGACATACCAAAAAACATGGAACGAAACTGAAATCAAGACATAGATACAAAAGGTCATGTAAATAGGTGACAAGAGCTGAACTATCACTTTTATTCACTGTAAGAAAGGCAAACAACAACTTGTACTGGGAATGGACTTTAAAAATTTCTAGAGTCACCATGTGAATTTCTGAGTTCACTTTTCATTAAGATCAAGAATATGGAGACAGTTTCGTGAATTGCTGCAATCATATTATACATGTACATGTATATAAATAACCAAAGTAATTCCCTGAGATGAAACTGTTGAAAGGAACATTTTGTATTTCGCATATAAACACTTGTGACGTCACAATACATTAGATATACAGAAACATGCAGTGATGGCTGTTCTAATCTGCAAACTGAACCTGCGGTGACCTGAATTTTTAACATCAACTTTTTACCTAGATATATTATGCATAATATTGCTAATATTTGGGTCAAAACTTGTCTTTTTCCCATAGAAATCAATAGAAAACGGAAAATTTTTTTTGAACATTGTTCCCCCAGAGAAACGGAACGCTACTTATACTGGAGGTGTATATCCATGATACAAATTTTCTGGAAAATAGGGGTTCTGTATCTCCGGGGGGAACCCCAGAAACGAAAAACCAAAAAAGGAAGGGGGTGCATTTGTCATAGAATCGATCTTTAAGATCATTGAATATGGAAAATTTGACAATTTTTCCTCCTTAATCCATCAAAAAATGTGTTCTAAATACGATTGAATGAAATTTACAACAATTAGTGACGAAATAAGCAGGAGCAATGTGGATTTCTCCGCTAATGTGTATTTCTTGCTAAAAAGCTTCTATTATAGCCTTTACATACAAAATAAGACCGTATTTTGATTTCCGGATTTCATTATTTACCGATTAAAGGAAATAAAACTTTTGAAATGTACTTCTGATATACAATGTAGATGTTTTTGATATCTTTTGGTTAATATTTATTCATTTCAGGCAAAATATTCTAAAATTTCTACGTTTATGGTCGAAATTATCAGTTTTATTACCCGAGTACCCCCTACCTCTTTGGACCTTCATTTTAGAATCTTGGGAGTATTTCATCGAAAAGTAAAACGTACAAAAAGTCTTCAAATACATTTTATTTCAATAATGATTATCTTTCGTCTGCATATGTACTGTCATGTGGAAGAAATACGGCACGAGATTTAGAGCTAAAACGGCCCTTATCTTATCAACTCCTTAAGACTCTTATTCTCTATGTGAATTTCTGAGTTCACTTTCCATTGAGTATTTTGAATATGGTGACAACTCTGACATACGTGTACATACCCTTTTCTTGGGAGGAGTACCAGGAACAGGCTCTTCTTCATCCTCCTCCATCACTACGTCTCCTATACTCAAATCTGACGGCTGAAAATGGATTAGAGAATTTGAGAGTAAAAATTTCATTATGTTAACAAATGGTAAATACTTCTAGAAGGTAAATCTTCACATTTTTAGATTGACAGCAGAATCAGGGTGGCCACAGATTTTGATAAATGAAATTCCCTGAAAATTCCATGATTTTCTCTGACTCGTACATGATTTTCCCTGATAAAATGTGCACAAATACTAGTCTATTTTACACTGTTTTATATTCAAATATGTAATTAAAGTTCCTTTTCTGTACTCATACATGCCAGATTTTTTTTTCAGCCATTCTGGGACATTGATGAAAATTTTCCGAGACAAATGACAAAATTCACATGACAAGGACTCCTCGTTTTATTTTCCGGGTGGGTCCAATAAGTTGGTCTTAAATTATGACACATAACGCTTGTGTTCGGAGGAGTGGAAACGACATTTTACAGCATTAAAAATCGAAAGATTTAGGTTAGCATTAATTAAAGCATTTCTTAGTTGTATGTAATGTACCTGCGGTTATTCAAGTTAGCTTACGTATGTTTCTGTAGCGGTTGTTGGTGGAGACTGGTCTTTTAATTTAATTGTCAGCGATACATGGCATCTTCGCGAGCCATTGCTACTTCAGAGCGTATTTATATAAATCTATTAACTGGAAGAGGGGCACGTGGCTACATGAGTTGTCAACGGGTACAACTGTTTGACATTATCTTTAAAAAATATTTACAATGCGTGAATAATGTCTGGATGTAAGCATATTCTATTGACGCCTATCTTTTATTTTATCTGAAAAAAAGTCTCGTCGGTGTAAAATCATAGCGGGAACAACCAATCGGCCTAAGAATAAAAACGTGTAAGCTAACAGTAATCACTTTAAAAACATGTTTTCACACCTATAATCTCAGGTACATTGTTTGTACACCGTAAGTTAGGTCCCTTGATCAGCTGTTTTGCCAACAATTACGTGACTCTCTTTGAATGATGAAAGAAAAACAGTGTAATCAAAGATAATGAAGCTCACCTCGCAGCAGCAAAGTTCAATTTAAACATATCTCTAAGTACATGCATATTAAGAAATTATCATATTACATGTAGCACTTATACTTTAATCAATATTGGCCTTTAAAGGCAAAATCACTCAAGTGGATAAAGTAGGTCAAGGTCATTTTATGCAAGTTTGATCAAAGATTCATCCAATATGCAAGTTTGGTACATGTAGCTCTTATACTTGCTCAAAATTGGCCTTTAAAGGCAAAATCACTCAAACGGAAACAGTAGATCAGACGCTGCATCCGATGCATGGGTTCACCTCAGCATCCAGTGATTTTTTTCAGTAATTTGGGAATGGGGTCGGGGCCCGTGCAATTGGGAAAAATTACGACGTTTGGGAATATTTTGGGAAGTACCAATATAAAAGTAAAATGACAGTTTATACAATCAAAAGTTCAAAATTGAATATTTAATCAAATAATTTCATTTCAAATATGATTTAATTTCTTATGCTTACAACAATATGGCAAATAATTAGTAGATTTGCTACTTTTGAACCAGTACATTTCACTAATTTTGGTGATAATTCCATCTATATGTCATTGGGAAATTTTAGAGCCACAATTGGGAAAAAAAGATACTATTTTTCATTGGGAATGGGGCCGAATAACGGCCCCAAAAAGGGGCAAAAAAAATCCCTGGCATCCCAAGATGAATCACTTGTGTAAGTTTGGTTACTGTAGCATCAGTACTTTGTCGGATACTGAGCTATCCCAAAAACTTTAACCAGACATTGACAAAGTCATTCAACCAGAAAATGTAAGTCAGATGCAGCATCCAATGCATGGGTTCACCTCAGTATCCAAAGATGAATCACTTGTGCAAGTTTGGTTACTGTAGCATCAGTACTTTGTCAGATACTGAGCTACCCCAAAAACTTTAACCAGACATTGACAAAGTCATTCAACCAGAAAATGTAAGTCAGATGCAGCATCCAATGCATGGGTTCACCTCAGTATCCAAAGATGAATCACTTGTGCAAGTTTGGTTGCCGTATCATCAGTATTTTGTCAGATACTGAGTTACCCAAAAAACTTTAACCGGACGGGGACAGGGACACCGGGGTTATAATAGCATAAGCTCATCTCAACTTCGTCGAGGTGAGCTAAAAATGACTTTGCACTGAAATACGGGACATTTCAGGTTAAATTTTAATTTTACGGGAATTTCTGTGTCCTGGCGGGACAGATTTTTTAGGTGTGATTTTCCGGGATATTTCTGTCCCGCAGGGACATCTGGCATGTATGTGTACTTACTAATTTCTAGAAAATTGTACTTAACTTTGCACCCAAAGTGTCCATTGGCGAGCGAAGTGAACCAGAATTTTTTTTTATCAGCAATAAATTATAAATTATTTCTTTGTCCAAATATATATTGTCAATTCCATCAGGTGCTTGTTATTTTTTAAACATTGAATGAATTAAATTCCCTGATTTTTGCCTGATTTTCATGAAATTTTCAAATTCTCTCATTTTCCCTGCAGGGAATTTTTATTCAGCATTTTCCCTGTTTTCCAGAGTCCATGGCCACCCTGAGAATTCTACATCCACTTCTGATTCTTATATACAGTATCTAACAACTTCCCTTTCAGGGCATCTGTTTGTTATAATAAATAAATTTCAACTTTTTAAGGTGCTGCTAGATGCTTCAGATTAGGTAGAGAATTCAAAACTAGAATTACGGAATGTCAAGCATGCAAATCTATATCAATTCAGTACCTTTGAGATCATTTTGTGTAGGCTGCTTGGAGTACTGTGATAGAACATGTTCATATAACTACATGTATTCATGACAGTCCAAGACCACAATTTTTGACGTTATTTCTTGCTGTGATGTAAGAGACCTGATATGTCACATCAGTATAAAGAAGTTACGTTCAGTATTTTAAAAGAAGTTGGGTCTATGCAAGTTTAAAATATATGTCTACTGTGGTAATATGAAAACAGTTTATAATGTTAAGCTACCACAAGGACTTCTAAAGTATGTCAAGCATGCAAATTACTGTATGTGTACTTATTTTAGCGAGATTCATATTCTAGCAGAGTTAGCACTGCTAAGGCTGTGCTAATTCAATAATACGCTAAATCATGAATTTCTTCTAGATTGATGTGGAAAATAAGTCAAAGCGCTAATTCATGATTACACTAATATGTAAATTTACCCAATTCTGCTCTGTTTCCGCTAAAATTTCGTTGCACTAAAATAAGTACATGTACAGTACATTCTTATCTATAGTAATATCTTCAAACTCTTTTGTGTAAGCTACAGCTATTGGCCAACATGGAATATGCATCTCTGACAATGACCTACAATGCTACACTGTCTCACCTTATAAAGACTCTGATTTGGTATGGCTGGGCTGACGTTACTGTTCGAGGTCGAAGGTTGAGGCGATGACCTTGAGACATCCCTTGCTAATTCCCTTTCTCCAAAAGATAGTCTGGAGTTTGTGGTGCTGAACGGCTGAGATGAATTTCCCTCCTCTTCATTACAATCACTATTTATAGCGTTATTTGACCTCTGACCTACAGTTCTTTTACTATTTGTAGAGTTTGTTTTGTCGTTAATTCTGGCGATGTTTGGCACTGTAATTTCATCATTAAAATCCTCGTCCATAAGATCGTCATATGCGTTTGATACTCGATCATTCCTAGTGGATTCCGTCCTGTAACAGTAATTTTAACGGTAAAGATATAAACAATTTGATTTTTTAAAATTATTTGATACAAGAATTAACTATGAAATAAGAACATAAACTAGACCCTTTGTAATGAAGCCTGCTGCCTATAAATGTTAAATTTTTACGTGTCAAATTACAGCAGATTTTATGGAAGAAGTTTTCAATTGGATCAATACTGTTTGTTTAGACTATGACTATACTTGTAACATTACAGATGTGATTTTTGGAAAATTTGGCAAAAGATATAAAACATTTAATTTAATAATTTGTCTTGTTAAAAAATATATGTATCAACAAACAAGAGCCCCAGGGCGCACAACGCTCACCTGATACCCATGCACGCTCTAATTGACATACTGACATTGAATACTGATAGTGCCAGTACCAGGATTTTAGCCCACAACCTTTCTAACAAGATTTTTGCCGGATGCAGACAAGTTTTTTTTTCAGACAACCTTTAAAAGTACAAACAAGAAAATAGTCACATTTCAAAACAACAACTTTTTCACTGATTTGAAAAGATGGATTATGCGATCCAAAGTCAAATGCCCAGCTAGTATAGTTTGATTATGCAACATCAAAAATAAAATCATTTTGTAAAATTCCACATTAATGTGCAACAGAAACAGAATAAAACAATGAAATGATTTCATAATTAAGTTTATTTAAAATTGAACACCAAACCTTTCATTATTAATAGCTAGTATGCCAGAAAATAACAAAGCCTGTGTTTGTGAAACACGAATGCCCCGCGGTGGCATCTTTGTTGGTATAAACACCATTTTCTGTTAAGTATGTGAGAGGTCAGGGTCAGAGTAATGTTGGTATCAATGGAAAGATCTTGTCACAAAGAATACACATGTACAATATGAAAGCCCTATCACTAACCATTCAAAAGTTATGCCCAATGTTAAAGTTTTTGAAAAGTAGGTCAAAGGTCAAGGTCACGAGGTCAAAAATTTTGGTATCAATGGAAAGGTATTGTCACAAGGAATACACATGTGAAATATGAAAGCTCTATCACCTTCCATTCAAAAGTTATGCCCAATGTAAAGTTTTTCGGACAAACAGACAGACGGACAGGCCAAAAACTATATGCCCCCGTATCTTTGATTCCGGAAGCATAAAAAACAAAGACTTTTCGGTTTTGCCTTTATTCATATTAAATTATACAGAAATCTATGAATGAGAGCTTTTGAATAGTATTGATTTCATCTTAATACATGTAATGTACAGTCAAAATCGTGTTAATCCAATTAACACAGACAAGTTGTTAGCAGACAATATTAATTCAAGTGAGTTGTGCAGAAATTGAGCCAATTTATTTTCCAAACAGCAGTGTACGGTGTATCAAACCTCATGACCCAGTGAAGCCACTTGGACAAATTATTTTCGGTAAATATGCTGAAATGCGGTGCTTGGAAATGTATTTTTAGCATATTGAATCAATAGTCGTGATAAATTTAACTTCGAACTTGATCTTGTCTTTTATGCAATCTACAGATAGGTTTGAAAATATGCAAAATTCGGAACATTTTCGATGAGGACGCAGAGTTCCTGTAAAAAAAAGTGAAATTTGCGAAAAAAGGACATGCATGACCCCCCCTTTTTCTTTACATTTTTATGCGTGCCAAAGATTCGCAATCAAAAAAGACCAATTTTACAGACTTCCGGGCATTTCAAGTCAGTCAAAATTTTTAATGTGCACCTTTTTATTTCCTGTAGTTACCCCTACTAAAGGGGCAAGGAGGTATTGAACCAATCAAATCTGTAACACAAGATATATGGCGACTATGTTTACCATAGATACAGAAATAAGACAGAGAAAATAATCATTAAATAGGGAAATTGTTCTGAAATATGCATGTATGAAAAAAAAGCAATCCAAGGAATGCTTGTGTCGCCTGCGTAGCGGATTTTTTTTTATTGAAATTAGGTCAAATATCAAGGGCAAGGTCACTAGGTTAAAAATTATGGAATGTTTAGAAAGGTCTTTTCATAAGGAATACAAATGTGAAATATCAAAGCCCTATCACTTACCACTCAAAAGATATAGCAAATCATAGATTTGTTGAAAAGTAGGTCAAATATATAGGGCAAGTGCACGAGGTAAAACATAGGTAATCACAGATTACGAAGCTAACCTCGTGACAGCAAAATTCAATTCAAACATATTTCTTAGTACATGTATATTGGCTTTTAAAGGCAAAACCACTCAAGCAGAAAAAGTAGGTCAAGGTCATTTTATGAAAGTTTGATCAAAGATACATCCAATATGCAAGTTTGGTACATGTAGCAGTTATACTTTGCTCAATATTGGCTTTATAGAGCAAAATCACTCAAGCGGAAAAAGTAGGTCAAGGTCATTTTATGAAAGATTGATCAAAGATACATCCAATATGCAAGTTTGGTACATGTATCACTTATACTCTGCTCAATATTGGCTTTTAAAAGCGAAATCACTCAAATGGAAAAAGTAGGTCAGATGCTGCATCCGATGCATGGGTCCATCTCGGCATCCAAAGATGAATCACTTGTGCAAGTTTGGTTACTGTAGCATTAGTACTTTGTCAGATACTGAGCTACCCCAAACTTCTTATCCAAATCACTCAAGCGGAAAATGTAGGTCAGATGCTGCATCCCATGCATGGGTTCACCTCAGCATCCAAAGATGAATCACTTGTGCAAGTTTGGTTACTGTAGCATCAGTACTTTTTCAGATACTGAGCTACCCCAAACTTCTTAACCAAATCACTCAAGCGGAAAATGTAGGTCAGATGCTGCATCCGATGCATGGGTTTACCTCAGCATCCAAAAATGAATCACTTGTGCAAGTTTGGTTACTGTAGCATCAGTACTTTGTCAGATACTGAGCTACCCCAAACTTCTTAACCAAGTCACTCAAGCGGAAAATGTAGGTCAGATGCTGCATACGATGCATGGGTTCACCTCAGCATCCAAAGATGAATCACTTGTGCCAGTTTGGTTACTGTAGCATTAGTACTTTGTCAGATACTGAGCTACCCCAAACTTCTTAACCGGACGCGGACGTGTGGGGTTATAGCATAAGCTCACTCAACTTCGTCGAGGTGAGCTAAAAATGATGGTATGTGAAGAAAGGTCTTGTCACATGGAATGCACATGTGAAATATCAAAGCCTATCACTCAGCAATCAAAAGAAATAGCCAATCTAAGATTTTTTGAAAAGTAGGTCAAATATCTAGGTCTTGGTCATGAGGTCAAAAGTTATGATATGTGTAGAAAGGCCTTGTCACAAGAAGGAATACACATATGAAATATCAAAGCTCTATCACTTACCAATCAAAAGATATAGCAAATCTTAATTTTTTTGAAAAGTAGGTCAAATATCAAGGTCAAGGTCATGAGGTCAAAATTATGGTATGTGTAGAAAGGTATTGTCAAAAGGAATACACAAGAGAAATATCAAAGCCCTATCACTTGCCAATCAATAGATATAGCCAATCTTGGTTTTATTTTAAAAAGTAGGTCAAATATCTAGGTCAAGGTCATAAGGTTAAAAAATATAGTATGTGAAAAAAGGGCTTGTCACAAGAAATACACATGTGAAATATCAAAGCCCTATCACTTACCAATCAAAAGATATAGCCAATCTTAGATTTTTTGAAAAGTAGGTCAAATATCTAGGTCAAGGTCACGAGGTCAAAAAATATGGTTTGCGTAGAAAGGTCTTGTCACAAAGATTACACATGTGAAATATCAAAGCCCTATCACTTGCCAATCAAGAGATATAGCCAATATTAGATTTTATAAAAGTAGGTCAAATATCTAGATCAAGGTCACAAGGTCAAACATTATATGTGTAGAAAGGTCTAATCACAAGGAATACACATGTGAAATATCAAAATCCTATCACTAATCAATCAAGAGATAAAGCCAATATTAGATTTTTAGAAAAGTAGGTCAAATATCTAGGTCAAGGTCACAAGGTCAAAAATTATGATATGTGTATAAAGGTCTTGTCACAAGGAATACACATGTGAAATATCAAAGCCCTATCACTTACCAATCAAAAGTTATGGGGTGTGACACCCAAGTGTGACAGACAGACGGAGGGACGGATGGACGGACAGACGAACAACGGACAAAGTGATCCCTAAGTGTCGCTGTGCTTCGCAGGCGACACAAAAAGTCAACATCTTAAAAATAAATTCAGAGTATATTTGATAGCGTATGTGGCCAAGTTAATTCGAAGTATGAAAATAAGTACACAAAGCCAAACTAGCTATAGCTTGTCTTATTTAAAAAATCATTAAAAATCTAAAAGTTGATATTTTGACAAAATTCTTTCACAGTTTCATTTCTAGCGATAAATATAAAAATAAAAAGAAAAAAAAAAACTGGAAAAGGGAAAAAAAAATTGTTGGGGTCCCGCCAGGGTTTGAAGCTACTCCCCATGGGTCCATTTGGCATGGAAAACATACATTATACCTATGTACAATCTTAAAAAATATTCCTTAAAAATCCAAAAGTGGATATCTTGACAAAATTCTTTCACTTGTAGGGTACCATGCATGAGTACCTCATAACTACAAATTGTCATGACAATCTGATGAGTGGTTATAGAAAAGAAGCAGAAAATGTATGAAAATCAACCCCCCCCCTTCCTTTTTACATAAGAAAAAAATTCATAAAAAATCAAAAAAATAAATTTTAAGTGCAAGTCTATGAGAAAACCATGCAGATAGCTATACAAGCAAGGTCTTCAATTTCCATTTCTTTCATCATAAATATTTACTACAATGACTTTTAGAAATTTTTATGACGAAAAAATCAAATTCTTGTAAGTAGTTGGCATGCAGCGCCACCTATTGGTAGAATAGCCTAATACATGTGAAAATCAAGCTGAAATTGTCATATTTTGTCAACAAAAATTCCATTTGCAGTACAGAAAAACTCCAAAGACTATAAGTGAATTGGTTAGTACCAGATAAAAGCTTCATGAGCAATACTAAAGAAATTGAAAAATTCGCAATTTTCAAAGAGAGATAACTCTTACAAGTTGGTTAGTTTCTAAAAATAGAAATTTAATGTAATAAATAAACAGTTATAAATACCGATACAACGCCTAAAAAGGAAAAATTGTGTTTTTGATCTAAAGGGCATTTCTAAGAGAATTATCCATCAAATGGAATGTCTCGGCATTCAATGTATGTATGCGGTATAGGGCAATCAAGAACATGGAAATTTGACCCCGTGAAGGCACATTTTTTGCACACAACTTTGCTGAAACTAGGTCAAAGTTCAAGGTCATGGTTATTACTTGACCTAAATCTCAAGGTCTTACAACATAGATCATAACTGCCAAATATGAAGTCTCTATCTCATATAAATCAGAAAATATAGAGCTAATTTACGGAAATTGGTAACTTTGCGGACTAATATTTTAGTCCTCAATTTGACATACCATTAATAAAATATAAATACCAAGGTCATATAATTGCCTCAAGGATAGGACCTTTCCATATTCATCATGCATGTATATTATGAAAACACCATAGCATAAGAATCCAAAGATATTAATCAAATCAAAGCAGTAAATTGACCATTCTAATCGTATACCATAATGAAGCAACATAAAGATGAAAAAAAAACAGCAATATTTTAATATTTTAAACAAAGCTTTTAATAAAGACATATACAGATTTCAGATATTGAATCAACCATGTAAACAACTAGAGATTTTTAGGAACATACAAATATATTGCCTGCATACATGTAGTATTTACCTGTACATTCAGGTCAAGGTCATATGGTTAAAAACCATTGATACTCAGTTAAGTCCTTGTCACTAGGAATACTAATTTGAAATATTTTCATGAATATCTTGTCACTATCAGATAAAAAATAATGCTCAATTTTATATTTCTTGGGCCAGTTCAAGATCACAAGAAAACCTGTAAGACTAAGGAATGTTTCCTGAAATTGATATTGAGTAGCTTTCAGAAATTATCATGAGTGGTGATTCTTTAAATATATTTTTGGCATTCATAAGTTTGACCAATAAACTTACAGTGAACATGTAGACTTTTATGTCAAAAACTGAAAAACCAACATCGATTAAATTTCTGTTAGAAAGAGGTAACATTTTTAGTATTTTTTGTATCCTAAATCAAATGACTTGACCTTTCATGAATGACCTTGGGTCACCTTGGTACAACAGCTTTCCTACTGTAAAGCATGTTGAAGTATTATGATACAAAATGAAGATTATGCATGACATAACACTCTCCTATCCTTATGGGGCTAGCTAATAAGTATAGCTAATAATAATAGTATAATTCTATTCTCCTTTACCATGTTTAAGAGTTATTTCAAAATCCAGTAACATTTTGACATATGATACATGTAGTAACAAATGAAAATTCAAATTTTCTTTGCTCCTTTTCATTGTCTGTATAATCACTATCTACTTGTGCTTCAGTATCTAATTTTGATTAATTATCTTACACACTTCCTTTGTAAAATTCAAAACAAGTACTTGTAAAGACAGTGCAATACATTCATAACTTCTGTTCTTGCTTGACATGTAATACTGATCTTGTGCTGTAAATCTGAATATTTTCAAATGATGCAAGATTTCAAGTAAGGCATGTTCTTGTTGTATCATTCATTTCCATAGCTAGGCTGAAGATGTTGTGGTGATCTAAAAATAGATAAATATATACATACTTTAAGTTTATTACAATACATTTGAGTAGCCTGAATTATATTACTATCAGAACAGAAGATTCACGTCTATGATTTTGAGAAATTATAAAAGAAATTGAGATTTGCCAATGTGTTTTATTTGTAATAATTAAACAGTTTAGTATATGTGTGTGTTCATAAATAAAAGTGAAAGTACATATGCAAAGGCTTAAATAAATAATTTTGCAGAACTTCTAATCTTGCGGTATTTTGCTCTAGGTGTTTTTTTTTAAGTTGGTAGAGTTTAGCAAGGATCTAAAATTGAAATTGTGTCATATATATACATGTATGTACATATATATATATGAGGTGTCATTAAAATCAGTATGGTATTCTGAAGATTATGGGAATATTCTTCATGTAACATAACTGTTACTGTACATTGTATAAACATGATAAATACTATGATAGGCTTGTATTATATTGTATGAAGCAAAGTGTGCACATAAAAGGATGACGTAATGAAGATTACTGTTTATTGTCACCAAAAGGCTGATCCTTCATATACATGTCATGCATACATGTATGCCACTCTAGTTGCAGACCAATTAACATGATTGAAAATACCTGCTGAATATATACCTTGCGAAATTGGGTATAATTGTTGAATGTCCTCAAATTCTTTCAACCCACTCTTTCAGTAAGCTGCAAGTGCAGAATAGGCTGCTGGTATGTAACTTCAAAGCTGAAATAAGACAGATGGGATACAGTAAAATAATTTAATTTTTGTTAGTCTCAAACTTTCAATGACAGTCATACAATCATGTGCTATCTACATGTATATAGATGTTCAGATAATGTGTTAAATCTGCCCTAAAAATTCAAAATTTCAAAATGCTTAATTTCAGTAAATTCATTTTTATCCCAACCAAATTTATTTAAATAGGTAAGACAGTGAACAAGAAATAATCAGGTGATTTCAGGCCTAAATCAATTGAGTCCTTATCTGAACAGTTCCTTACATATAATTTTGGCAAGATGTTTCCTTAACACTTCTCTGGCATCAA
Organism: Pinctada imbricata; assembly: GCA_033119305.1. Lineage (NCBI taxonomy): Eukaryota > Metazoa > Mollusca > Bivalvia > Pterioida > Pteriidae > Pinctada > Pinctada imbricata. The sequence goes on from VSWD01000013.1 coordinate 32,116,525, forward strand.
AACAATCATTATATGCTAGAAGTTTTATAAAAGTGTTATATAAATGTACATAATATAATAGGCTATTTATATTTTTCTTATTATTGCATTCAACTTGACCTTTATGCTCACTAAGACCTAACATCACAATATTTGACATTATTTCATTCTGTGACAATGGTGGGGACGAAAGGGGGGATGTCCAGTTTTGACATACGTGTTTATAGATATAAATGCAAGTTTAGCCATATGTAAAATGAAACTGGTCTATGGGACATGTCCAGAAAAATTTGGACCTGTTTGATGCATGTGTTCATCCTCAACTATTTCTAAATAACTATTAGTTTGCTTTAGCATGATTAGGTGAAAAAAATCATAGTTTGTGATCGACAAATCAGATCTGTCAACAGATTAACACATTAAACTAAATTAAAAATACATGTAAATGAATATTTATTTAAATTCGGTACATTTTTTCAACTATGTCAGAACACAAGCTCGAGTAAAGGTTTTGACCGACTAACTTTAAAAGAACATATATAAGACATTATATGTATTTAAACTATAAACATGTATAAGGCTACCTAGAGAGAAGATGTGCATTCCACACACATTAGAGATGTGACGATAGTTGCCGACTTTCTATTGGTAAAACCCCTTCAATTTTTGATAATTGATACTTAAAAATTGACAATAGATTGTCTATCAGAAATAAAAGTAACTACAACATGTACAATCTAAATTGTTGAAATTAAAAGCTAGCAAAATGACATCATACTTAGTCAACAAAAATTACTGAATTGTTGCATTTCTGCTCATTTGCAGTTCTAATATACTGTATGTGTAAAAGTATGTTAAAAAGGCTACATCTAGGTATTTCACCAGTTCACGGGTCTTGAACAACATTTTCAATTTGGATTCCGATAATAAATCAATAATAAGTTTCAAAAAGTGTCCCGATAATGGATAGTAAAATTAGTCCAATTGCTCATCACAAACACATGTACGTGTCATTCCGTACTCACGGTATACTGATGCGGTGATGGATCTTGTACAAATGGAACCCTCCCTTCCCCGAATCAATGCCTAGAAACCCCTTAAATCATAGTCAAATGGCATGCCAAGCATTGATCAATATACCATGACATTATATTCATATAAAATTATGCTGGCAAGTATCACGTCAATATGACTGTACTGCCTATATATACTTAGTAACCCATTGTGAAGTACAGCAAATTTACAAAGGTAAACTGAACCTGACAAAAAAATAGAATTTTAAAATACATAATTTCATTCAAAAGACTAGTTTAATAAATTTACATACCTGCGGCAAAGCTCCATGCTCCATAATGCAAACAAGTACAACAGGTTCTACTTTCTCTTTCAAAATGTAAACATTTGCGGTTCTTTACATGATTCTTCAGTGGGGTCCGTGATCTAGACCTTTTGAAACTCCAGAATAATGAATACAATATGTCCTCAAGGGTCTTCAGAATATAATTCAGCTTAAATGACCAGGAAAAACGCAAAAAATGCAGCTGTGACTGTTCTTCGTCTTTGGTGGGAAAATCCCGGATTTATCAAAGCTCGATCCCGATTATTTTTTCGCCTTTGAATTGAATGGCAAATTATTTTTCGTCTATAAAACCGGTAATATATATTTGCCAAGAAATTCCAGTTGATGGAATAATCCATGGGAGGTGCTTTATCCAAGCAACATAGAAATTAAAGATATTAAGCGTTGTATGGGCTTTTATTTCTGTTTAACTGTTTTAACCCTATTCTCTAAATACTGGGGTAGACACTAATGTAGGGGATAAATTTGAAAAAGTCATATAAAATCTGTTCAGAATCTTGTTATTCTTTAAAGTTTTGGTCGCTTCTACAATGTTTCTTTTCATATTTTACTAAAATTCAGGGCTAGATTTTCCGACTCTTTCAGCACTCCAAACCCCTGATCCATAGCTTTTGCCAATATTTCCCGAATGGTCGATTGAATGGAAATTTCCTTTTTAATACATACTATCTTGTCCCTTCCAAGTATTATGAGCGGGTTTTGGAGTTAAAATTTGAAAATAGCTTGTATAGAAAAATAGCGATTCTGCATGGTTTTCTCGTAGACTTGCACTTAAGCATAAAATACATATCAAAGCATTAAGTAAGTTAAATATGATAAATATGTAGTAAATGAGTGTGTAAAATCATACACTTATTGAGTTATTTAAAGAAATAGTGCAAAAATGTGCATTTCTGACAAAGTCCGAAAAGACGTCAAAAACGCGTCAAAAATTTGACTTCGAAGTGGAACCAAAAATAACAACACTTCTTAAGACATCTCTCTAGATCATCCTGATGCTTTCGGTTTGTCGATACATGCTTCGGTTCTGAAGAAGAAGTTTGTCAAAGGAGGGTACCCCCCGTGACCTACTTTTGGCTGTGGTGGCGCCACCTGTTGACAGATCCGGACGAAAAACAACAACACTTGTAGGGGACCATGAGTACTTCATACCTACCAAGTTTCATCAAAATCCCTTCAGCCGTTCTGGAGAAGAAGTTTAAAATGTCAAAAGTTTACGACGACGACGACGACGGACGACGGACGCAACACTATGACAATAGCTCACTTGAGCCTATGGCTCAGGTGAGCTAAAAATGAATTATAACCTACCACATATCACAGGAGTAAAGCAGTATATAAAACGTTATATTGAAATGGATTATTACATACTGAAGAAAAATATGAAAATTGAGAAATTTCATGAGAAATGGGGAAATTTTGCATCAATGCCAATACAATTTAATTAATCATTATCTTAACCATTATCTACAAAAATATGCAATTTTATATGCTTGTTCTCATAAAAATATCTATACTTGCATCTATGTGTGTGAAAGGTATGAATGTCTTGTAATGCCTACATATGTTGCTATATATGTCAGAAAATGTAATAAAAAAAAAAAAAAAAAAAAGCCTGCTGCCTATGATTTGGTCTCAAGCTAGCATATGTGGTACTTTTTATCATTCATCAGATACATGTATCTAGAAAGCTGAGTACGAGACTTGACATTTTGCTAACATCATAACATGGCCTTTTATATATCAACTTCAAGTTAAAAATTTCCAAAAGTAGGTCAAATTCAAACTGGCCAAGGTCACAAGGTAAATAGTTCTAGTATCCATGGAATGGTCTCACTACAAGAAATGCAGTAGTGGAATATGGAAACCCTTTCACCTTTTCATTATTCTAGCCTTCATATTTCTATTGACAACTTTCAGAAGGATTAGGCATGGACCATCGTGTTTATAGTCGGGATGTGATCATTAGCCACATCTCGTAACATGGCAGTAACTTTTGACTCTGTGTCCTCGGCTGGTAGCTCAGCCATGCCATAGATTTTGATGTTAGAAAGGACGAATGTTACATTAATTGGCAGGATAATTTATATTCTAATGCACTCCGTTTGAAACGCGCATTCTGATTGGCCAAGCGATTAAAAAACTGCAAGGGGATTCACATTTCACTGCAGTTTCTGCTATGACGTCATGCGTTGCTATGACGACTTCGTTAAAAGCAGACGTTTTATAGCTTCTTACTGACCAAAGCATTAGAATAGGGTTACCATACTGATGTTTTACAAAAACTGACAGGGTATCGGTGAATCCCCTGTCAGAAATATCCGGTCAGAAAACTCATTTCTGACAGGGGATTCACCGATACCCTGTCAGTTTTTGTAAAACACACGCATGGTAACCCCTAATTCAGTCTCTCTCAAAGGTCAGACTTAAAGCAAAAGGTGTTTCTAATTGTCCAATGGTCAGAGGATGATACAAGTAACCACTGTTTGAAACTGGACAACTTGATGCAATTAATTGATAGAATGACAGTAAAAGGGGGAGGGGGGGGTCTAGAAACTGTAACCACTGATGTTCCATTCTTGCAAATGCACCTTGGCAAAAGTTAATCAATATCTTCTCTACAGATTTAGGGCCTAAGGCTAAAAGAAACTGATAAGAATCAGAGAAATCATTCGATTTGGAGAATAATAAGATTTTCTATTTTCAATGCACAAAATTTGCATATGTTTTTAAAAGTGCTAATTATTTTTAAAGGATCAAATGTTTCCATGACTGTGTGGCAGAAATTTAAAATAGAAAGTAGAATTTGCTTGACTTTAAACCATAATTTCAGTGATTACACGACTTTTACATGTATTTCAATTCCTAGTTTTACACTTTAAGGTAATTTGGTCCAGTGGTTTTTAGATTTAACAAACTAAGGGCTATTTCATCAGACATTGTATCAGCACTGGCTTACATACCATGAGTTATGTTGCGTAGTTTTACTGGTGCTAGCTTTTGTATGATTATGAGACGTTGTATCAGCACCTGCTTTATTACATACCGTGAGTTATGTTGCGTAGTTCTATTGGTGCTAGCTTTTGTATGATTATGAGATGTCGTATCAGCACCAGCTTTATTACATAACGTGAGTTATGTTGCGTAGTTTTACTGGTGCTAGCTTTTGTATGATTATGAGACGTCGTATCGGCACCAGCTTTATTACATACCGTGAGTTATGTTGCGTAGTTTTATTGGTGCTAGCCTTTGTATGATTATGAGATGTCGTATCGGCACCAGCTTTATTACATAACGTGAGTTATGTTGCGTAGTTTTACTGGTGCTAGCCTTTGTATGATTATGAGACGTCGTATTGACACCAGCTTTATTACATACCGTGAGTTATATTGCATAGTTTTATTGGTGCTAGCTTTTATATGATTATGAGATGTCGTATCGGCAACTGCTTTATTACATACCGTGAGTTATGTTGCGTAGTTTTATTGGTGCTAGCCTTTGTATGATTATGAGATGTCGTATCGGCACCAGCTTTATTACATACCGTGAGTTATGTTGCGTAGTTTTACTGGTGCTAGCCTTTGTATGATTATGAGACGTCGTATCGGCACCAGCTTTATTACATAACGTGAGTTATGTTGCGTAGTTTTACTGGTGCTAGCCTTTGTATGATTATGAGACGTTGTATCAGCACCTGCTTTATTACATACCGTGAGTTATGTTGCGTAGTTCTATTGGTGCTAGCTTTTGTATGATTATGAGATGTCGTATCAGCACCAGCTTTATTACATACTGTGAGTTATGTTGCGTAGTTTTATTGGTGCTAGCTTTTGTATGATTATGAGACTCGTATCGGCACCAGCTTTATTACATACCGTGAGTTATGTTGCGTAGTTTTACTGGTGCTTGCTTTTGTATGATTATGAGACGTCATATCGGCACCAGCTTTATTACATACCATGAGTTATGTTGCGTAGTTTTACTGGTGCTAGCTTTTGTATGATTATGAGACGTCGTATCGGCACCAGCTTTATTACATAACGTGAGTTATGTTGCGTAGTTTTATTGGTGCTAGCCTTTGTATGATTATGAGATGTCGTATCGGCACCAGCTTTATTACATACCTTGAGTTATGTTGCGTAGTTTTATTGGTGCTAGATTTTGTATGATTATGAGACGTCATATCGGCACCAGCTTTATTACATACCGTGAGTTATGTTGCGTAGTTTTACTGGTGCTAGCCTTTGTATGATTATGAGACGTCGTATCGGCACCAGCTTTATTACATACCGTGAGTTATGTTGCGTAGTTTTATTGGTGCTAGCCTTTGTATGATTATGAGACTCGTATCGGCACCAGCTTTATTACATACCATGAGTTATGTTGCATAGTTTTATTGGTGCTAGCTTTTGTATGATTATGAGACGTCGTATCGGCACCAGCTTTCCTTTTCACGGAAGATGATACTCCTCTACTCCTCATGCTAACAACAAGATAAAGTAAGAGTAGAGCTATCAGTATTTTATTTTCCTTGTTTTGGTGCCAACTTTCAGTCCCTTCCAAATGCTAAGTTTCCTCTATTTCCCCCCCCCCCCCCTAGTTTTACTGGTGCTAGCTATTGTATGATTATGAGACGTCGTATTGGCACCAGCTTTATTACATACCGTGAGTTATGTTGCGTAGTTTTATTGGTGCTAGCTTTTGTATGATTATGAGATGTCGTATCGGCACCAGCTTTATTACATACCGTGAGTTATGTTGCGTAGTTTTATTGGTGCTAGCTTTTGTATGGTTATGAGATGTCGTATCTGCACCAGCTTTATTACATACTGTGAGTTATGTTGCGTAGTTACTAGTGCTAGCCTTTGTATGATTATGAGACTCGTATCGGCACCAGCTTTATTACATACCGTGAGTTATGTTGCATAGTTTTACTGGTGCTTGCTTTTGTATGATTATGAGACGTCATATCGGCACCAGCTTTATTACATACCGTGAGTTATGTTGGTGCTAGCTTTTGTATGATTATGAGACATCGTATCGGCACCAGCTTTATTACATACCGTGAGTTATGTTGGTGCTAGCTTTTGTATGATTATGAGACGTCGTATCTGCACCAGCTTTATTACATACTGTGAGTTATGTTGCGTAGTTTTACTGGTGCTAGCTTTTGTATGATTATGAGACGTCGTATCGGCACCAGCTTTATTACATACCGTGAGTTATGTTGCGTAGTTTTATTAGTGCTAGCTTTTGTATGATTATGAGATGTCGTATCGGCACCAGCTTTATTACATACCGTGAGTTATGTTGCGTAGTTTTATTGGTGCTAGCTTTTGTATGGTTATGAGATGTCGTATCTGCACCAGCTTTATTACATACCGTGAGTTATGTTGCGTAGTTTTATTGGTGCTAGCTTTTGTATGATTATGAGTCGTCATATCGGCACCAGCTTTCCTTTTCACGGAAGATGATACTCCTCTACTCCTCATGCTAACAACAAGATAAAGTAAGAGTATAAAAAAGATAATTTCATATACATTAGAAATATCAGCATATCATCTTTTCTAAATTAACATTTTTAGAAATTTAATATTTTTATCATTCTTTCCTAGAAATGCTATCAGTATTTTATTTTCCTTGTTTTGGGGCCAACTTTCAGTCCCTTCCCAATGCTAAGTTTCCTCTATTTCCCCCCACCCCCCCAAATCACTCTTAAATTCCCAAAGAAGAATTATGAAAAAAACACCTGAGAAAATAAGGACTCAAAATCAGGAAGTCAGCACAAAATGTCCTATTTCTAAGTGCATTTTAAAATGTTTTATTCATCCCTTGTTCAGTTCAAGCAAATCAATGGATTATCAGTGTTAATAAATGATACTTTCGGGTTATCCTTTGGTGAAAATTTGTATAAAAATTTTCCCAATTTCAGCACCATATTGCAAATTTTCCCAAATGGGACAGGCACAGGCACCTTCCCCAAAATAAAAGAAAAAAACCCTGGTTATCTTTTTCTTTCATATCTTCACTCTACATGTATATAATTTTTTTTCTTGTAACTTGAACATTCTGTAAAATCTAAAATTTCATAAAAATTTTAATTATCCAAATTTACCTCAATATAAATCTTCATTTTTCATGATTGCAACTTTGTGAATCAAGATGCATGCATTATTCCACACATTTCTACTATTCAGGACAATCCTTCTTGATTGGGATATGTCTCAACAATCAAATTTATCATCACGAAAAATTAGAGAGATTATCTTTAAGTAAACATTATTCAATTATTAGTCCCCTACCGGCAACGCCGAAGGGGACTCTTAGTTTCCTCTTGGTCTGTCTGTCTGTCCATCCGTCTGTCCCATTTAAGTTTTCCAGACTTTTTTTCGCTGTTGTAGCATATATTGAACTCATTTTTGGTATGTGGATATATCTCAATGTGATACAGATCAAGTTTGAGTTTGCTTTTGATTGACCTAATTTTACAAGAGTTATGGCCCTTGAACTTAGCAAATTTTATGAAAATTTCAGTTTTCCAGACTTTTTTTCGCTGTTGTTGCATAAATCGAACTCATTTTTAATATGTGGATATATCTCAATGTGGTACAGATCAAGTTTGAGTTTGCTTTTGATTGACCCAATTTTACAAGAGTTATGGCCCTTGGACTTAGCAAATTTTATGAAAATTTCAGTTTTCCAGACTTTTTTTCGCTGTTGTTGCATATATTGAACTCATTTTTAGTATGTGGATATATCTCAATGTGGTACAGATCAAGTATGAGTTTGCTTTTGATTGACCTTATTTTACAAGAGTTATGGCCCTTGGACTTAGCAAATTTTATGAAAATTTCAGTTTTCCAGACTTTTTTTTCGCTGTTGTTGCATAAATTAAACTCATTTTTGGAATTTGGATATATATCAATGTGGTACAGATCAAGTTTGAGTTTGCTCTAGATTGACCTATTTTTACAAGAGTTATGGCCCTTGGACTTAGCAAGTTTTATGAAAATTTCAGTTTTCCTGACTTTTCTTCGGTTCTATTGCAAATAGTGCACTGGTTTTTGGTATATGAATACATCTCAGTGTGATACATACCTAGTTTGAGTTAGGTTTCCATTGCTCTTATTTTTACAAGAGTTATGGCCCTTGGAATTGGCAAATTTCATGAAATTTTCAGGTTTCCGGACTTTTTCATGTCTGTTATTGCAGATAATGAACTGAACAAATTTTGAATACATTATAGTATGATGTAGATCAAGTTTGAGTTTTAATTTAGATTGACTAATTTTCACAAGAGTTATGGCCCTTGGACTTAGCAAATTTCATGAATTAAGTTTCCCAGACTTTTCTTGGCTGTTGTTGCAGATAATGAACTGATGAACAGAGATGCAGGACATAAATTTATGCCGCCGGTAGGGGACTTATATCACACAGCGGTCATTACATTTTTCATTTACTTTTAACAATGATACAATGGGTCAGCACCTGTAGAGAATGACAATGACCTCTTAAATGATGCTTTGCAATTTGAAGACGTTTAACATTTATACCACTTGGTGACGGACCAGGACTCCCAGAGGGCACATGTAGCCAAGTTCGATCGATTTTGGTTGATCGTTTCTTCAACACATTCTAAAATTTCTGTTATCAAAATTTCTTGAAATTTCTAAAACATGGGTCCTGTAGCATCATATCCCACCCATCCTGTACGCTTTTTCGACATAGTAACTTTCATACTTTTTTTGCGTATTAAATTGTTAGATCTGAGGATCACTGATGAGGGTTAAGTACCCGAAACGTGCATGTCTGGTCCATGCTGCCAATTTATCTGTTCTTAAATGATGCTATTCAATTTGAAGACATTTAACATTCATCACTTTAGAACGGTGAGAGGAGCTAAACCATTGTACTTAACCAAATTAATGATAATTGATTCTTTAATTACATGTCATTTTTAAATCTTTCTGAAAATCATTAAAATTTTATATTTAGACTATGTAAAGCCCCTCTGTTGCCGAAATTTATAATAGCTGACAAAACGACGAAAAAATGTCCCAAGTAGGCAATTTTGCACACTGTTTCATTGGAATTGGGTCTTTTGAAAGTGACGTCATAATGAAAAACTGCGCCAAAAGATGTTGACTGGGACATTTTGAGCTATCTTACAAGTTCAGAAAATGGTCTATTCAAGCATACATATTTTCCTAATGGAATGTTATACCTATTTATGTCTGTGCATTTTACCAAACTGCAATACAATAAATCAGAGATTGGTAAATCTTCCATTCTTGTAACAAAGTCAAATGTCCATCTTTTAAATGTAGCAATGAACAAAAGCTGATATAAGTGATTCTGACCTTGATTTGTTATAAGTACTAGTCTGTGCTGGCTGTGTAGACGTAGACTGTGTCATATTCTCTGCTAACGTCGCCAAGACAAAATTTGCCTCGAAAGCGGAGTCAGCATCAATGGTGAAAATAACAGGTCTGGAAATAAAGATTTAGATACTTGTACAAGTGAGTGATATGACTTAATTAGAAGGGATGCTTTAGAATGTTTAAACATTATAGATACATTTAAAACCTACATGTTATTACAAATAAACATAACTGAATTTCATCATTGAGTGGATTTCTTTTAAGTCATTGCATATTTCTTTTCATCTAAATATAATTTCTTTCTAAAGTATAGAAATTCATAATTTCTTATGACTTCTTTTCTTTTCTTCATGTATTACTTTTTGTCAGTCCCAAAAGCACCTTCTGACTTCATAAGAATTTATCATTAATTGTCCAAAAAAGAAAAAAAAATTTCTAAATTCTGTTTCTGGTGTTGTAGCATCTTTGTACATGTACATTTATAAACTTGATTATGATTTGTAACTTTGTGTATGTACATTGTACATTTCATAAATTGATAAAGAAAATATGCAACATTAGAGTTTACGAAAATTGAAGAATCAATCAGTTACTTGAAAGTGTAAGCAATACACACCTTCCGGCAGTCTCAAACTGTACTGACAATGGCATGCCTGTGATATCCACAAAATATAGTATGGCCTACAATAGAAAATAAGATGTTTTTCTTTTATCATTCTATGCTTCTTGTCACATTTCATTTAAATCTGATCGTTAAACTGTAAATCTGCCGAGTTCAGTCCGTAAATGCATTTACATGTAATTCAAATAATGCCTCTATTATCGTAATAAGAAAATTCAAAGTGTACAACCAACGAGAGGTGCTTTATTGCAACAGACTGGGAGGTTGTGATAATTTATAATATTTACACCTGCATGATTTCCGTTCTCTATAATTTGACACACAATGTGACAAATGAATAAATTATCTACATAGAGTTACAGAGGCCTATTTACATGTATATTACATGACAGACACAAACTCTACTGAATTTGCTGTTATATTTACCCGTAATTCTCGTAGACAGAACGTTATACTGGTGTCCACTCCAACTTGACAATATTACACGACACAAACACAACTGAATTTGCCGTTATATTTACCCCTAATTCTCGTAGACAGAACGTTATACTGGTGTCCACTCCCACTTGACAATATTACATGACATAAACACTACTGAATTTGCCGTTATTATTTACCCGTAATTCTCGTAGACAGAACGTTATACTTGTGTCCACTCCCACTTGACAATTGTCGAACTCATCAGGATCCATGCTCAGTACTGTATGTATGACCTTTGTGGGATCTGTTAAGTATCATACAAATTTTTGATTGTACAAATATAAGAAAATCTACCAAACTGAATGGAATTTGATAGTTCAAATATCTAATAACAAAACATACATGTACATGTAATTGAAAATATTTCTTTAATAAATTTCATGTTCATTTTTAACTTTATCAAATGTATATATACATGTACATGTACCTTTCAATCAGCCATAGAAATTGGAAACACCAGTCTCCTTATTAAAAAAAATTCTTACTTGAACAATTCATTAGAAAAGTCTTCATATTGGTTTACATTAAGTACAAAACCTCTATAAGATTTCAGTTGAAAAAATTCAGAATCAAATAGCACATTACTTATATTTTGTTTCTCAGCTTAGCTCACCTGGTTCATCATCGACATAATTCCTCAATAAGATTTTCTCCGGTGAGACCGTCAGAGTTACCTCCTCTTGGTTATTCTGAAAATTTACCACTGCGTCTACTAACAACCTATAAATGAAAATTTATAAATAGATAGACCTGAATTTGTTTATGTATATTGTATATGTAAATTCATTATTTTAACCTACATACATGGAAAATGATTTCAATTTTTCACAAAATGATCATGAAACTAGATGCACATGTGTTTTGAACTTGGAATTTGAGATGTACAAAATACTAACTTTGCCTGAGCAGTGAGTTTATTTGGTAATAAGTCTTTAGAAAACACGGCTTGCAGAGTCTCACACTCTATAAAAGCTAGGTTGTGGGTTTTAACAATTCCTGCAATTAAACAAAATCAAGATAATTACATGCTATTGTTTACATGTGATATATATAGGATCTCAAATGATTTTCTATTTCATACAGTATTTATGAAATGAGTTGTGTGGTTTTTACATCCCCAAGCCTTGGCGATAAAATCGTACGAGTTTCATAAATACTGTATGAAATAGAAACATCATTTGAGATTCTTTTTATCACATGAAATACAATGTAATTGATCAAAATAACTTCAAAATGTTACTATTTCAACTTCATTTCTTGCAAATAACGGGCCAATGTCACCGTTTCTATTGTGACGTCACAAAGGATCTGAAGCGCTTCTTCCAATGACAACACACCCAAACTGATATATAACCTGTTATCATAACATTTATTTATGAAATGGCTTTATGTAACTGAATAAAGGGTGTATCATGTGATATTATGAAATGTTCTTTGAATTTGTAGTAATATGTGAATGCATCAAAGTAGAGACGAAACAATGAATCAGAATCTTGCTCTCTTAAGGTTTTGCTACAAATATGTCCGTAAACTTAACAACTTAAATCTTTTACTTCTATAAAGTTTCAGTATGAAGTTCTGTTATCTTAGAATTATCCATACTCAACATGCTCAATATCATCAAGAATTGACCCACACAAGTTCTAATTTCTGTTTCTGTCCTACTATAGGTTGAAGGCTTAGCCCAATACTCATTTACAAACCCTTAAACAAATTCATACCACCTAAGACATTTTTCATGACATTTCATATAATCTTGGGCTAGTGCACTGTTGTAGTGAATCACCAAGTACCTTCATAACTTCCCAGATAAGATTTTAAAAGTGATAAAAGTGAGATAATACATGTACATTGTATTAGTTATACCGTTTGTTCCTGTCATGTTCCTACTCAAAGAAGGTGTGTAAATTTGGAGGGAGGGAGGGGGCAGCAGGGTGATACTGAGTAGGAAGTATGACAGAAAAGAACCCTATGATGAATTAATCATGCCAAAATTCCCTTTTTTGATGCTTTCTAAATGTAATTTTTGATGTTTGAAAATTTAGTGACCTACATGTACATCGATGTCAAAGTAGGACACCATGTGACAATCACACTGTGACATCATTGGCTAAAATTAGTATGAGGCATGATAACATGCTGTAGTATTACAATAATGTACATATACATGAAATTTTTGAAAATTTAATATGCAAAGAACTTTACCTTACCATGTTTACAATACAGCTTGAAGACAAGTCGAGCCTTCTCCAGGTTAAGTGTGATTTGACATCTCTCTACGGTCTTCTCTATGTTTGACATTGATCTGAACACCGACAAGCAAGACTGAAAATAAAATAAAGAAATGATTGTCAATATGGTTCCCATTCAGAAAGTGTATAGATAAAGTGATGGACAAAAATGTTCATAGCTTTGTAAGCTGCTTAGTAGTTCAAATAAGGTCATGAGGTAAAATTTTGGTAACAATGGAAAGGATTTTTCACAAGGCATAGATGTGAAATATGAAATTCTTTTCAGATAATGTAAGGTTCAACATTTATGGGTAAGCTTAAATTTATTCAAAGACAAACAAATAGACAGACATACCAAACTAAGTGCCCCTGAATCTTTGATTATAAGTATTACATAAACGAAGTTTTGGGTTGGTACATGTATGTATGTAATTTTTTGTTTATTTGAATAATGTTTTCAAAATGGCATAGAAATTCTTATTGGAACCTTGTTTTTTCCTGAGACCATATTCTTTTCATTAGAACTTGAAACTTTCATAATAATTCTTATAATGATACAAATAAATAATCCTTAATTGGCATAATAATGTGGCTAACATTTTTACCTTCATGAATATTTTACATTGTCATAACCTTCATAAACTATTCACATTTTTACCTAAATATTTCACATTTCAACCTAAATATTTACATTTTTATCTTCATGAATATTCTTACATTTTTATCTTCATACATGTATTTTACATTTTAACCTTCATGAATATTTTACATTTTTACCTTCATGAATATTTTACATTTTTACATTCATGAATATTTTACATTTTTACCTTCATGAATATTTTATATTTTTACCTTTTTTACCTTCATGAAAATTTTACATTTTTACATTCATGAATATCTTACATTTTTACCTTCATGAATATTTACATTTTTACCTTTATCATGTTTATGAATATTATACATTTTTACCTTCATGGATATTTTACATTGTTACCTTCATGAACATTTCACATTTTTAGCTCGCCGGGATGAAAAAGTCCAGAGAGCTAATGCCATACCCTCGGCGTTGTCGTTGTCGTTGTCCGTAGACATAACTTTAACCTGGGCTATATCTCTTGAACTGTAAGGGGTAGGGCTTTGATATTTCACATGTAGATACCTTGTGATGAGACCTTTCATTTGAGACCATGACCTTTGACCTAGTGACCTTGACCTTGGACTTTGACCTACTTTTCAAAAACTTTAACCTGGTTTCTGACAAAAACCTGTATAGGCGAGCTATGTAATCTTTGATTACCCTATGTTTACCTAAATATTTTACATTTTTATCTTCATGAATATTCTTACATTTTTACCTTCATGAACATTTTACATTTCATGGTATCAGATTTGCCTTCATGAATATTTAACATTTTTACCATCATGAATATTAAATACATTTTTACCTTCATGAATATTAACTACATTTTTACCTTCATGAATATTAACTACATTTTTACCTTCATGAACATTTTACATTTCATGGTATCAGATTTGCCTTCATGAATATTTTACATTTTTACCATCATGAATATTAACTACAATTTTACCTTCATGAATATTAACTACATTTTTACCTTCATGAATATTTTACATTTCTTACCTTCATGAATATTTTACATCTCATGGTATCTTCCTCACTGTCCTGGCTACAGATCTGTCCAGACCCATCATCATAGTGCTGGAAAAACGTCGGTGAAAACAGGAAACAACCGTACGCCGACCTTGTGGAATTCACAGTTCTTAATGCTAACTTTAAAATACACATACATGTAAATATGCAGTGGAACATTTAATAAGATGTCATCCAAGGGAAATCGTAAAGTCGACCTCTCAATAAAGGAAATCAACATTGAAAAGTTATTATGTGGTTTGCCAGAGACTTACAAGTACGATACTGTCCAGTAAACATTTATTTTTTTTATCATGTAGATTATTAGATATATGAGGGTTGTTCGAAAAGTTTGTAGACAACCGCAATATTTCAGAAATGTGTGACAGTAACCTTACAACTTTCTTACAATACATTGATGATGTTTATTATAATCAATTCATACAATATCATGGTGATTGAAATATTATGTCATCTAAATCATTGTCTCAAATTATGTGTTGTGATGTATAGCGGCGCAGTACGAAAATTGAGTTATAGAAATCGTGTACACACGCATGTAATTCCTTTATTATTTCTAACTGCGGACGCCGAGAAAGTAGATGTATATAATTATTATTTCGTAGAAGTTATCATACACATGTACTGAAATTTTAACTTTTTACGATACATTGATGTTTAGATATCACTGTTACAAGAAGCACCATCAAGAAGTATGCTTGGAAATAATGACGTCTTCCTATAATTTTTACACAAAATGAAATCATAGATCATTTATTCAAGCTGATACAAACTCCACAAAAGACATTATACTTTTATAGATGATACATATGGAATGAAAGAAAATGTTTAGAGCACACATCAATATGCCTATAATTCTGCAACGAAGGTGATAATTTGATGAAAATCATTTAAAAAGAATGATTTGGACGACATGAGAAAACAAAACTGAGTGATCCCTACATTCTAAAATGAAATTCTTTATGCACCTATTGTGAACAGATTTAATATAGAACCAGGGAATAATTTGAGCACATGATTGCCTATTTTAATCTGTATGATTTATTTTTGAACAGATTGACATAAATTAAAAGACATATGCCTCAATATGATTTCAAATTTAAAGACAGAAGAAATAGATGAAAATGATAAGTACTCCGTAATTTGCGTGGCGTCGTTTTGGACGTAATTTACTGGCGGTCTGAGCCGCTTTCCGAAGTCACTCCTAAAGAAAAACACCATATTTCTTTCCTAATTGACCCATTGCTTTAAATTTTGCACAATAAGAATATGAAATCTTAAGGAATAAATTAGTATATAAACAAAATGTTTGACGATAACGAAATTTTTTTTATTAAACTTGTCTATGAATTTATCGAACAGCCCTCGTAAATATAGTATAAAGTCAGACAGTCTCAATTTTGCCAATATGTACAGTATTGTTCTGAGGTATCAACCTGGAAAGTCCCTCAGTTTGATTTTATTTTACTGCAATAATACATGTTATAAAGAAATTTTACCCCATGCTCCAATGGTTCTATATAAAGTTCCTCTCCAATCTTTGCCAATGAATGAATAGCTCTTCCAAACACTGTAAAGAGAAAACAATCATACAGGGATCTCCCTAGAATACATGTATGCAGTTGATGGACCATACAACTGCAAATGAGGGCAAATATAAATAGATCAAGGGACAAACCCCTTGTAGGGGGTCATGGTTAAGCCCTCTGAGGGAAAACTTCACTAAAATCTTTGTTATTTTGATTCTTTTGAGTTATTTGTTAATTTCACATAGATTTAATCAATAAAATTCATATTTTTTCCCCTGTGTCACAATAGCTTATTTGCCAATAATCCAGTCAGACATCCACATGGTGGACAATCCGACATCCACATGGTGGACATCACAAAATTTGGCGGTATTTTCATTGTGACATCACAATATAAAACTTGACAACGCATCAAGATGGTGAAATCTAATGTGATATCACAACTGAAATTTTTACCTAAAGATGTGTTATCCGATGTAAATGCATCTAAAATTCAAGGTTTATAACACTTAACTGGTGAAAGGGCTAATCAATAACAGATGTTTTACATATTACTTATTTTTTGTTTTTTTTTTTCAGCTGAATTGCATTTCTTTGTGGTCTTGTCATCATGTAATAAAATGTGATAATTGTGATTCACATAGCAGGGTTGAACATAAGGATTTTGAAACCAGTTGTCTTGGGGGCAATTTTAAAAAATGTAAGCTAAGACCAAGTTACACAATACACCATTTTTGACTGCAGCCCTTTTTGGGAAAGGAGGGGGGGGGGGGGGGGGGGGTTAGGGTCGTTACGTTTTTCTGGTACAGGGAATGAGGTGGCAAAAAATTCTGAAAATGTTAGTTTTTTACCTGGATGAAAAAATATTACATTAATAATAAAAATCAAAAAACCGAGTAGGTCAACGCAAGTCGAACGGTTTTATGGTGGCTGCGGGCAACTTACATCGACCATACACAGCAATCTGCATTACAATGCGGCGTGTCTGTGTGTTTCCAAATCCGAGCAGAGGCCGTACGGACCACTTACTGATAAAGCACTGACCAAGTACGTACAGATCCCCAAAATTTTGCTCACGTTTTTCATGTGTTTTTGCAAGTAGACATCGCCTACTTATTAGTAGGGACCATGACTGTCATAGTTATAATGTACGTCCAGTCGGCAGATAAGATATAGAAACAGACACGCATTTCATTGAATATTGTACACAGGTTACACCAAGTCAACTATTGCTTGATGGGGACAAAATGCTCTGTAACGTAGATGGAGAAAGTGAATCAACCCTCATGGGTCTTGACCTTAGTCAAACATTACCATATTCCAAAAACAGGAACTTTTTGAATAGCGAAGTATAGGATGCTGATTTTAACGTTGCACAAAGCTTTTATCATAGTGGAGCACTGAAAATATTTTACACTAATGCAGACTCTTTGTCGAACAAACGGAATGAACTTTCATGTCGCATAGACAATAATAATTATGATGTTATAGTTATAACCGGAAGACTTCCAAAAAATAGACAACACTGGGAAATGGAGGAGTGTGAATGGGCGTTAGATGG
This sequence comes from Pinctada imbricata, assembly GCA_033119305.1. Taxonomy (NCBI): domain Eukaryota; kingdom Metazoa; phylum Mollusca; class Bivalvia; order Pterioida; family Pteriidae; genus Pinctada; species Pinctada imbricata. The sequence goes on from VSWD01000013.1 coordinate 32,134,340, forward strand.
TTATTCACATGTATCCACTGGAAATCAACACAACGGTAGAGGGATAATTGTGTACATAAAAGACAGTATCCCATTCAGTGAATTAAAAATGGAAAGTTTTCAGGAGGCGGAGAATGTGAGCATCAAAATAAAAGTAGGTAAACAAGAAACACTATTACTACAAGCTATATATCGCAGTCCTAACAGCAGTGACACAGCTTTGGATGATTTGAAGAAAATTTTCGAAGCTAATACACAGTATACGTACAAAGTAATTCTTGGAGACTTCAACTTTAGGGAAATCAACTGGGAAAATGAAAGTACAACTACAAATGAAAACCATTTGGCTAGTAGATTCATAGAATTGTGCAGAGATAACTATCTCACTCAGCATGTAACACAACATACGAGATTCCGTGAAAACTGCCAACCCAGCACTCTTGATCTTATTTTAACCAATGCGGACTTTATCATTGGAGATATTGATTATCTAGAACCATTAGGATCCAGTGATCACATTGTTTTATCGTTTGAATTGAATGTAAATAGTGTACATAATGCAGACGTCAGGAGTAAACCTCTTTACTTCAAGGCTAACTATGAACTCATAAACAACAAAATCAAGGATATAAACTGGGCAACAATATTGGAGGAAAAATCCATGGAGGAGGCTTGGACCACCTTCAAAGAAAACATATCAATAATTGTAAAAGAAAACATACCAGAGAGAATTGCCAGAGGTAAAACCAAGTACTACCAAACTCCATGGATGAACTCTCAAACAAAGGAAGCCATTAGAAGAAAGATAAAGCCTGTGTTTGTAAAACACGAATGCCCCCGGTGGCATTTTTGTTAGTATGAACACTATTTTCTGTTAAGTACACATATGTGAGGTCACTGGGTTAAAAGGTCAAAGGTCAAGGTCACGAGGTCAAAAAGTTTGGTATCAATGGAAAGGTCTTGTCACAAGGAATACAGATGTGAAATATAAAAGCCCTATCACTTCCCATTCAAAAGTTATGCCAAATATTAAAGTTTTTGAAAAGTAGGTCAAAGGTCAAGGTCAAGGTCATGAGGTCAAAAATTTTGGTATCAATGGAAAGGTCTTGTCACAAGGAATACACATGTGAAATATGAAAGCCCTATCACTTCCCATTCAAAAGTTATGCCCAACGTTAAAGTTTTTGAAAAGTAGGTCAAAGGTCAAGGTCAAGGTCACAAGGTCAAAAATTTTGGTATCAATGGAAAGGTCTTGTCACAAGGAATACACATGTGAAATATGAAAGCCCTATCACTTCCCATTCAAAAGTTATGCCCAATGTTAAAGTTTTTGAAAAGTAGGTCAAAGGTCAAGGTCACGAGGTAAAAAATTTTGGTATCAATTGAAAGATCTTGTCACAAGGAACACACATGTGAAATATGAAAGCCCTATCACTTCTCATTAAAAAGTTATGCCCAATATTAAAGTTTTTGAAAAGTAGGTCAAAGGTCAAGGTCACAAGGTCAAAAATTTTGGTATCAATAGAAAGGTCTTGTCACAAGGAATACACATGTGAAATATGAAAGCCCTATCACTTCCCATTCAAAAGTTATGCCCAATGTTAAAGTTTTTGAAAAGTAGGTCAAAGGTCAAGGTCAAGATCACGAGGTAAAAAATTTTGGTATCAATTGAAAGATCTTGTCACAAGGAATACACATGTGAAATATGAAAGCCCTATCACTTCTCATTAAAAAGTTATGCCCAATGTTAAAGGTTTTGAAAAGTAGGTCAAAGGTCAAGGTCACGAGGTCAAAAATTTTGGTATCAATGGAAAGGTCATGTCACAAGGAATACACATGTGAAATATGAAAGCCCTATCACTTCCCATTCAAAAGTTATGCCCAATGTTAAAGTTTTTGAAAAGTAGGTCAAAGGTCAAAGTCAAGGTCACGAGGTCAAAAATTTTGGTATCAATGGAAAGGTCTTGTCACAAGGAATACACATGTGAAATATGAAAGCCCTATCACTTCCCATTCAAAAGTTATGCCCAATGTTAAAGTTTTTGAAAAGTAGGTCAAAGGTCAAGGTCAAGGTCACGAGGTCAAAAATTTTGGTATCAATGGAAAGGTCTTGTCACAAGGAATACACATGTGAAATATGAAAGCCCTATCACTTCCCATTCAAAAGTTATGTCCAATGTTAAAGTTTTTCGGACAAACAGACAAACAGACAAACAGACAAACAGATAAACAGACAAACAGACAAACAGATAAACAGACGGACAGGCCAAAAACTATATGCCCCCGAATCTTTGATTCCGGGGGCATAAAAAAGGCATGGCGAAAGCTCATTTATCGTCCGAATACGTACAACCACTATATTTACAGAAAAGCAAGGAACGAGGCTAGTTCAGCTGTAAAATTGGCTAAGAAAGAACATGAACAAAGTATAGCAAAAAATATAAAAAAGGATCCAAAATCATTCTGGAGATACGTTAAGAGCAAAACTAAAATTAAAGAAAGCATACCTAACCTAAATTCAACAGACAACATGGCTGTAGACGATTTGATAGGGAAAACAACATTACTAAATAACTACTTTGTCTCAGTCTTCACAAAAGAGGATCTAACAGCGTTACCAACATTCGAAGAGAGGAATTACTCAACAACTCTCGACGAGATTCATTTTCAAGAAGATGAAGTATTCAAACATCTGAAATGTCTAAATCCGAAAAAATCTCAAGGAGTAGACGAGATTCACCCTAAACTTCTAAAAGAAACAGCGGATAATATATGCAAACCTTTAACATTACTTTGTCAAAAATCAATAAACGAAGGAAAATTACCAAATGATTGGAAACTGGCAAATGTCACTGCCATTCATAAAAAAGGAAATAAATCAGATCCATCAAACTATCGACCGATTAGTCTAACCTCAATTTCGTGTAAAATTATGGAAAAGATCATTAGAGATAGGATAGTGACACACATGGATGAAAATAAACTGTTCACTCCACATCAATTTGGATTCAGAAAGGGCCACTCTTGTACAACACAATTAATCAAGGTCATGGATGCTTGGACAAAACTATTAGATGAAAAATCAGATGTGGACATAATTTATTTCGATTTTCAAAAAGCATTTGATAAAGTACCGCACTTTAGGCTACTCAAAAAACTATCAGCATATGGAATTAAAGGCAAAACACTAACATGGATAAAAGAATTTCTAACAGACAGAAAACAGAGGGTGATTCTAAATGGAAAATACTCTCCATGGGACAACATAACTTCGGGTATTCCGCATGGCAGCGTCCTAGGACCTACATGTATCCTCTTTCTCATTTACATCAACGACTTGCCAGAAGTAGTTAGTAACCCAGTCAAATTATTTGCAGACGACACGAAACTATATGGCTCATCAAACAATCAAGAAGACCACAGAAAGATCCAACAGGACATCAACAATCTGACATCATGGTTGCACTCGTGGCAACTCACCTTCAATAAGGACAAATGTAAGCATCTTCATTTAGGCAGGGCAATCCTGCCAGATGATTACAGCTTATCGAAGCAAGTTATAGGAAAAATTGAATATGAAACAGATCTAGGAGTTCAAATAGACAACCAACTTAAATTTCAAATTCACATTAACACAGCAGTAAAAAAGGCTAATCGCATGCTTGGTGTGATAAAAAGGAACTTTAAACATTTGGATAAGGATTCTTTCTTACATCTATACAAAAGCCTAGTGAGACCACACCTAGAATATGCTTCCTGTGCATGGTATACTCTGTACAAAAAAGATGCCATAGCTATCAAAAACACACAGCGTAGTAGAGCTGCAACGAGTCGGGAACTTCTCGATTCGGTTCGATTTCGATTTTTATGTCTCGATTCGGTTTTTTTCGGTTCGAGTTTTTTGCTATATTATTTTCCAAGGATATTTAATTTTTTTTTCCTTTTATTTGAAAAATTTAATTTCAATCTAAAAAAAACCATGTGCACCACTATATACCCCCACCATTTTATGGCGGGGGTATAAAAATGCATAAAATACCCAGTTCATGTGAAAGCACTGTATGATATATATGTTTATGTATCATGTGGAAATATTATTCAAGCCAACCCCCCCCCCCCCCCCCCCCTTTCCACAGAACGGCCTTCTGGGGATATAAATTCAATAATGTGTACAAAAGATATATGATAACTAGCCAGTTTGCACAAAGAAGTGCATAGGGAAAATACTTCAAAAGAGGCAATTTTCAATTTGGGGTAGCACTAGCGCGCTGGTTGAAATGCGGTAAAAGTCGCCGTTTCGAATTTCCTCTGACCCTGTATTTTCTTACGAATTGCTAGGTAAAATGCACTTCAAAGGTTAACTTTTTATTCTAAATCATCACCTTAAATTATTCTTATTGGGAATCCTGCGATTTGTGCGAATAGTGAATACTTTAAAGTTGAAATTAGAACGTTTTTCTGCATTATTTAGACTATTCGACTCGAATCGTTTCTGACCACTACGACTCGCGATTCGAGTCAGAGCTAAGAATCGCGATTCTCGGTGCACCGCGGTGAATCGTTGCAGCTCTAGTAAATTGCAACAACAACAATAAAAAAGGTCTTATCATAAGGAACGCACATGTGAAATATCAAAGCCCTATCACTTACCAATCAAAAAATATGGCCAACCTTAAAGTTTTTCAAAAGTAGGTCAATCATCTCCAAGGTCAAGGTCACAAGGTCAAAAATTTTGGTATCCATGGAAACGTCTTGTCACAAGGAATACACATGTGAAATATCAAAGCCCTATCACTTACCATTCAAAAAATATGGCCAAGGTTAAAGTTTTTCAAAAGTAGGTCAATCATCTCCAAGGTCAAGGTCACAAGGTCAAAAATTTTGGTATCCATGGAAACGTCTTGTCAAAAGGAATACACATGTGAAATATCAAAGCCCTATCACTTACCATTCAAAAAATATGGCCAAGGTTAAAGTTTTTCAAAAGTAGGTCAATCTCCAAGGTCAAGGTCACAAGGTCAAAAATTTTGGTATCCATGGAAACGTCTTGTCACAAGGAATACACATGTGAAATATCAAAGCCCTATCACTTACCATTCAAAAAATATGGCCAAGGTTAAAGTTTTTCAAAAGTAGGTCAATCTCCAAGGTCAAGGTCACAAGGTCAAAAATTTTGGTATCCATGGAAACGTCTTGTCAAAAGGAATACACATGTGAAATATCAAAGCCCTATCACTTACCATTCAAAAAATATGGCCAAGGTTAAAGTTTTTCAAAAGTAGGTCAATCTCCAAGGTCAAGGTCACAAGGTCAAAAATTTTGGTATCCATGGAAAGGTCTTGTCACAAGGAATGCACATGTGAAATATCAAAGCCCAATCTGTATTGGTTTAAAAGTTATAAGCAAGGTTAAAGTTTTTGTGCACGCGCACGCAGACGCAGACGCAGACGCAGACGCCAACGCCGACACCGGGGGTATGACAATAGCTCTCTGGACATTCGTCCCGGCGAGCTAAAAAGTGTATCCTTTTCGAATTATTTACGCTACAACCGTAACTTAAACTCGTGGAAACGATCGTCGATCTACTTTCGTTTTATTTGTACGTGTTACACGCGTATTCGACCGAGAACTATGTCATTCTTTTGTACGTTGTATATTTCCGATTATAATCGAGTCTTGAAAACACAATCGATTAATCGAAATCGAAAGGTATTAGCGATGATGTCGCCGATAATCGTTACAACACTAAATAGTACTGTGAAGAAAATAAAATCGCATTATAAATAATTTCCTCTTTAAATAGACATTGGTCCGTGAACAATGAATATCGAACAGTTTACTGAATCTGTGAATATAGCCGTTATAACTAAGGGTGAAACGTTTACCAAATTTCCTAAACCTGTACACGGAAGGCTGTAAACGAAACGTAAACGTTTAAACGCTTCTTTGTATTTCTATTGTGAATAGTGATATCCAATAACAAGTGTTTATTTGCAGATGTGGTCATAAATTGACATCAATACGACTTAGTTATGCTTGACTATTAAATATGACATGTTGATGTTTCGTATAGCAATAAAAGTTAAAACTTTCAAAGATTCAAAAATCGAACTGTTATTATAATTTTCAAACGAGTTTGAGCAATTCCCACAATTCAAAAGTACAAGTAAGTTACAAAAAACAGTACTAGTAACTCCATAGAAGGTTGGGGACCGAGGAAATGGGCGGAGAAAGAAAGTTTGTCCACTGCGTTCGAATCAAGGGATGCGTACATAACTCAGACAGCACATACTTGTTTGTACGTTAAATGTTTAATCAATTTACTGACTACGCGACTTCAGGAAATCCATACTGGTATTGAGTTTTTAGAGTAATAACGATATTAAAGAAGATCTTTTCATTGTATGTACAGTATAGTCCGTGTACACGTTTATAAATTATGTAAACGTTTACAGCCAAAAAACGAAAAGTCTCCGTGTACACGTGTAAACGTTTCACCCTTAGTTATAACTGTGCCGTGGAAAGAAGAAACCTTGCTCCCTTAATTTTTTAGCAGTGTATACAGGTGATCTCATTAAAAAAAAAAATGCAATGGAAAAAAAAAGCAGAAAGACTGACCAGAAAAACAACTTGCCCCGCGGGCTAGCTGAATTCAGAAATGTCTTGCCCGGCCGATTTTTGATACGGCATGGGCAATCGGACAACCGCTCATGTTCAACCCTGCAACTACACTTGCACATAAGGCTTTACCTTGTTTCATATTATCTTAATACAGGGGTTTACCAGTATTAGCTCAATCGTAGTATATTAGCTCGATCGGTACCTTTCCCCAACCGGTTAACCACTTTCCTGAATCGATCAGAAGAAATTCGAAATAAAACAAGAAGACACTATTGGCACCTTTAATATTTACACCTGGGATGATACACTTCATTCTAATAGTACATAAAATGGTCATTCAGTAAATAATATCAGGTACTTTAACTAGAAACATATCTTTCTTTTTTGTTTACATTTTCGCGGAAATTTTCTTTAGACGATTCTGATTGGTCGATCAAATAGTGAACACAATTTAGAACATAGAAAAATCCTACGCTATACGTTTTGGTTAATGTGGATCTGTTTAAGAAAAATCTGATTTAAAATGTTTATTATTTCAAGACTGTTGATGCATCACCCAAGGACCATCTGGAAAAATAATCTAATCTGTCATATAAATTATATGATAAATATGCACATGACCAAGGAATAATATTTATTGAAATTCCTTGATTAAACACAGTCCATTTGATATTCGGGGGAGGGGGTTGTGTTTTTTGTCGGGGCCAGATTATTTCTTTTTGCCTCGGACCAAGGCAAAAAAGAAAAAAAAATCGCCTCCAACTGTAGCAAAATCATAATCGACCAAGTTATGAGCATAGTACTATCAAGGACTTATCTGTTAGTCCTTGGTACTATGATGTCTTATGATGTCAATTTGGTGCTCTATTGTGAGTGTTGTTGAGATTATCGTCAGGATCTTCTTTAACTCATTTAGTGAAAGAATGGTCTGTTTTATCTAAAGAATACTCTGTATTTAAAACTGTAAATATTACTTTTTTTATCACACGGTAATAAAAGATTTTTACAATATACAATAAATTTATAAAACTTGAAGTACATGTAAGAGAGTCTCAGAAGTGCCTTCAAGACAAATGTTAAACTTTGAAGTGTAAGATGGTGCAAATTGAAGATTTTGTTTTTAAATCAGACTCTATGAAGAGACCTAATATAATATATTATACAGGGGCGGATCCAGAGTGGGCAGAGGGGGTTTAACTTTTGTGTTGACCCAAAAGGTCGATTAGAGTCACAATGTGCCGAGCGGGGGAGGGTATGGGAGGGGGTTACCCCCTCCTGTAGGTGGTGGTCAGGATCGCCTCCCCCTGAAAATTCTTGAAAAAATCAAGGACAGTACTTATAAACATCTGTTTATAAGTCCTTGAAAAAATGGAATAAAATGGTGCAATCTGGAGAACATTTTCTCCTTTTCTTTTCGAACATCAAGACCATTTTTAACTCTGAATCATTAACTTCGGGAAAGGGTGGCCTCTAGATCCGATGTGAATATTAGTTGTATTTAATTTAGTCTTCTTTTCCCGGTCCTTGACAATTTCACCAGAGTAGAGTTTTTCACATATTTTAGACCGCCGATGTATGGTCTTTCATGCGTTTGTAATTTCAAGCGCATTTTTGACATCGATGATATTAGGAACCCAGAAGAAAATCTCGTGACAGAAATGGTAAAAATGACGTATAGTTCGCAAATTAATAACGTCTTTGTATAATAATTCATTAAGATAATTGGTTTCAGAGTTTTGGCTACAAAAATCACAGTTGTATTTGTCATAACGGCTTGATGGTCGATGGGGGTGTGTCACAGGCACTTGTTTATTGCCCCCTCCAACTCTATCATGCCCCTCCCTAGTTCAAGCTGCTGTACCTAGTTTGCCTATGAAATCTGTATGGACGGCATCTAGGTTCAAGAGATTCACGTAGACAAAATCCTTCGTCCAGCGAGCACGATGTTGTCGCATACGATTTGATAACAAAAGGATCGATCTTGAACAGTAATTAATTCTCAAACACTTAATATTACTGTTGAGAAGAAGGCATCGATAAATAAGCTTTAAAATACAATAATTCATTGTAGTTGACAATTTTCTTCTTTTTCCAGATTCAGTCTTTTTTAATGGAGGAATTAATTGTATCAAAATTCAGAATGGATGGTTAAGATGGCAATGAACGATGTGCCACATGCCACAGGTCAAGGTCAAAAAGTATTCTGACTTCAAAACTAAACTAAACTATAGGAAACATGTGTTCCACGTATAGGATTACTAACACTCTGTATTTGAAATCCTTTATTATTTTTTTTTCGAATTCACAATTGCATGTGACACATTGTTCAGCCATCGTAACGATCCATTCTGAATTTTGATACAACCCCTCATTTTAAATTTCTCTTTGTTACATGTAAAAATTGTATGAAGCTCTATTATTTTATATGGCTGCTATTCATTTTATACATAGCTAATTGAAATAAAACAGGAAAATCATGCTATTGTTCGTGTTTTATTGCAAATAATGATGAATTATGATTTTGTTTACAAAATCAGATCAAAAAGTACGGCCAGTCGAGTTGTCCTGTAGTGCTCTCGCAAGTGTCAAGGTAATTAATTCCTCCATTAAAGAAGAGTGAATCTGGAAAGAAAAGAAGAAAATTGTCAACTACATTGAATTATTGTATTTTAAGGCTTATTTATCCATGCCTTCTTCCCAACAGTAACATTAAGTGTTTGAGAATTAATTACTATTCAAGATCGATCCTCTTTTGTTGTCAAATCGTATGCGAGAAGATCTCTCACAAGTGTCATTAATTCCTCCATTAAAGAAGTGTGAATCTGGAAAGAAAAGAAGAAAATTGTCAACTTCATTGAATTATTGTATTTTAAGGCTTATTTATCCATGCCTTCTTCCCAACAGTAACATTAATTGTTTGAGAATTAATTACTATTCAAGATCGATCCTCTTATGGTGTCAAATCGTATGCGAGAACATGAATCGCAAGTGTCAAGGTCATTAATTCCTCCATTAAAGAAGAGTGAATCTGGAAAGAAAAGAAGAAAATTGTCAACTACATTGAATTAATGTATTTTAAGGCTTATTTATCCATGCCTTCTTCCCAACAGTAACATTAATTGTTTGAGAATTAATTACTATTCAAGATCAATCCTCTTATGTTGTCAAATCATATGCGAGAACATCGTGCTCGCTGGACGAGGGGTTTGTCTACACGAATCTCTTGAACCTAGAATCTGTTTTTCTAGGTGAACACCCCTTGAACTAGCCCCTCCCTAACACGAAGGTACCCATCTTTTCTAACTGTTATCATTTTTAGATGTTTTCAACATAATATGAATCTAGGCATTGCCTACGAGGGAGCGTATAATGCTTCAAAGTTATATTTGTCTTACTTTTGAAGCACCCGTTTGTCTGATCACCTACCAATTTATTCGCTCGCTGGGACAAAAAAGTCCGGAGAGCTAATGCCATACCCTAGTCATCGTGGTCGTTGTCGTCGTCCGTAGACAAAACATTAACCTGGGCTATATCTCTTGAACTATATTAAAGGGGTATAGGGCTTTGATATTTCACATGTAGATACCTTATGACGAGACCTTTCATTTGACCTAGTGACCTTGACCTTAGACTTTGACCTACTTTTCAAAACCTTTAACCTGGTTTCTGACAAAAACCTGTAAAGGCGAGCTATGTAATCTTTGATTACCCTATGTTTTATCTACCAATTTATTCAAATTCTGTTAATTTTGAATTCGTTATTCAATCATTAGTATACGTAAAATACAATGTAATTATTAAATAATTATAAAGGTATTCATTCGGTTTACGAACATAAGACTTCACGTGAAAAGTCACACATACTGTAATGTCATACTTGACGTCATTATTTACTTTTTGCAAGATGGGTGGAGTATCGTAGGTTTAGTAAATTTTATTCATCTGTCTATGACAAAGAAACTCAAAGGAAATTAAAATTGGATAAATACTGATCGATTTACTGATTTCAAACAAAAATTTAGTCATTCGTCACGGATTCACGGTATGAAATTCTGCTGGGCTACTGTGGTTTCCGACGGAAGTGGCGGAAAGAATACAAAAAGAAATTGGCATTCAGTATACATTGTATATGCAGTTTCTGAAAGTGAAGCATCTTTCAAAAGTCGATGTATTAAGTAGGAACTTACATATGTGTATAGACTCTCCTATCTATCATGTCTATAGGGTCACTTCGCGAACTGGTCGGGAGCTACACTCCCTATTACAACATTCCTAACATATCATGTTGTTGTTGTTGTTGTTGATGTGTATTCCGCCATCTTTGGAGTGCCATAGGCTAGACCTATGTAAGAGGGGTCAAAGAGAGCATGGTTTAAGCAATTATTATTAATAAATATACACTTCAATATATTTCCCTTTGTCCAATTGGTAAAATCTCATTAAGAAAGTTCATTATTTGCCATTCCCATAGAAGAGATAAGACTCAAACATAAAGGATTATAAAGCCTGTGTTAATGAAACACAAATGCCCCTTGTGGCATCTTTGTTAGTATAAACTTCATTTTCTGTTAAGTATGTGAAAGGTCAAGGTCATCAATTTTGGTATCAATGGAAAGGTCTTGTCACAAGGAACTCACATGTGAAGTATGAAAGCCCTATCACTTACCACTCAAAAGTTATGCCCAATGTTAATGTTTTTGAAAAGTAGGTCCAAGGTCACAGTCATGCGGTCAAAAATTTTGGTATGAATGGAAAGGTCTTGTCACAAGGAATACACATATGAAATATGAAAGCTCTATCACCTTCCATTCAAAAGTTATGCCCAATGTTAAAGTTTTTTTTCGGACAAACATACAAACAGACGGACAGGCCAAAAACTGTATGCCCCTGAATCTGTGATTCTATGTAAAAATGTAAAGAGAATATATTAATGTGATGATGTTGTATTTAAAATCGAGCTTTGTACTTTAGGACTAGATAAGAGATAAGTTTAAATGAGATATATGTATTTGTATATATACATGTACAACTTTAAAATTGGTACTTACATTAGTTAAAGGTTATATGATGCATGTATGCAAGTTGGTAGTATTGAAGATAGAGATGGTCAAGTTTCGCCAAGTCTAAGGATGTTATATTAGTAATATGGCTTTGTTTTTATAGGTTCTGAATCTCAGATGGGAGTTCCTCCACCCATTGCCACCCATTGTAGGGAAGGGAAGGGGGGGGGGGGGTTCGGACCATGATGAGAGCTCCTCACCCATGGTGTGATTAGTATGGTATAAATGTTAGGTGAAGGGTTTGAGACTATGATGAGAATTTCTCACCTATGGAATGCTAAGAGTGTTAGGTAAGGGATTGGTTGGGAGTTTAATCTGGGGGTTTGTTTATAAGGGGGATTATGATTCTGTAGCTTGCGATGCGAGTTCCTCACCTACTGTCTGGCTGTCAAGTTTGTAAGGGGTTTCAGTTTTGGGTGCTCAATTTTTGGTAGCTGGTTCTTGCCCGATGTAGGTCATACAGCATATCCCTAGTGTGCTGCTCTATCTGGCTCATTGTTTCTTCGTCAGCTCGGACCAGCCCTGTCAAATCTTCATGAGATTGGTCAAGGATACATTGCAGCAGTAGTGCAGGTCTTTCTTGTAAAGCTGGTACTAGGTTGGTTAACTTCTGAAGGTGTTTCTGTCTCCTGTCTTCTAGCTTTTTGCAGGTTAGTATGAAATAATATCTGTCCTCTGGTTCGCTATGGCATAGTTCACAGGTGGTGTCTATATCATGCTGATTAAATTTTTGCAGATTTTCCTGGAGAATATACATGTAGGTGCCATTAGTATTCGTGCTTTTATTTGTTCTTTTAGTACCTCGAACGGGTTGGGCCCTGTGAATTTATAGATTGGATGAGGGTTGTCCAGAGGTTGTTTTTGTATTCCTAGCTAGGTATTTCAGTGTTGATTTTGTTTTGATTTCCTCTGTAATGTTGGCAGCGTAGACATTGTTTGTTGTCTCTTTTGTCATCTTTTTCCATTGTGATTTTGTTGGTGTTTTTTTAATGAGTGAGTATGCATCTGGAAGTTGGTACTTTTGAAGTGTTTTCCATACTGTAATTGTGAAGCTTGTACTGTTTTCATCTTTTACTTCAAGTTGTCTCCTTATGATTTGATGTTCTATACAATACACATTCTATGATGTTCTATACAATACATCAACGGAAAGCTGAAATATTTTTCTTTTGTCATGTTTGTCTTACATAAAAAGTTTTACCCACTAATGATCACTTCACCCTGTGTTTCTTCAATTGTTTGCTTTTGTTTGATCTGGTTCCTTTGGATCTTATCATTCTAAATCAACCTGTTTCCTGAGAACCCAATATGGATTCCTGCATCTGTTTGGCCATTGATGATCAAAAAGCATGTCTATTTTCGTTTGATACTTATCACATGCACTTTCGATTTAGATGCTTACTTACAGCCTAGAGTTTGCAGTTTTGATTGGATCTTAACCTAACTTCATACACTGATTGCTTATGACAGGAGGAAGAAACCTATTGATCTTCAAGGTCAACAGACATTGCGAAGGTTTTTACAACTTGCCTGACATTTTTGAATTTTTTTTGAAATTCAAACATATTTATTAAGAAAAAGTTGAAATTTTTTACCAGACAGAAGCAAATTTCACTAGATTTGTCTGGTAAGTCTGGTGACTTTTGGATTGTCTGGGTCAAAGATCAAGGTCACATATTCATAATATTGGAAATGGTCAAATTCTTGTATATTACCTAGAGGGTGCAGTTTAGATTGGATCTTGGCCAATCTTAATACACTGATTGCTTATGACAAGAGGAAGGACTCTATTGATTTTCAGAGTCATAGGTCAAAGGTTTGAAGGTCAAGGTCACAGATTGGAAATGGTCAAAACCTTGTATACAGCCTAGAGGGTGCAGTTTTGATTTGATCTTAACCAAACATCATACACTTATTGCTTATGACTAGAGGATGAACCTTATTTATTTTCCTTGTAAACAGCCTAGGAGACGTATATTTTCCTGACATACAAATGCTACGTGTTTTAGGTTTTATTATGCTAGTCTATGTAATATAAGGAAGGGTCTTAATGTCGCAAGTCTATAGAAATCTTTTTTTTCTGTTTCAGTTGGTCCTAGTGCTTGGTGATTTACACATTCCACACAGATGTAACAGCCTCCCACAGAAGTTTAAGAAGTTGTTGGTGCCGGGTAAAATCCAGCACATTTTATGTACCGGTAATTTGTGTACCAAGGAGTCGTTTGATTATCTGAAGACACTGGCAAGTGACGTACATGTAGTCAGGGGAGACTTTGATGAGGTATAGAAAAGGACTTTTATTTCGTAAATGCATCTCGTTTTATTTATCAGACTTTATAATAATTATTTCAACTTGATTATCGTCATTTACTTCCCTGAGGAATCGGAGTTATATTCGGTAAAGAAATGTTTGAGTAAACGTTTAGTACAATATGCTGCATTATTTTATTGAGAAAACGAATTTTGACTTCATTTTAACAAAGATTGATTATTAAACAATCAATATTTCTTCTTTTATTTGTAGAACCTGAACTACCCTGAACAGAAGGTAGTTACCGTTGGTCAGTTCCGTATTGGTCTATGTCATGGTCACCAGATTGTCCCATGGGGGGACACTGAGAGTCTATCCATGGTACAGAGACAGCTTGATGTAGATATACTCATCTCTGGACATACCCATAAGTTTGAGGCATTTGAGCATGAGGGAAAATTCTACATAAATCCTGGATCAGCAACTGGTTCTTATAACCCACTAGATAGGTGAGCCTTTACACATGTACCTTCATATTCAATTTCTCAAGTGAAATATATTGTAAGAAAATAATATTATAAAATAATTTGGTACTTTTTGTATTTTATTACAAGAGTTACCTCTCTTTGTCTGCAAAAATAATTCAGAAAGTATACAACATGTAAATCATTTTCTCATACTTGGCACAACTAAAAGATATTTGCATATTAAAGCATATTATATATTAAAATAATTCAGAATCTTTAGCTCTTGAAAAAAGGGAAGTTTGAAAAATAAATATGTTTCTGAAAAGAAAAGGGCAAAACTCTGTAAACAGAATAGTATACGTAATGTTTGAAATGAGTGCAGTAATAGAAACTATAAACTTTATGAAACAACAGAATTTACAATAATTACCTATTTTAATTCCAGCAACGTGACAGCTTCCTTTGTGATATTAGACATTCAACAATCAACAGTCGTAGCTTACGTGTATAAATATGTAGAAGGAGATGTCAAAGTGGAGAGAATAGAGTATAAGAAGAATTAGAAATCTTTTAGAAATATTTTGTTGACCTTTAAGGATGAAATATTCTAAGTAAAATTTAAGCCATAGATGTTACACATTTTCTTGAAAAGTATCATAAATGTGCTTATTTTTTGTCCATCATTTAAACATTGGAGGTTAAAATCAGAAAATGAAAGAAAATTCATATAGAATCCGTAACTATCATGTGAGACATATATCTCAAATTTGTTGTTAGGGAAAATGGCTGCAAGTTTGTTGTATAGAGCCAAATGAAGCTCTTTTTTGTCATATTATTCAGAAAAATCAAAGTTTCTCGTTGTAGGGCTTTAAGATTTGTAAATATGTGAAACTGTCTTCAATGGTAGGACCAAAATAATGTTTTCTGTTATTTATTATATGTATATTAATTTCAAGTGCTGATTATAATTTAGAGACATTTTAAATACATGAATTTTATTGAAGATTGAGTAATAGACATTCCTGTATCAAGTTAATCTCTCTCATGTACATAGCCAATCATTGTTTTTGGGGCATGTGCAATTAGATGATCTATACATGTTTAAGGAAATGAACATATTATTAAAAGCAATGTTGTTGAATTTTCTTGAATTGCACAAAATGTTCTTATATATAGATTGATTTAAAAGTAAAATAGACCCTTTCACATCATCTGCAATACTACATTAAATTTAAGGTCAGATCTGGAGAAAAGGTGATGTCATTTCAAGGATTCATTAAAGTTATGCATTATTATTAAGAAAATAAGGAATTCGTGATGAGATGGATGTTTATGAGAATATTATTTGAAAAAAAATGTCCCTGCACCATTGTAATAGTTTTGGCCATGGTCAGTGTTTCACAGAATATAAAGATGTAAATATTGTGTATGTTTCAGTGTTGTTAATGACACTCTATACATAATGTACAAATACTGAGAGAAGTGCATATGATGTGTATTTTGTGAGGTCCTGGAATCACTGTATCAATAAGGAAATGATTGTCATTAAAAATGAATTTGTGTCATCTTCACAAAGGTCACTTATGAAGAGAAGATATGTTGTATATTGTATCTTCATCTAGAATGTACATGTAAATTGTAATGTGAAATTCTGTAAAAATAAAATCACAAGTCCAAATTTTTAGAATTTAATATTTTTATTTATACAAATATAATCAGTAAGATCATTGGTGTGAATATGGTACTGTTGAAATTTTGTAAAATTCTCTGATTAATACACAGAGTTAATAATTGTTGAAGGCTCAATTTCCTGCAGAATATTTGTAGTTTTTCCTCATAATGATGCCAGAGCCCTTAAGGAATCACTTTTATGATTGTTCATCCACTCTTTGGATCCGACACAAGATACATTATACATGTATGTATTAAATAGTCTAACATCTTTCATTTACAGATATATGTACATACAAGAGATCATAAAAAAAGCCCAGTGGTAATTTTTGAAATGTAGAGGTCAAAGTCAATCTTTGGCAAATACATAATGATAGTAACCAACACATTGTACCTGTGATATTATGATTGTCTTTCCTCTACATAAACTAAGCTCTACAAGAACAGGTATGTCACCAGCTGTATGACCCTTTTTATATCGCATGCAATGCTCCGTCTGGCAACCGTTTGTCAGGTTGTCACACTGTCACAAGCATGGCTATAACTTCATATGCATTATACTTCTATGAAACTTGCAGGGATGATCAAACATTCAACACTCTAAGGGTCAAGGTCACCTGAAAGGTCACATATCGACACTGTCGCCGTAAGTGCAAGTTGCAAATTTTTCAGGAGAGCGAAAAATCTTTTACATCGGTATCTTGGAATCCAAGAGAAAAAAGAAACCATAAAAACTTTGCATTTGGATATATAAACAAAAGGCAACATGTTTTCCACAAAAATTTCAATATAAATATAAAAACTTACTAAATATATCACATATGACCTTTCATACTCATCAAACTGGGTTTTCTGTCTATATTTACTTTACAAGACATTGGGATATGAAAGGTCGTAACCAATACTTTTAACCTTTTAGAATTAAAATTTAGGCAAATTATGTGTCGTATCTGTCGCATACATGTACGTCCTTTCATAAGTAGGTTTTTCAATCCGTTACCAGGGTAACAGGTGGGATATCATTATGAAATTTCACAGGGAGATGGGAAATGGTGTTACCTATCTGTTAGTATCAAAAAGGTTGTGTTACATGTACGTACGACCTTTCAATTCTACAGCGTCAATATTTAGGTTCAAACTTGCAACAGGGGAAATTCCTGTTCTTGAATAGCGCCATTTTTGTATGTACATGTATGTATGTAAATCACATCCATTTTCAGGTGATAGCGCAGAGCCTTTACGTGAGCTTTACATGTAATAGCGCACCAGCTATCTTTATTCCATCCATCCATAAACTCCTTTAATATCCAACTTTAACATTGCAATGGCTGCACAGAATGTCCCAAAGCCTCATAAATGTACATGTAGGAAGCGAGATTTACTCAAGGTTGTATGCTTCAACCAGACCCAACAAATAAGTTTGTTATCATGGATCTGAGGTACATATTTGACATTTTCAACTTTTATGGAACCATTTCACTGAATTTCACAAAACGTTACAAGAGGCAAGTACTCCAGGTCTTCTCAAAATTGTATTTGAGATATTTCAGACTTCTCAGTTTGAACTGCTGCACAGAATTCCATGAACCTTACTGAAAGTTCTTGAGGTCCTATATACATGTATCTTAGAGGACTTCATTACATTCTTCTGATTCATACATTCACCATCTATTTCAAGTTGTCTAGGATGAGCTATCTTGCCCTGTTGGCCTCTTGTTTTAACATACACATACCACTTGCATGTAGACCATCCCTTTAAAGCATTCATACAGAGATTTAGCTGAGCATTTCAAAACTCAGAAATTCGAAGTTACATCACTTACCTGTTATTAATAATTATTAATAATAACAGTGCTGCCATAATACATATGATTGGTTCCATGACAAAAGGGTCCTTATGGTTACGGCAGGAATGACACCACGATTCTAATGAAAATGGCAAATATGACATCATGACTATTTTGCATAGAGAAATTTTGAAATAGTTCAAGTAAATTTTAAAAGTAGTTATCTGAAATTTCAAGGCATCGTGAATATGAAAACAAAACGATAATATGAGTAAAATATGAAGCCATAGGGACTCTTTTTTATGAGCACAATCATATGTATCTATCACCACAATTTTCCATAGTGACATACACTGTATATTGGTAAAAAATTGTTTGGTGTCAATATAATATAAGCTCAAGATTTGATTCATTTGAAACTTTATTCAAATGAAAATAATGCATTTTGTAAATCCTAGCTCATTATAACATGAAATTCATATCACAGATAAACTATTTACTTTAACGCATCAATAACAAACATATCGAAACAAAAAGAAAAAATATAGTCCATATGCATGCTTCTTAAATTTGCAGCAATCACAGTATTGTGAAAATAACATAAATTTTCATGCAAAAGAAAATTTCTTCTACCTGACAATAAATTTCAGAAGCATAGATTTTATATGAAACATATTTGAAATAAGTTGACAAAAATGAAAGAAAAAATGTCACAAAACAATTTCATTTCTTATGTAAAGAAGAATAAGAAGTCACAATTTAATAGGTCAAGTATTTGTAACTAATTATTCAGTATATTGAAATCACATTTTTATAGAATATTGAAAATATTCTTGTTTGAACACTGATAATGATAAGTAAGAAATGAAACAATCAATGTATTGTGTAAATATTATGTAATCACATTAAATGATTCATCGTTTGGCAGCTTTAATGATTGCAAATTGTCATATTCAGATAAAAAAAACCCCATGAATTATTAAAAGAAAAAACAAAACATATTTCTAGAAAATTATTGACCCCCCCCCCCTTTTTTTAAAGTGATTATTTAAAAGTGTGACCTGGGGTCGAGACAAAAACACAAGCTTCAGGTCAGACTACTAGTATGTTGTATGAGATATGGTTCATATACATGTACATGTATTTACGGTGGCAAATTCAAGAGTTGAATTCAGAATCTTTTCTAATTTCCGATTAAGTCAACAACTTTAGAATTCATGATATTCACTGCATCCATTATCTTTAAAAATACTTCTACCTCAACATTATTTTGAACTGAAAAAAAGAGAAGCAAATTAAAGACAATGAAAGAAATTGAAAACAAAACATTTTTTTATCACAACCTCTAATTCCTGCTAGCAGCTGTAGAATATAAACATGATTAACCTTTTCTACTTAAATAAAGTATAAACAAAACACCAACACATGTATATTAGCTGTAACATATAAAAGCAATACTGATAAGATCAACAAACTAAATGTTACTGTGGTGCATAGTCACTGTGCAACTAAAAAACTTTAAACATAACATGAATGACAAATTCTCAAAACATAAATAAAATAAGAATAAACGGAAAATTTAAGGCCTTGTCAGACAGGACGAATTTATCATGGATTGTCAATTACTAATCTCTCCTCACAAATCAAATTTTCATGGAAGAAATGTAGGAAAGATTTTATCAAATACAAAATATTGTAAATATGAGCAGTTCTTTAGATACTAGAAATAAATCCAAAAAAGGAGAGTTTTGGGTGGGCAAGGGTTAATAAAAAGGGGGATAAGAATAGTTGAATAGTTAAGGAACATCCAGACCTTCACTCCTTGTCTCTGGACCAACTAATATGTATGCAAATTTTTTGTCTTATTATCTCATAAATGGTTAGATCATAGAACAAATGTCATTTTGAACCTGTCCCTCCCCTGTCCATTTCAACCTTGACCTTAGAAAGACACCTCCTCCCAGCTCCTCAACTAAAACTGCTGAAATTGTACATGTACTTGATTGAATTTCACACGATTTTTGAGATCTATGATTTTAAACATCATTTTCCTGAATTAAATAGCACATGTATAACATTCAGTTGTACTCCGAAAATATGCAATGAAAAAATACTATCCGACTGATTTACATGAATTATTAATACATGTAATGATAATTCAAATAATGCATCAAATATAAATCTACGCTATCAATCATAAATATAATACTGAACCAATCTGAATATGTATCCAATGAACTTGAATAAATGAATTCAGGATATACATACATGTATATGTATTCTGAACATCCTCCTTACTTTCATACAGGCTTCTGAATAATAAGTTACAGGTATATACACTGGATGGTTGAAGGATTTTTCAAGCTGAAATTGCAACTACTTTTGTGCATGTAATTGTGCAGGTACCCGGGCTGTAGATTGATATATTAATGAAATGTATGATGAGATAAATATAAACATGCACTTATTCTTTGATACAACCACCTTGAATAATTTGTCGAAATATCTAAGGTAAACAGTTACATAAAAAACAATATTACAAAAGACAAAAAATTTGAAATATCGCTCTAACTCTACTTTTTGGCAAAAATGAAATTGTTTTTACCTAAATCTTGACTAATAAATTCAAAGTTTCCTTTAGGCTTGATTTCATTTTAAGATATCAGTTTAAGGAACTTAACAGCTGGCATTTGCAAAGATGCAAAACTAAATTATTTAAGAAGTCAAATTAATATTCTAATTTATCGGGATCTTTATTGACTTTGCTGACTTCGTCAAGTTCGTAGCTGCTGATTGAATCTCGTTTTTTATCACTATCTTCACTGCTATCATGTTCCGAATCACTGGAAGATTTCTCTTCTTTATTTCCTTCTTATCTTCCTCCGTATTTGATTTTTTATCTTCTTTAGCATCCTCAGAATCTTCCTTCTGTCTGGAGGATTCTTCATCCTGTTGTTTTGGCTTGTCCTCCTCTTTTTGTTGTTTCTCTTTCGCTAATAGTTCTTGCTGCTCTTTTTGTTGTTGCTCTTTTTCTCGTTGTTCCCTTTGTAGTTCCTCCCTAAGTTGTTGTTCCTTCAGCTGTTGTTCTTCTTTTTGTTGTTGTTCCTTTTGCCGTTGTTCTTTTTGTTGTTGTTCCTTTTGTTGTTGTTCCCTTTGTAGTTCCTCCCTAAGTTGTTGTTCTTTTTGTTGTTGTTCCTTAAGCTGTTGTTCCTTTTGCTGTTGCTCCTTTAACTGTTGTTCCTTTTGTTGTTGCTCCTTTAGCTGTTGTTCCTTTTGTTGTTGCTCCTTCAGCTGTTGTTCCTTTTGTTGTTGCTCCTTCAGCTGTTGTTCCTTTAGCTGTTGTTCTTTAATTTGTTGTTGGTCCTTCTCACTAGACTGTTGTGACTTTGTTGTATCCTCTTTACTCGTTGTTTCTTGTTCACTGCTTTCAAGTGATTTACTACTTTTTGCATCTGAAAATTGATACCAAATGTCAGTTTTTCTTCATACATGTAGAAATTACCATAATTATACTAATTTTGGTTGTGATTAAGATTGATGTCAGAAACAGCAAGGCTAGGCCATGATGGTGATAATATAACAAATTGAAACTTAGATATCCATTTACATATTCATCTGTGTCTCTGGGGCCTCTGCGTTTTGCGGTCTTGTTTGTGTGATGTCATCTTACAGTGAGGAGCTTGTTTTACACCACAATTGTACGTTCTTCGAGACCTCTGGGTAATTGGAGAAGTGAGAGGGTTGTGCGCACGTAATCCAGGATAACCACACCATTTGCTACTTGCGTGACAGATGGCCGTCCAAAGTCGGCACCGGTTACCCATTGGTCTCGTCCGTTTATGTGTAATCTTTTGTGTTTGATGTTTACATGTCGTGTGTCTCTTTTCCGTCTCGTGCTGTACTCGTCTTTTGTGTTTTTGCATCGGGTGTTTTGGTGTTTGTCTTGTTGGAGATCGCCTCCCTTCCTTTTAATTCAAAATTCTAACCCTTGAAGTTCATGAATTTTTCTTAACATATTTTTTAATGAAAATGTTGATTAAAGATTGTCAGACTATAAGAGGGTTAAAAAATTTTCATTTTCTTCGCAAAGCACTGAAAGTGTACTTATTTGAGTGTCACCAAATTTTAGTGATACATTAGGGCACTTGATTATTTCCATTATAATCTATAGGAGTTAAATTCATTAGTATAGTCTTGAATGAGAGTAGTCCTAATTGCGCTATCTACACTACAATATGAATTTCGCTAAAACAAGTATCTATACATACAGTTTTGATTTAGATGTCTCTCATGTACTTTATCACAGTTCATTACTAAAATATAAACTTAATAATATACTGATGAAATAATTTTAATCTTGTATAGAATTTTAGATTTATGAAAATGTTAGTTTCTATCTAATCGAAAACTTTCTACTCAGAACTCAAATCTTAGCTATCCAACTCATAAGTATTGCGTAAAAGACCAATATTAAGCTATCTAATGCCCATATACCTCTCAGTTATAAATCATAGGTACATAAATTACAAAGTGATACATGTAGTTGAGTTGGTTGTGAACCATGCTCTGTCATTTAACAGTGCCAATTCAACTCAATGGTAATATCATTAATGGTATTTAATATAATTAATGTAGAATTTGTGAGACCCCCCCCCCCCCCAAAAAAAAAAAATTGTTAAAGTCTTGTAAGTAACATTTATCACTATAAACTGAAATTTTTTCCTTCTTTTTTTTTAATTTGCAATAATATATGAATCCAAAGAGGGCTTATGACACAGTACCATCTTCAGGGTTACAAAAAAATGTTAACAAGTCAGTGTGCAATTCCTAAAATATTAGACTGGGAATTATCTATAGGAATCAGATTCCCTTCTGTTTAGTTTTATATTAAGATAGGGTTGACATTTACTTCAACCTCTTGAGAAATTTAACTAACTAAGCCTCAGGTAGGGTTATTGCCAGCACCCCCCCCCCCCCCCCCCTCCTCCCACTTTTCAAGGACTTTTATCCAAAAACAAAATACATTCACTAGACCCATGTCCGTTTAGGAAATGTGAATATTAAACTTTTTCCCTAATTATGATGTAGAAAAGAATAACACATTAGGGATGATAAACCAATCAAACAATAGGTTAGAATGTAACTGTAATTGTTGCCGATATACCTGATTTAATATTATTGAAATTTTATTTTGTCAATTTTATATTAAATCGAAGTATTCCAATACATTATAATTAAGAGGTCAGAAAAAAAATGAGTCAAGATCCTTTTACCATGTTAAAATGAAAACACTATATACTATAAATAAAGTATAAGGTCCTCTTTTGAGGAGATCTAATTACGATAAAATTTAGAATTAATTCATGTTTCTAGATGTGATGGTCTTACATTTCAAGATTTTTAATCATCTAATCTGTAATGTAAAATTATCATTTTAATGACACTCTACAAATCTATTATACACAAAAATACAAACAGGACTGAGTCAGAATCCTTAACAGTAAATCATCAATTTCAGCATCATCAATTTTAAGTTATCTCTGGAAATGAGTGCACCTGTGTTAGAAATATTAAGTCTTGTCCAATTATGCACTTTGCATTTCATTCATCAAAATTATCATTAGATATCAGAGATTCAAGCAAAATACCAGAAGACTAATAGGTTCTATCATGATCTACTGAGTGAGACATAAAAATTTACCCGAGTGACGGAAATTACATCTTTGACCCGAGTTACTTTCCATTTGAGACAGTATCTGACATGCATGTATCTGACATAGACTAATTGTGAAATCATCAGCTAATTCTATGGAAACAGTTCTTAAAGTCTGGGAAATGACAGTATAAAATCGACGTTACCATACCCTTTTCATGACGTCACAATGATTTTACGTCAGATACTGTCTGTAAGGGGAAAAAACTCTGTATTCCGCAAAGACTCAATATCAGACAAAGAAATGAAAATTTATGTGTAATCTTTCATACACTTGTACATGTATATGAAAATAATTTTTCTACCTTCAGGTATGTGTCCTATCCTAGATTTAGGTCTGTCTCCTCCCTCCTTGTGATCACTTTTCCTATTAGGATCCCATGCTGTACTCTCAGATGTATCTGAACTCTCCTCTTTCTCTCCTGACTTCTTTGAAGATTCCTTGTTTTGATTGGTTGATTCTTGTTTTCCTTTGGTTTGATTGGCTGAATCAGGTTTGGATTTTGATTGGTCACTGGAGATGCTGGTTCTGGCAGGGACGGTGGGTCTCAGTGACTTAGTGCTCCTCTTGCTGGTAGGTCGACTAGGCTTGTCGGAGATGGAACCCTCTCTTTGTGACGCCGGTCGAGAATCGGAGTCACCCCTGACTGATGATGGATACAGACCCGGCCTACAATTATTTAAACTTAAGATAATTTAAAACATGACAAAGTGTATGAGAGAATAATTATGGAATTAAGGATCAAAGGACCATACATGGTTTATGTAGTAAAGTGGCCCCCTTTCAAGGCAAAATCTGAAGTTTTAATGAAGTAATGAATTTGTACCAATATTTATACTACAGTGTAAGCTTCTGATGAAATGACACATATTCTTTAATTTCCTCTCTAACTTTCATAGAATTTGGGCTTCAAAAATGGTATATTTTGCCAAATTTCTGGAAAAACCTTATTTTGGGGCTAATTTTCGACAAACTTCCTATTAGTTAGTATCCAGCTGGCTTCTGAACAACTTTTATATTTTGATATGTTGTTACTTTTGTACGTCTCTGAGTGCATGCAAAAGGAAAAAGTTGTTCACGATCCCGCTCGATGTTATCTAAATGAAAATAATTAAGAATTATGCTATTTTTCGTGAAAATTGACAAAATCACCGGTTTCGATGATATTTATGCAAAATTTACAATGTCATACAAATCGAGGAGTAGTTTTTGTAACTAGATTTCTTAAAATATAGATATTTAACTTTCTAAAAATGACAACAAAGTTTAATTTTTGAGAAGTTGATTTTAGGGGGCCACTTCACTATATAAACCATACATACTCCTTTGTTTTTAGTAAGGTATGACAGTGACTTAAAGTAGATATTTCAAATACAATTTCATGTTGTAAGAGGTTTTATTGGATGCTGTCCAATTAAAATTTTTTTTCATAACATGTATTCAATACTTTTAAGTCATTAATGTAAAGACCATTTTCATTTGTTTAAATATTTGAATTTTTGTAGTTAACTTCATACAGCTCTGAAGAAGACTACATGAAATTTTATTATGACATTAAACTCTACTCCTTCCGTGGATACCAAAGAAAATCTGTATAAATGCTTCGATGCAGCAATTATAACAATATATAATAACGTACACCTAAATCCTTTTACCTTTTATTATCTGCATTGTCAAACATTCTCATCAGTGGAGCGGAGGCAGCACGACCTTGTGACCTTAAGTACTGACGTTTCCTGCCCATCTGTATGTATCGTAAATACTGCTGGTACTCATCCGGCGTGTATAAACCTGGAAGTCGGAATATGTCATATCAATATGTTACTTCTTAACCGTCTATGAATGACATGTCACCATTCCCATTCTAACTTCAAGGTCAAGGTCACTGGTTAAAAAGTCGAGAACTTAAATAAAAGGTATGGTAATAATGAATCTATTTGTGAAATATCAAATCCCTACCTCTTATAGCTAGTTCATAAGATAAAATGTTTTAGAAAGAATGATAAGGTCAAATTTCAAGATCAAGGTCACTAGGTCAAAGGTCAAGGTCCCAAATAATAGGTCTGGCTATGAGGAACCCACATGAAATATCAATGCCCTACCCCTTATAGTTTATGAAATATGCTGCCTAGGTTAAAGCCGATTAGGCCATGACATTAGCTCGCTGGACATTTGTCGCAAATTGCTAATAGAATAATAAACAGTTTTCAGATAAATTTTGCTGTTCTCCATAATGTACATATGATTTAGTATAATGTAGATTAGTTTCATCTCGACAAAAATCTATATTTTTAACAAGATATCAGCGACTTTATCTTCAAATCATGTAATTACATACATGTAAATACCACTTACCTTTTTCCATTTCTCTAGCAAGAAGTTGGTTATACTGCTCTTGTTTAAGTTTCATCATCTGTGAAGCACTATAGATTTTGGCTATACTGTACAGGTATTGTTTCTCTCCCTTACTCAAGTCCTTGTGCGTTAACATCGGACTTGATCGGAAATTTGGTGGCAGGGATACATGGCTTGATGGTCGTTTTTCTGAATAAGTCATGCCCATTCGGAACGAATCTGGGTCAGACGACACAAGACAAGAGGTATGGTGACGTGGGTTTACCATGCTGCCATCTTTGTTTAGAAAAAAATTCAAATTAAATTTCACTATGCAAATTATGAAATTATTTTGCAAATGCCTCAGTGCTATGATTAAAAGAAATCATGTACATGTACTTGTATCTTCAAAGCATTATCATGATCATTAAACAAGTCATTTGTTTCATTTTAATATCTTTACGAGAAATTTTCATAAACCTTACTAAATACAGCTAGATTCTAATAAAGACATCTTTATTTTTTACAAAATGTTTTATGGATGTCTAGTTCTTATATCTGATAGCTTCACCAAGACTTCCGATGTCAAAAGTTTTAATTGCATATTATGTAATAAATCTTAATTCTCAAATATTTCAAACTATTTCTCTTCAATGCATATAGAACAAATATATATATTATATAACAGTACAAATATATAGGAATTGAAAATAATAATTAACATTTAAAATGTACATTTTTCTGCTCTACTAAAACAACAGACCCTTTAATTCACATTTTACTGCAGTATTCTGAATTTAAAGCTCACAGTCCCTGGGACAAACAATAGGTTGAGTTAACAACAATACCATGAGGCAATTTTTTTTGTAATCCCGTTTCTTTTGTTCCTTATAACAATCAAATGATGTCACTGGTAAATGCACAAGCTACTGATTGTCCCTTTGAACTGAGCTACAAATTCAGTGAATGGTGTAAAAGGGTCTCTTAGGTTTGCATGAAATAAAATTGACAGCAAAAACCTTCAAATTTGAATCTTTCTTCTGCAGTCACATCGTAGTTTGTCCACTCCAGGTGACCTACTCTTGGGGCTCTGAAGCTAGGAGAACTTGTCCTCTTTGGCTTCTCTTTCTGGGTGGGAGTGGGTGCTAAATAACATATGAAATATATCGAATGGAGGGAAGAAATACTACCGTCTGTACTTAAACCTATTTTTATAATATTTAATATTTACATTCCTACTGCGTTTCCCTTATATAAAGGTACCAAACCAACTGTTGCTTTATTTCTCGATAATCGCAAGAGCCTATCACGTGACTTTAGAACTTAAGCGGATTAATTTCTGATAAAATGCCCATTTTATTTATTGCTTTAATACAGATTCAAAGCATGTATCCATTATCAAACGACGCTGTCTACCCCCAGTGATTAAATGTGTCAAAATCTAGTTCACCCACATGTACACTTCCAAGAAGTGTGACGTAGTAAGTCGATCACGCGTCAGTAGACGAAGTTCAAGGACGAACTGCATTGTTGTCTGCAGAAAGATGCCGTGTTTGGATGAGCGAATATTCAGGCATAAGTGGATCAAATATTCAGTATTTAGGATGAGGATTTGATTCACTTGTGTCATTATCAACAGTGAATTTATCTTTGCTTCTTATGGATTTATAATATCAGAAATACTTCGAGTATCAGCGAATCTTTAGCCATGATGTTGAGGTAAGTCAAGAAAATACCGAAAGTTTTCGCGTTTTCGATGGCTGTACTCGACTTTTGCATTATTCTAATTACTTCCAGATGAAATAGGGTATTTACAGAAGTTTGTATGCAATAATACTGATTGATTTCATATGTCTAAGCAGTTTAACAGTGTGTTAAAAAGAGTTTTCAAAAGTTTTCCCTTCAGTTTTGTGAAATTTCTCCAGTTTAACTCTCCGCCACGTGTGAATTATGTTGGACAAAAGTCACGAATTTTCACGATTCAATTTTCTTCAGTTTTAATTGAAATGTTCAAAATACAGCAAGAGGACAAAATTCAGTTTCTCATTTGTCAACAACGTTTCCGTACAGAAGGTACTACTTTGAATCAAGCGAAAAACATCGAACGTTCGTTTGCTCTTACGTCAAATGGCATTCTCCCTCCGCAATGATATTTCAAATGTAAAGAAACTGGATGAAAAATTGGCAGAAATAACTTAGTTAACACGTAAAATGTAAATATAAGGATTGTTTTTCAGCTTTTGCGCTTTATCGGTGTGTATTGGCAGTAGGGAATGGAAACAAAATTCATGAAAAGCACTTCGTGCTTTACATATTTTGTTTCCATTCCCTACTGCCAATACACACCGATAAAGCGCAAAAGCTGAAAAACATTCCTTAATTACAATTGTAACTAGCATTCAATTTGAATATTCTTCCTGCATAAAACATCCTCAATCAATTGATATAATAAATACATAAATCATACACTTATACATTTATGAGATCATGGGAGTCTTTCTTTTAAAGAAATGATTATTCCTACTGTTGAGTTCTTTTTAACTGCCTCTTCAAATGGTGCAAAAAAAAGAATAATAATTGTATTTTGATGTTTGAAGCTTGATTTCAAAGGTTAATACATCGTGATGTCTCAAATTTAAGTACTTTGCTTTACATCAAATTTCTATGGGATAATTTTTTTTAAGTACATTCCATGGGTAAAATTCTTAATTTTAAAGTATATGGGACAAAATTCTTTAAGGTATAAAAATTATAGCATGTATAAAAGATATCTAATTTTTAACTTTGAAAATTTAATCATGTAAAAATTCATGTCCACATATATGACTAGTATCAAAGTTCCAATATGTTTTCAAATACATAAGAAATGTCACTTACTTCTAAAATGTCTACTGGGATTAGGAAAGCTGAAATCAAATGCAAATAAAGCTGAAATTAATATTTCTCTTTACTGAGATAATGTCTTATCTTTAATCATAGAATTTTAATTATCATATATGAAATATTAATTCTAAAACTATATGAAGGAAGTCAATGAAACAAATTTGTAGACAAACTAAAAATAATCAGTTTTTAAATATCAGTCATAATATCAGTTTAATATCAGTCTTAATATCAGTTTTAGTATCAGTCTTACATGTCAGCATCCATTGCCGGATCATTTGTGCCTCGTAACTTACTCTCCTGAAATAGAATACATGTGTAATGTAAAGCTAGTAATTTCCTCATCTAATTTAATGACACAATATTATAAAGCAGTCCAAGTAAAATCTACAAAACCTACCAGGAAGAGTTATCTCACCTTTGTCTCCAAACCATACTGATGTCAATTGTTTTATAAAAATATATTTATTTTTTAAACAAAGCTCTTTTACGAGACTTATTTCATAGCCTAATTTCCCTTTCTGACAAACTGACCCTTTTGCGCTGATAGTTGAGAAGTATGAGTTGGGTTGATGAAAATCCGATGTCATACACACCAGCCGTGGGGCTAGCATTCGGCCAGGGTCTGCCATTGTAACTCTCCCTGTAAATATGAAATTATCAAATCATAATGATGTCCTGTAATCAATTTTATTTTTTGAAATTGCTGTGTGGATTGGCAATAAAAAAAAGAGGGCGGGTTGAAGATGTTGAACATTATTATCTTATATATAGTCACCTTAAATGTTTCCTTTTCAATTATATGTAAGCAGTAGTCAATCGATGTGATTAATATCTCACATATACAAATACATAAAAAGTTATACATTTCAAGTCTCCTTTTGCATACCATACTGCATAATATGACTTCCTATTTAGTTGAATGCAATAAATCTAATTTGATATGATTTGATTTATACTGATACGACGTCGGATAGGAGCTTTCATTAACTTTTGATCTATTTTTCAAGTAGATATAGTCTATTACAGACAATGTAGTTTTGTTTTGAAATATCTATTTGCGTATGTACTTGATACCATCATACCCTTTCAACTTCTTTGTCATGACGGGTATAACAGGAGATATATGAGAGTGGGTATGTCCAATATCAAAATTTAGACAGGTCAGGTATCATATCTTTTGAAACGTATCAAATAAATACTACCAAGATCCCCGCAAATCTGATATGAAAATAAATATTTCTATTTCAAAATCCTATCGGATATTTACACCATTCAGAAGACAGGTTGAATTAAGCCTCATGTGATCAATCAACTGAAATGTTCTAAATCGTATATTTACATTACCAAATGAAATTACCCAGTCACGTAAGTTGTGATTGTGTATTGAACAGAACAAAAACATATCGACATTAAACGTCAATACATATATCCATCGATTTATTTGTTTAGCTTACGTTGATGCAAGGACTTATAAACTGTTTATAAGTCCTTGGTTGATGTAAGAGCGACATTTTCATTCAGATTTATCAATCGGAGAACTGAAACTTTCAGTACAGCCGTCAATAGTACTGACATGGGCGCATCTAGTAATTTTTTTTTGGAAAGGGGGGATTCCAGTCCGTCTGGAGGGGTAGATGAACCGGATTTATCATTTTGAAAAAGTATTAAGCCAAAATGGATACCAACAAATGGGGGGGGGGGGGGGGGCAATTCCATGGAAATGGGGGAAGGGGGGGGGGTCCATAAACATCTCCCCCTTTTCTCTAAATCCACCCTTGTATGGGCTTTTTGAACCATAAATAAGATCTAGAGGTACAGTGATAAAAGATAAATGAGGCTAAGGTAGTGAATATAAAGGAAGCGATAACGTTCTTAAAGGCAATGTTTACACTTCTTTTATAAAAGAGGTACGATAAAAAGCGATCGATTACTTCCGTATTCAAAGAAATCAGACCCCCTCTCTTTGCATAACATTTCTGATACTACATATTCAAGTATGGAGAGTGAAATATTTTTTTTCTGCACAATACCAAGATTGCTTTAGCGCATACCGAGCTCGATGTGTAAAGACTTTTACCCAGGGTCATGAAATTACGTACAGTTTCGATAACTTTTCGAGAAAAAAAAAAAAAAAAAAAACCCCGTGAAAAACAATTCTGTAATAGTTTCGTCCGTATTTATTCGGAAATACACACGGGATCGTATCTATGTTCGTGAAAGCTAATCAATATTCTCCCTATGATAACTTTTTTGGAATTTCTTTGAACCTTTTAAAAAAGTTTTTAAATAGACCCTAGATTGTAGGGATATCTTTGTCATCTATAGATTCGAATGACCCCAACTTAAACATTATGGAAAAATCCAAATATTCACATTTTTTACATTGTAGAAATATTTTTGCCAAAAAAATATTAGAAACCTGTATTAGCTTTAACCAATATGCAATAATATGGAAAGAAAATATGGAGTGTCCTGCATAATTTCCCCCGATTTAGGATCAGAGGCACAATCTGCCTTAAAATCATCTCAAAATAAATCAGAGCCCCTATCGGCCCTCCCTAGAAATGTTACTTTGTTATCTCACGCTGTAACTGACAAAATTACTCTCTGCTTTTAGTCAAGTAATTCCCGGTTGATGAGCCAGGCCGGAAAAGTGAACTGCCTTGTTTAATGACAACTTCACATTAATTGGAAATGTTTGATGCTTATCTAATTGACAATATAACGGTTCAGGACATTCAATTATCCTTTATTGGATTAATTTAGAGGTAATTGCAGAAACGTGTATAATCGATATCATAATCAATACAAGTATTAAAAGCCTTCTCAGACAAAGGTAAGTGAAGTGTGTATAGGTATTATATAATTGTATGATGTTCATTGTACATGAAAAATACTTTCAACAATTCAGAAGCCGCTTTTCTGACCATGCTGACGCCAATTTCCTACAAAAATATTCAAGAACGTTGTACCAGACCAAATGATGCATTACTTTTTAGAATCAGCACATGTGCGAGTCGTGTTTCAAATCTCCTCAATAAGTCCCTTTTTCAAAGCTGTCAACGTTCTAGGGTTTATTCAACTTTCTGTGTACGATGTATCTTACATACCCCAGGAAACGCTTTCAGTTTTTGCGGTTTTTTTTCAATTCAAAGAGAATTTGGCTGAAATACTACCCAGACCATTCTAGGACTATAAATGACTTAAGAGCATGGATTCGCATACCGTAAAACTTAATCCTCATCATATGATCCTTGACCTTCTTGCAAATGACCTTTGCGTGCTTCTTGTAGTATTTAACAATCCAATATCCAGAAATGTAAAGAAAGACATGCGTACGGACGGACGGACAATCAGACAGACAGACAATTTCCATATCTCTTCATGCCGCTTTGGAACACAGAAGACATAAAAACTATTTCGCGCCAAAACGACAAGTTTCCAGGCTATTCCGTATCCCGGAGTGCTGACTATCGTTTCCTCATGTCCCATCAATACGGTTTATGTAATTTTCCGTGTCGGCCACTTCCTTTGAACAAGCAATCGTATTAATTAATATGAATTGATCGTGGAATGCAGAGTGTAGAATGACAGAGATTTCACACCTGAACCGCGGTGATTACGTTTCCCTTTGACATTGTAATCGATAATGACTTTTTTATGAGAAAATGCGGATTATAGACTAATCCAGAGAAATTTTCTAGGATATAAAAGAGATTCGTCCATCCATTTGTTCATTCAGGTTACAATAAAGAGATGGGGCTAATGGATATTTACTTAAACGCTAAAAGGACCGGAAGAGGGACCATTTTGCCATTTATTTTCAGAATGGTCTGGGTAGAATTTCAGCCAAATAAGCTATGAATAGAAACAAAAACACGCTTGACTTAAAGCATTTCCCAAGGTTTGTAAGAAACATCACTTGAACATATGTGAATTAATGTACGTTTGAACGTTGACCAACTGTGCCAATGGGACTTTAATTACAGGTGAATATGAAATACAATTCAGACATGCGCTGATGATAGTTAAATAATTTGGTCTGATGTTAATTTCTTGGATATGTTTTAGGAGTACAGAAATCCAATACATTGCGATTATTAAATAACGCTCGTATATTGTCATAAAGGAAGAGGTACAAAAAAATTAACAAATACTATGAATATGAAACATTTTTTTAAATACTTTATTCATAATTAATATATGCCCTTGTGAATATGAAATATGAAGTAAATGTTTAAAAAAATTCAGTAGTAATAAGTAAACCCAGTTAATCGAAATGATAAAGGATTAAAAGCCTGTAAGTGAACAAGAGAATCAATCTGACCTTTTGTAACGTCTGGACAATTCCTCTGATGTGATCTGGGGTGGGGTGGGTGTTGACTTTTTGTTAAATCCAGCGTAGGAGAACAAAGTCCCTGGACAAAGGCTGGTCATCCTCGTGGGCTGGGGATTTTGGGAATTCTGAAAAAAAACATACACGTATATGTCACAAAGTCTTTAACAAATTAAAATTAAGTAGCAGTTCATTAAATACTAATATCAATCAATATTCGACTTTTTCTTATTTAGTTTAGTATTAGTTTTCTTTTCAAAGTCAAGACATTTGATAATTTCAAACATAAATAGAAAATGTTTCAAATTCAGTAAAATTTCACTTAATGCACGTTTCGTTGATTTAGAAAGGAAAGGGGGATATTTTTTTTCTTTTGACATGCTTGTTTGACAATTCCAGTGTATTATTCTCTCAAATAAAGACGGACACTGGCAGTCCTCGATCTGCGAAAAGACAATGCTAAAACACCCTTAACGAAACACAAGTCGAAGTAAAAGACAACGGGGCAACACCCTTAGCGAAACACAAGTCGAAGTAAAAGACAACGGGACAACACCCTTAGCGAAGGACAACACCCTTAGCGAAACACAAGTCGAAGTAAAAGACAACGGGACAACACCCTTAGCGAAAAACAAGTCGAGGTAAAAGACAACGGGACAAAACCCTTAGCGAAGGACAACACCCTTAGCGAAACACAAGTCGAAGTAAAAGACAACAGGACAACACCCTTAGCGAAAAACAAGTCGAGGTAAAAGACAACGGGACAACACCCTTAGCGAAACACAAGTTTAAGTATTGTCTGTCTGAGCTTGTTTCTGAGAGTCTCTCTATAATATTAATTAACTATTAAAATGAATTAACTGATTTGGTCAAAATTGCTTTATATGTCTTTAATACCTGCAGAATATTCCGATACAATGAATTTTCATAACAAATAGAAACAATTAAACCGATATATTACAAGTCAAATTTAATACAACATCTTAATCTTAGCTCAACTGATCTAATATTTTGAAATTACCGACTTCATTAGTTTGAAAGTAATATTAAGAAGGCTTACCATAATGTTTAACGGTTTTATCTCAATAATAACTCCAAAGTTCATCACTTTACAATAGCTACTAAGCAATAAACGGGTAAACTTCCCTTTTTGGCTTTCATTTTCTGGTCGTGAGAGCAAAGCAAACACCATACAATATAATCATTCCCACGAAATGTTTCAAGATCGACAATTATACGATCGATATGATTAATTAATTCGATTGTCATCCAAGTGAATAATGATTTATATCAATAGAATGGGAAGTTTGTTGCTGCAATAAGAGAAAGCCCTTTAATTAATATGATGAGGATGATTCTCTTCATACACAGTATTGGTTTTCAGTTGGAGTGTTAGGGTGGGGTGGGGGAGCTTTAACGGAGGATCTCAAAGAGGGGATGAAAATACATAATTTATCACTAATTGCATAATACAAGATCAAAGTAAAGTTTTACAGCTGGACTTTAAGATCTCAAATGGGGTATAACAATTTTCGTCATGATGTTTTGCCCTCTATACCCTCTATAAGGGCTCTGCCCTGGACCCGCTGGGGCCTGGGTCTTTTGGATGATAAGCACAACCAACATCCCCTCCCTCCTGAAAATCCTATACCCACCCTTCCTAATACAAACGGCGTGACCTTAAATGTTGCTTCGATTCATAAAGTGCCAAAATCAACGAAGAGCGACTATCAAACGAACAATTGACGGATATACGACAGACAAGAGATGAGCAGCAAGAGAAAGACCACATAATTAGTTGTATTGCTTTTCTGTTCTGGCGACTGGCTATGGTGAAATCTGAAAGACCTTTTTTTATTTTCTTTCTTTTTTTTAACACCACAGACACGCGTACACAGACAAGGACATGTATTAGTATATAACACAGAACATAGAAGGGTATATGTATGAAGACCCGTGGTCGCAGTGAGGCTCGAACCAGCAACCTTTCTAGATCATGGCGAGCTACGCAAAGGATCGTTTCTGCGAAATTTTGTCTTTTACAGGTAGCTATACTTGTCTCTTTCAAATTAACTTTTGATCGAATCAATTATCAATACAACGACATTTCTGTAATATTATAAGATCATTACCTAAATATCTAAGTTTATAACTCTTTTCTACATGAATGGTTCCAAACAGGCATTCCCGGCGATTTTATGCACTTGTTTTTGACATAATCTTCTTGCAAGTGCATAAGAATAATCCCATCTTAAAAGGCTCCATATACTACTTTAAATGCCATATGTCAAAACGGGCACTTGTCGCGTCCACAGAGTGACTTCTGTGAGAGTTTAGGGGTCGATATGGGAGGGAAGATTGGGTAAGGGGAGGGGAGAGAGGGTAAAGGGGGGGGGGTTGTCCTCCAACCCAAAAGTGGGACGACGAGACACCAAAATACCGTCTCATTTCTTTTTTACCCCCTCCCTCCCCAAAGAAAAGAAAATATCTTACACTTTTGGGTCAATTCATGAAAAAAAAAAATTGAGAGATCAACACGATACATATTCAAACTCCGACAAGAGAATAACACTTAGCTTACGTAAGGAAAACTGTATTCAAAACTACGAATAATAGAAATACAAGTCCACCATACAGTAGCCGGAAAATGAAAGTCACCTGTTCAAAGTTCAAATATTTGCTAAAATCATTAAAAATTCAATGCACAAACAATAAAATCCAATAAACATACAATAAATTTGAGTTACATGTACCTGTTCGTCTCGCCGTCTGTATGATCAGTTCCTGCTCCAGACAATCCAGATCCCAAACTTCTTAAACTTGTTCAAACTTTTCAAACGGTGGTCGCCATTTTCAAACGAACTAATCTCTCCATGGTTTCTACCGGTAGACTGCAACTTTAAACTCTATCAATACCAGGTACCAATGTTGTAGTTTAAACTCCGGGGTATTGGTCCCGTTAAATTGCAATACACACCTGAATGCTTATCGACAATATATTATGCACTCAAGACAGATAAAACTTACCTTAAATTACATTTAAATTTAAGTTCTTGATAATGCATTGATGCGCATAATTGCATAATGCTTTCTATTTCTTTAAACGACAAAACTTTGATTTCTATATTCTTTGGAATATATTCACAAAGTCCATGTACATTATGATTTATGAAAATTGTCTTTTTACGTAAATTGAGCTCTGTTCCAATATTTGAACATGCATTCTAACATTTTTAAAATGTCACTTTACCCCTTGTTCAACTAGGCATTTTTTTCATATTTTTTTTCAAATGTCATTTCGAATCAAAATTATTTTACATTTTTTTCATAACGTTAGTGGCATTCACGCGCTGATCAAGCAATGTGAAGGGATGGGTAACTGATTTTGAGGCATAATTCTTTCTTTTTTTTTAACTCTTGGTGTACAATTTTCAAAATTCATAGTGCCGACTGTAGCCCCGTCCCTCCATGAAAAAGATACCATGCCTTCACATCACCGCGCATACAAGCCCAGACAATG
Source organism: Pinctada imbricata (assembly GCA_033119305.1). NCBI lineage: Eukaryota > Metazoa > Mollusca > Bivalvia > Pterioida > Pteriidae > Pinctada > Pinctada imbricata. The sequence goes on from VSWD01000013.1 coordinate 32,170,966, forward strand.
CACATTTAACTTTATCATATGAAGTGCATTCAAAATGTACTTTTTAAGGCATATTCGCCAATTCCCTCCAATCTTATGCAAGCTCTCTCAGAAAAGAAGATAAAGTCGAGAACCCCTCTCCACCCCACCCCACGTTACAGCTTCACCAAAGGTTCGTTGCATCTGTTACTAACCCCCTTCCCTTGAAGGCTTTTTAAGCAAAGAAACAATATATGTATTACGTAATTTCAAACAAAATACTAGTCCGTGAAAGAAAAATATATTCTCGTTTGTTTGTGTTTTATTGAAAGACATTGGTAAACTAGAAAGGTTTCTTGTTGCGGTTGCAACAAGAGTGTCTTCCTCCTATACAATTTTTGGTTTGGAAATATGAAGGACGTCACATTACATGTATTTATATTATATATCTAAGTTTTCAAATAGCAGTAACATTACATTTTCAAACCGATAATTGTTGGTGAGCAACCATTTGATTTGGGGGGGGGGGGGGGGGGCAGGAATTCTATTGCCAGCCGGTAAAATTTTTTCAGCAATTTTCTGAGCAGGCCATTTTTTTCAGCCATTACCAGAGTCGGAGAAAAATTTTCGCCGGTTCTTCGGGCCGGATTTAAACAAATTGTCAAATGTTGTGAATGTCTGTGTAAGTTAAACTCCCCGCTGTTACAGAGTTTGAGTTAATAACCGTTCCTTCAGATGTCTCTTTGCAATTAGCGAATTTCAGACAGATTGTATGATGTTTAAATAGAACCTTTTCTAGATTTTTGTGCCTATGCGTATTAGGTCTCTGGAAGATACAGCTATGTGAACAGTTTGTATTTATATTAATTAATTTTTTGACTTTAAATTGTCTGGCACAAAGGGCCAGCAAAAATTTCCTTATCATGCAATGTATCCTTACTTTTGCATAGTCCGGGAAAAAAAAATTGCCGGCCCTTTGGGCCGGAATATTTTTTCCAGCATTTTTCAGAGCCGGGATTTTTTTTTTGCAAATTCTTCCTGCCCCCTTCCCCCATAAAAAAGGCGAGCTCGTAGCTGTAGAACCAATTTTCTTGAGAAGAGAAATGGTAATAACAAGTTACGTTCAATATATATATATAAATACCATGAGGTTCTCGCTGTGCATGTTCAAATTTGGACCCCCCCCCCCTTCCCTTTTTTCAAAGTTTATTTTGAATTTCCATCATGGCGACATCGTTCAATATAAACAGAACTGTTTTCGAAAAACGATGGGAGGGAAGAATGTTGGAGAAATTGTTCATCAATTTGTAAATAAACCAACCGAAAATTGTGTTCGAACGTTTGCTAGAATTAGAAATTAAACTTGATGTTCAAAATATAGTTATTGAAGTTTAGAAACAGGTTTGTAGGTTAGAAATCGGAATCAAACTACCACTTTTTGTGTGTAAATTCTGGTTTGTAGCTGATCTCTTCTAAATTAATCAACTGTTTTAAAATCAAATTGTGTATATCGAAATGTATTTATGAAATGCATATTCATCATTGCCGTGAAATCGGAATTTGAAAATCTCAACACTGCTTTTCTCGAGTCGGACTCGGACTACCAATTTTAGTGTGCGCCCGATCTGTTGGCGTGAAGGTGTATCGAAATACCCAACTCAAAATTTCGATGCTCATATCTTTTCAACAGTAAGAGATAGGAAAAATCAGAAAGACTAAATAAGACAGATATATGGATAAAAAATAGTAATATTGAAATTTTTAGGAAACTTCATAAGCTTAATTTTTGTTTACTATTATAAGCAAAAAAGTGTCTTCCTCCTATGAACTTCTGAATTTGGAAATATGAAGGACGGTGAAGGACGTCATCGTAATAAATCGTTACAGTGTGCATCTAGCATTTCATATCTTGCATGGCTGTCGACTTTCAAAAAGAATGGAAATTGTAGATAGCAAAATACGAGATATTTAAGCTTACAAATAGCAAAACATGAAATTTTCGGTCCTTTTGAGTAATTCGACGCTCCCGTCAAATATTTGAATCTACTAAAAAACATGATAAAAAAAATAACAGAGACCAAAAATAAAAAAGACCAATCTAGCTTTTACTCCAAACGTAACGTTGGAGAACTTTCATTGTCCTAGCTTACAGGGTTCTTGAGAAATCGCTGATCCAATTTTCCACGGTTACGAAAACAATAGGTCTTCCGACGGAAGTCGGAAGACCTAATAATGATACAAAGATCATGACGATGAAAGTCTTCATTCAAATTTTTTTTTTGAACTTCAAAGAGCACAAGGAATTCATCGAATGTCGGCGAAATTCACTTTCAGCTACATTTCTTGTCGCACACAAAATTCCCGCCGAATTCAAGCGATGAGAAGGGAATAATTTGTTTGTCTATAAGTTTTGAAGTAAAAACGCCTCTCTCATAAACATCTATCGCGGCTTTTGCATCGTAGCTTTCCACAGACGCTCTCCTAAATCCTGTTCTCTCGGGTCCGAAAAGACACTGACTGAAAGACGTCACTTCCGCTGATAAAACTATGCGAATTTCGTGCGAAATACCTCTGATTGTTAAATTAACGTAACCATGGCAACCATCATGAACCAGACTTGTGAGACTGTTTGAAGGTCGGAAGTTAATATTTATCTTTTTAAGTGGGTTTCTGTAGCCAAAAAGGAACGCAGTCACAGAAAACGAGCCGAAGTCCACAGGACCTCCCGAAACGACAAACGAAATATTAGAATTTCGCAAAATTCCTTGCGACCAAATCCAAGATTTCGGGAAAGAATTACCCCAGTTTTTCTCCAAGTGAACACTTCCATGTGATCCTCTTTTGATTATTTTCTTGTCCTCGTCGCGAAACTCGTAATATTTGATCGGCGATCTTAAACTATACACAAACCAGTGCAATGGAACAAAAGGGAGATCATCTAGCCATCCCTCCGGTCCCTCGCCGTGAGGTCCCCACGGAACAGGAAGTCCGATGTTTGCGAAGAACGATGTGTTCCCAAACGTTAAGTTCAGCGTGGCTCCGTATTCCCTATTCACAAAGCTACATTGCGCATTATTTGATAACGCATTCCATTCGAAACCGGAAGGAGATGTATCGTCAGGATTAGTTACAACTGGTTTTCCGTGTTTCGTGATAAAAGATTGGCTGACGTTGAACCTCGCATTGCGTGACTTAAGAACGCATGTACCCGCACTGCAATTTGATCGGAATAAAACAGAGCTGAATACTAACGGATCCTTTCTGGGAGCGTTGGTTTCTGGCAGAACATGTCCGAATAAAAATCCTAAACTATCGTCTGTATCGAAATCAAACAGGCGAAAATACCAACCTTCAAAGAAAGGTCCCTGCTTTGGAAAAAGGTGTGGGTCGTACTTATTACCATATCCATATTCAGTAAACCAAAGCAGACTGCAAACGATGTAGAAATCGTGTGCCCATGACCATTTACTTGGTCCCCTCATTTTTCAGTACTATAAAGCTCGCAGTGTTGCTGTTGTTGTCTGCAAAGTAAAGGTTCTATTCAGAAAACAATTGCAACAGTATATATATTATATGAAAACTGACACGTGAGTTTGAGGAACTTTTAAAATGATCGCGTGACAAGTTTCGTAAACTCCCAAAGGTCAAGTTTACGTACAGTACTTCTACAAAGGAAATTATGAACTGATAAATGTAACATTTTCATAATGGTTAGATAAGGGAAGAAGGCTTTTACCGAGTACAGACGTACTAAGTTATTTAAAATAAACTTGCGTTCTTTCATTATGAGAAACAGTGAACAGATAATATATGTATTTCTTTATTGTACACTGACCCTGCAGGAGATGTCAGTGGGGAACTCGTAACTATATTGCAAATCTTAATTCATTTTTCATCCAAGATATTGTCGTTATGTCGACGTTGAAATTCTGCAAAATGAGAAATGACAACCTCTTTATTTTAAAATTTGGCTTACGGATGTCCTCTACAAGACCCAATTGTCTTGAATGGGAATTCGTTTGACAATTGATCATTAAAAGTTATATCTCTGATCGAATATAGAAGGAGATGCCAGCATTTGAAATTGGAGGTGCTTCCTATTCGAAATGGTGATAAATGGACTGATCTAGAATTTATTTTCCGAAAGGCTATCCAGTCCGTCGTGGAGATCTCGGGGGGGGGGGGGGTTCCAAGCTATTGATTGAGGCAACGGCGAAGCTCTGCCTGAAAAAGTGGAGGGGCACAACATCCAAAACTTTCTAACAAGCAAAAAAAAAAGTGGGGGGGGGGGGGGAGAGGAGGACAAGAATGCATAATATATATCATATATATAGGAGAAAGTGACCACACCCATTTTCCAAGACCCTTGGGGTCTGAATCTCACACAAAACATTAAGTACATGTACACATCTAGACCAAAGACCCATCATGTTGCAAAAAGAATTGACTTTGTATCCTTTATACTTTCTGAAGAAAGATGATCACAAAGTTGCAGGAAGTTATATATATTATAGGTGAAAATGACCACATCCATTTTCTGAGACCCTGGGCGTCGGGGACTCGGATGAAATATCAGGTGCATAACTAAATCATAAACCTTTTATATTGCAAAAATAATTAACTTTCTATTATTTATACTTTCTGAGAAATGGTGTTCACAAGATTACAAGTTATATAAGAGAAAATGAACACAACCCCTTTCTAAGACCCTGGGGTCAGGGGTTCAAACAAAATATTTTGTGTTCAGCTTGATCATAGACATGTAATATATCAAAAAGAGTTAACTTTCTATTATTTATACTTCCTGAGAAAATGTGACCACAAAGATTACATTGAGTTATAATACATGTATAAAGAAGAAAGTGACCATAACCAATGTCCCTGGGGTAAGGGGCTGAAACAAAACTTCAGGTGCAAAACTAGCTCATAGACCTTGAACATGGCTAAAAGAATTAACTTTCTATCATTTACACTTTCTGAGAAATGGTGACCACACGATTACACAGGGTTATAAAAGGAAAATGACCACATCCATTTTCTAAGACCCTGGGGGTCAGGGGGTCTAACAAAATATCTTTCGATCATAGATATATAATATAGCAAAAAGAATTAACTTTCTATTATTTATACTTTCTGAGAAATGGTGACCACAAGATTACAAAGAGTTATATAGGAGAAAATGACCACATCCATTTCCAAAGATCCCAGGGGTCAGGGGCTCAGATGAAATATCAGGTGCCAGTGGCGGATTCAGGGGGGTGCGGAGGGGGCGTCCGCCCCCCCGGCACTGACCCAAAATTTTCCAAAAAACCCTATATTTTGGCCAATTTTCAGTAAAAATCGCCAAAATTCGCCCCTTGACCCCCTGCAAAGGGGGCACTAGATCCGCCACTGGGTGCACAACTAGATCATAGACCTTTAATATTGCAAAAAGAAGTAACTTTCTATTATGTATACTTTCTGAGAAATAATGACCACAAGATTTCATAGTTATTTAGGAGAAAATGACCACATCCGTTTCCTAAGACCCCAGGGGTCAGGGGCTCAGATGAAATATCAGGAGCACAACTAGATCATAGACCTTTAATATTGCAAAAAGAATTAACTTTCTATCATCTATCATTTATACTTTCTGAGAAATAATATCCACCAGATTGTATAAAGTTATATTGAAGAAAATGACAACACCCATTTCCTAAGACCCTAGGGTCAGGGGCTTAGATGAAATATAAGGTGAACACCTAGATCATAGACCTTTAATATTGCAAAAAGAAGTAACTTTCTATAATTTAATTTTTTAATTAATTTAATTTATCCTTTCTGAGAAATGGTGATCACAAGATTACATAGAGTTACAGTGGCGGATTCAGGGGGGTTATATTCAGGGGGGTGCGGAGGGGGCGCCCGCCCCCCGGCACTGACCCAAATTTTTCCAAAAACAGGTATATTTTGGCCCATTTTCAGTCAAAATCGGCAAAATTCGCCTCTTGACCCCCGGCAAAGGGGGCGCTGGATCCGCCACTGAGTTATTTAGGAGAAAATGACCACGCCGTTTCCTAAGACCCCAGGGGTCATGGGCTCAGATAAAATATCAGGTGCACACCTAGATCATAGACCTATAATATTGCAATTAGATTAGCTAGTCTGAATCATCCAGGTGTTTTACTCTGCTTACAGTAAGAAGAGTAAAGCCTCTGAATGAATCAGTATATTTGTCCAATCTGGCAATGGAGATTCAAGACAGAAAGTAGAAAACAGTCCAACTTTGGTAGGCAATTAGGCTATGTTATGAGATCCTTTTGGGTGAATTATTGATGTTTCTAGGAAATATACAAATCAATCTTTATGGTCATACCCCATTTTGCCCTTGAAACATGTCAAATGTAAAAATTGCAGATGCTACTTCTAACTGAATATTCGTCGGAAGCCTTATGTATTTCTATACATATATTCTCTTATATGACATGTAAAGGCCCTATATCATACAGGATATTGACGCTCTTTCTACATGTGCCTGTGATGTACACCATGCATGTACACTGCTATTTGTAAGCTGAAAATAACGTCATTTGATTCTGGTGGGCAAAATTGTCCTACGAATAGGCAATAGTGAACTGAACGGACATCAGCATGAAAGGGTCTATTATTGATTATTAGACAATGTTTTATATTGGCCTGGATACTGCATTCATGGACCTCAAATGGAATGCCTTAGAACTCTCCACTCCATTTCTCATAACACAGGAGGGATCGATCTACTAGCACAGATATACATGTAGTAAACTGGCGCTTGTACTAGACTAGGCCAGTGGGACGTCTCTTTGGCTCACTCGGTAGAGCGTCGGACTTAACATCAGAAAGTTGCGAGTTCGATCCCAGGTTGGGGTAGTCTCATGTTTTCTACAATGGCGCCCAATGTAAATCCCACAAGGTGGTGGGTAGGAGGGTTGTCAAGGAGGGGCAGGGAGGTCCAAAGTTGAAAGGGCAAAGGGGAGAGTAGTGTAGTAAACTGGTGCTTGTACTAGACTGGGCCAGTAGGACGTCTCTTTGGCTCACTCGGTAAAGTCAGACTTGACATCAGAAGGTTTAGACTAAATGATCCAGTCTCTCCCGAAGCCGCTTGTAGCGGCTGCGGGAGAGACTGGATCATAGTCTACAGAAGGTTGCGAGTTCAATCCCAGGTGGAGGTAGTTTCGTGTTTTCTACACACATTTATACACATACTGTATATGGTTAAACTGGAAAACAAGCAATTCATTTCATAAAAGGGCACCTGCAAGTACATGGCCAAAATCAAGCCAGTGACAATGACAATCACACTGGTCACACTGGTTGCAAAATCTGCCTGTCCGTTAATCATTATTAATCTGCTTGTCCGTTTTGGACCAGAGATTTAGAATTCGCAATCGAATTTCCCGCGAAATTTAAGCAATTAGAGAAATCATTTAGACAATTTACGGACAAGTTTAACACATTTAACACTAAAGATTAAGAAAAGTAAGAACCTTACTATGAATTTGTCCTCTTCCCTCTGCTTTATAACCGTTGTATCATTCATGAATCGATGACAGAGAAGATTCGGAAGTTTACTACTTTTGATAACTTTGTCATGCAATTAAATTCACTTAAAGTTTTGTATGATGAAATATATATAGTCAAAATCGCGTTTATCCAGGTTCCGAAGTCAGCCGCGCGGACAGTAGTCGAGGAAAGTTCCCAGCTAATTTTACTGTTTTGAGCGTTTTTCGAGATGTTTCTTTGGTATTTGACCAAATATTGTCTTGAAACTTTCACAAAAGTTATGTGTACTGGTCAGGGGCCAATTCCTGGCTAAATTAAAGCATTTTTGTGATGCATGTTTCTTTATTTTCTAAATCCGAAAAACCTTACCTAAACCCAGCCTTTGACGGTTATTTGGACGGTGGGGGGGGGGGGGGGGGGGGGGGGGGAGGGCTGTGTTTGGTTGAAATTATACATGTACCTATAGTCATAATCATGTAACTCTCTGACACTCCAAAGAGTTGCACATTTGCCCCTTCTATCTCAACCTAAATACATATTTTTGCAAATACATGCATGTACCTCAGCCTACCAGTATCAATAAATGACTCATGAATCACAATCGCCAGTCTAAATGTCTAGACAAGTGATCGTGATGTATGGGGTCAATTAGGAAACAGCTAAATTTATAATTAAATTCTTTGAATAGTTCTCACTTACATAAATTTTTGTATATTTTGTATCTTCATGGGCTTACGTAATCATATTATACAGACATAATACTTTTTAGATGGGATGTTTTCAATATTAAAATTTCAGCCTGATGTTGCCAAGTTTAACATCGAGCCTATGGAAAATGTCAAAATGTCACATAAAACTTAGCATTGGAAAAGGTCCATCTAAAAGTTGTTTTGTCTATAAGGCTTGATTGCATGCACTGACTATTGTATAGCTTATACCAAAATTTACAACTAAGCGAGATCTATAGAATGGTATCAATATCATTATAATTTTTGCATGAAAAAGCAGTCTAAAGAATAGTGTATATCCAGTTTCTGACGTGAGCACGCGGTCAGTAGGTGTACTCGTTATCTGTCATTAAATTTAATTTTCATAATCATGATAATAGTTCTTCATCTCATGACTCAAACAAATTTTTGGGTCGATTTGGATGACAAGTAAAAACACCATTTTAATTTTAACGGGACCTGAGTTCCTGGCTTACTCTTTCCTGTTTATTCGAAACTATAGAAATATTATTTTTTTAATAAATTCTGGACAGAAATGAAATTTTACACCTTTGAAACAATTTCAAACAAACTTTTGCAAAAATTGGAACAGTACCAGGAAGGACTTATAAATCTGTTTACAAGTCCTTGGTACAAGTAATTATCTCTAGAGAGGGAAATACCCACCCTCTCCCCAACCTCAAAATCAATGTCAAAATCTTCTTTGCTGCCAAGTGAATACAAAATAAAACAGATCAGATTCTTTTTATAGATTTAGAATTATATTACAAATAGAATACCTCATACAAAATTTCTCTACAATATTTGATTAACAATTGTCTTCAAATTAGAGTTTGTCTGTAATTGGTCTTAACATGCTTAAGCTGGAAAGTGGCCCTCAACCTGCACTTTTCACATGTCATCAAATCTAATTTTCATAGTAATTCTCAGAGTTTACGATTTTACGGATTTCCGGCAATCACCAGTGGATTTTGTCAAAGAAAAAAAAAAAGAAATTTAAAAAATGTTGTTCTTCAATGCAAACAAATTTGGATTGTTTTAGGATGATAAGTTAAAACAAATTTTTTCATGTCTCATGGATCAGTTCCCAGCTAATTCTTTCCTGTCTATTCAATATATTTTTCTAAAATCCAGCTATATCATGTTTATCACTTTAATATATTGCCAAATAATTCAGTATTTCAAACACATAATTATGACTGATCAATATGTTTTGGAACAAGTAATCATGGATCATGTTTGGACAGTTAGATAAGATTCCCTGTATTTGTTTGTGCCTGGTGATGTATTCTTTTAATGTAAAAAAAAAGAGCAACTCAGATCAGCTAATCAGAAGTGCATTTATACATTGGTCAGACAAAATATGAAAATATCTAAAGAATTCCTCCCGTTACAGGATGCCCATTATGGATTTATCATTAGACCAACAGCTTGATCTTAATTCTATTATCCCTCCCTCCTGGAATGGACTATTTAAATCTTTATCAGCACCAGACAGGCAAAGTTCCCAGAATGCATCAGAACTGTGGTATCGGAATGAGGCAATGTCCTTATATGGAAGTAGACCAAAGTGGGCAGAGCTTCTACAGAGCCTTAGTAATGCTGAGCCAATCATAAAGGAAGGACAACTAAAATTGTGTGTATTATTTATTGAGAATTTCCAAAAATGAGGCTGATATTACATTTCACTTTGAATTCATTCACATTGTTCTTTCCAATAAAATAGGCTGAAATTTGCATTTAGGAAAAATGTCATTGTCTTTCCTTTATTGCAAATTTTTGTCTAATACATGAACTTAATTCATGAAATATATTTGATGAAGTCTTCCAAGAGTTAAACTTCTAAAATTGAAATACATGTAGATGCAGTTTCTCATTTCTTGTTTTCCAGCTTGCCATATTTTTGCCATTTGAATTCAGACATGCAGAATAGACTTCTCCTATTCCTACTTCAGCAAAGACACTTGATCCAGTCTAACATTTTATTGTCATTCTTGGAGTCCCTTCGCAATGTTTTACCCCCTGACTCCTGGGCCGAGGCTTATTACAGGATGCTGAAAGCACATCTGATATTAGAGATTGATGGAAAGGTTTGTTATGATTGTCAGTTGGACTGGACTGCAAATCAGAAAAGGAGCTGTAACGATAAGGGCTTGATTTAGCCCTGAAATCATTCGATTATTTCTTGTGCGCTATCCTTCCTTTGAAGGAAAAGGTTGTTCAGGAGAAAAATATTATATACATGTATAAGAAGATTTCTCATAAGTATTTTATTTTCAAAAAAATGATGTTAGATTTGATAATTACAGCTTAAAAGGTAGGGGTAACGATGTCTGAAAACGTCCAATAGCGAACAAAAATATACCAAAAAAAATGCATTTTTTACATAAATTTTAAGTGTTTTATGCTTTAATCCCCTTTTATTTTAAAAATGAAAAAGAAAATGATCACATCAAAACCAGTGTGTCAATGTAATCGGTAAAATAAGCAATCCGGAGACTGAAAACCGTTATATTTTGTACATAACAGCCACATTGTAAGCTTTCAGGCGCGAAATACACACTTTGTAGAAATAGACATCAGATTCTTTATATCGTTTATTTCATTCGTGTATGTTGGATATTTCATCAGAATCAACTCAGAATAGATTGTTCCATTGTATAACAAAAAGAAATGGGCAATTTTTATCTATCTAACCGCTTTTAAGTCAGATTCTTAAAAGATAGCCCATCCCCCCTTTTTTCGTTTTTCGTCTGTGGGACAATTTGTTCCACCCCGAGTTACAGAACCACACTTGGTCAGAAAATTGGTATTAATGATATACACCTTTGGTAAAAGTGGCATTCTGTAACTCGGGGTGGAACAATGTTGTAGAAAACTTTTCCGTTTTCCATTGATTTCTATAGAAAAAAACGCACATTTTAACCCAAATATCGGTATTGTTATTGATAATTTATTAGATCAGACATTAGATTCAGATATGCATTGAGTTAATTGATATTTCTACTGAAAAATTTCTTCAAATTTCCCATTTTGAAATTTCCACTTTTCTGGGCAGATTTTACGTCTTATCGTTACAGCTCCTTTGAAAAGCTTCCATTTTATAGTAAATATAGTCTTCACAAAAAGTTGGAACCAATGGCTTGTAGACAAATTCTACTACTAGCCAATTGTTTGGTTTGCTAGAGAATATCTACGAGCCTCAGCAAACTTTTATGTATCATCAGTCTTGATAGTGAGTTTTTGTGAAGACTGTTAAAACTATTCTTGGAGCTCGGAAGAATCTCTAGTTTGATTTTAATAGTGTTAAAATAATAAATATTTTATACTAAATGTATTCAACATGTTCAATATGTGCGGTATGGAATATGAAATTTTTCATTTGTTTGAATTTGAACTTGGATGTTGGTCTGACAATTGCAACAAATGTTTCAGAAATCTTTTATGCTTTGTTGTTTGGGACTGAGATTTTACAAGTGAAGATGTCTTAAGTAAAAGTGTTTGGGGTGAGAGAGATATTGCATGTACATGTATATGATTAATAAAACTTTTATAATGTTCATTGAGTTTTAAATTTGTTTTATGCTGTACATGTTGTATGCATTTCTTTTTGATTATTTAGATAAACACATCTACTAATATGAAAGATACTGAGCCAGAGGAACTTGTCTACCAGTTCAGTAGTAAAAATCATGAACTTTTGAACTCGGTGAAACATACTTTAAGTAAAGAAGGTGATCAAAGGGACAAAATATGGAAACCTGATACGACAAATTTGGAAAGAAAAGATAACTTACGTCATGTAGAGACACAAAAAACAGACCCTCGAAGAGAGGAGAATGCATCATTATCTTGTGATAATAAAAATAATGTGAAGGAAAATAAAGTATCTGACTCATCATTGGAGAAATTAAATGAGGACGTGATTATGATATTAGATGATGATGAAGATGATAATATGAATGAGCCACCTGCTAAGAAACAAAGAGTAGACAACAAAGATGATAATGCAGCAGAGGATACAGAGATGAAAGCAGAAATTAGTCAAGAAATAAAAGTATGTTTACCCTTAATTGGGCTCAATTCTGTCATGCTGAATTGTTAATTTTCATTTATCAAATTGAATCTAATTTTAATTCAAACAGAGACTTACATGTATAAGAATTTTTCTACATATGATTATTGATAAAAAAAAAATTTTTAGGCTAAATATTAAAATCACACATTGGTACATCGTATTGATAATACGTGTATTGATAAATTTATTGGGAATCCATTCTTTAACAGTACATGTACATGTATATCTCGTATTTTTCCACATTATTGACACATTCTTTGACTACATTTGTATCTGTAGCAGAGTAGACATACAGTGTTTTTGCTGGTGTTTTTATCAGTTGAAATCATGAAATATGACAGACTTTTGGTAATTTATGAAGACTTTTTAAAATCAGAACATGTACAATGTTTAAGATTGTATGACAGTTTCATACATGTATCTATGGCTTATTTTATTCCAGGTAAAAATTGAAAAGTTGCAAGAATGTTGGAAATCAGGCAATGCTTCACAAATACCTAAAGAGTTAGAATTACTATATACCACTAGAACGGAACAGGTTGGTATAAAATACTGTAAAATAATAATAGCTAGATAGCGAAAATTGTGAAAATCACCCCCACGCAAAAATTTGCACGTTTACAATAGATTGTTAACAAAAGGTCGATATCATTACAATTGCTTGTCCAAATGTGCAGGTACAATGTACATATATGTTCATTATAGTATGTATCGTTCTGGTTTAATGCTATTAATGGTTTTAAAATATTACCCATTCAACATTTTCAGAATCCTGTATACCTGTATGTAGAATCATTCGCTGTGTATTAACCTTCGCTACTCTCGCGATCAGCCTCGTTCTGAGAAACTTTGTCTCAGGGTATAGAAATACCAAATACATAATTCAGTAGAATAAGGATTGGGTCCACGAATCATTGTCCAAGCAAAAGGGATTTATTTTATATAACGCAAAAGAAAGTACCAGAGAATATTATGATTCATCTTATACAACTGACTGACCCAATTCCTCAAAATCTGAACATTTTTTATGCACATTTTTTATTTAAAAAGGTATTTTTTCCATTACCTACATGGTAACATGTAGTTGCATTTACATGTAATGTCCATGTACAGTGTTTTGATAATTCATCTGTATTATAATTTGTATGCTGTAATATGCCAATAATTTTGTATCATTTAATATGTATATAAATGCATTCTTCATACAATCTAGTCTATGATGACTTTTGTGAGCAATTTTGCTTGAAAATATACACTTTAAGCACAAATTTCTTTTTATACATGTAGATGGAACAAATTTGTCAACATCTGTCTAACACTACAGCAGATGAGAGTTGCTTAGCAATAGCTTGTCATCACCTAACAACAATAAGTGATGTCATCACCTATGACAACTGTGTTATTTACCTGTCACATAACATTCTCCCTCAGGTAAACACTTATAGATTTTTTTCATAGGTACATGTACATTCATGAACATTGTGTGTGCTTTTGTCATGTTTTTAACTTAAAGGATATATGTAAAATGGCATTACATAAAAAGAAAAGCATTGCATTTTTAGTAAATCATACAGTATGTTTCTTGTTTATTACTAAAAGGTATTGATAAAACTCTCAAATTGATTGTTCTGTATTTTATAGATAGCCAATAAAAATTCACTTTGATTTGTTAAAATTTATCGAATAAATACTTCATTATAATTTTCTCATATTTCAGTTTTCGTCTTTGAGTCAGTCAGCTTCTAGAGTTTTCACCTCTACAGTGCTTTTATTGTCTGATAAATACCCCAAACCATTAATTGAAGGTGTCATAGTACCCTGCATCAAAAATGAGAAATTCGGTAAGAAAAACAGCCCGTCTTAATTTCATTGCTAAAAAAGAAATAAGAGATTCTTAACAATGAATAACTCCAAAATTCATGTATTTTTTTTTCAAAGAAAAAAAATGGTAAAAGGAACTTCAGAACTATTTGTAATTGTGTGAAGAAGAAGAAAATAATAGAAAGAGCTGATTCCTTGATATTTTATGCAAAAATTGACAGATGAACACTATTTCAGGTTCTCCTCAGTTAGATGTGACAATAAAAGTGATAAGAGAAGTTCTGTCTGACAGCAATAAGGTCCTACTACTCAGGTACAGTATAGTAAATGTGCCATACAGACTTGTATTTCTCTGAAAAAAACATACTGCAATGGTATATACATTTGGACACATGGTGTGGGTGAAATGACATACATGTAATTGTATTAAAATGCATCAATGCTGTTTTGCGGTGTTGTTAACTTTGCATATTCTTTGCTTAAATATGTGCATCAAATATTAGAAGTACATAAAAAGGGAAAAAAATGAGGAATAGAATCATTACGTTAATGGTGACTGGTAACTGTCATACCAAGGTAAAACATTTTAAATGCACAACAAGGTATTATGCTAAACTTTTGATACCCCTGATTGATTATCCTCTGAAATGGACAGAAGTATAATTTTTACCTTTTCTATAAAAGCCTTGTCATAGATGGCTACATATTTTTGATTCTGAACCTCACAGTTATAACAGCAGAAGTTCTTACATTAGTTTTTTCCCAAAAATTTTACCTCTTTGTGAAATTTATAGATATTCAATGCAGATTTATATATGATTATTAGGTTGTGCACTTTTCAGGAATCAGAGAGAAAAAAAATCAGCACATTTTACAGGGACATGGAAATCCTACTGTTGTATCATAGATAGCATCACAGACTGCAAATCTGTGTGACACTCTGTAGGATTTTCCTGTCCTTGTAAATGGTGATATAGTATGACTGTCCATTCCAAAACATAAATTTTGGAATGACGATGATACCTTAATAGGCAAAAGTTGAGAATATATTTATGCTTTATACCTGTAATAAAGTGTGTAAGTTGAAATTGATGTATGTATCACTGTCATACCCAGAATCTGTATATTGGGATGACAATTAAGTTGTCTGTCAATGATGATATATTCTGTACATCTATTTACAGGTGTTTGTCCAATACAGAGATATTGCTAGATGACAATGTTGTTGCCCTCTACCAAGCTGTTATTGATTCAAAGGTAAAGAAAAAAATAACATGTAATTATTACTCTTGGTGATCTTTTCAAATTCATCCTTTCACAAACTCTGACCAAATTTGCTACAAATTTTCACATTTGATTGTTTGCATTGTGATGTCACAAGAATACATTTGCTACTTTTTGATCTTTACAAATGAAATGACGCATTTGTTCAATTTGTGAAAAGATAAATTGTGGGATAGCCAAATGTCTGGCATCACACCTGTTAGCAACCTTAACGTTATAATGTCATAATTACATGATCCATGAAAGCATTGTTATGACTTCAATTTATTATAAATTCAGCCAGAAGGTGAATTGTTTGGTGTTTAATGGCAGGCCATCTATTGAGATGTAGATTTATCACATCTTAAATTATTTTATAGTTTATGATATCCATTAACTTATATATGAAAGTATTACATGTTTCAGCTAACATGAAGCATTTGATAATGATAAAAGATAGCAGAGCCATTACACATTTATTAAGGTGGCTCCCAACTCAAACCGTTATAGGTTTTTCCTTACATGTGTATATGCATCAGTCTGCGTATAACGTTTTACAATGGCTGGTGAGGGGCGAGCCAGCGCATTGAAAAACACAGACAGAAGATCCTAAATGCCAAAAGAAGCAGAAGATGGTGCAATCTATCAATGTCCACACTAATCATATAGTATAATTTCTTAGTTGAAAATGTGATGAAACTATAAGGGGGTACCCTTATGTTTGTAGCCATACCTTGATCATTTATAAAATTGTACACCTGTAAGCTATTTTTTTACCATCTATATACATTATCGTATAAAATGATCCAATTTGAAGAAATTCCATCTGTTGTTTTTTGCACAAAAATTTGATATACTATATATTATTTGTCGAAAATATGATAACATTATAAGGGGTACCCCTATGTTTGGAGCCATACCTTGATCATTTCAAAAACTGTGTACCTGTATGTGATTTTTTTCTTCATCTACATACATAATTTTATTAGATATTACAAAATGAAAAAAATTCGTCTGTTTTTTTAGCTCACCTGAGCCAACGGCTCAAGTGAGCTATTGTCATAGTGTTGCGTCCGTCGTCGTCCGTCGTCGTCGTAAACTTTTCACATTTTAAACTTCTTCTCCAGAACGGCTGAAGAGATTTTGATGAAACTTGGTAGGTATGAAGTACTAATGGTCTCCTACAAGTGTTGTAGTTTTTCGTCCGGATCTGTCAATAGGTGGCGCCACCACAGCCAAAAGTAGGTCACGGGGGGTACCCTTCTTTGACAAACTTCTTCTTCAGAACCGAAGCATGTATTGACAAACTGAAAGCATCAGGATGATCTAAAGAGATGTGTAAAGAAGTGTTGTTATTTTTGGTTCCACTTCGAAGTCAAATTTTTGACGCGTTTTTGACGTCTTTTCGGACTTGGTCAGAAATGCACATTTTTGCACTATTTCTTTAAATAACTCAATAAGTGTATGATTTTACACACTCATTTACTGCATATTTATCATATTTAACTTACTTAATGCTTTGATATGTATTTTATGCTTAAATTTTATTTTTTTTATTTTTTATGAATTTTTTTCTTATGTAAAAAGGAAGGGGGGGGGGTGATTTTCATACATTTTCTACTTCTTTTCTATAACCACTCTTCAGATTGTCATGACAATTTGTAGGTATGAGGTACTCATGCATGGTACCCTACAATTTATACTTATTAAGAATTTTATTTATAAAGTCGGGAACAAGATTTCAAAAGCGGCCATGTTTTGCCGTGTACCCGAAGGGGATTCCCCATTTAGTACTGTGATACCTTTAATACTACGATACATTTCAGGAGATACAGTGTATATATTTACGCTGATATTACGCTGACCCTGACCTCTCACATACTTAACAGGAAATGGTGTTTATACTAACAAAGATGCCGCCGGGGGCATTCTCGTTTCACAAACAGGGTTTATAATTTCTGGCATGCTAGCTATCAATAATGAAAGGTTTGGTGTTCAATTTTAAATAAACTTAATTTATGAAATCAGTTCATTGTTTTATTCTTTTTCTGCTGCACATTAATGTGGAATTTTACCATATGATTTTATTTTTGATGTTGCATAATTGAACAATACTAGCTGGGCATATGACTTTGGACCACTTTATCCGTCTTTTCAAATCAGTAAAAAAGTTATTGTTTTGAAATGTGACAATTTTTTCTTTTTTGTACTTTTAAAGGATGTCTGAAAAAAAAACTTCTCTGCATCCGGCAAAAATTTTTTTTAGAAAGGTTGTGGGCTAAAATCCTGGTACTGGCACTATCAGTATTCAATGTCAGTATGTCAATTAGAGCGTGCATGGGTATCAGGTGAGCGTTGTGCCCCCTGGGGCTCTTGTTACGCAAAAAGTTGGATTTAGTACATATTCTTGGTCAAAAATGTTATGAAATTATAAGGGGGTACCCTAATCATACTTAGATTTATGTTACAATATCATTTTATGTGTTGTATTTCTTCTATATGACTTTTTATCATAAAATAAAACAAAACAAATAAACATATTCGTATCATCACTGAATTTGGAGGGTTCAAAAGCATATGATGGATATTTGATATTTCTCAATTTTTAAGTGTTAGGGTACCTTTCTTTAATGTACTGTATCTTTAATGAAAACAAAACTACCTATCTATGTCTGTGTTCATTATGTCATTTTGACTATTATGTATAGAAAATAACCTTAAAATACAAAATTCATCTGTTAAATTCATGAGTAGGGACCCACCTTAAGGCAAATTTAAAAAAATCATTTTTTATTCTTTTTTTATTTTGAATTTTACCGATTAACAGGTTCATGTTAATTGTAATACAGATGCTCCCTCCTACAGCCATCCAGCTCCACCATTTATTTAAATAAAATATTTTCGATTGATACTGATCCGTCAAGCATAGTTCTGTGTGTACAACAAGGAATATAATAAGAAATTGAAGTTGAAATTTGTCAAATGGTAAATTATAAAGTAGATACAATGTACATTTACTTTTACATCCCTAGGACTTCATTTATTTCTGATAAATTGAATTAGCATTAAATTAAATTTATTGACAATTTCTTTGATTTCAATATAATTTAGATCAAATTATGTAAGAATTAAAACTTACATTTTTTGGGTTGATGGATCAGCATATACATATATATTATAATATGGAAGTTACAGGTAAAGTTTTTGGCCCATCGAGATGGCGTCATCAGCACCTTTGTTGTTTTCTTGAAACTTACCTTGATTGATTGAAATACAGACCTGGTTAAAGGCCGACGGGGGACTATATAAGGGGACAGGTAAATTTTCTCTCATTTCCTCACTGACCGCTAAAGGGTTAACATCTCTTACTGGTATCTGATTGGTCCCCTTTAATCCCTTTACCCATATCAATTTTTGATTGACAGCTTAAAACAGATGAGACTCGGGTATCTCATTAGCATAATAAAGGATTACCTGTCGGTTTGTCTTTGATGTACATGTAACACGCCGCTCGCAGACGGCATTTTCTTCAAAGACGGTATGCCACGCCTGTCAAGCTTATGTCACTCAGGTATACCTATTAACGACCGGGTGGTTCCCAACGTCGGCCTTTAAACTCCTGATTTTTCAGCATTTTTCATGATTTATAAAAAAGATTACCAATTTTCGAATAAGACTAATCATGAAATTTTAAGATGCCATTAGATTTTAGAAACTTGTTATATAACTTGTCAAAAACACACTGAGTTGGGTTAATCTGGAAATAAATTTCTTATCTCCATTTTCATCGTTGCAGGTCATGGATTTATTGCTGAAATTTTTTAATTTTATTTTTGCAGACTATACTTAATATAGAAAAGTTGCTAGTGAGAGATATCTTGGTACAGTATCAGAGAAGTGCCTCCAAATTGAAGAAGAGTCTAAAGTTCGGAAAACTTATTTTGGCTTTCCTCAACAAATATGGAAGTCAGGTACATGTCATCTCATGTGATTGATAATGTAATCTTTATGTTGAATATTTTGTTAAGAAGTCATATTTTTTCTAACAAACATGTAGCTGGAATGTCTGTTTAGTAAGTTTGCTTAAGATTGTCCACTTTTTCTCCAATTTTGTTAATTTTGCATCTGTCTACTTTTTTTAATGCAAATTCTTCAATTTTTCTTTTTTTATTCAGGTAACTCTGGAAGACATGGGCATACTTCATGATGTAGTGAATTCACATGGAACTTTTCTCAAGAAAACATTGGAAGCTCACATTAGAAATATAAAATCAAAATTATGAAATTAATATTAAGAAATTATGTTTTTGCTGTACTTACTTTATTTTTTGCCTGTGAGAGAAACCATGTATGTTACTCAGAGAAATTATCAGAAATTATCTTTAACAAGTAAAAAAATCAAAGAGATCCATGAGCATCATTAATTGTTCATCCAAGTGTCAGATGAAGGGCTGAAAGTGGCCAATATGGTTTTTCAAAAAAAACATCATTAATTGTTCATCCAAGTGTCAGATGAAGGGCTGAAAGTGGCCAATATGGCTGACACATTCTGGACTTTTCTCTGCAACTACTGAACAGAATTTCATGAACCTTACCGGAAACAAGCACTTAAAGTTCTTAACCAATCAGAGCCCTCAGCAGCCATATTTGTTCACCGATTGGCACGAAAAACACAAAATTGGTAGTTGACCTTGAGTACGTGCTTCCTGTAAGGTTATGTGAAATTTTGTGCAGTTGTTGCAGAGGAGATGTCAAAGTGCGTCAGCAATTTAGAGCCCTCTGCAAAAAAATGTCTTGGCCAATTAGCATGAAAAGACTATCAATGTAGAGTACCTTGAGAACTTGCTTCCTGTAAGAATTCGTGAAATTCTGTAAGCAGTTGCAGTAATTCAGTCTCAAAGTTGAGAAGGTAAGGCAAAATCATTAGAATGTCCATTGAAAAAGTCGCGAACCTTGGAATAAAAGGTATTATGAAGTGAGAACAGGTGCCTGGAGAGAGTCAGCGTCTCCTGCTTGCATGCAACACTCGATTATCACAACTTCAAATTTTGTGATTGTTTTGATTTGCATGTGTACTTTTCGGGTAAAGATGTCTTGTTTGGTGATGTTGACAGCCATTCAGTAGCAATCTAGAATGTTATCGATTATTCTTGCAAGAGGGATCTCAGATGCTTTTATATGATTTCTGTAGTGACCGAAGAAATTCCTCAATGAAGATTTAAATATAATATAACCCTTAACGAGTATTTTACTTGCTAGCAGTCTTGCGTTTATAATGAAATTGTCATATCTGGAACATGCCCTGGCATACCAAATTAGCTGAGAAACGAAAACGCTATAAGCTGGGGAAGACAGTTGGTTAAGGAGGTATTGAACACTTCGACGCCAAATTCAATTTTTCTAAAAAATTCTGAAATTATAGATTTCTTGTCTGTCCTTGACTATACAAAGTTATATTTGATTCTATCTATAGGAAAATTTTCTATGAGACTTTGAAATATGCATTTTTCAACGTTTTCGTGAATTTCTTGATGACGTCATAATATTGAAAGTGTCATTCCAGTTCTCGTAAAGATATTGGAAATAAATTTTGACTTACCTTCCAAAATATCCATAAATGTATTACACTTACATATGGAAAAGATAAGATGAACTGTGTTTTAAACACAGGAAGGATACTTGAATAAAAGTTGACACTGTCGCTACAAAAATTGCAATTTCGAGCCAATTTACTGTAGTTGATAGATAATTATTAGGAATCCTGTGGATGAATCTTTGTCAAAAACTATCAAAATAATCAAGAATGTCCAGAGATGATTTCATGATTAAATTGGAAAAATTGAATTTAGGATTAAAATATTACAAGGCTTTATATTTTTCATCTTTTTCTTCCAAAATCGTCAATTTTCGATGAAGTGACATCCGCTTTCCTGTAACGTAAATTTGTCAATGAATACACTGTGATGAAGATTGAATTTTCTATTTTATACATGCTAAGTTTCAATGCAATACATTTAGTAATAATGTTTTTATTGCATTTTGAATGCGACGGTTTGTGACACCATTTTTCCCGATAACGTCGGAATGACGTTGTGGTTTGCTCATTGATAAAACTCCCAAAATTCTAACTTTCGAAAATCGTCATAATTTCTTCAAATAACGCCGGAAATTATCCAAACTTAATCAGGATACTCAAATGCATATATCATTCAGAGTATCAAATGTTTTAATGAAGTAAAGACTGTACTTTTCCTAGGAAGCGAGATAACAAATATGCCGCCGCCATCTTGGTGTTCAAACCCTCCTTAAATGGAAATTGAAATCATCACGCTTGTCATACAGTAGGGTGTTCAAATGGCCATTTGCGTCACAAGATAAAAGAATATCAAAGAAAGAAGTGGATTTGTTGGCTCTCAGTTGTTTCCTTGATCTCTGGTTCATGAAGATAGATTTCATGTAGGTGATCATTAAGTTCAGATTATTGATGGACAATACTTCATCTTAGTATCTGTAGGTAAAATTGAACTGAGATGCCAGGTGTTTTTGCCCAGTGGAGATGAAGGTCTGGATGAAGTCAGCTTCGTATGAATATAAGAATATGTCGGCAAGAAATGGGGCACAATTGGTAGCTATAGGGATGCCAGCTATTTCCTAGTATATACATGTAGTTCCTCCAAACACTACAAAAATGTTGTCAATCAAAAACTCGAGCATCCAGATATCGTCTTTGGTATACCTTTTGTATTAATCAGAGTGTTCCTTAATGAAGAGAGTATCCTCCTGCTCTACGACAAGGTATTTGTATCTCCTGTTCCCATTTTTTGAAAGAAATGTAATGCGAATTATATTAGCCAGTCTGTATTTTGAGGTTAAAATTGGAGTGAATTGGTAGTGTAGAGCGTGGAGAAGTAGCTGGTAATATGCAAAAGTTGCTTAGAATTCTTTAGGATCATCATATGAATGATTCCATTTCTGGAATATGTTGTCTCGCAGTATGTTTGAAGACATTGCTTGACGCGAGTTAATATTTTTGTAAGTAAAATGGATAGTTGTTTTGTGGACGATCTGGCAATGAGGGTTTTGTGCATTTTGAGAATCCAGTAGATATTGGTAGTTAAAGGTCAGAGTAATCAGTATGAAACAAAGGAGGGGATCTCCAACAACACCAGGTTGCAGCACCCACAGCACTACCCCAAAACACTCAATGCAAAAACACAAACTAGACAAGCACAGAAAGAGATGCATAAGGGACAAGAAATGTCAACGCACAACACAGAAACATCAAACACAAAGGACTACACATAAACCAACGAGACCAATGGGCAACCGGTGCCGACTTCGGACGGCCATCTGCCACGGAAATAGCAGAAGGTGTGGTTATCCTGGATTACTTGCGCACAACCCTCCCACTTTTCCGATTACTCAGAGGTCTCGAAGAACGTACAATTGTGGTGTAATACAGCCTCCTCACTGTCAGATGACCACACACAAACAAGACCGCAAAACACAGGGGCCCAAGCAACACAGATGAAAATGTAAATGAATATAAAAAGAGGGCGTACGTAATACAATCCGTGCTCTGCCATCGCGAGCTTATGTATGTTATCCACCGAGGAGTCCGACTGACATTCAGAGGTCGCCAGCCAAACAGAGCCCTTGGCGGTAATATTTGTTGACTGATCGGCACGTAAAATAACAAACTTTGTAGAGTACCTTGAGTTACTTACTTGAATTACGACCAAAAACCAAGTCACGTGACTAATGTTTTGAATATGACGAAAGGGTAGTCCGTCATCAAAACACGCGTCATACTGATTGTGATGCATGTGTATACAAGAATAGCACAAGTGATTTTAATTGAAATAGAGATACCGTTTCAAGTCGCAACAATCAGGTACATTCTGTAGTATTTCAAATAAATTGTGCGTTGTCGAGGGTAGTTTTTCGCCAACAATCTGTGTAACTGCATTTTATTGTTTATTTTCTTTTAAAATCGTGAGTGGGAGTGAAGGCGACACGAAAACCTAAAGTAGTTGGCCTACGACGTTTGTGCCATCCTTCAAACTTCGACATGCTGATCGGACGTCCATCTTCCATGTCAACGTATGTAAACTCATTTGTAAATAGAGAGTACACGGGTACACATGCACCCTAGTCGGCAGTGCAAAGTGGTTACATTCGCCAAAATAAAACATGAATTTGAACAAAATGATCTTCAATGTATAAAACCATAAAAAATGTTCAAAAATCCATTCGAACTTGAATTTGGTGTATTCTGAGTTCGCATTGATAAATCTAAATCAAAAATTGGTCATTGTGATAGCGTTTTTATTTCAATTCCTATAGTACTTATTGACTAAAATTCTATACAGGTATCATTGATTGGGATTCTGTCGAAAAGTTTGCTAGAAATCCCAAGGGGAGCATTTGTGTCAAGTTTTAGAATCAACAGTGAATGCACGTTTTTCGGAGGATCTTTAGCAGTGCTTAAAAAATATTATAGTATGGAATAACATCTCAGTAAATATTTGTTGTATTTGTTGTATTCCAATATTTACAATTTGAGATAAACAATTAAGGTAGTTTTAAACCAATTTTATTCATATTTTGCAACTTTGTGTGTCAAATATTATCCGGCGTTTTTAGAAACGATGCTTCAATCCATCAAAAGGACTGAAGAACTGATTTGCGGTTGTCAAGTATTTCCGATAGAGATAAATGTACGTGTGTATGTTTGATTTCCAGGTGCTGAATGTGTCTAAAGCCCCAGTTCCTATGTCAGGCATTTGAAATAGTATGAATTGCAAACGAAAGTAAAATTGTTTGTCGATTTGTCAGGACGGACAATGAAGCATTTTTCATGGAGGTCAGAATATTCTTTGACAACAACATGGTCATGAAATATTAACTCGTGTCTGTTGTTATCCAAGTGCCGAAGACGCCCTTTTCAGATGCAGAGGAGATGTCAAAAATGCATCAACCAATCAGATCCCTCAAAAGTCACATTTGTTGACCAATCGGCATGAAAAAACACAAACTTAGGACTTGCTTCCTGTAAGGTTTCATGAAATTCAATGCAGCATTTGAAATGAGATGTCAAAAAAATGCGCCAGCCAAACAGAGCCCTTGGCGGTAATATTTGTTGACTGATCGGCACGTAAAATAACAAACTTTGTAGAGTACCTTGAGTTACTTACTTGAATTACGACCAAAAACCAAGTCACGTGACTAATGTTTTGAATATGACGAAAGGGTAGTCCGTCATCAAAACACGCGTCATACTGATTGTGATGCATGTGTATACAAGAATATAGCACAAGTGATTTTAATTGAAATAGAGATACCGTTTCAAGTCGCAACAATCAGGTACATTCTGTAGTATTTCAAATAAATTGTGCGTTGTCGAGGGTAGTTTTTCGCCAACAATCTGTGTAACTGCATTTTATTGTTTATTTTCTTTTAAAATCGTGAGTGGGAGTGAAGGCGACACGAAAACCTAAAGTAGTTGGCCTACGACGTTTGTGCCATCCTTCAAACTTCGACATGCTGATCGGACGTCCATCTTCCATGTCAACGTATGTAAACTCATTTGTAAATAGAGAGTACACGGGTACACATGCACCCTAGTCGGCAGTGCAAAGTGGTTACATTCGCCAAAATAAAACATGAATTTGAACAAAATGATCTTCAATGTATAAAACCATAAAAAATGTTCAAAAATCCATTCGAACTTGAATTTGGTGTATTCTGAGTTCGCATTGATAAATCTAAATCAAAAATTGGTCATTGTGATAGCGTTTTTATTTCAATTCCTATAGTACTTATTGACTAAAATTCTATACAGGTATCATTGATTGGGATTCTGTCGAAAAGTTTGCTAGAAATCCCAAGGGGAGCATTTGTGTCAAGTTTTAGAATCAACAGTGAATGCACGTTTTTCGGAGGATCTTTAGCAGTGCTTAAAAATATTATAGTATGGAATAACATCTCAGTAAATATTTGTTGTATTTGTTGTATTCCAATATTTACAATTTGAGATAAACAATTAAGGTAGTTTTAAACCAATTTTATTCATATTTTGCAACTTTGTGTGTCAAATATTATCCGGCATTTTTAGAAACGATGCTTCAATCCATCAAAAGGACTGAAGAACTGATTTGCGGTTGTCAAGTATTTCCGATAGAGATAAATGTACGTGTGTATGTTTGATTTCCAGGTGCTGAATGTGTCTAAAGCCCCAGTTCCTATGTCAGGCATTTGAAATAGTATGAATTGCAAACGAAAGTAAAATTGTTTGCCGATTTGTCAGGACGGACAATGAAGCATTTTTCATGGAGGTCAGAATATTCTTTGACAACAACATGGTCATGAAATATTAACTCGTGTCTGTTGTTATCCAAGTGCCGAAGACGCCCTTTTCAGATGCAGAGGAGATGTCAAAAATGCATCAACCAATCAGATCCCTCAAAAGTCACATTTGTTGACCAATCGGCATGAAAAAACACAAACTTAGGACTTGCTTCCTGTAAGGTTTCATGAAATTCAATGCAGCATTTGAAACGAGATGTCAAAAAAATGCGCCAGCCAAACAGAGCCCTTGGCGGTAATATTTGTTGACTGATCGGCACGTAAAATAACAAACTTTGTAGAGTACCTTGAGTTACTTACTTGAATTACGACCAAAAACCAAGTCACGTGACTAATGTTTTGAATATGACGAAAGGGTAGTCCGTCATCAAAACACGCGTCATACTGATTGTGATGCATGTGTATACAAGAATAGCACAAGTGATTTTAATTGAAATAGAGATACCGTTTCAAGTCGCAACAATCAGGTACATTCTGTAGTATTTCAAATAAATTGTGCGTTGTCGAGGGTAGTTTTTCGCCAACAATCTGTGTAACTGCATTTTATTGTTTATTTTCTTTTAAAATCGTGACTAAAATTCTATACAGGTATCATTGATTGGGATTCTGTCGAAAAGTTTGCTAGAAATCCCAAGGGGAGCATTTGTGTCAAGTTTTAGAATCAACAGTGAATGCACGTTTTTCGGAGGATCTTTAGCAGTGCTTAAAAAATATTATAGTATGGAATAACATCTCAGTAAATATTTGTTGTATTTGTTGTATTCCAATATTTACAATTTAAGATAAACAATTAAGGTAGTTTTAAACCAATTTTATTCATATTTTGCAACTTTGTGTGTCAAATATTATCCGGCGTTTTTAGAAACGATGCTTCAATCCATCAAAATAGGGATTGGCGTTTCGGCTTATAGGAAGCAAGAACTCAAGATCATCTACTATGTGTGTACTATTTGTACTGATCGGTAGACAAATATGGCCGCCGAAGGCTCTGATTGGCTGACGCATTTTCGACATCTCCTCTGTACAGAACCTCTGCACAGAATTTCACTGCAAGTGCTCAAGGTCCTCTACCAATTTGTGTTTTTCGTGACGATCAGCAAATTTATATTGCCGCCGAGGGCTCTAATTGGCTGACTCATTTTCGATCCTTGTAACTGCTGCGTAGATTCTCACAAAAATTTTATAGAGGAAGATAGTACTCAAGCTGTCAAGATCGTCTACGAAATTTGCCACTTTTTCCCCTTCGTCTGCAACTCACGTGAGGTATGAACCTCTTGTTCTTTCTGCATAAAGCTTTATATGATGCAGATAAGAATATTTTGCTCTTCGATACCCGAATTAAAAACTGAAAGGTTCGATATTCAACGAACAAATGGTTATCTCGCCCACTCTTTTCTGACCTATCCATTTTGTCCTTTCTACCTTTCTCATTCGTTTGTATTCAGATTACTCTTTAGTATCATATATGTTTATTTTATCTCAAATCTGACTTGTTGAGTGATAAATTAAAGATAACTTATGTGCTATATATGTATAATTTTCATTTTAAATGGAGATGATGCAAACGTTTATCTTTATATACATACATGTAGATAGTAGTCCGATGAAAACTAGAGTTCATTTATCAATTTGACATGCAGTAACTAGGGATAGCCCCAGTTTTTGAATACGAACATCGTTTTAAAAGTATTTGTTCAAAATGGGTAAGTGAAGTAGGACAATTTATATACTTTAAATTGACAAAATTCCTTTGATTCATCTTCTTACTAAGCCTCTTAGTGTCGCTTAATGGGATAAGCAGATTTTTATGTACACTCTTATGATTGATATAAACTAAAGATAAAAGATCCTTAGCAAATATGAAACGATCAAACTGAACTGAGTATGGTCCCAAACAAGTTATATTCTTGATGTCGGACATGTCACATGAACAAATGTCCGTCATGTTTACAGGGGATTTGTCTCTAGATTAATCCCTGTGCCCTATGAAAAAAAAAACCCATGATTTTGATTGCTCCTTCTTCAAATCTCCTATTACATTTGGGTTTGAGGAGTTAAGAAGTCAATCATTAATGGTCCCTTCAATGAATTCTAGTAGTTTTGTTTGTGAAATAAACGTTAGATTCTAGATATAAAGCAATTTCCATACATTAATATCTATGAGAAACCCCGAGTTTATCCCAAACTATTTTCGGAACTTCTCTGTGATTATCTCTAACTGAACCTTAAAATTGTGTGACATTACGCAGACATTGGTTTACGCATGGTCTTTTGTGTTTCATGTTTCTATGGTGTGGGTTGGTGTCCCTTATGCGTGTCTGCTCTGTGTTTTTGCATTGGGTTTTGTGGTTTTGCTGTGGGTGCTGCAACCTAGTGTTGTTGGACATCCCCTCTTTTCTTTGAGAATTCTCGGGCACCTGGATTCTCTTCGGAATATCGTTTATTCTGGGGTTCTCACCTATTCAATGGAAATTCTTATGATTTTGCCTTCCCTTTTTGAGACCTAATTACTTCTTGGATGTTTATTTGGAAGGGCGTGCTGTCTTTCCATGTGGTAAGCACAAAATCAAGGAAAGTCGAGGAAAACTCAATTTGCAACTCGCTCAGAAACGCATGTTAAACATCGGAATTGAATTCAAGAAATATCAAAATGCCCCTACCGTGGAGCTTCAACAATTAGCTTTCACTTCGTTTTGTTTCTCAACTAATTCGGTACGTCAGGTAATTTTCGAATTCAACGATTTCATTGATAGAGCCAGACGACTTGAAGTAAGCTACATGCTTATGATTATATTACTCAACGACTGAAATCATCATTGGGGAATGTTCTTGGGTCGCTACAGAGATCTTATAAAACATATGACATCCCTCTTTCCAGAATTAACAGTGACATTCTGGATAGCGATTGAATGGCTATTATCATCACCAAATAAGTGTTCAAATGGAAATTCTAACAATTTTCCTTACTTTCTATATTGATATAGATACTTTCTCGACTTCGATACTCATTAACTGATGGGTACTCCTTCGATGACTATTCATATAATATATTACTGTTGCGCAAGATCACAATAGAACAAATGAGTAGGACTTTAATATAGTGTAAAAATTGCCCCTATTGAAATGAACAAACCAGACACAGATGAACGGAAAAAGCACTAAATTATGGATTGCGTCTTCAAGATTGATAATTCATCATGAATAATCGAAGAGGAAATGAAATCTTCACAGCAACAATACTGTGGATAGGTAAAATACATATAAACCTTAACAATAAATACTGAAAACATGGTCGTATTTTCTTGGAGCTGTGATAAATTCTTATTATTGATATGGTCTTCTCCGCAATATTTTAACAACTTAGATGACTTAGATGGACACAGACCTTTAGTCGTATTCGATTCTGTGAAATTACGGGGTCTATCATTTAAGCAGGAAATTTCGAGAAATGCAATTTGTTTTAGCTATTTGCGAGTAATTTAAAAATGAAAACAAATTTTAGGGAAAATGATAGAAAGAAGGCATGTTCAGTTGATCACTTTAGATTTATAAATGCACAATTCCTAGCTCACCATGACAAGATTTAATGACATCATATGTTTTAGTAAGAATAACAAGAAATCTATAAAATATATAAAAAATACAGTTCCTTCGAAAACCTGTGATTTCATCCCAAAATATCTTCGCAATTATAGGAGGTTAACATCTTAAGCCCCTGTCACACCTACACGTTCTGGCATGGCGTTCGTACTACGACCTCTAAAATTGCACGAACGCATTCAGGACGCCGGGAACGTACTGAGAACTGTCTGACACGTGTTCAGGTCGTGGTAAGGACGCAGACGAACGTGACCGAACGCCGAGCCACCACGACCGTTTTGAACTGTTCAAAACAGTCCTAGTGAGAACGCGCTGATCACAGAGCGAGGTAACGACTACTTGCGGACATATTGAGAACTTCATTGACGTATTAGAAACGTTGCGGACGAAGCAGGGACGTAGTATGGATTTTTAAAGCTATTACTTATACTTAAAACATTGATGTGACGTCATGCCTTTGTTCGAACTGTCCGAAATTTACCTTTGACTGTCCAATATCAAATCTAGGTCGCGTTTATTAGAAAAAATATACACGACCTAGATTAAATATTGGACAGTCATAGGTAAATGTACTTTGACATCTACAGGACAACCGTTACAATCCTTATTTAGAAATCACGTGACAAGAATTCTTTGTATCGTGGTACTGACTATTCCATTTTTTGCTATTTTTTCCGGAGTTGACAAAATCCAGCACAATCTTATATATCTAAAGAATCGGCCGTTGTGTTAGAATTGATCATGTAAGAGCCACTATAGTTCAGTCCGGGATTTTTTTTTTTTCGTCTTAATTTTTTCCTCTCTCCATCTTTTGAATTTTACTAATAATTAAGCTCGACTTCTTCTAGTCCGAAAAACCTGACCAAAATCCAGACTTTGACGGTTATTTTGACCCAGCCCCCCCCCCTCCCGGTTCAAATAACCGTTAAAGGCTGGGTTTAGGTCAGGTTTTTCGAACTAGACTCCTTCAAAATATCTTCCTGAAATTTGTCTTACATTAAACCTTGCACATAGTAAGTTGAACGTCCCCACTGAGTTCTTTTCGGTATTTAAAGGCACTATATTATTCTTGCTTGTCCGGAAAACGACAATTTTAGAGACACACCCTTTTATTCTATATATCTAAAGAAGCTTCAACTGAATCGTAATCACGCAAAGTATTCTCGTTGATTCTTTTTCCAAAAATTGCATCCAATTTCGTCTTGTTTTACGGCATCTACGTCATAATTTGTCATAATTTTTTAAATTTAAAATTTCATCTCCATTATCTTCTTTCATAAACGACTCCCTACTCCTATAGTACCGAGGATGTTAGAAACTGAAGTGATTACATTTCGTTACAGTAAAGGCAATTAACATAATAAGAACAAAGTCAAATGTCATGCCACTTTGAATAGTGATCAATGTTTTAAGTACGATATACGCCTCAAACAATTCATTCTTAAAGATATTGGACAGTTTTCGGCCCTGCGGGCCTCAAACCGTCCAATATCTAAGAATGAATTGTTTTCGACGTATATCCAATACTTATATGGAGACCTCCTCGTCCTTGCCATCCTTACCACGTTCTCGGCTTGAGAGCTCGATAAAGTCAAAACAGACCTCGACCAAACAATTTATCCATTGAACGTGCCATGATCGTAACACGAACACAAAGAGGACTTCAAGGACGTCGCATTAAGCTGTACTTTCGTACTGCAGACGTCTTCGTCGTAGTGTGAACTTCGGGCTAATCGTAGTATGAACTTTACTAAACGTGTTAAAGAAGGAAAGGACTCTCTACAAATGTGTCAAGAAAAGGTAGTATTGCATACGTATTGAGGTCTTCAATAATAGTTTCGGAAAGACCTTTTAAGTAAAAAATACCACGTTTTCACGACGTTCATGAAATATTTCAAGGTCGTAGATAGAACGTCTCGAGAGAACGTGTAGGTGTAACAGGCCCTTTAGCACCATCCCTCCAAGGCTATTTTGAACCTAGATTTTACTAGTATTTGGATATGCTACTGAATCGACCCTACAGGGAATTTGGAGACGCGCACTCTCTGTAAAGTAAATGAACAAATTGAAAAAATAAAACCAGAGGGCGCTAATGAAATGAATTAAAGCGGCTCATGAAAATCCATTTGGCAGGAAGCATCACTGATGAGGATTGAATATCTGAAACACGTGTCTGGTGCATTAAAATTGGCTTGAAATTTTCTTCTAGAAGGTATAGAGTTGGAACACTTCAGCATTTTGATGTTTATATTCTCATTTTTTTTTCAAATTCCGAACATTTGAACTCTCCAAAATAAAGTATCATTTTCCATTTAGTTGGCGAAGTTCGATACTTGCAAAGATTCTTACCTCAAAAACTTGTAGGCCCAAAGCGTATTATGAATAAAAGTATACACAGTAAGAACAATACCGGATAACCAGAAATTTTCGCGAGATACTAATTTTCGCTATATTCGCGAGTGATTTGGAATCGCGAAAAGTAATTCTCGCGAAAAATTGTGTTTGATAAGGTATAAGATGAATTGGTATATCAGTGAAATTTTTTTTATTGTACATGTGTCATTCTTCATATACCCTGACTAAACATAAAGCAAAGTAGTTCGAGTGAATTCTTATGATAAAAATAACTGAAACTTTAATAATGGAAGGTACAAAACAGTGAAGTTATATGTACATATTTTTTGTAATTTCGGAATCGCGAAAAATTGTACTCGCGAAAATAAAGACACACTTTTTTCCCATGAAATCGCGAAATTTGATACTCGCGAAAAATTCTGGTTATACTGTATTTAAGCATTCCGTTGATTCGTTTTGGCCCTTTATCAATATGACATCATATCTATATTTTTTGCTATTTCGGAAACTTGCCATTTCATCGAAAAATATAATCGAAATTCAAGGAGATTAACATCTTAGCACCATCCCTCCGATGCTATTTCGAACATAGATTTTATTTTGATATGCTACTTAATCGACCCTACAAGAATTTTGGAGCCGCACTCTGTAAAGTAAATGCAGAAATTTAAATTCTAAGAATGACGCAAGAGGGAGCGAGTGAAATTAATTTGGACTGCTTTATGAAAAGCACTTGGACTGGAAGCATCACTGATGAGAATTTATTATTCGAAACACGTGTCTTGTCCATGAATATTGGTTTGAAATTTTCTGCAAAAAGGTATAGAGTTGGAACCCTTCCGCATTATTCTGTTCAGATTAGACATAACAAAAGTGTCCCAACTGTGGTACCAGAGAACACGACCAGAAAATGCCAAATAATGCGCATTTCCTAATCAGTGCTACAAACATGAATAGCAGAATGTGATTCAGAGTAGCCGCTGTTATTCAGTAACCAAGCACATTTCATTTTCAAAAGTTCATTGATTTCTTATTTAAAATGTGAGGAGCTAACTTTACATAGGGTTTTTTGAAGCTTTTTATTTTTTGACGTTTTTTATTTTATAAAATAAGATATTTGACAAATCAGTAAATGAAACTCAAACACAAAAGCCGACACCAGATTAAAAAACAACAACTGCTGAAGGGATGGTAAGTTGCGTGTGCATTTTGTGGCTCCCTATTAATCTGCTGATAATTAATCGTGAATGACCGGCATATCTTACTTCCTTTTTTTGCGAAAAGCTGCTTTCAGGCAGCACTTGAGTTGTGACGTCTCAGTTTTCTTCATGTGTTTGATAACATCTTTTAATTGATTTTGAAGTACAAATATATTTCGATAAACTTTTTCAGCTGCATTAATTGGCTTCAAAGCAAGGAACCTGGAGATATTTTTCATGAAAGACAAACTTCTAAAATGCACACGCGGCGAATCACGCAGAATGAAAAACACGGTAGATGCTGAAAATGCACTTCAACGGCTTTATAATCCTTGTAAATGCCAACATGTAACTATGAGGAATCGATCCTTTAGTCTCAAGCCAGATGACGATATCATAATTATTTCGGAAAGATTCAAAGATCTATGTTTCTTCCTGTGTTCCAGAAACCCTTCCGATGCTCCAAATGTTTCTCATGTTAATCCAAGAGATTTGATTTGCGTTGCCTTTGAAGTAGGGTTTGAATCTGTGGAAACATTGAAAGAAGTTTTATCGAAGGAGACACCTTCTGCAACATTTGAAATATTCTATAAAGGTACAAAATTGTACAATATATCACAATTGAGGAAGCATTCGATTCCCGATGATAGATGTTTTGAGATCGAACTTATCAATGTTAAGGAAAAACTGATTGAGGTCAAATATGCGCGGAATTATTTCACCTCCGTTACACTTCACATGGAATGCCTAAGTACTAATACCTTTGCTGAGATCTCAATGAAGGTTTTAGATGAACTGGGTATTGAGGATGATGCAGATATGAGGATGTCAATGTGTATTGGCACAGATATCATGGAACATGATTCATCTATTTGCAGTATTGACGAAGGAAATCTTCGTCGACGTGGAGGAAGAACCTCGACTCAGCAGAAATGTAACAGAAGCACACATGCAATAGCATTTACATTTCATGTTTACCCAGAATCAAGCCACCCAGTTGTGATCAATCTTACAGAGTCCGAGCAAAAAATCGCATATTATAAAAAAGAAGATTCAATGAAGGAACTTCATAATGAGATCGGAAAATCAATTCAAAGTCATCCGTCCTCATTTCAAATCGGAGGTTATCCAGACAAGTCTAAAAAGGAAAGACTGAGGCGATTAATAGCCCTGCGGATTTATGGAAGAACTGCGAAATCTCATTCCTCGATAGAATTGTTTTGAAATGCAGGTATGATAAACACTCCTTCTTTGTGACAATGTTTATAGGACAATCGGTCCACGATTTGAAAAGTGAAATTTCGAAAGAAATTGGAATCGACCCATTTCTTATTGATTTACTTGAAGGCAAATCTCTGATGGATTCTGAGGATCTCGTGGACAGGTTTGCTGGTAGAAGTATTGAAGCAGTTAGAAATTCAGAACGACTGAAGATCAGGCTGTATTGCTCTGGAAAGTTAAAAGAACAAGTACAAATGCTTAGAATTATAGAACTACAAAACATCTACGTCATATCAATTGGTGATATTATTCAGGAGATAGCATCCCATCTCAACAAAGACACTTCCCTTCTTCAGGCAATTCATAATGGTTCATGCTTGATTGAAACGATCACTGTGAAAGATGCTGAAATACGTCATTTGGATTTCATATCAATTACCGAAATCGTTCCGCCTATTCGACTGCCGTTCCAAACGCGTGTTGTGTTCTTTACAAATATGAAAGGTTTGATTGAGGGAAAAACAGCAATTAAACATGGTGGAATATTATTTTACGGTAAGACTAAAACGAACAATTTTATATTGAACTTTATATAGAAATCTCATATTATTATCCTGAGTTTAGGATCGTCGTTGTAGTAACAATGCCACAATTCTTTTCTGTTAGTGTTCTGGATTTGAGATCGTCACGTAAATGATTCATTTGAACACATATATTTGTTCAGGACCAGGGGATCTATCGGTCGAAGAATCCAGGGGTCTTTTTGAGAAACATGTAAAGGGTATGCTGCCATCGTCCAAGCTTCAAGATAGTCGAGTAAGTACCTTATGAAAGAAGCTGCGTCGTTTTGATAGAAATTTTTATACAGAAAATACTATTAAGATGGGGCATTCAACGTTGATGTTTACTTACGGTTACGCCTTGTCGACGTATTATAAACATGCATAGGATAAACAATCATACCAACCAAAATGAATAGTATTTGATTGTATTCTTTCTTGGAAGATATTTGCGATGCCAATTATTAATTTCTTTGTTTTTGTCTATTACACGTGATGTTGCATTTAATAGCAATTCTCTGTAAGGACCAAAAGATTTTCAATAGCACTTGGAAATAAAATGTCACCAATTTTGGATATTTTTAGTATGGAAAGTGTATATGATGTACTGAGACAAAAATGAGCTTCCTTTTTATAAATAAAGATATCGTTGCCATGGAATTTAACGTATCAGTAGAATACTTGTAACACGGCATTTTCACAAATCTCGTTTTCATGATACCAGGTATTGTAGTCATCTGAAATTTCCTTTATTTTTTCTTTATATCTTTCATATCATAAACACTACACAAGAAGTATGCTTCCACCCGCTATTCTTTTTGTCAATATGCTCAAAATGTAGTCAAAAACTTGTTTTGAAGAGGTCCTATTTTTGCTCAATTTTAGGGGCAAACATTTTGAAATTTTAGGTTAACGTGATTTCTACTGTCAATTATCTTTTAAGTGTAATCCTCGATCTTCCAGAAAATGTTAAAATTTGAGTGGGACCTCTTCCAAATTTTATTCAAAAGGGTAAAACAATGGTTACTATGGTGACATTCTGTTCAGTACTATTACACATAACAACATAAATAAAAATTTCATTGAAAGTGGAACCTATATTTGAATTGACCTTGAACTTGAACTCAAGAGTCGATGACCTTGACAAATTTTGGAAGTGCACAAACAAATAAGATTATAAGTTGTTAATACCAATAAGCTCTAACAATGGTTGCCATGGCAACATAAAAACCAAAGATGACTTTTTTTACCATTGTTTTAGTACTTTAAATGGGAAGACCTCGTCTCCATTGCAACAATTTAAAAAAATGTTATCTAGGGGATAAATGTACTGCGGTTTGTGGTTCCGACAGGTATATGTTGGATAAATTGGTAACGCAGTTATACCGTCGGGGTTTGTCCCCGACGGTATAACGTATGATTCCAACAGTATATCCATTATATACCTGTCGGAAGCACAAAACACAGTACGTTTATCCCTTTTCTAATTCATGTGACATATTTTAACTTTTTAAACCCCTTAGAGGGTCTCAAGTATCGCTCTAGAGGTGACGTTGCTACGGAGGACTTACAACGACCAACAGAAATTATTACGCTACAAAATATGAAATACAACTGCTTTGTATTTATTACAATGGCGAAAACTCAAAGTGTTATCAATGATAAACTTACTTGCTCTGCTGTTTACATGTGGAGAACGCCATTTACAAGATCATACCTTGTAGTTTTACGTCACAGTATGACGTCACAGGAGCGAAGAACAAAGGGAAGCATGACGTCTTACACGAAAAGTGCGCTAAAGCACGTAACATGCAAGTTTACGTAGGAATACATTTTGAAGTATGTCAAGTGAGTCGGTTTGCGGCATGTATAGCTTCGTTATACATGCTTGTAGAAATCCTGTGAACCAATCAGAACGCGTGAAACAAACAGAATGAATTAGAATTTTGTTTTCAGTGCATTATACATATCAATTATAGAGAAAATCATAAACGCGATGACATGTGATTCTCCAAAATATTTTGGTCCGTACATAGAATTGATATAGATGAGATAAAAGAATAACCTGACGGCAATCTCAACATCACTCAAAATAGAGCAACAAATAAAACATCGACGTACCCCTAGCAAGGTAGATGTGGGATC
Organism: Pinctada imbricata; assembly: GCA_033119305.1. NCBI lineage: Eukaryota > Metazoa > Mollusca > Bivalvia > Pterioida > Pteriidae > Pinctada > Pinctada imbricata. Next base: position 32,207,783 of record VSWD01000013.1, read on the forward strand.
AGGTTCCCGGGAGGAGTAAGCATCTCCTTTTCCTGTTTAGCTAGCCGCACCCGCCGTCGATGTTCACTCACAAAAATGAAAAACAGTATCTACAAAACATGCACTGTATGAGGGTATGTCTATATAGAAATTTGCACTAGTAGAGATAATTACTTGAAATTGTTATATCTATATCAGTATCTCTATATAAAACGAGGAAAATGCCTTTAAATTCGAATATTGAACCGAGCAGTTAATAGTTTTTTTGTTAATGTCAGTGACAAATATGGATAATGACCATATCCCTGTTTACAGCACAAAATCGATAATTCAGAAAATCAAAAACCGAAGGCATACAAAATCAGGATAAAATAGGAACCAAAGCGAACAAACAAAAACCTCCACCAAATGAAAAGAAGCGAACTCCCGATATGGGAGTGAGATCAGGTGCCCAGGAAGAGTAACAATCTTCTTCTTGCATGCAACACCCGCCGCTTCAATTCGGTAGAACTGTCACATCCGGTTACGTCCATTTCGGAAGACATAGAGTACAATCTTTGGTTGGATGGATAGAGTACAATCTTTGGTAAAATATTGACCTTAGGGCCAATAGTTCAAAACTATTGACCGATAAATGTCACATCGTTTTTTGACGTCACGTCATTGGTGACGTTTTAAACTCAACCTATTTCCTCGAGCTCTTTCTTTATAGACGACGAAAAAGAATGTATTCATACAGGACCACTCGGTTCGTTGGTGTAGTATTAAAGTAAGGTACAACAGTACAACAAAACAATTATTGACGAAGAATATTCGGGCAACATATGATTTATACAAAATATTGCCCTCGGCCATCGGCCCCGGTAATGTTTTGTCTTCAGGTCCAACAAATCATAATTATATTGCCATCATTGCCAGTCATTAATTCTATAATATTGAAAAAAAATACCGTTATACTAACACGCTAGATATTAATATCTTAATTTGAAAATATGCATAAAATACCGTTATATAAACAAATACAAAACATGTACAAAGAAGCTATCATTTATATTAATTTGAAAATATTCATAAAATATCATTCTATTTTCAAGCTATTTATTATCTGAATTTGGAAATATAATAAAATTTCGTTAAACTGAAAAACTATTCATTATCTTTATTTGAAAATATTAATGAAATATCGTTATACTAAGAAGCTAAATCAACGGGAAACAAAGCTGATGAGAAGCTATGAAAGTCCTTCGAGACCAACAACAAATTCTTCTGGAATACGACCATTAAGAAGTCAATCTGCTGTCGAGATTGGTAGTAACGTCACTTGTTCTGCCTTGCCTAGGTCAAGGTCAGTAGTAAGCAACTCGAATGAAAATGATAATGGAAGATTTGGACACGGAAAATTAGGTAAGCATTTTGATAGTGTGAAATGTTAAGAAATGTCAAGAAATCTCCGTATTTGCACCTCAAAATTACACAAAACATAACAAAGGTAGGGAGAGAGAAGATGCCAAGTAGGGGAAATAGTGGAACGTTTACTCACGAGAAAAGAAAAAAGTTATAAAACAGTCGGATACAATTATAGAAAGACGAATGACAAGTATGGACAAAACCATATCCCTATTAAGAAGTGCAAAATAAATAAATCATTTTACCAAGGGCATACAAAACCAGGATAAAACAAGAACTAAGGCAAAGGAACAGAAATAAAAAAAAGCCACCGTAGGAAGAGAAGTGAACTTCCTGCGAAGGAGTGAGATCAGGAGCCCAGGAAGAGTGAGCATCTCCTGCTTGCATGCAAAACCCGCCGTTCAATTCGGTGGAAAGGTCACAATCGGTAACTCCCACATAGGAAGACAAACGTATAAATTCGTAAGGTCTATGTCAGAATATCATTTATGACTCTGGACAAGGGGACGTCATAGTGTGCTGCCATTTCTCCATATCGACCATAGAACTTCCTGTCCTCTCTGAATGTCAGTCGGAATCCTCGGGTGATAACATACATGAGCTCACGGCGGCAGAGCATACGTCCTCTTTTGATATCCATTTACATATTCATCTGTGTTGCTTGAGCCCCTGTGTTTTGCGGTCTTGTTTGTATGTGTTCATCTGACAGTGAGGAGGTTGTTGAAATTGAAGTCATAGCGTTTGGCTTAGAGTGAAGTGTTCATATTACCATGGGCGTCAAAAGACAACATGATATCTAAATAGGACGCTGAATTAGCGATTAGCGGTCTTTGTCGTTTCTTTTACTTCAGGTTCATTGGGATAGATTGCGTCAAGGTATTTTACAAATTTTGGATTATTGATGGACAGAAGATCATCAATGTATCTTTACTTGAAGTTGAAGTTAAGATTAACTGCTTTTTTGCCCTCAGAGATCAAGGATTGAATATATTCAGCTTAGTTGGTCAACACTAATAAACAGTCTCCAGACTCGATTTCAAGAACGGAAATGAATTAAGAAATAATAACTAGACAACCGTGGTTTATCGTACAGAAATTCATAAAGTCGAATAAAAATATAATCAAAACGCGAAGCGAGTATTCTTATTATAGCAGACGACAAGTAATGTTGCTGCAGTACGTAGTTCGTAAAAAATGACAGGTCTTCAGAAAATCAATTTCAGATAATGCGCGTGAGCAGGCGTTGCTTATCTGACCATGAATTTGTTGGAGAATAGACCACTGATGAGCTCTTATAGCACATGTAGGGAGAAAATATATCTGTAGTAATATTAGAATTATAGGGTTAAGATAAAAGTTTTGCAATGAAACTGAATAGACGGCATTGGAAACACTGATATCAAACAGCAAGAAATGAAGGAACAAGGAGAAAAAAATCTTCATCAAGATTTAGTTGCAATCAGCACGGCAAAACAAACACGATATGACTATATGTCTCATTTTCTCTGACGGGGTTTGAACTGGGCCCGTCATAGAGGTCCTGTTGGTAAAATACTCCTTATTCTGGAAAAGATGGTGGAAAAAACATGTAGCTTGACCAAGTACTATGCTTTACGCTATTTTGATGCTTTCATAATCATATCCGCAAAGCAGAAGATTAATTTGAGGGGATGTTTTTTATTACTTCTAAAATTTAGGTTACGTTTTATAACCATACTAATATAGCTGATTGCACCATTTGAAAATTATAAACATTTCAGGTACTTACGATGACAGTTTAAGCTTGTCTTCAGCAAGAAGTCCATCGTTAGTGTCGCTTTCTTCACAAGAGGTTCTCTTTGGAGGTGTCGATAATGCTAAACTTGTGGGGACAGAAGCACAAGCAAAGATGATATTTGAGACGGAGAATTCAGTAATAGTCAGAAATATATCCATTAAAGACGAGGTACAGAGAGGCCCTTCGGAATGGACCGATTTCAAAGACTTCAACCGTGAAAGATCGATTGAGAAACGAAAAGGTAAATATCTATTTTCCATATATTTCCTATTTTCAAATTCATCTCCTCATTAGAAAGAATTGTAGAGACGATTTTCAATTCTTGCTCTCCTTTATTTATGGGGAGAAAGGAGGGGATCTCCTACAACATTCGGCTGCAGCACCTTAAGCAAACCATCTCATGCAAAAACACAGAGCAGACATGCGAAGCAAGAGACGCAAAATAGACAAGGAACACCAAAACACAGAATAGAAAAATCAAACACATAATCAAACGATACCAGTGGGTATTCGGTGCCGACTTAGGATGACAATCTGCCACACCAGTAGCAAATTGTTTAATTATTCGGATTACGTGCACACAACCCTTTCACTTTTCTGGTTAATCAAAAATACAGAAATAGAGGACATACGAAATACAGTCCATGCTTTCAAAGTCGTAGTTAGCTCATGTATGTTACACTCGAGGAGTCCGAGTGACATTCAGAGAGGACATGTTGTCGGGGCCCTGTCCTCTTTAATTAGGTATGGATAGGGCCCGCAATGGAGTCCTGTCGTCAAAGTCAGTCAGAGTTCAATTCTTAAGTACTAGTTCACGTAAGGATCAGGCAGTTGAAAAAACTTAACATTTGTACAGTACTTTCTTCTTTAAATTTGTTCAGCCTTCATAAGATGTTCTAAAGGAATTGTCCTCATACTTGGATTGTGAAGAAAGTTAAATGTTTTGCAAATTTAACTTAATTATACAAGGATAATTTTCCCGCCGTTTTTTTTAATCATAATCCTTTATAAAATATGAGGTGATTATCTCGCTTCACCATCCGAACCTTGGGAAATGAATTTCATTATGTTTGTTTGTACCATCAATTTGCCTCAAAACTGGAATAAAAAGTTCTGCAAAAAAAAAGAAGAAAAAAAGATCATGTATTACCCCAGCCCGAGTCTTACGTGGACCTGTAATTAAGAATGTGCTGGTACATAACATTTTTTGTCAAGTACCAAACCAAGTGTCTGTCTGGTGGTAGCAGGATCATATGCATGGTGAAATATGCGTTTGACGATTCTGGTGCATTTTCAATGATAATTTGTTTTCTACTTTTGATCCTTCTTATTATGTTTATTAATTCACCATAAAAGGCAGGTTGTAAAATAATCATTGTAATATCCACTGTTGCTTGTATACATCCGAATTAAATAAGAAAGGCTGACATTAATTTTTGTAAAATTTCCAGAAGATCTTAACTACATGTAGTTTATGAAAGCAAAAACCTAGATATAAAAGGATTTTGGTAAAACTTGTATAGATCTATACTATAAAAATGCTAAATACATGTACTAGTATATGCTCTAGCGTTTAATGGAGGGGATCTCCTATAGTAAACAAACCATTGAAGTGCTCCTGGCTTTACTTAACTTTTTATGCCCCCGGAATCACAGATTCGGGGGCATATAGTTTTTGGCCTGTCCGTCTGTTTGTCTGTTTGTCTGTTTGTCCGAACTAAAAACTTTAACATTGGGCATAACTTTTGAATGGTAAATGATAGGGCTTTCATATTTCACATGTGTATTCCTTGTGACAAGACCTTTCTATTGATACTAACATTTTTGACCTCGTGACCTTGACCTTGACCTTTGACCTACTTTTCAAAAACTTTAACATTGGACATAACTTTTGAATGGTAAGTGATAGGGCTTTCATATTTCACATGTGTATTCCTTGTGAAAAGACCATTTCATTGATACCAACATTTTTGACCTCGTGACCTTGACCTTGACCTTTGACCTACTTTTCAAAAACTTTAACATTGGGCATAACTTTGGAATGGTAAATGATAGGGCTTTCATATTTCACATGTGTATTCCTTGTGACAAGACCTTTCCATTGATACCAACATTTTTGACCTCGTGACCTTGACCTTGACCTTTGACCTACTTTTCAACAACTTTAACATTGGGCATAACTTTTGAATGGTAAGTGATAGGGCTTTCATATTTCACATGTGTATTTCTTGTGACAAGACCTTTCCATTGATACCAACATTTTTGACCTCGTGACCTTGACCTTGACCTTTGACCTACTTTTCAACAACTTTAACATTGGGCATAACTTTTGAATGGTAAGTGATAGGGCTTTCATATTTCACATGTGTATTTCTTGTGACAAGACCTTTCCATTGATACCAACATTTTTGACCTCGTGACCTTGACCTTGACCTTTGACCTACTTTTCAACAACTTTAACATTGGGCATAACTTTTGAATGGTAAATTATAGGGCTTTCATATTTCACATGTGTATTCCTTGTGACAAGACCTTTCCATTGATACCAACATTTTTGACCTCGTGACCTTGACCTTGACTTTTGACCTACTTTTCAAAAACTTTAACATTGGGCATAACTTTTGAATGGTAAGTGATAGGGCTTTCATATTTCACATGTGTATTCCTTGTGACAAGACCTTTCCATTGATAGCAAAAAACTTTTGACTTCGTCACCTTGACTTTGACCTTTCACGTACTCAACAGAAAATGGCGTTTATACTAACAAAGATGCCACCGGGGCATTCGTGTTTCACAAACACAGGCTTTATCTTTCATAAAATGTAGAGATGTGGAGTGATTGTTAACGAATTTCTATGTTTTCACATATTGTGACAATAGTGCAGGGAGTGAAAGTAAAACAAAACCCACCCTCAGAATGAGACAAATATAATCAATGGGTATACCAGTCGTCAAGAAAAACGGAACTAAATGATGTATTCTGAAAAGGAGCAATAGTGAATCCCTAATAGGGATGATAACAGAGTCCCGAGAGGAATAAGCATCTCCGGCTTCCTGGCAACACTTTTTAGCCATTCTAGCCATGCAGAAATAGTCATAACCGTTTAGTGTATCAATTTCGGTTCTAATGTCGTCAAATTCGATAGCATCATTTAAGAACAGATATAACCAGACTTCTCGGGAGCTAGCAGAGCACAGACTGTTGTACTCATGCCACATATTTTCTAAGATCCATTTACATAGAATCTGTGTTACAAGAGGCCGCTGCGTTTAACTATCTTGTTTGTGATGTCCCCTTACAGTGAGAAATTTTATGTTTATACAACAATTTTTTGTCTATGGAGACCTCTATGTATTCGGATAAGTGGGGGGGTTGTGCGCACGTAATCCGGATAACCATACCTTTTGCTTCTAACACGCAGATGGTCATCCAAATTCGGCGCAGGGTGCACGTTGGTCTCTTTCCTTTTATGTGTTGTCATCAATGATGTTTTTGTACGTCTGTTACGATTGTTTTGTATGATGTTCTAGTGGATATTGTTGTGTCCAGTGCGATTTGTAGTTTTGTATGATGTCATGTGTCACTTTCTTATGGGTTTGTTTCGCTGGGTGAGTGCAGGGTGGTCATGATGGAGATAATTCCCTTTCCTAAGATAGCTTTCAAAAGTTTGGACATAGACATGCTATGGTAATTTTTGTTATACCCTTATCAGTATCTCTATATAAAATACCCATAGGAAAAATGCCTATAAATTCGAATATTTGACCAAGCAGTCAATAGTTACATCAATATTGGCCCTAGGGCAATAGTTCAAAAACTATTGAACGATACGTCACATTGTTTATGACGTAACGTTATTAATGACGCAATAAACTCTACTAGTTTCATATGCGCTCTCTCTCTACTAAATGAAATTGGGTGAGTGCAGGGTGGTCATGCTGGAGATCATTCCCTTTTCTAAGATAGCTCTCAATAGTTTGGACATAGCCGTGCTATGGTAATTTTTGTTATACCCTTATCGGTAGCTCTGTATAAATTCCCATTGGAAAAGCGCCTATTAATTCGAATATTTGACCAAGCAGTCAATAGTAACATCAATATTGGCCCTACGCCAATAGTTAGAAAACTAATGAACGATACGTCACATCGTTTATGACGTCACGTCATTCATTACACTATAAACTCTACCCATTTTATCCGCGCTCTTTCTCTTCTATACGAAAATGAATGAAAACATGCCGGGTCAATCGGTTCGTTGCTGTAGTATTGAAGTAAGATATAACAAAACAATTACTCGGAGATCGGGCAATATATGATCTGTTGGACTTTCAGACAAAACATAACCCTTGGCCTTCTGCCTCGGGCAATATTTTCTTCAGGTCCAACAAACCATATATTGCCCTCATTCCCAGTCAATAATTGTATAACATCATCAGAGAGTTAGACGCCTAAAAATAACCTTTGTAGAATAGTTTGATGATATATATGAAATAAGACAGATTAAATATACATTAGGTAGGTATTGATTAAAAATAAAAAAAAATCAATCGCATCATTTCTCTCTGAATATCGGTCGGATAATGTGCATTAGCTCGGCAGAGCACGGACTGTCTTTCGTTAGCCATTTTAAATCCATTTACATGCTGATTTGTGTTCCTTTTGCCCCCCCCCCCCCCCGTTTTGCTGTCACGTTTGTGTGTTCATCTTATAGTAAGGAGTTATTTACACTACAATTGTGCATTCTTCTGGATCTCTATGAAACCAGAACAGTGAGAGAGTTGTGAGCACGTAATTCGGATAACCACGCCATTTGCTTCTAACGTGCAGATGGTCATCCTTAGTCGACACCGATTGCCCATTGGCCTCATTGGTTTATATGTAGTATTTTGTATTCAGCGTGTTGATGTCGTATTTGGTGTTCCTTGTCACTTTTGCATCTCTTGCAGTGTTTGTCTTTTCCGACTGCTACTTGCATGGCAGAAGGCTGTCCTAAGTTGACAACGGTCTCGTTGGCTTGTATGTGGTCTTTTATGTTCCATGTTTCTATGGTGTTAGCTGGTGTTTCTTGTCTCTTTCTATGAGTGCCTGCTCTGTTTTTGAGTTGTATCTTTCGGAGTAACCTCGACCGTTTTCATTTTATGCTGTATACGGAACCAAACAACGAAAATCTACCACTATCATTTGGACACAAGTTTAAGTGTAAATTTTAAATAATGAATTCAATGCAATAAATGGAGTGAAAAAATGGTTCATAGAGCTATTTTTAATGAAGATTCGGAATATAGTTCGTGCTTGCTCTTCGGAAGGCCTCGGGTACTAGGCTACCCTCAAAAGTCCAAAGTAGCAATGCATCGGATCGCCATGTGCTTTTTACCGGGGGAAGATATCAGAGTTTACTGAAATTTATCTGGTAAAAGTTGTTATAAACGTGTCGATTTATATTTCATTGATGAAAAGATAGATATAAAATAGTCTGTTGATGTCAATATAAATCGCAATTGGTTCTTGCGTCTAGGATCAGAGGACACTCGGAAGGCAGTACGACGAACTGGAATTGTCCGAATCAGAATAGCTTTGTAAGTTTTGAAAATAACTTATGAAATATTTGAATATTTTAGTTGTAGAAAGTATTATGAAAAACCACAATTCGAAAGTCTAAGACTAGATCCAGGGATTTGTTAGTTCTCCAGGGCGTGATGTGCTTGATTACTGTCCGCGCAGCTCACTTTATAAATTGGAAAATTGAAGTTTTCTCTACTTTGTTGGCATATTTTCCAATTAAAATTCATACTGGGGGGTAGATCGTGAACTCTCATAAGTAACGGTGTATGATATGTGTCTGTACGACCAACAGTATGCTCACAATGAAAGAAAATAATTTTAGATAGGGAGTTTTCTATGTTAATTTTAGCATGACGTTGTCGACGTTCTCCATAGACTCAGTGTAAAACATCGCCGACGTCGGGCTAAAATTAACATAGAAAACTCCCTATCTAAAACTATTTTCTTTCACTGTGAGGATAATATTGGTCCTAAAGACATATATCATACACCGTTAGTTATGAGAGTTCGAGATCTATACCCGGATAGTAGGCAGTGGCTCCGGATACGAACGTTCGTATCTTTAGACCTATGTCTCGGCATACGAACACAAATCGTAGTGAGCTTCTGCATATTTATTTTAATTTGGTTCGTTTTTTTTTCAAGGCATCTTGTGTTCAAATTGTATCTTTTTTGTGACATATTCTTAAAAGTTAATTAAGTATAAAGCACGGAGTTGCATCTACATGTACGTATTTGTTATCGTCTCAATACTTTCAAATTTTCAACTTCCACTGGAGCGACGGAACGTCAGTACATGCACACAACAGCCGACAAGTGCGAAGTCTATTTTTGATCAGTGATAAGTGATCACTATAATGATTGAGAGCATATACCTTCATATGGTTACAAAAATAAACTTTTTATTTAATGGACACATGACCCGTGTCACGTGACAGTTGGAGACCAATCAGAGACATGTTTGTATGCCGAGACATAGGTCTAAAGATACGAACGTTCGTATCCGGAGCCACTGCCTAAATTTTAATCTCAAAAAATGCTGACAAAGTAGAAAAAACTTCAATTTTCCAATTTCTGAAGTGAGCTGCGCGGACAGTAGGTAAATGAATAATGAATGAATTATAATATACATTCAAGAGCGTTGTCCTCGAGATTGCAATAAATGTATATACATCCATGCATATTAAACCATGTACCGGGTATTTGTAGTATTCCGACACATTCACATCACGTATTATTACCTTGGACTTGGATATTCATGGAAACGCTGGGAAAAGATTTGCCCCCATGTGGGTTAGAGTTTGATCATAGCGATGTGTCATGTAGGGTCACTGTATCCCATATGTACCTCGCGTGACTTTTGACGTCGGCGGTATAGGCCGTATCCATATTGTGACATTGTTATTCATTGTGACGTGATGATTTTTGCATCTAAAGCGGCGACCTCTCAACAAAATCCTCGTTTTAAAACTCTTTTTTTACATTCTAATTCTTACTAAACCAATTAAGGCTAAGGAGTATGGTTTATTCTTTTAGAATTAACCAGTTTTGAGGGCGCTGAAAACGAATATTCCCTTATTTTTCGATTTTGATAAAGTTGACGATTTCATGATTTCATGGAATTTCAAGAAAGGCCCCTAGAAATGGGAGAAAACGATCAATCATATGTTTGTCATGTGGGATGAGAAAAGCCCACCCTCGGGGTCTGGTTTCTGGTCAGGGAGCATATGGTTGATAGCTACCGTATATTCTTACCATTATTTCACTCTTTTATGGAATTAAACAACTCAAACTGAACCGAGAAAAATACGAGAACTGCGGTTCATTTTCCTGAACCAAACCGACTAAAGACTGAATCGTGACAGCCCTAATAAAAAGATGGTAGAAAGCATAGGAAAAGTACTATTTTGACGTTTTATGCACATAAGGAGAAAAAATAATCGACATACTGCGTCGCTTCAATCTTGATCAAAAGATGGCAGAAAAGTATAGGAAACTTATTATCAGACATCGATCACTTTGGTGTGATAATTTACAACGTCACAAGGAAATCCATCCCTCTTGCCGGGATTTGCTTTTGTCCATGACTCGACAAGCCTCGTCATGGTACAAACAAATTATGGACATTTGGAGTGGATTTCCTTGACAATGCTCACACCCGGTGATAGATTCTATTAGTCTATACCCTATTGGGTAAGATAACATTTTCACGTGCCTTTTGACTAGTGTTGTACATCGGAAGACTTTAAAGAATCGATTATTGGAAAATAATCGGAAAGAGTGAACCGATCGATTATCGATTTTAATCGGAAAACAAAAGTCCATGAAAAATGGAACATAAAAGATGGAAAATTGTATTTTTCTGCATAAAATTCAGAAAACTTTGCTGAAAACAAAATATGAAGCATTCAATTTCATTAGATCAGATAGATCAGAGGAGAAAACAAACCGCCCTTTCATTAAAGTAAGATTCGCAAACAAAGGTATTGATAACTTGAATCTTGGTCAAATTTTGAATCACAAAACTGTCACAGAAAAAATCCCACCATATTTCAAAAGAAAAGAAACTCCTTGTATTTCCTATAGCTACACACCAACAGTTGCATCTCAAATTTACAAAATTATTACAAACGATTCCTGCAGTGTATTGATTTAAGTAATCCCTCACTACATCCACTTCCCTGCGAATGTTCTTCATCGGATTTCAACTACTCTACTTGTGGACACGTTATTACTGGTGACCTTAGTATAGTCAAGAACGACAAGTTGAGAGCATTGTTAATAAAGGGTCCCAAATACAGAGAAAGTATTTCCTTTACATGTAGGCCTTTCAACTAAATTTTAAAATCCAAAAATTTTCCTTTGAAAGTGCTTCACGACTTTTGAATCTGTGTCTAAATAGCAGTAAGGAACATTGAATTGGGAAAGACATGCTATTTATCGATAAATAATTAATTTTTTCTACCCAATTTTAAATTAAATCTGCTTAAGAAGGGAGGTAATTCAAACTTTAAAATTTAACAAACATTTGATTCCCGGGACTCATCTTGAGTAACCGAGTTTTACGGGTTCTTTAAAATACGAAACGCACAAGAAACGAAATGAAAAGTACCGGAACGATTTTTTTTTTGGTCAGCAAAGAATTTCTAAAAATAAACGTAATAGTAAGCGACGCAGACATCATAGAAAAAGCCCTGTAAATTTCAATTTTAGGTTCTAGTTATCATTGAACTTGTTAAATCAAAATTTACGAAAAATTTAAAATCAAACGGTTTAAACACAAGTTGTTTCAAAAAAAGCAAACAAATCAAATTACCAAAAAAAAAAAAAAAAGATGAAATTTTCACGATTTTCAGATTTCTAAACTGAGTTGTACAGAAAAAATCTGAGTGACTAGATGAATACATTTCATTTAATTTCAGAGATCCCTCTTCTTTTTGCATGGATTGTTTGCTATAGACATGTAAAAGAAATTTCCATATCGTCATGATTCTTCACTTTGAAAACAACCTCTTTTATCTATAATACAGGTACATGCAGGGATAACTAGAAAAAAAAGGGGGGGGGGGTTCCCATCCCATATTTCACTGAACAATGACTGGTCGACATCATGCAGTGAACTTATGATGGTTTTCTTTTTTTGTAAGTTTAAAGCCGAGCAAAATTTGTCAAAAACATACGTAGTTTTTTTTTATTATTATTATTTTTTTTATTGATGTAAGAACCTTAAGAAACTTTTTTTTCTTTCTTCTCCAGGAAAAGTTATTTTTAGAGGGAGGGGGGGGGAGAGGGTCAGCCTATCCAACACATGGTTTTGAAAAAACTAAAGAAAAAAATTGAACTCACGTATACGTATATGCAAATAGAGTCACAGAACATTCTGGATCAGATAAGAACGGTAAATGACTCAAAATAAAATTTGATAAAAAAAAAAAAAAAAAACAGGTACTGGAAAACGAGTTTTTTTTTCACATTCATGGTGGTGTCCAAAAGTGGGAACCGATTATCGCAAATAATCGATTATCGCTCGTTACTTGATTCCTGTTATCGATTATGGCTCTCAATAATCGATTACATAGTGACGTGATTTAAAGAACGAATCTTTATGAAAAGGTTTCAAGTTGAATTGTCTAAAATAATGTAAAATGACAGGCGTCCCGCCCCTTGCATATTCTTGATAAAACAAACCATGCACTAAACGGCTATGTACAGGGTAGTCTTCTATTTCAAGGTTGTTCTGATGTAAAAGGAGTTACTAAATCTGAACTGCAAAAAAAGGTATAGCCTATCAAGTCTTTTCAGTTGAGTTTAAAAAGAAGTAAACTTTTCTGTCTTTTTTTTAGAAAAGAAGAGGCATTGAAACCCTGTGCCTAAAAATATAAATATATGAATAAGCAAAACCTGACTCTTTTATCATAAAAAGTGTATTTCGTCTTTAAGTAGTCAAATAAATTAATATTAACACATATGAAGTGCTGAAGTCATCATTGTCTTGACTGAGAGTAAATTGAACAAATCTGCGTAACCTATTAATTAATAATCGATAAAATCGCATTGGATGGCCAAACCAGACTATGAAGGCTCTGCCGATTCATCGTCACTTATGATTTTGTACATAAGCTGGTAAAACATATCTTACTTTTTTGTAAATTCAAAGGAAGGGTGGGTGGGTTGGACTGATCCCCCTCTCTAACCCATTCCCCTAGCTCTTGATCCACGTTTTCAAGTGCTGAGCGGACTTTAGAAAGGAGGGGATCTCCAACAACACTAGGTTGCAGCACCCACAGCAAAATCCCAAAACACCCATGCAAAAAACACAGAACAGATACCCACAGAAAGAGACGCAAAAGGGACAAGGAACACCAACTCACAACATAGAAACATAAAAGACTACACATAAACCAACGAGACCAATAGGCAACCGGTGCCGACTTAGGACGGCCATCTGCCAAGTAAATAGCAGACGGTGTGGTTATCCTGGATTACGTGCGCACAACCCTCTCACTTCTCCAGTGACATATTTGGAGTATAAGTTTATACAATTAAAACTCATAAAATGTATATAGCGATGTATAAATTTATCAAATATTGAGAAAAAGAAAATGTAGAGCACAGCCCTGTACTCAAATCGATCAGTGGCGGATCCAGGATTTCGGAAAGGGGGAAGGGACGTACATGTTTCTCATTTCTCCCGCTGGAGTCCTTTATATGTGACCTTCAAATGAATTATGTTTACGCTAAATTAAGTGATGTAGGCGAGCGAATACGAGCGAGAAATTTTTTTGCTGCGTCTGGGGTAAAAATGTCAGAATTTTTTTTTATCTACCCTCTATTACTCTTTAGGGAGAAAGGGTACATCGATCGGTAAGCCGTATTGTTATGAAATGATCATATACATTTATGTGGTTAAAAACTTGCGAGCGAAAGTCAGTGAATGTTTTTTTTTTAATAGTTACAAAAAGATGGTTAATATTTATCAATAACGATCTCCATTGCATAATATTCATATATTCAAAATCAAAATTTAAAATTCAAAATCCCCCTTTACCCCCTATTGATATGGCAGAGATAAATCCAATCAAAACATGAAAGAAAACAGAACACAGAAATGTATTTTAAAATCTGAATCGGATGCGCGAAAGTTCCCGTTGGCCTTATCCAAATCAATAACTTTTGATTGAAAGGGGGGAGGCGCCCCCCCTCATATGCATATTAGGCATATTCACAGATTTTAACATGTAGAACGCGGGCTGGGTATACCCTACCTCTTTAATTAGCGAATGGTTGAATAACAAAATAAGTTCAATACATATATATCCATAACACAAACAATTTTCAAACATTATTCACTTTTCATGTGTTCTTTAAAAACTTCTTGTCCACCCCTCCTCCCTAAACCCTTTGCAAGCACGACATAGGCGGCCGGCGGTCAACCCCCTACAATTGAAACTGAATCATGCAGATATGATTTGTTTTACAGATTGTGGACGAGGGGTGATTACATCAGTTCCTCTTGTATGAGCAGTAAAGCTGAAATCTGTATTAATATCATTTCTGCGTCTTTTTATAGAGTGGGGTTCATTGCCGTCCCCCTCCCTTTTTTTTTATAAAAATATGTAATATTGAAATAATTTTTGAATGTTATGGATAATCATAGGCATGCTCTCTCTCTCATTTATTCTCTTTTATTTTCCCGCTACTTTTGATGCTGTCTTCGTTATGCATACATGTACTTATCGACATATTACATGTACTTTTGTTTCTAACTCATGATATTTATCTTAACACATACAAGTATATCCATGTATATCTGCTTTTTATTTTTGACGTTTATTTCAAACTGAGAAGTTCGGGATACAATTTTTTTGTGAATACTTATGCCCCCTTCCCCCTTTATATAAGCAGAGTTTAACGAAATCGGTTACATATATGCTTAGATTAAACATTGTCAGCTATTAGATAGTCTTTTACACATCTGAAATGTAGAGTATAAAATATGTATAAGACGTACTGATCTTTGACTCGCAGTTCCCGAGGCACATAGGGTGTGCAAGGGGAAAATTACCACAGTTATATCGTAAACGAATGATTAAATGGTAAAATTTGTAATTTTATTTTTCGTTTCATTTCGTTACTTTTCACTTCGTTTCATAGTTTAAAGGGTCTCGAATTTTACAGATATTATTAAAGAGTTCTCTCCCTTCCAATATATTGCCACATGAACACTTTGTAACTCGGTTAAGAAATCTTATGTGCAATTTTGTGCTATCTTTCTCTGTCCTTTTATTGTCTTTAGTACATGAAACAAATCAAAATATTATACTCGATCCTACCAACTTTGTCCAACAACCCAAAAGAGGTAAATAAATAAGAAAATTCATGATCTGAAGTGATTTTTGCGCTACTTTTTTATGAAGAAGCACGAAAGGTTCCGATTCTGACACTTTGGGTACGAGTTGTCGTTACTCTCAGTCGACACCTAGCGTTTGTTGAAAGGCCTCTTACATGGAACCAAAATGTCAAAATTATCATGGACTATTTTGAGGAATATGCAAGACAGAGGATGTACAGCTCGACACCCTTTCCGAATGGATAAAATCAATCAGAGGGTTACTTTTATCTAGAATTAACCGATTAAAATCAACTGTGAACACCAGATTCGTGTCTATATTTGAAGACCCTGATGTTATCAAAAAGCTTACCTACCTCCAAGAACATTATGTCATCACACCAGCGGACAAGCCTCAAATAATTACACATTTACTTGCAAAAAGTACTATTTCGACAGTCTAGTTAAAGAGTTGGGTTTAAATTCGACACCTGGAAATCCCACTCACACCCCAACAAACCTTTCTGCCTCTGAAATAATAGATAACCATACATCAGCTCTTGCTTCCTTTGGCTTCGACACTACCAATTTAGATTTAGATTTACCATACTTATACTGCATACCTAAAATGCATAGGAATCCGTACAAACAACGTTTCATCGCTGGTTCCTCAAAATGTTCTACCAAATCTGTATCGATCTTACTCACCAAAGTTTTATCTGAAATCAAATCTGGGCTTCAAAAATATTATTCGACAGCATATTCTCGCAGTGGTATCAACCAGATGTGGATTTTAAAGAATTCGAAGGAACTTTTAGAACATCTGAAATCCACTCATTTTAGTAGAGTCCATTCGATCAAAGCCTTTGATTTTTCGACACTTTACACTACAATAGCACTGTTTCGGGTTCCCCCGGATTACCGTCTTTATTCCAACTTTTATAACGCAAGTCACGTGATACGTCAAAAATGTTCCGCAGTGTCACTTCCGGTAACGATAGTTTACATTGGAGACGAAGGAATCGACACTGAATTTGTACTCTGTCAGTCTGTCTCTGGTGCCCTAGGATGTAGTCTCGATAACCTGAAGAGGGAACGGAAAGGACACATGTCAGAGATCAGTTTATTTTTGTATTTTCGACGAGAAAGAAGGCCCAGACTTTCAGTAAAAGGTGCCAGTAACCGCTCCGCCGAGAAAAATTGTCATGCCTGGCAGGGTTGTTCAAGGCCCAGGGCCGGGCACGCACACTTAGTCAATGGTAATTCATATAACCATCAACCCTATCCTGAGATGTTGAATCATAACAGCTTTAAAGAGAGTAGACAGGTATTGGCTTTTTTTTCAGTTATACCATCACTGACCATGTACAGATACATGTACTCTGATAGATACTGGCCATGATGATAAATTTTTAAAATGACAAAGATTTTAAGAACTACTGATGTCTTTTCCGAACTTTGCACTTTTTGTTCCAAAATCATTATCTGTACAACATTTGACATGATTCATAGTGGTACAGAGACCAATGATCTAATAATTTTACCTTTGAGCTACTTTTCAAAAATAATTCTTTACTGCTATTGACCCTTCAGAACGTGGGAAAAAATTGAGAAATTCCATGACATCACAATGCAATTTCGATGTTTGACCGAGGTTCGAAGCTTGTTTGTCCAAGGTAAAAGCATTGTGACGTCACGAAAATTTGCATTTTTTTCCCGCAATTGGCATTGTCAAGGGTCAATTTCTACCTGTACTATTTAAATCTCTTTTGATATTCTGCAATGTGGCTGTTTACTATGCTGTTGTTTATTGCTTCCACTTCATAGAGTTATTTCGCAGTATCAACATCAACAGAGTGAACACTTTGCTTGAAAGAATCCCAAAAAGAGATTACTAATATACCTGACCTTATCCAACTTTATGGGACATTGCCTTATTTATCTTAAAAATGTTTATTCCTTGCGATCCGTTTCTGCACTCATTTGGTACAATGCTTTTTTGCCCTAATGTGACCTTTCCCTAATCTTTTTTTTTATTTTCTAACAGATGTAGCTTGATGCAATTCAGAAATACTGTCTATTGCACTTTTTGGTTTGTACATTTTAATATTTACTTCTTGACAGATATTCTTGAAAAAAATGGCATCCCCTGAGATTGGATAGAACAGATATAGCTCAATCAAGAAGCGATATCAGACTAATCCTCACCAGCAAACCAACTGGACCCATGAGAAAACTAAGTCGATATCAGTTCATATGATATTAATCAGAATAAGAATTTTTAATATGCTTGGCCGATTTGTTGATCCGTCTTCTGCCAGAGTCTCGCTTTAGTAAGCAACATGACTGTTCATCCGCATTGAGAGAATGATGCAGTAGTGACCCTTCACTTTACTGGGAGAAGGAAGAAGAAGAAGATTTTCCAATCACTTCTAAAGTGTGGCCATCTCAGAAAGTTAATTATTCACAAAATTCAGACCAAAATCTTTTATTGGAAAATATCCAAATGCATTGAAGCTTCCTAGAAATCAAACTGCCCAGTCCCAGACTTTCATTACGGTATATAGACAGACTGTAGCATACATGTAATACATACAAGTCAAGTATTTCTCCTTGGTTCTGTAACTTACAATTTCTAAGTTATGGGAATCGAGGAAATGTAATATATCTAATCCACAGATATATGACAAAAGAATCATGTGGTCACTGGTTAAGTTCCTTGACTTTGTAAGATCTTGAGATAAACACTGTGAGGCCATCGATATTATGTTGATAAATCAATTAGGTCATAAAACAGAAAGCAAATATGTATTGATTTACTTTCTCAAATGTAATATAGTATTGTATGAAGATGTGTATAAATGAAACCTTTTATTTTGCAGCAAATAACAACATATCATAAATTATTAGATATAATTAATGTCCATTGCAAACTTTTATTCCATCTTCTATTATTTAATGTATATATTTGTCAATTAAATATTAAGCTTTACTGTACATACATTTATATTCTGTGATTATACATTTACCTACTTATTTCATATCAGACAGCAAACTCATATTACACTTAATGTATATGGTACTTAAAGTTTCTCACAAAGTAAGCAACATAATATAAATGAACTTTCATTACTTATGAATCATATTGCTCAATAAAATGTTTTTCAACAATATCTTTGAATAACTCTTAATCAAATTAATAATTATTAATCTAGTATGAATCTCTTTTGGTAAAGAATACAAAGTACTACAAACACCCAACTGATCCTGTATTTGAATATACTAGTCAAATCTTAAGCAAACATTTTTCATTTGACATAATAATGATTATCAAATGAATAAAGTTATCAGCATTTGATATTCAGTTAACAGTCTTACTAGTTTGTGTGTCTGGAGATGTATAACTAAGTAATTGACGGATAAAATCAGGGTGCGAAGAATATGTGTGGGTTTTACTTTGTTGATGTGGTTACAATGCCATGTGAAATCTCAGTATCCATTGTCCTGCTTATAAATTTGTAAGACAGTCAGCAATTCACACACATGCATCAGGTATATAAGCACATCAAATGATTCTGTATCTGGAACATCTGGCAAGTCATCTTCCTATTTTGTATAAAATTACACATAAGTATCATAATATATGACTGTATTAAAATACATGATCTCTATAAAGAACTGTATAAATGTCTTTGATCTATTTTGATGTTCATTTGATATCATATTGAATTGAAAAGCTATCTAAATTTGTAACAAATTTGCAATTATTAAAGCTTTCCTCATGTGATACCGAGAGGATCAGAGTGATGGAGGTTTGACCATTTACATAAAATGAGTACACCTACATGAGGGGGTGGACAGGGTGAAAGGGAGGTGGGAGGAAGGGGTGTTGGAAGAGGGAGGGAAGGGGAGGGAGGGGGAGAAAGGGGGTAGGAGAAGGGAGGAAGGGGGGCAGGAGGGAGAGGTAAGGGAAGAGTGAAAAGGAGGGGGAGAAGGAGGATAGGTAAGGGAGTGGGTTGGGGAAAAGAGGTACCCACTTTTTTCCTCTTCTGTTACATATGTATTTCAAAAACTATTCACTAGAATCCTTACCGGTAGTCCACTTTATTCACTTGGTCCAAGCTTATGATGATATCTTAAATTTACAGAGCAAAATTGGTGATCAACACATTTACATTTCAAATCCAGAGCTCTGTATTCCCTTTCATTGTCTCATGTTGTTCATAAATACCTGAAAATATTAAATTACAAACATGATGATCAGTCTGTACAATTTTCCTGCGAATATCTGTATCAGCTCTAATATTACTAAGTAGATACTTGAATATATCGAGAACTCTCAAAGCATAAGGTAATGGGTCAATTTCCAGTTCCTGCAATATCTTCATTACAGTGTTTTTATGTCTGCACAGCATTTCGTTCGATATCTATGGAAGGGGACGGCCATTTGATTTTGAGGGAAGGAACTGGGAAAAGGGGGACTTGGCTAATTGTTTTTTCTGTTCTTGGAATATATGGTAAGAATAATTTACACGCATTAAAAAAAAATTTGAACCAATTACCTTTTCTTTCCCATGATTTTACTTATAGATAGTTAAATGTATTTGTAATGAAAACATTCAAACCTCTAATCTGTAGTCTAAATCCAAGTCGTTCTCAACTACGATATCAACAAGCCTTACAACGGTGACGGTCCAGCTTCCTCCCTATGCCTCTTTTTAGAGGTATTTTTTCATTTCTGTGACATAGTAGCTATAAAAATGTAACTCGTTATCTCTTACATCCATCACGAGAGGAAAAAGTGTGTTATGATAGATAAAATGCAGTTAAATTCCGATTGACGTTCTGGTAGTTATGCACGCTTCGCAACAGGAAGTACGCCAGTGGAACATTTTTGACTCGGCGTGACTAATCCCGGAGTCGTAACGGTATTCCGGTGTAACTCGAAACTGGGCTATTCCACATTCTAAATTGAAAGAAAGACTCGCAAAAATTATAAGCAATGCGTTTACAAGTAAGAACGGTAATCGCAAATACAAATTTATTGTTGTAAACTATGACAAAACCTACTTTGTAAAAGAAAAGTCCGATTCTGAAAATAAGTACACTGAAACAGACATTATTCTGATGTTAAACTTTCTGATCGACAACATTTTTGTGGTGTTTGGAGGAAAGGTCTTCCAGCAAATTGTCGGAATTCCAATGGGACCAATTGTGCCCCTTTCCTTGCCGACATTTTCCTTTACTCGTACGAAGCTGAATTCATTCAGTCTTTGGTCTCTGAAGGGAAAAGATACTTAGCTTCTAACTTCAACTTCACTTACAGATACAAAGACGATGTGTTGTCCATCAATAATCCAAAATTCGCGGATTACCTGAGCAGTATCTATCCTTCGGAGCTTGAAGTCAAAGAAACTACAGAGACAAATAATTCAGCATCATATTTGGACATAATGTTGTCCTACGACATTGATGGTCACACGAACACCTCACTCTATGACAAACGTGACGACTTCAATTTCAACATTACAAACTTTCCTTTTCTGAGTAGCAACATTCCGTCATCGCCTGCTTATGGCGTGTTCATATCTCAGTTGATACGCTATGCCAGAGCAAGTACCAAATATACGGATTTTGTTCTGAGAGCTAGGCGTCTTTCAGATAAGCTTCTAAGTCAGGGATATGTTTGTGACCGACTAACATCGTCACTGAGGAAGTTCTACGGTCG
This sequence comes from Pinctada imbricata, assembly GCA_033119305.1. NCBI lineage: Eukaryota > Metazoa > Mollusca > Bivalvia > Pterioida > Pteriidae > Pinctada > Pinctada imbricata. Next base: position 32,229,066 of record VSWD01000013.1, read on the forward strand.
ATATGAGGAACTCGTCATACACTATGATGTCCCACTTTCCAGAATGGTGGATGATATTCTGTCATAGACCATTTGAACCATCCAACCAAAGATTGTATTCTTTATCTTCCAAAATGGAAGTAACCGGATGTGACAGTTCTACCGAATTGAAGCGACGGGTGTTGCATGCAAGCAGGAGATGCTTACTCTCATATCGGGAGTTCGCTTCTTTTCATATGGTGGAGGTTTTGTTTGTTTGCTTTGGTTTCTGTTTTGTCCTGATTTTGTATGCCTTCGATTTCTGATTTTCTGGGTTATCGATTTTGTGCTGTAAACAGGGATATGGTCATTATCCATATTTGTCATTCAAGACAACAAATGAGTTAAAGAAGTTAAACAAGTAACGGTTTACGTTACATGTGAAAAGAGGAAAATAAATACCTTTACACAAAATACCTTTCTTTCAGCGACAGTCGATTGTAAGAAAATGAAATCGATAATTTGAATTGAAAGAGTTTTAGCAATCGACAATCGATTTTCGGCGACAATTGGCTCATCACTACTTTTGACATTAAGACAATTGTGACGTCATTCATAAATGCTGGGTTGGGCGATCAATATATGAAAAAAAATACATAAAATTTTATTTTAAGTGCTTTTATACGAGAAAATGTAACACATACTGTAAAAGTTAGGACTTAGATTTATGCTGATACTAAGGGGACTAATATTGCATAGAGATTTAAAAATAACCCACTTTTTATGCCCCCGGATTTCAAGATTTGGGCATACATGTACAGGTTTTGGCATGTCTGTCTGTCAAAAAAAAATCTTTAACATTGGGCATAACTTTTGAATGACAAATATGGATAATGACCATATCCCTGTCTACAGTACAAAATCGATAATTCAGAAAATCAGAAACCGAAGGCATGCAAAATCAGGATAAAAACAGGAACCAAAGCAAACAAAAACAAAAATCTCCACCATATGAAAAGAAGCGAACTCCCGATATGAGAGTGAGACCAGGTGCTCAGGAATGGTACGTGATATGACTTTCATATTTCACATGAAAATTCCTTGTGGCAAGACCTCGCCATTGATACCAAATTAATTGACCTCGTGAACTTGACCTTTGACCTACTTTACAAAACTTTAACATTTGGCGTAATTTTTGAATGGTATGTGATAGGACTTTCATATTTCACAAGTGTATTATTAATGACAATGTCTTTCTATTGAGAACAAAAAATTTCACCTTGACTTTGACCTACTTTACAAATACTTTAACATTGGGCATAAATTTTGAATGGTAAGTTACATGGCTTTGATATTTCCCATGTGTATTCCTTGTCAAATGATTTTTCCATTGATACCAACATTTTTAAGCCAAGTGACCTTGACCTTTCACATACTTAACAGAAAATGGTGTTATATACTGACAAAGATACTGCCCGGAGCATTCTTGTTTCACAAATACAAGCTTTAATCAATATTAGACTTTGCCAACTCGCAGGACTTTCAGTCCTTTGATTTGTATTGGGTGTTTTTTGGGTTTTGCTGCGAGTGCTGCAACCGAGTGTTGTTTGAGATCAGCTCCTTTTTTCTCTGTGTATTTTAAATGGGTGTTTTTGGGTTTTGCTGTATATGCTGCAACCGAGTTGGAATCCCTTCTATCATTTTCTCTCTGGACACTTATAGTCTTTATAATAAAGGGATTCTTAGATATTTTGATTTCGCTGTCGACAACGAGAACGATTCTATTAATCATAACACAAGCAAATAAGTAGTAAACCAAACTAAGGTGTCTGCAATATTGTATTTTATCGGCACGAAACCTGTCCGATGTTCCAACCTCAAAACGCGATGTTTTGTCCTACAAGAAGATATTAATTTGAATTTGAGATTCCATAAAAACTAACTTAATTACAAACAAGCATGAAAGAAGTACCGATCAGTTATTCAGTCTCAAAGTCGAAAAGGCAAGGCAAAATCGTTAGAATGTCAACTGGAACGGTTGCGAACCTCGAAATGAATATCATTCCAAAGGAGACCAGGTGCCCGAGGACAGTCAGCGATTGCAAGCAGGACCCGTTGCAATAGCTCCATGAAAACTTGTCAAACTCGGTATATGTACATGTGCATATATTGATGTAAATATTAGGTATATATTTCTTGTTTGGTGATGATAACAGCCATTCAATCGCAATCCAGAGTGTAACTGATCATTCTGGAAAGGGGGATCTGATATTCTTTTATTATATACCCGTAGCAATCGAAGAACTTCCTCAAAGATGATTTTAGCCGCTGTGTCATAATATAACCCTGAAAAGTAGCTTACGTCTGGCTTAACTGATGAAATCGTCATATTTTGAGCATGCCATGGCGTACCGTACCAGATGAGAAACAAAATCGCAATAAAGCCCCTGTCACACCTTCACGTTCTGGCATGGCGTTCGCACTACGACGGCCAAAATTGTACGAAACGTGGCGTGAACGTAGTAAGGACGCGGGGAACGTAGTAAGAACTCGATGATACGTGTTGAGGTCGTAGTAAGGACGCCGACGAACGTGCCCGTAAGCCGAGCCACCACGACCGTTTTGAACTGTTCAAAACAGTCGTAGTGAGGACGCGCTGATGACGGAACGTGATAAGGACTTCTTGCGAACGTATGGAGAACTTCATGGACGTATTAGAAAGGTGTCGCGAACGTAGTAGGGTCGTAGTACGAACGGCTTAAACTTTTACATATACTCATATGGAGATCGTCACGTCCCTGCCGTCCTTACCACGTTCTTGGTTTAAGAGGTCGAAAAAATCAAAATAGACCTCGTACAAACAATTTATCCTTTGAACGTGTCGTGCTCATGGCATGAAAGCAGAAAGGATTTCGAGAACGTAGTAATAATACCGCACTATCGTCGTAGTGTGAACTTGGGGCCGATCGTAGTGCGAACTTGACTAAACGTATTAAAGACGGGAAGGACGCGTTACTAACATGTTACCGACCCTAATGGTCGGGTTGCGCACGTATAGGGGTTGTCAATTATTCTTTCGGAAAGCCCTTCCGGGTGAAAAACGCCACGTTCTCACTACGTTCATGAAAATTTCAAGGAATTCAAGGACGTAGTGAGAACGTCTCGAGAGAACGTGTAGGTGTGACAGGGGCTTAAGCAGGAGAAGACGGAATGTTGCTACATTCAAATGGCCGTTTGCGTTGAAAAATAGAAGTATATCCACTCAGTAGCGGATCTCTAATTCATCAAGATATATTTTATGTAGATGATCCTGAAAGTCCGGATTATTGATGGACAGCACGTCATCTATGTATTTGAAGAAAAAAAAATGAACTGAGATGCAAGGTGCTTTCGCCCAGTCGAGAGCAAGGTTTGGATAAAGTCAGCTTTGTATGAATATAAAGATACGTCCACAAGCATTGGGGCGCAATTGGTTCCCATAGAATAACTAGCATTAACGATGCTTCTTCCATATCAATCATTTCTGTATTTGTATGTTACGGGTATGCCACACAAAGAAGTAGGTACGGTAACCTGCCATATCGGCCCTATTTTCAAAAATAGTTGTTCATATACTCATAATATTCTAGTTTTTAAAATGTCAAATGTATGCCTCCATATCAGGAAAGCTATCTTTGATTTCACAGTCCTATACTGAATAATACGTCGCAAAAAAAAAACCGTCTAAAAACGTTGAAATCATTGAAAATATCATTAAATGAGCGAAATGTCGATAGAAATTAATGAAATTCAGAATCGATCCAGGCCCTGACCCTATGATAATTTTTGTAACAATCGATGGATCTTTGATCCGCCTTTTAATTTGCATAAAAAAATATCGAGGGCGAGGCCTGAATCATAGATGAATTTTGAAGATTTGTACGTTAAATACGATGATTTTCTTTTGTTTTTCGTCAATCAAGGCAAATGACGTCAGAACATGACGTCATACACCACGCGCTTGACGTTACAAGGGCTTAAAAATATGACGCGTTTTTTCTCAAACATTCAACATTGCAAAAAGTGATAATTCATAGTACTTTTATCAAAAGCATTTTTCGTCGAAATTATAGGGCCGATTAAAGGGGTTAGCGCACCTAGTCCTTTTGGCAAGTTCATTCAAATGGAAATTCTATTGATTTTGCCTTGCCTTCTAGACTTTGCGACTGAATAACTTCTTTGATGTTTATTTTCGCATAGAAAAATGGTGCATACGCCTAACAAAATAAACATCGAAGAAGCACCCATTAGTCACTCAGTCCGAAAGTCGATAAGGCAAGACAAAACTACAGAACAGGCAATTCCTAAATAAAACAGCAATCAACATATTTTATTGATAAACATTGAAAGATAAGACGAAGAAACATGAATACACATCCATGGAAGTCACTTATAAGTATCGTACTGGACTTCTACATGAGTAACATGAAAGTCATATGATTCTTTGCTTGGCTGTTTATTGTTTACTTTGACAATATTTCATTGTTTGGATTGAGGATCACTGGCGAAGGTAAAGTACCCGAAACGTGCATGTCTGGTCCATGCTGTAATTTTATCTGTTCATAAATGAAGCTATAAATTTAAAGACGTAATATTTATATACTTCTTTTATAGAAAGCCAATTTTACACTGATATTGCACTGGAAATCGGAAAAATGTGGAAATCTGTTGGTCGAACTTTAGGAGTTGGAGATATTCATTTAGAAGAAATTGAGAGTTTATATCAAGGATTAAAAGAAAGGTCATATCAGATGCTAATGCAATGGAGGAAAATGTATGGACAGGAGGCTACCAGAGACAAACTAAAGGATGCATTGATTGAAAATTCTCTTCGAAGTGTAGCAGAAAGTATTTGACACCAAGATGGAAATGAAACAGTCGGTGGATTTTTGTAAACATTTGTTTTTGATGCGTAATATAAGAAAAAGATCCCTTCTCGGATCACCCGAGTTGAAAAAAAATTTAACGTATCCAATGTACAAGTGAAGATCTCGCGGACGTCTCGTCCTTTTAAACAGTGTTAAAATTATCTCGGTAATCTTCGGTAGTGTCTCGACAGTTTCCGTGGCATGAGTGACGATCAGCATGTTGATGATGATGGAAACCATTATTTATGTTGTATAAGGTATATTTAGGTAAAATGTGCCATGATTCTAACAATATCAAACACTTGATATTTATCTGTACAACGGATACCTTAAGTGAGGTATTTTCAAAGCATACCTTTTTGACTTTGAATGACTTACATTTACTTTAATGAAAAGGAAGTATAATTGGAATCATAAAGGTAGGGAGGCTATTATGTTGAAGCTCACTAATCGGTGATGTATGGAAATCAAACCCAAAACCCAAAAAAAGATTAAAAAGTTCACAGTCAAAAGGCTAAAAGAATTATTGATAGAAAGTTCAAATAGAACTTTCTCTAAAAGAATATAAAGAAAAGGAGACAGAACCACAGAGTCCAGTGCATGTACGAAATACATTGTAGTTGGCGCTTTAAAAGTGGTGCCCTGCTAATAAGTACAATTTACTCATATTCAATAATACGTAAATTTTCCAACTCTTTGCATTCTTGAAGAAAATGTTAAACCAATTTTAATGTACCAGACACGTGTTTCGGATAGTAAAATCCTACTCATTGATGATCCGGCCAAAATGATTATCAATCACTGCAACAATTCATTTCAGTCGCGCCCTCTGGTTTTATTGTAATGAATTTGATTTCTTTTCAGAGAGTGCGCGGCTCTAAATGTTCTGTAGGGTCGATTCAGTAACAAAGTTAAATTAAATCGATGACCAAAATTGCATTGGATGGATGGTACTCAGATGCTTAAAACCTCCTTTAAATTCGGTGTTATTTTTGATGAAATGAGAAGTTTCCGAAATGGTAAAATGATACATATGATGTCAAATTGATAAAGGGCCAAAACAAAGATTCTTTCAGGCGACAGAACAGCAAAGAAGTATTATAATTCACTTTAGACATCAAAAAACGGGAAACGAGTTTAATTGCTCTACACTGGTTTATGGTATTAATACGGTATAACATGAACCATGTTACATACATGATGCAAGTTATAGTATCTAAGATAGTAGGAATGAAAAGGAATTTTAATCTTACTTCAATTTCTCACCCAGTATTATTTAAAATCAAGGGTATTTTTCGCTTATTTGCCACGGTTTAAGAACATAGAACAAGAAAAAACCCACAAAATGATTATAATCAGCGTCACACTGAATAAATTCCATTAATCTCAAAAGCCTGCAAAACATATTTACTTCATGAGTAATCTGCTTATACAAAATGTGATTAGAAAATAAGATAGAGAACGGTCGATATATTGGAAAAATTATTCAACTATGTTTTGAGTGTGAAAATATGCTTTAATTGTTGAGTTAATGTACAAAAATGTATAATAATGTTTTTTACATTCATCATAACCTTTTCTTCTGCACAAAATCATTTGTTTTATCAGCACGGAACACAAACGGGAAAAGGAAAGAACATACATACTTTTATAGGAAAGTATGATTGCTTCAATTAAAAAAAGGAAAACACTATATAAAAATGATCTACACAGTTACAGAAGAAAGTTAAAGACACATAAAAGTTGACACCTCCTAATGAAATAATGTGTCGCAACACGAATTCCAAATTGTTCATATAAATAATTGTTATCAAATGCTGTCGTATCGAAAATCTATGGAATCCTGTGTGGACCCATATGTGAAATCACGAGTGCCATCGCCAGCGATGTTACGATGGCGATGATACGATGTTTCGATGGCGAAGTAACTCTGTCACGATGACGAAAATACGATGTTACGATGGCGAAGATACGACGTATTTCGTGACATCGCCATCGTGACATCGTATCATCGCCATCGTCACATCGCTGGCGATGACACGCTGGAAGCATCACTGATGAGAATTTCATGATCGAAACACATGTCTGGTGCAGAAAAATTGGTTTGTAATTTTTTTCATGAAGGTATAGAGTTGAAACACTTCCGTATTTTGATCTTAAATACTTATTTCCTGCTGCAGTGTGGAGCAGTAAAAATCGATCCCAATGACTTGATGTTTAGAAGTGTATTAATTACTTCTTTTCAGCTCTATTTGTCTTCTGAAAGAAGCTTCGTCTTGGTCCTTTATCGATTTGACATCATGTATTTGGTTTATTTTCTTTTGTAACAGGACCCGGTGGGGGTGGGTGCCTGTCTTCAGGTTCGTAGGATTCCTATATTGCAGCCTCCACCTTATATGACAGACTTACATGAAAGAAAACTATGAAAACGGATAACATTTAGATACTCTAATGTAAAACAACATAGAATCGACAAATACGATAGAAAATACAGAGAATAAACAAGAAAAACAACCTAGGTATTAAAAACTACCCCCCTGCCCATAGCTAACGGTCGGAAAACGGGTTCCCCTTAGACTCTCTGTACGTTAGCCGACCCGAGCCGGGTCATTGCTAAGAGAGAATGGTCCTACCACCGAGAGCCTCAGCACTGTGGACAGTTTTACAAGCCCAGTGCAGCGCCTTATATACTGAGCGAATCACCTGATATTCTAAATATAGTACCGTGACGGCCCTTTAAATCCTTATCGAGGGATATACACGATAGATTTGTTAACTCTGAGTACAGGTAAATTACACAGGTAAATCTATATAAAAAGAAAGGTACTTTATCATATAGAGTACTAGTATGAAAATAATCTAACATAATGTGTTCCTGTTTCACTTTTGGCTATTTCGGAAACTTGTCATGACAAATATGGATAATGACCATATCCCTGTATACAGCACAAAATCGATAATTCAGAAAATCAGAAACCGAAGACATACAAAATAAGGATAAAACAGGAACTAAAGCAAACAAACAAAAACCTCCACCACATGAAAAGAAGCGAAGTCCCGATATTGGAGTGAGACCAGGTGCCCAGGAAGAGTAAGCATCTCCTGCTTGCATGCAACACCCGCCGCTTCAATTCGGTAAAACTGTCACATCCGGTTACTTCCATTTCGGAAGACATAGAGTACAATCTTTGGTTGGATGGTCCAAATGGTCTATGACAGAATATCATCCACCATTCTGGAGAGTTGGACATCATAGGGTATGACGAGTTCCCTATATCGACCGTAGAACTCCCTCAGTGACGATGTTAGTCGGTCACAAACATATCCCTGACTGAGAAGTCTATCTGAAAGACGCCTATCTCTCAGAACAAAATCCGTATATTTGGTACTTGCTCTGGCATAGCGATTTGAACACGCCATAAGCAGGCGATGAAGGGATGTTGCTACTCAGAAAAGGAAAGTTTGTAATGCTGAAATTGAAGTCGTCACGTTTGTCATAGAGTGAGGTGTTCATGTGACCATCAGTATCGTAGGACAACTCATTTCATTCAAAAATATTATCGAAATAATAGGAGGTTTACATCTTAGCACCATCCCTTCAATGCTATTTTGAACATAGATTTTATTTGGATATGCTACTGAATCGATCCTACAGGAAATTCGGAGCCGCGCACTCTCTGTAAAGCAAATGTACAAATTAAAATTTAAAAAATGAAACAAGAGGGCGCTACTAGAATGAATTTTGGCAGCTCCGCTGAAAGCATTACTGATGAGAATTTAATATTCGAAACAAGTGTCTGGTGCAGGAAATTGGTTTGAAAATTTCTTCATGACGGTATAAAGTTGTAATACTTCCGTATTATCGTATCATCGCCATCGTAACATTATGTCATCGCCATCGTAACTTCGTGTCATCGCCATCATGTAATCGCCATCGTGTCATCGTCATCACCATCGTGTCATCGCCATCGTAACATCGTGTTATCGCCATTGTAACATCGTGTCATGGCTATCGTAACATCTTTTCATCGCCAACGTATTATTTTACGCATGTGAGATAGATTATTACGGATGCCCGTTAGCGCAAACCATTCTCAAATATCCACAAAATGTGAAATTTAGTGCCAAGATATTTATATTATGAAGTATTATGTTATGTACCACTTCATTTTTTTTGTATATGTAAATTTATCATTTATAAGGTTTCTACTTTTATCAAAATATCAATATATAAGTCTTTGTAATTTTTCTAGAGTGTTTTCTCATGTCAGGAGACTGTACAAAATGGACAAGGAAAAGAGGAAGTAAAAGTAGTCAAAATGAACCCCAAATTTCTATCATTATCCGTCTCAATGGATTATCAGACAAAAACAATTGAATAAACGCAATCCTTTCAATACCTCAAGTTTAAAATGGTTCAGGTTCCATATGTCTGGACATAATATGTAGATAGTTCCAACCCTACTTTCTGAGATAATATCTTGGGCGGATCCAGGATTTTTTTTCTTGGAGGGTTCCTTAAATCCATCTGTCCAATAAGAAAAAAATCCAAATTTTGAATTTTCCTCCACGATGTTCTTGATTATTGATCAAATTATATGTAAAACAGTCTGGCGAGTGGTGGCGAGCCAGCGGTAATTTGTCAGAGTTGGAATAAAAAGCTCAGACAATAATACCATTTGCATCCTGTATTCCAGTATTTTTCAGTTAATTGCCCTTGTTTATTGACAAAGGTGTACTGTATAGGAGTTACAAACGCAAGCATCATTTGAAATTGATATGTATGTAATAAAATCTGGCGAGTGTAAGCGAGCCCGGGAAAATTTAGAAATGTGGACCAAAATAAAATAAGAAAGATGAAAGAGTTTCAATACAAATTCATGTAATTTTTTAAATATTATGACAACAAAAGCTGAATCGGAACCCAATCTTACAAAATATGTATATTTTTAAGTTTTATCAAATTATGCTTCGAAAATTCCAGGGGGTCCGGACCTCCAACCCCACCCCCTCTGGATCCGAGCTTGAAATCCCCCTCCCCTACAGATGAAAAAAGTTGAACCCCCGCATAATATAAAATGCCAAGTCATTTGACACCATATACTCTGAACGTTTTCTCAAGTCACTTGATGAAGCTAAGGCCAATATCGGTTGGATCTAGTTAGAATCTAGAATTTGCCAAAAATGCTAAAGTTTCCGGTTTCTATGCATGTAAAATGCCATATTAAAATCAGGCTTCGCTTAACGAGCCGGGTCCTCACCCCCTTATCGTTGAAAAGACATGCCAAGTAGTTTTTATACAGCTTGCATCCCGACATCTTTGAAAGTTGCATTGGGTCATCAGGGGTGTTTACAGGATTTGAGTGAAGGGTCTTGGTGGCGCTACCAGTGCGGGGGAGGGGGGCTCCACTACGGAAGAATTTGTGTGAAGGAGCCGTCAGTTCTTAGATAAGAAAATACTGAAAGGAAGTATTAGCAAGTAGAAATTTTGTTTGGAAAGAAATCATTCATTGTTTTAAAGTATATAATATAAATAAATCTGGAGGCAGGGGTCTAGCCAGGCATACGTTTGTACACAAAATCGTCCTCATCGTTTTAGCAAAGGGAGGAAGTATCCTCCTCGGCAGTGAGGTGAAGAAGAAGTTTGCTATTATGACATGTTTTGTTTAAGCAAACTACTGTCGGTTAAACTCCAGAAAGCACCGGTTTGAATACAATGTACTTCAAAATTTTCGTAGGTTTATACATCCAAGTTGCTGTCAAAGTGCGTGCGTTCAGTTGGGAATGCAGAGCTATTCAATATCTGTATGTGGACGTACATGTATGTTTGGCGAAAATGTGCATATCGGGTTTTTTTTTTAAAATCTCATCTGTATCTGGATCGTAGACTCACCATACGGTGGATCCTTTCAGACCTATTTTAGTTCTAATGCGCTTCAGAAGCCACCATTTTCCTTCGATTTTCAAAATGTTTCTTTGGGAAGACCCCGAACCCCCGCAAACGGAGGGAGAAACTCGTACTCTTCCCGATTCATCCTTTCGAGTCGAACAAGTCATCCCGTTCTGTGTTGACCCCTCTGCAGACGTCCACAATGAAAACACCCTAGCTACGCCCCTGGGCTAGCGAAGGGGGAGGGGATTTTAAAAATTATTACATACCATAAATCACATCCCATTTGCTGCTAGGGTACCCTGTCTGATGTTAATAAGTATAATCATCAGAAAAAGACAGATCAAAAAGCAAAGTTTAGGTTAAGAAGGGTTAAATAACTTCATGAATTTGAAAAATGAACAATGCTTTAGTTTGAAATTTTATTGCAAAGTTATCCCAAATAAAGTTAGGTGACTGCAAAAATGTTCTGAAAGTCGCCGCTTATAATTTGAGCCTGAAAAATACCTTACTATCACAGCTCATCCAGTACGCTAGAGCATGTACTGATATTTTGGATTTTCACAGTAGAAATTAACAAATTACCAAAAAACTTTTAGGTCAAGGTTTCCGCTTTCATAAACTAGTTAAGACTTTCTGGAAATTTTACAAAAATTACAGTCAACTTCTTTTAAAATTCGGATCTATACAGTAAACTTCACCTATAGCGAACAGGTTTATAGCGAAATTCTGCTTGTAACGAAGTAAAATGAAAGTCCCTGCAGAAGTCCTATTACCCTCCATTGATTTTTGTACGCCTGTAACGAATTTGTATATAACGAATTTTCGGCTTTTACGAAGCCATCTCGAGGTCCCGTGGTCATAGTTTCTTCACTATTTTCACCTGATGTAACGAAATGCCCTCCAGGTATTCCTTATTAACACAGCTGGCGGACGAATAATTACTAATTATCAAATAATTGCTCTCCCCGTCTGTTGTCTCGCGCTAATTACCTATTAGGAGACGTGTTGTATACACACGATCGACGAAATTATTGCCAATCATTTAATACTCTATCGACGTGTCAATTGTAAAGAATGCTTTCTTAATAAATCACAACATAGCTATAATATTTAATACTGGTCTTAACTTTTCATTCATTTAGAATGGCCACACCAAGGAAACATATTTAGCATCAAAATGCATGTAACGAAATATGGCTATAACGAATTTGGACCAATGGTCCCCTGGGCTTCGTTATATACGAAGTTTACTGTACACGCAACAGAGTACATTACTTTGGGTTAACAACCTGTATTTTATGTTGATATGATAAACAATATTAGAAGGATCAAAGGCAGGCAGCATAACCATCGAAAATGCGTCAGAATCATCAAACGCCTTTTATATCGTGGATATGATCCTAATGTCAGCAGACGGACACTAGGCTTGGTACTTGACCAATTTACAGTCTTGTACAAGACTTGAACTCTGACTGACTGTGACGACGGGACTCCATGACGGGCCCTGTCCAAACCTCTTTAGTGAAGACAGGGTCCCGACCACCTGTCCTCTCTGAATGTCAGTCGGACTCCTCGGGTGATTACATACATGAGCTCGCTACAGCCGGCAGAGCACGGACTGTATTACGCATGCCCTCTTTTTATATCCATTTACATATTCATCTGTGTTTCTGGGGCCTCTACGTTTCGCGGTCTTGTTTGTATGAGGTCATCTTACAGTGAGGAGGTTGTTCTACACCACAATTGTACGTTCTTCGAGACCTCTGGGTGATTGGAGAAGTGAGAGGGTTGTGCGCACGTAATCAAGGATAACCACACCATTTGCTACTTGCGTGACAAACGGCCGTCCAAAGTCTGCACCGGTTGCCCATTGGTCTCGTCGGTTTATGTGTAGTCTTTTGTGTTTGATGTTTACATGTCGTGTGTCTCTTTTCCGTCTCGTGCTGTACTCGTCTTTTATGTTTTTGCATCGGGTGTTTTTTTGTGTTTTGCTGTTGATGCTGCAAAGGGGTCTTGTTGGAGATCTCCTCCCTTCTTACTATGACGATTTTGTGGGTTAAATACGCTAATGGTTATGTATGCCTCTTACCGAACTTCAATGATTCTATTCATTTTTTCAGTGACGCTAATTTTCTGGAAAAAACCTTTTCTGGACTATATTTCTCTTTTCGAAGGATATTTTGGGTTGTACTAATGGAATTTTATAGTAAAACCCTCGCAAATGCATACAGTCATACGATGTCACGATGGCAATGACAAGATGTTACGGTGGCGATGTTACGATGACGAAAACATGGTGGTTATGGTACGATGTTACGATTGCGATGACAAGATGTTACTATGGTGATGATACGATGTCACGATGGCGATGTCATGATCTGAACATCATATCTTCGCCATCGTAACATCGTATCTTCGCCATCGTGGGATCGTAACTTGGAGATCGTAACATCGTAACATCGTATAACAACATATAATATTTCTTTAAACGAACTGTGCATCTAAAATTATTGTTACTTTTGCATGACTTGCGTTCATTTAAAATCGAAGATGGACATATTGAAGACAAAAGTCTAATAGATGTTACATTTTACATGTGATATTTGAATATTTTTAAACTTCACAAATCAATACATCGTGCTATTTAACAACGCAAGCTACTATACATTCTATACTTGCACTGGACTCTGTATATTGTTCATTGAATAACGTTTTCTTTGTCTTTCTACGGTACATGTACTGTGCTATTGGCTCCTCCTGTTTACACGATTTTCGTTCACGTGGGAAGTTCTGGTTTATATTTTTTCAGGAATTCATGAACCTTTTGCTTTTTGGACTCTGATTTCTGGTTTTGTCTTTAAAGTTTATTCATTGATCGTAACAATCAACTTATTATTATAGAGACAAAAACCCCAAATATTTCTACCTTTCTGCATAGAAACGGAGTGGTGCTCTTTTTGGTATTATCTTGATTGAATATTTATTGAAGGTTTTTGAATTTAAAGTTTCCCTACGCACTGAGAAGTGAAGGATGTGTCATTCAGGCAGAAGGTGCTCACACACAACACCATCCTCGAATGTTTGTCAACTTAACAGGAGAGATTATGAGATATAAACAATACGGAAACTCAAAAATTTAAGTTGAGAAAATTCTTAAAAATCAAATTTCTTTCAAACCACTTTTTACTTTAACCAATGTACAATGAATTCAAATGAAAAGATGAGGTATACATATTTCTCTGCTTACACCATAGTGGATAGACGAATATGTCTCTGTATCTTTTTTCGGATCCTCGTATGAAAAAATCAAATATAAAAGGTGATAAAGTTTGGAAAAAATCTCCAGGAAGATCCTTCTGTACTAACAACAGCAGAACATACTCGCAGCAATGCAACCATTTTTCATAAAACCACACTGCTGTCGGAAAAATCAGGGGACAATGAGACATAACAATCCAGTCCATATAACTTTCAAATTTATTGCTCCGAAAAAAATGAAATGTTCGAAGTTTGACTTTCATAAGTCGTCGTAATTGATGGAAGTATTTAAAAAAGGCTAAAATCATTACCATTAAATAAAACTCGATAAAAAAATGTATGCAATGTCTCCTTTCAATATTATGATAATTAATGCGGCGCCATTGTCTTTGGTTTCGGTGGGGGAGGGGGATTAGACGGGCCTGGATTCCTGATAGGTCTGCCGACACCACCACCTCCACCAAGTTTATCACCAGGTGAACCTCCGATCTTAGGGAGACTCCTAGGTCTGTCAAAATTAAGATATAATATTTATTAGTTTAATATCATATATACATAAACATTTCATAGACTACTTACATGTACCTTTCAAATAATTTATTGAATGACTATCCCCATGAAGGTAAAACAAAACATGTTCATTTCTCAGTTGATACGCTATGCCAGAGCAAATGAGGTTAAGAAGATCCTGACGACAATCTCAACAGCACTCACCATAGAGAACCTATTGGGCATCGAAGGACCCCTAACAAGTTAGAGACGGGACCAAGTGTCCGGGAGGAGTAAGTATCCCCTGTTTGGCTAGCCGCACCCGCCGTCGATGTTCACACACAAAATTGAAAAAAATATGTACAAAACATGCACTGTCTGAGGTTACGTCTATGTGGAAAAGCCATGGCCACCATGTCAGGGCTAACAAGAAAAACACTTAATATCAAATTCCTCGCGGGGAACTTTTTTACGAGCTCCACACGACAAAGGGCATAAGTGTGAAACAAATGAGGTAAAGAAGATCCTGACGATAATCTCAACAACGCTCACAATAGAGCACCAATTGAGCATCGACGGAGCCTTAGCAATTGTCAATATTGAAATAAATGTTCTAGTGTACCAATTTTGTTAAGCTAGAGGTGAAACCAGGTGCCTGGGAGGAGTAAGCACCAAATATGCATATTTTGTTTTTAGAGGTAGGCATCTTTCAGATAAGCTTCTCAGTCAGGGATACGTTTGTGACCGACTATCCTCGTCACTGAGGAAGTTCTATGGTCGATATGGGTAACTCGTCATACACTATGATGTCCCACTATCCAGAATGGTGGATGATATTCTGTCTAAGACCATTTGAACCATCCAATCACCGAATATACTTATATATTCCGAAATGCAAATGATCGGATATGACAACTCTACCGAATTGAAGTGACGGGTGTTGCATGCAAGCAGGAGATGATGACTTTTCCTGGGCACATTTTCACAGACCCACGCTGGGAGTTCCCTTCATTTCATACAGTCGAGGGTTTTGTTTGTTTGCTGTGGTTCTTGTTTATCCTGGTTTTGTATGTCTACGGTTTATGATTTTCAGAATGGTCGATATTTCGCGGTGTATTGGGATATCGTCATTATCCATATTTGGTCATACATCATTGAAAAGTCAACACTGTAGACCCAAATTTATAATCTCATTAACTTTTTTATGAGATGAAAAAGTAAGAGAAAGGAATAGAACATTTCCATTGATGGTGGTTGGCGTCGAGTTCCTATGAGTTACACATGATAGTTTATAAGCGTGAGGCATTGCGTGTAAGCTGGAATCTATAATTACAGGCAATTGATACATTCTAACATTTAAGCCTCGAAAATATGGTAACAAATATAGATAGTAAGTATAAGATGACGATATAATTAGACCAGATAATCCAATACATATTTGGACTCTAGCAAAGCTGCAAGCTTTTAATCGGTCAGTTGTTTATGTTGAATGTGAGCAGGAAAAACTTTATATTGCAAGGCACTATATCCTCATATCCTATAGCTACTCTGGTAAGAAATAATATCTTTCTCAATTGATATATTCACATGGCAGTGGATTTGGTGACATCTGTGATGTTTTATAAATTTGATCTTTAGTTCATGATGCGACAAAGGACTTATTTCTACAAAATTTATATTATTATTTATTAACAATTATGGATTTCTACTTTGCAATGAAAAACCTCGTCATCTCTGACGTCAAGAGACGTGCCTCCTTCTGTAGGCTTTACTGTGTGCACTGTATTTATCAGTTCTTGTTCAAATGACTTGGTGTGAATTCAGATCAACTTAAAAAAGCAGCATGACAAAGTATAAAGTTTTGCATAGAAATAAGGGCAAGTGACTTTCCCTTTTTCTATGTATTTTTGTCAAATATTCAATATCAAACTTCATGAATATATTTGGATACATTTTCAACATAATTACCCTCCGAATTTGAAATTGCTCGCGCTCTGACCCCATTTCTTCAATGAGTCCCTGTAATAAAATCAAAAGTAAATAAAATGACCTTATTAGGTATCAAAATTGTAGGATGAAAAGTAAAATAATGGTTATTTTGAAAATTGGAAAGAGTGTTCTTTGAATTCACAGAGAAACTAAGATAAATATTTGAAAAAAAAAGAAATGCTTGAATGTTGTCATGTCTCTATTCATTGAAATTGTTATCTGATAGGAAGTGTATATCATTCTAAAATACTTTTTAAAAAGTTGTCACCAACCATAATTGTAATCCAATCAATCTAATAAATAAAACGTTGAAATATTTGGTAGGAAAATGATCTTTCTTATAAGATTATAATATCCTGTGAAATTCATTGAACACTACACTAGACATTACATTTGCCATAGCAACCACAACGCACTTCAACATTTGAATAGGTGATATGTGTCTATAACCGTCTATACAGGGTATGTTTGACACTGATAGATACGTTTCTTTCAAAAGCCTGACTCTTATCAAATATAAATGAATGATCGGCAATTATCATTTACTATTTTATTCTTTAATTCCAATTATATTAGTCCGTGTATGTCCGTGCAGAAGCGCAGTGATGTAGTGGACGTTTTGGTTGCAGGTCTACGAGAACTTGTTTGCTATCAATGGACAATTTGAGGCACACGATACCAGGGAATATACTGGGAAGCGGAAAATACCATTTTGTCTCCAATAAAGACTGTCGTCAACAGGGATAGTACTTCCGCTTAAAAGAAGTCATGCATAGGACTTATCCTGACGTATTTTTTGCAAGATTTATTTCGATAAAAACTACCCCGCGTCAAACACAACACACAAAAATATATTCTAAAACACGGGTCTCCATGCCGGACCACGGCAAGAAAAAAAGGTCTTTCGACTGTCCTTTCTGGATATCGGTCAAGTGCTTACATGGATAAGCTCGCAACAACCGGCAGAAAACGGACTGTACAATATACGCCCTTTGATTTTATATCAATTTACATATTCATCTGTGTGTACATTGGGCCATTACGTTATGATGACTTCTTTGTGTTGTTATCTTACAGGAAGGAGTTTACTTTACACTGCAAATCTGCACGAGACGTTTGGGAACTGGAAATGTGGAACTATGTGCGCGCGGAATCTGGATAACTAAACAAATTGCTAGTAACCTTGTAGATGGCTGTATTATTGTTTATTGTTGTCATTTGTGTTTAATGTTTCTGTATCGTCTTTGGTATTCCCTATCTCTAATACCTCTCTTGCTGTGTTTCGCATCGGGTGTTTTGGAACATTGCTCTGGATGCTGCGATCCAGGCTTATTGAAGGTCCCCTCCTATCTTTTATCATATCCACATCTCTCCAAAATAAGGTTAGATGAGCATACTTAAAGGTTAGAATTTTTTTTCTCGAGGGAAATTCGGAATTTATTTTTCCTACAGATATTTTGTTTTCCATTGATAGTTTTTTTGGAAATGTTTCCTCCTTCTGGAAACTATTCCTCCCTTAGGATCTCTTTCTGCTTTTTTCATATTTCTAATGTTCTTTCATCGGGATCATTAACCAGTTTTTAATTCAACATGATAACGATCTAAAATGACTTGATAAATATAAAAGAAAAATAAAATAGAAACTCACATTTCGAATATCTCCTTCAGCAGAGTAGTTTCTCCAGAGAATGATGCTAGATGCTGCAAAATAATGTTTTAACTATATAACATTCAGACTGGAACGGATTTTTGAAATTTAAGTTGCAATACATAAAGATAGACAAGGAAGAGATCCAAATGTTCAACGTAGCGATCACAGAGGAAAATACCATTTTGAGTCTGTATTTATTTGCTCGTTCGACGTTTCGGCCGCAGGCTTTTTTTCAAGAAAATGAACCTTTAAAATTAATCAATCACATTTTGTCAATCGTTTTCACCATTCAATCGAAATATGTTATGATCGTTGACTTCTATTGTTCCTTGTCAAGTTCAATAATATTAAAATTCCATTTACTTGAAAAAGGCCTGCGGCTGAAACGTCGAACAGATACAGTTTTAACAATATTCCCTGTGAAATATTTATACAGATTTTACTACCATTTTGAGTCGGGTAAAAGAAAGGGATAGAGACAACAAAAACAATAAAAATCACATCATTTAGATATTTTTCGCACAAATGTAGACTGCTTTAACTCCATTCAGATAAGTCTAAAATTTTGCATTTAGTTTAAAATATTTAGACATTCACAATTTTTTAATTGTTTGTATTGTTGGTGGGAAAATATATTCTAATAATATTTTGTAACGGCAGATTCCACAAGGAATTATTATGTTTGCAAAGCTTTGGGATGAATGGAATTGCATAAAAATAAAAATAAAATATTTGACATTTTCGCTTAGTCTTATCTACACTTCGAAGGCTTGATTATTGTTGCCGAATACAAGTACATAATGAGCTATGAAAGAACAACACCTAGTTGCAGCACAAACAGCAACCTCCCAAAACACCCACTGTAAAACACAAAAAAGACACGCACAGAAAGAGACGCAGTAGTACAAGGAACGTCAAATCACAGAAAAACATAAAACACAAATGACTACACATAAACCAACAAGACCAATGGGCAAACGGTGCCGACTTAGGACGGCCATCTGCCACATCAGTAGCAGACGGTGTGGTTATCCTGGATTACGTGCGCACAACCCTCCCACTATTCCGATTACCCAGAGGTCTATGAGGTTCAATTAACCCCTTGAGTAACACGCGAACCGCGCATGTATAAATAAATATAAATTCGCAGCGGAATTTCAAATACGAGTACAATGTAATATTATGTGGCGAGTCGGGGAAATCTATTTTGGCAAATTAAAAAAGGGAGGTAATGCACTCACTTGCATAAACAAATCAATTCTTTATGCCAAACCGTAACCAAATATTTTGTTCCCATACATTTCCAGAGCAAGACATTTACTATTCAAAGAAATCCTTCGGCTTACTTTGTATTCATCAAGTACATACATACAGATTAAGGTATCCAATGTACAATAGGGCATGTTTTATGTCTTGTTAGATACTATGAGCTATACATTTTCTGAAGAAAAATAGTTCCAATAGTTCGGAAAGAATAATTTTAGGCTAGAAAAACAAAGTGAAACAATTTATGGAGCCTTTGAATTGTGTATTTTCTCTATATAATATGAACAAAATACCTACGTTGTACAATTTTTGCTCTTTGCTTTTCAACACCGGTGTATCTGTACTCAGGGCATCATTTCCTTTCAGAAGATATACTGTTTATAGCACCCTATCAAGAATAAACTTTACCATTCTTTACAGTGGAGATAATTAATTCGCTATGTAAAATACAGATACTTGAATCAAGACATACATTATTTGCATATTCAAAAGTTATGAATGGAGTTGGGTAAATACTGACATTCCGGGCATTTTTACAGTGAGGTTATATTATTCGAGCAAGTTATTTTGATATTTTTTGATAAATCTTCAATTAAGAGTATACGAGGGTTGTTCGAAAAATTCATAGACAACCGCAATATTTCGGAAATGCGTGGCAGTAAGTGTACAATTTTCTAACCAAACATTCACGGGGTTTATCGCATTCAATCTATACAATAGCAATGTAATTGAAATATTCTGTCATTTAAATCATTGTCTTTAACTATGTGTCATGATGTTTAGCGGCGAAATCATGGTAATACGAAAATTGAGATACCTTAAATTGTGTACACGCAGATGATTCCTTTATTATTTGTAAATTAGGACGCAGAAAAAGTCAATGTATATACTTTATTGCTTTACAGTATTTGAAAGTTGTCATACTGAAATTTTAGCTTGTATCTATACACTGGTATTTAGATATCACTATTACAAGAAGCGCCATCAAGACATAAGAGTGGTAAAAATGACGTTTCCCTACAATTTTTAAACGACGTGGAATCATTGAACATTTATTCAAGCTAATACAAATTCTATAAAAGATCTTATACATTTTGTAGTTGGTACACATGGCTATGGATTGCAAAAAAATGTTTCGAGCGCACGTCAGTATGCATACAATTTGCAACAAAGATGAAACGTGATAAAAATTCATTCAAAGAGAATGGTTTGAACATCCTGAAAGAACAAAACTGACCGATCCAAATGTTCTGAAATGAAATTCTTGATGCATCGTCTGTGAACAGATAGAAAGGACCAGGGAATAATTCTAGATAGCGCATTATTGTCTAATTGAATCTGTATGGTTTACTTTTTAACCGATAGAAATAAAATAAACGACTTTTCCCCCATATATGATTTCAAATTTGGACGCCATTTACTGCGCCGCTCTCCGAAGTGAAACACCGTATTTCTTTGCTTATGGACCAATTGCTTTGAATTTTGCACAATAAGAATCTGCAATCTCAAGGAATAAATTAGTATATCATCGAAACGTTTAACGATAACGATGAAAAAATTATTACACTTGTCTACGAATTTATCGAACAACCCCCGTATATACATTATCTTAAAAAATTGATATTTTTGTATCTTTACTCTATTGGCGAACATGTTTTTTTCAAATGAAAATTTTTGGGGAAAATGGAATAAAAAAACCCCTCTCCAACTATATCAAACAGATTAAAAAATGTTCTCTCCCCTTTTTAAAGGTTACATTTTCTTACCTTTGAAGAAAAGTCCGATGGGTTTACTTTATTATGCTATGTATCAGTTTATATATAGCCACCTTTACTATGCACGAATACACAACATAAACGGTTCCAATGTCTATGGTAAAGAAGTATTCAAAAATAAAAAAATACCTGCATAATTACGCAAATCTATATTTGGAAAATATATTGATGAATGAATTGAATAATGAAATATTGATATCAGTTAAACTGATATACTAAATATAGAGACAGAGAATTTTATGGCATATATTTAAAGTAATGACTCATCTTGAGATAATGATACTGATGGCTACAAAGAAATATTGATATCAGTTTGAAATTCCACGTACATGTAAAGGACTAAAGGTAATATTTGCTATTGTTAAAATGATATACTAAATTTAGATACAGAGAATCGTATGACTCATCTTGAGATTACGGCATTCATCGATGTTTTACGACTCCGTGCATTAGCACCTTAAAAGTATCTCTTCCATTAGCCGAACTTATTTGCTGCAAGAATCATAAAGAAACTTTCAGAATTAAAGATACTCTTTTAGATTTCGTTTTCGTGATCCAGATGAGATAAAGAGTTTAAAAAATCTAACATTTCTCTTAGTGAACACACGTAGCTAACGTAAACACTCAGATACAGATAGACTAGTAACCGTTCTTTGTGGTTTTCTCTGTTAGTTTTCACTTTATACTCAAACATTCCGGTATCCAACGCCACTTTGAGAGTCAATTGTTTATAGTGGAGACCAAATGAAGATAACAAGTCGATAGTTACATGAGTATGAATTATTAAGCATATTAAATCAACTTCCATCGGTTAAAATTTTAAAACATTGACTAAAGGTAGAGTCATAAACTTGTCATTTCATCCCCCCCAAAAAACTCATCAAAATCAAAGGGGGTTTTAATCTGAGCACCATCCTTTCAATCCTATTTTGGTCTTCTAATCAAATTAACTTTGCTATTGAATCGACCCTACATGAAAGTTTGAGCGGTGCACTCTCTGCAAAGTAATCGCACAGATTAAGATTAAAAAAAATATATTAATTAACATCAAAGAAGTATCTATTAGTTATTCAGTCTCAAAGTCGAGAAGGTAAGTCAAAATAATTAGATTTCCATTGGAACGGTTGCGAACATCGGAATTAATAACATTCTGAAGTAAGACCAGATGTCGGAAAAGAATCAGCGTCCCCTGATTTTATGCAACACCCGTAGCAACAGCTCCATGAAAACTTGTCCAATTCGGTGATTGATAAACAATAATAATTGTGTTAGTCTCCATTAACAAGGCAATCGCGAAACCTCGTCCAGTGAAGACAAGACCAGTTGCCCGGGAGGAGTGAAAGTACTGTGACTGCATTTTAGATCCCCAACGAGACCAAATAGGAATATCCGGTTATGTCCATAAAAACGTAATGTAATAAAATCGGTCAATTGGAAAGGTCGTATTCAAGAATGTCCTAAATAATCCTTGATAGGAAAATGTTGAAATGTGCGATTAGTTCTATGTAATAGTGTCGAAGCTTTTCAACTCTATACCTTCTTGAAGAAAATTCCAAACCAATGTCCATGCACCAGACACGTGTTTCGAATATTAAATTCTCATCAGTGATGCTTCCAGCGGAGCCACCAAAATCATTTCAGTAGCGCCCAGTAAAGACCATATAACATACTGAGTGAAATCTTTAGCCGTACCCCTAAACAATGTTGAGGAAGCAGCTAAATGAAGAGCTCATCGTCCTGAATATGCATTTTTCGTACTTAAAACATGCTTCGTGTCCTCAACAGACTACAAATAATTGAAATGTAGTTTAATGCCATGCCATTCCTCTTAGACAACATTTATTTTCGATTTCGCATTGACAATCAACAAGAGAAATGTTACAAGTTTAGAAACAGCATCTTAATATCCAAATCTTTTAACGGTGAAATTGATAAAAGTGTGTATAACAAGAGATAATTAAGATAAAATGCATCACAATCAATGGATATAATCCTACTTTAACAAGACGGACATTCGGCATGGTACTTGACCAATCTAGAGCCTTGTGCCAGCGCATTCTTAAGAATTGCTCTCTGACTGACTGCGACGATGGGACTCCATTACTGGCCCTATCAAAACCTATTTACAGAAGACAGGGCCAGACCACTTGTCCTCTCTGGATGTCGGTCGGGCAATACGGATGATACCATGCATGAGCTCGCTACCGCCGACTGTTTCATACGCCCCTTTTTACATCCATTTAAATATCCATCTGTGTTGTTGGACCCCTGTGTTTTTCTGTGATGTTTGTGTGGTCCTGTCAACAAATTAGGTTTAAATTTCTAAAACTAAGGGGTATCTCCCTCATTGCATAGCCCTGTCCTTAGATGGGTTTTGGCATAATTTTGTCGGTCATGTTTAGAATTAAGCTCCTTGCGCCTATCCTCCAACGATTTTTTGGCCATATTTTTTCACTTAAATACGCTTCTGAATACACCCTATATATAAAATTTGGAGCCGCTCATGTTTGGTAAGAGGAAATTAAAAGTTTAAATTGTAGATTGCGCGAGGAAAATTCATTTTGGCTTAATTCAAATTGTTTGACTTTAAGTACTACTGACGAGGATTCCATATCCGAAACACGTGTCTAGTACGATAAAATTGGTACTATAGAAGAAGATAAATTTCAATATTGACAACCTCTTACAGTAAGGATGTTATTTTACACTACAATTGTGCGTCCTTCGAGAACTTTGGGTAACCGAAGACTGGGATGTGCGTACGTAAACTTGCTTGGTAGATGGCCGCCTGAGGCCCATTTGTCTCGTTGGCTTTTGTGTAGTTTTTGTGTTTAATGTTTCTATGTCGTATGCCGCTTTTGCGTCTCTTGCTGTGCTTCTTAATAGCAGTTCTCTGTAAGGACCAAAATAATTTCAATAGCACGTGGAAACAGCATGTCTCCAATTTTTGAGATTTTTGGTGTGGAAGGTGTATATGATGTACTGAGACAAAAATAAACTTTCTTTTTACAAATTAAGTTTTCGTTGCCATGGAAACCATGTTTGAAATTTTACGCATCGGAAGAGTACTTGTAACATGGCATTTTCACAAGGCTCGTTTCCATGGTAACAGCTATTGTAGTCAACTGAAATTTCCTTAATTTTTCTCTTTATATCTTTAATAGTATAAATATTACACAAGAAGTATTTTCTGCCCGCTATTCTCTTTGTCAATATGCTCAAAATGTAGGCAAAAACCTGTTTTGAAGAGGCCTTTTTTAAGACCGAAAAAGCTCCCAATTTAACATGATTTTGCTCAAATTTAAGGGCAAATAATCTGAAATGTCGGGCTAACTTGATTTCTACTGCCAATTATCTTTAAAGTTTAATCCTTGATCTTTAAGAAAATGTTAAAATTTGAGTGGGACCTCTTCACAATTTTATTCAAAAGGGTATAAAAAATGGTTACCATGGTGACATTCTGGTCAGTGCTATTACACATGGAGTAATTTACTGGTAAATTTTCAGCTGTCCGTTATATATTTTTAAGCATTTTTTTATCATATAAAAGAGCATTATTGATAAAAAAAATCACCTTAAATTTTTTCAAGGTCACAGGACCCAATGTCAAGGTCATCTTGAATGTAATTCACAAAATTTGGCAAAATTCTGTGATTTTTCAAAAATACGAGAGGCAGTTACTCAAAAATCATGTGGTATTGAGTAAAACAAACACATACATAGTGATTTTGGATATATCCCCTATTTATTGACCAAAGTTGCAAAAAATCTCAAAATCAATGACATCCTTGATTTTTAGCTAGTATTTCATACATACATATAAAAAAATGTGAGATTATCATGATTTTTGTCTGGGGCTTATTTTTTTTAGGAGAAATGTTCTGAATTAAAAATTGTAATGTTTTTCCATCTATCGGTCCTAATTTGAGAAAGAAGTATTTTGGATACAAATATATGACAGTCAAGCCTAAATTTAGTAACAATAAATAACAACAAAAATGCAAATTTTATTGAAATTGGAACCTATATTTTGAATTGACCTTGAACTTAGAGTCAATGACTTTGACAAATTTTGTAAGTGCTCAAATAAAGAATCATTTCATCTGTTGTCCTTACATAAAGCTTAAGCAATATAAGTTATTTAAACCATGCTAAAAATCAATT
The DNA here is from genome assembly GCA_033119305.1 of Pinctada imbricata. Lineage (NCBI taxonomy): Eukaryota > Metazoa > Mollusca > Bivalvia > Pterioida > Pteriidae > Pinctada > Pinctada imbricata. The sequence continues at coordinate 32,254,416 of VSWD01000013.1, forward strand.
TGAAAAGATATAGTCATCATGTGTCAAATAAAAAGTTGCCATGGCAACCATTTTTGACCTCAAAATGTAGGAAAACAAAACAAGGTCTCACTTATTTTTTTCAGTGATTATATTTGTCACATGAGATCTATTTTATTCTGACAACAGTGATGGTGTTATCAGCCTGACATTTTGTGTTATTTTTGCTTAAAAATGATAAAATTTGGACAAAAATAGGCCTTGATTTTGACCTTATTTTATGGCAATTTTTGACTGATTTTGATTAGATAGGATCCGGCTAATTGAAAGAAATGTCAAAAATTTGTTATTTTTTCTGAAAATAGAGGTTTTAAGAGTATAAGTTGTTAATACCAATTAACTCTGACAATGGTTTCCATGGCAACATAATAACCAAAGATGACTTATTTGACAATTGTTTTAGTGCTATAAATAGACATACCTCGTTTCCATGGCAACCGGGATATTTATTTAAAAAAAATTGTTATTGTTGTATTCAGGGCATTATACATACCATTTATAGAGAAAATCATGAAAATACATGACATGCTGTTTCCAAAATATTTTGGTCCTTACAGAGAATTGATATTAACTCTGTTTTCGTATTGGGTGTTTTGGTGCTACGCTATGGGTGCTGCAAGTGAGTTTGGTTTGAGATCCCCTCCTTTCTTGCATAGCATATTAGGCAGTGCAGAGGTATGGGAAGTTTTTAGATGATAAAATTTAAATCGCCATCTTCATAATAAGGAGACGTGTTCAAATGATCGTTGTCACTAATCGATAGCAGTTCGTCTAGGTAGAAGCCTAAAAGTTGACCTCCATTGTTTCTTTATTTTTATCGGATATAAAAAGAAATTGACACGCGATAAGCACTTTATACTCTAGTGGATGAAGCGAAATCATGATAAATCATCCGAGAAGTCAGGGCTTGGCACCTTTCATCTGGTCCTTTAATCTAAATGAATTAAATGACAATTCCTGAAGGACACGGTTAGACAAAAACGTAGAGTCATTTGAAACTTTTTTCTATCTTTGTAGTACATACAAACAAAGTAATGAATACGAACATATACGATTATGATAAGGGGAAGAGGCAATGTAAAGGACGATCTTTCACAGTTAAAGAAAGTTAAAGAAATGTTTTTTTTCACATTAATTCAAATGTTTTTTTTAAATATCTTGATGTAAAAGAGAAAACTGTCAGTTATCAAACGGAACGAAAATAAACTCCAAAATATTCAGAGAAATCTATTTTGAAACAAAAAAACTATTTGTTTTCTCTCCTGTTTTACAAGCTGAGATTAGAAATGCTGTCACGAATATATATTCACATATGCTAGGCACGAATACATAACACGAATGTTTACGAGGAATATGACAAGGAAGTATCTAAAGAAACAATAGAGAAAGAATACCTGCATAATTACGCAAATCTATATTTAGAAAACATCTCCAACCAGGGGATATAAATAACCGCTGAAAAACCGACTTATAAGATAATGCTCTATTTTTAGAATAATATACAGAACTTAAATACAGAATATTTATAGGAATGACTCATGGTCACTTGTCAAATGGGTCTTATTTGTCAAACCTGCGATTTTTCAAAAATGACATAGACAGCTGAATTGTCTCAAAATCATATTCCTATTTATGAGTATAGAAATGACATACTTTTAAAAGTTTTTATAAGAAAAAACGATCCAGTGTCAAAGGAAACAAAGATAAAACTATACCGTAAAGACGCTCAGATGAACATAGTATAATAAACCTTTACGTCCGACCTTTTAGTATGTCCATAACTCATTTGCGAGGCATGATAATCACCTTACAGGGTTAAATATCCATGCAAATTTATTCTCCGTTGGTATATTCTTACTTTTCCATGGCACACAACTGTACCGCTATGGGGAATTCTTGAATTCCTACAGGAAAACAAAAACTTATTTTAAACAAAATGTATATTAGCTAAAGCTTCTTTTTCATCTTACTTAGTTAGATACTTTTACTTGCATTTTAAATGTAACATGATTTATGTGATATTCAAGTAAATGTTTAAGGATCTGTAACCTTAGACAAATGAGGGGATCTCCAACAACACCAAGTTGCTGCACCCTCAGCAAAACCCAGAAACCCCCAATGCAGAAACAGAGCAGATACCCACAGATAGAGACGCATAAGGGACAAGAAACACCAACGCACAATACAGAAACATCACAAAGTACTACACATACAAAAGACCAATGGGCAACCAGTGTCGACTCTGGACGGCCATCTGACACACAAATAGCAGACGATGTGGTTATCCGGATAACGTGCGCACAACCTTCCCACTTTTTCGATAACCCAAATGTCTCGAAGAACGCACAATTGTAGTGTAAAATTACCTCCTCACAGTAAGATGAACATACAAACAGACAGCGTGACGAAGGGGCCCAAGAAACACACAGATTCGTAATCTGTCCAATATTTAATTTCGATACCAAGTCAACAAGTATTAATACAAAAGTGTCCTTTACATGAAATCATTTCATTTCAAGTGTCTTTGATAAAAAATCATAAGTTTTGTTAACATTTGAGAAATAACCTATATTTTTACGTAACTTAAATAATATGAGCGATATGTAAATTTGTCTAACAATCGGTCGCTTTTGTTGATCGAAATGTCAAAATGAACTACAATATAAAATCTTTAAGATTATATACATAGAGCTAAAACATGATTTTCTCCAAATATTATATTCCGGATTTATTAGACCGTAAACACGTGGCCAGTAATATATAATCGAATACTCACTCTCACTTTCATTGTGCAATTAAAAACGCTGTTGTAATAGTTTGAATCCGCTTGTTTTCACTATATGAAAGGATATTACTTTTACATTTACCAACATTTCATTTTCTCAATACTTTGTGAATGTTACAGGGGAAGTTTTGAACATTTCTCAAAATATCTGGTATTTCAGTCGTCAAGGCCAGTTGTTAACTTCATTGGCAGAGGATGTTGAATTATCAATACACGAAGGTAAACATAAGGAGTTTGTCAGTTAAAGTTGATAAATTTGAAACTACTGTATCAATAAAGAAGCTAGTGGCTAATTGAATGGCAGTGAAATCAAAAGACCGAATATCTATGTGATTATGTCTCATAAAATTTATTCATAATTCAGTCACGTCATGTCATGATTCAGTCATGTCATTTATTGTTGCCATAAATTTACTTGAAGATTGCATTCAATTTTATTTTACTACATTTCACTAAAGTGAATTGAGATATAGACATTCTAATAGTTTCACGTATTGATTATTATGATAATGACAAAACCTATTTTGTAAAAGAAAAGTCCGATTCTGAAAATAAGTACACTGAAACCGATATTATTCGGATGTTAAACTTTCTGATCTACAACTTTTTTGTGGTGTTGTGAGGAAAGGTCTTCCAGCAAATTGTCGGAATTCCAACGGGGACCTCTGGTCCAATGGTATCTGAAGGGAAAAGATACTTAGCTTCTGACTTTAATTTCACTTACAGATACATAGACGATGTGTTGTCCATCAATAATCAAAAATTCGCGGATTACCTCATCAGTATCTATCCTTCGGAGCTTGAAGTCAAAGAAAGGAAGGAATAAGAAGAAAATAAGAGGCCTCTTGTTACCCAGATTCTTTGCAAATATATTGATATAAAATTTGACATGCGTAAAACATTCTGTGCTCTGCTTGCTGAAGCGAACTCAAAGTCTTACAAACTTTCGAATAGGATAGTTGTGTTTTTGAAATGAAATGATATCCATCAATAATCCAAAATTCGCGGATTACATGAGCAGTATTTATCCTTCAGAGCTTGAAGTCAAAGAAACTACGGAGACAAATAATTCAGCATCCTATCTGGACATAATGCTGTCCAACGACACTGATGGTGACATGAACACTTCACTCTATGACAAACGTGACGACTTTAATTTCAGCATTACAAACTTTCCTTTTCTGAGTAGCAACATCTATTCATCGCCTGCTTATGGCGTGTTCATATCTCAGTTGATACGCTATGCCAGAGCAAGTACCAAATATACGGATTTTGTTCTGAGAGCTAGGCGTCTTTCAGATAAGTTTCTCAGTCGGGGATATGTATGTGACCGACTAACATCGTCATTGAGGAACTTTTACGGTCGATATGGGGAACTCGTCATACACTATGATGTCCCACTCTCCAGAATGGTGGATGATATTCTGTCATAGACCATTTGAAACATCCAACCAAAGATTGTAGTCTATGTCTTCCGAATTGGAAGTAACCGGATGTGACAGTTCTACCAAATTGAAGAGGCGGGTGTTGCATGCAAGCAGGAGATGCTTACTCTTCCTTGGTCTCACTCCCATATCTGGAGATCGCTTCTTTTCATGTGGTGGAGGTTTTTGTTTGTTTGCTTTGGTTCCTGTTTTATCCTGACTTTGTATGCTTTTGGTTTCTGATTTTCTGAATTATCGATTTTGTGCTGTATACAGGGATATGGTCGTTATCCATATTTGTCATCCAGATACATAGAAGTACCAATGAAACATTTCACATCATCATTTTTTCTTTACTTCTGAAAATTTTGGATAAATTCCTTTTCATACGTGTATAAAAATAAATCTGCAACAAGAGGCGCACAATCAGTACCCATAGGAATCCCTGCATTCTGTTTGTAGAGTTTCTCACCAAATCTTACATAAATATTGTCCAAAAGGAAGGACAAGGCAATAAACAGGTCACCACATGTCCATGATTTGTATAATTTGTAATCTGTGACGGAAAAGAAACCAATATTCAAATGTACAAACATAAGTTTCCCCTTCTCGATCAAAACGCCATCTAATGAATTTGGACAGTCGATCATTTATTTTGTCGTGAGGAAGCGTGGTGTAATTATTAGAAAAGTCGTATGAAGAAATCGCATTTGCTTAAATATTTCTTGATTTCATTTTGTCAATCACATCCCATAAGTTCGGATCAAGAGGTGTTTAGGGGATCAGGAATTTGACCAAAATAAATTACAGACTTTCCCCATCTTTATTTAGGTAGGAGATTATGCCGTATATGGAAGTTGACCTATTTCAATTTGCGTATATATATATACTACACTGTGTCTCATGACATCCCTTTCAGCTAATGGAATACCGCCATCCGATAAACACTCTGACGTATACATAAACAAGTACACTTGTTTCGTCAAATATTCCAATAGTCATCATAAACTCGCTCGGTAGTCAAATTCTGTCGCAATTTTGTAAACTTGATGGCAGAATATCATTTTTACATATGTTTATGGAAATTTGATCGTGTTAAAACATGCATTTTGTCCTCAATTTACCCTTTATAGGTTCATACATTACGTTACCCCTACAATACATACACAACAAGGTAATCGTTATATTATTACTAATGTATGGACTTAATTTGTAAAAGATGAGACATATTACAAGGTAAAACGTTTGTCTGAAATGCTTGGCTTGTATATATATTACATATTCGACGGAACAACGAGAGACGTGATGCCATGCGTGTATTCAGAAGGTAGGGGAGGGTTTAAAACAAACAAATTCACATTTATGTGACAGATAAGATAGGACTGGTCAAACTCCAAGGTCAAGGTCACAAGGTTAAATATTTCGGTATCTATGGAAAGGCCTTGTCCCAAGAAATGCGAATGTGAAATATGAAAGCCCTCTCACTTACCATTCAAAACTTTCGCTTTATATTGCAAAACTATCGCGTTTTATCGCGAAACTTGTTGTGCAGAAGTATCGCATTAAAACGAGAAACATTCGTGTAATAACGGGTAAATTCAGTATTTTTGGTAAATTCAAGAGGGTCCCTCTAAACAAGATTTAACGCAATTTTTTGCGATATTTTGCGAAAGTTTCGCGTTATAAAGTGTAAGTGTCGCGTTATAACACACAACAGCAGAAGTTTCGCACTATAACGCGGAAAAGTAAATTACTTAGCTACCACTTGAGCTCAATAGACTTTGACAACTTATAGCCATCTCGCACCTGGATTTTAGGCTTCAAAAATGTTCTACGAAAAAAGGGAAGGGGTCCAGGGTTGTAGGAGGTTCCTACAATATTTCCATTTATACCCGTGACCCGCCGGGAAATTGGACGATTCCATGATCTAGGGCGGATCTAGATATTTTTCTGAGAGGGCGATGGGGTTTTAATCTTATGAATCTGAAAAAATAGATGTAACGACGGGTAAAAGCAGCATTTTTGGTAAATTCAAGAGGTTCCGTCCACTCTTAACCACTTCTAGATCTGCGCTTGCTTTTCATAATGAGCAAGCCCCTCTGTCTTACTGAAAATCTGTAATATCCTTAGACTACAGAGAATGGTGAGAAAAATCAATTTTCATAAAAATATTTTCAATTTTGAGAAAAATCCAAGAATAACCGACCCCTAGCAACAATTACAATTTATGGGAATACGTATAGATGAACAAAACCATGAGTAACATACCTTTGGTACCGGTTAATGGACCAATTCATTCCCCCTTTGGACACATCCCTCGCAAAAATATCTGTTCATCTTTGAAATTCGAATAATTCCTTTTGCTAAGAATAGTTTCTTATTTTCAATTTTTGTTCAATTACTAAATTGGAACCACCTCCCCACTCCTCATGCAACGAATCTGCAAACTGAGAAGGATTTTAATTCTTTTTCATTACGAAAAAGAGCAGAATAACGAAAAGACACAAAACCTTCATGGCGAGTGCATTTCACATTAGAAGAACAGCTTTTTCAGAAAGTGGACTCAAAATTCATGAATTTCAAGAATGAGTGAGAGATATTTTACCTCGATCTTGGTTTACGTACGATTCTAAAGTTCATGAATTGGGTCATATACGTGATAACCTTATAAATTTACCTTTGAGGACGAAATGCATGTTTTGACACAGCCAAATTTTCATAAACATATGCTAAAATAATATTCTGCTATCAAATTCACAAAATTGTGACAGATTTTGGCTTTCGAACGAGTTTATGTTGACTATTGGAATATTTGACAAAACACGTGCACTTGTTTATGTATACGTCAGAGTGTTTATCGGATGGCGGTATTCCATTGGCTGAGAGGGCTGTCATGAGACACGGTGTAGTATATATATACACAAATTGAAATAGGTCAACTTCGATATACGGCATAATCTACAACCTGTTATTCCTGATTTCTTTTAAATTATAGGTTGGGCCCCTGATGAACTGGATTTCTTTGATATTTTCTTCCAGATCAATATATGAGTGTTATACCATCGTCATTAGAGAGGGTAAATACCGAAGAATCACACTTACTTAAACCCGCGCTGTATTAATACCCCCTCCCTTCGTCGATGCAGATGTCAAACAAATTGAACTCTATATCAGTGTCTTTTTCCCCTAGGAACCAAGTTCTAGCATCGTAAACATATGAGGGGGAGATCAGAGGTAGCACATTTGCTTCTAATAATCAACCAAGGGGAATTTGGTCAAATACGCTATTTATGGAGCAGTTCTAATGCATCAAAAGAAGTTAAATGGTTTCTTTAAATGAGTGTTTCATGAGTGTGCACTCTCTTTAAAGTAAATGTACAAATTCAAATTCTACAAATTTAATCAGAGGGCGCTAGTAAAATGAATATGGATGGAGTATGAAAGCACTTTGGCAGGAAGCATCACTGATGAACACGTGTCTGGTGCATGAAGATTGGTTTGGGGTTTTCTTCGGGAGGGTAAAGAGTTGTAACACTTCCATATTATCAATATAAACAATTATTTGTTGCAGTGTGGATATGTTCAAATCGTTCCCCGTGACTTGATGTTTTTTATGTGTATTAATTACTTTTTTCCAGCTCTCTCGACTGAAAGAAGCTTTGTTTTGGCCCTTTATCAATTTGGCATCATATAAATATAAGTATATATATATATATATTTGCTATGTCGAAAACTTGCCATTTCATCCAAAAATATCATCGAAATTAAAGAAGGTTAACATCTTAGAACCATCCCTCCAATGCTATTTTGAACATGGATTTTATTTGGATATGCTACTGAATCGACCCTACAGGAAATTTGGAGCCGCGCACTCTTTGTAAAGTAAATGTACAAACTTAAATTTAAAAAAATTAACCAGAGGGCGCTAATGACATAAATTTGGGTGGAGTATGAAAGAACTTTGGCAGGAGGCATCACTGATGAGAATTTGATAATCGAGACACGTGTCTGGTGCATGAAATTGGTTTTGGGTTTTTCGTCGGGAGAGTATAGAGTTGGAGCACTTCCATATTATCTCAATATACGGGGCAATATCAAATAAGTCGTGCATACGTTATGCTTGTTTTTTTTTACCGCGCCGCTTCTTTGCTTTTTTTATATTTGAATAAGAAACAAGAGGCACAATGGGGTTACATACAAAAGAATGATAGTAAACAATTTCTTGATGCTCTTGAGTACTAGCTTTCTGTAAGGTTTCGTGAAATTCAGGGCAGCCGTTGCAGAGGAGAAGTAAAAAATGCGTCAGCCAAATAGAGAACCTCGGTGGCCATATTTGTTGCCCAATCGGCACGAAAAACACAGACTTGGTAGAGGATCTTGCGTACTAGCCTCCTGCAAGGTTTCATGAAATTCTATGCAGCGGTTGCAAAAGAGATGTCGAAAATATTAAAAAGTTATATAACCATAGCTCAATAGAGCAACGCTCAGGTGAGCTAAAAATGTTTATTTTAGACCAACAAACCTCGCAAAGATGTACATTTGTACTGTAATCCATTATGTTTTTATTTTGATTGATATTGGTTTTTATTTTCTTAGTAAACATATAATCATTAGGTATTTAAAGAAGGGAGGAGATCTCCAACAAGACCCCGTTGCAGCATCAACAGTAAAACACCAAAACACCCGATGCAAAAACACAAAAGACGAGTACAGCACGAGACGGAAAAGAGATGGTCCTTACCTGTTTTCTGTTTTAAATGGTCCTTACCTGTTTTCTGCCAAGCCTTTGATACTTTTTAAATTTAATTTTGACTGCAATGACAATATTTTTTTATAATCGTAATAGATCAATAAACACGCAGCGATCAACTAACAAATTATAACGGAAACAATATTTGAACCTTTGTAACACTCACGAGTGGGTACTAAGGTTATATAAAACAATTATTAATTTATGTCTGAAACAAAGTGTTTGAAAGATATAATTTTTTTTTGCAATTTGACATGTGACCCGACTTATTTTGAAGTGTTAAGTCTGACACAAAGGGTTGGAAAGATGTGTCACATTTTTTTTTTCTAATTTAACTAATCTGATTTACTGTAAAGTATTAATTTAACAAAGATGTCATTGAGCATGTTGAGCCGGTCTTGTCAGATGTCTGGTTCTCGTTTGAATCAATAGCAGAGATAATTAGAGGACTAATCCAAGTTACGTACAAAATCGTATGTTCTAATGAAGTTATGCGTATATTTAAGATACTATGAGCTCACGTACAGATGCGAACAACCAGTGATATATTATAAACGAAGCCGAGTTCGGTACGAGTTATAGTGTATTGCGCATGTTTACGCGCATTACGATCTTATTCGCTTGTTTCTAGACGGATTTCGACAATTTTGGTATCGATGAAACCAGAAAATCATCATCTACACTCCTATAGTAATAAATATTTCGTACGATTTATCGTTCAATTTATATATACAAACATATCAAGTAAATGAGACCTCCGGGATATCTCCGTAAACGTTTCATATTCTAATGTCATAATCGGAAATTCATGGGGAAAAATCAAACAGGAAACGGTATTTTGACAATCTAACAGGAAATTTCTTGAAGATTTTAGCGATATAATGGATGAGAAATTTCAAGTTTAGTATCTAGAATTGTCTTATAAGATTATAAGAATTTTTCTGCAATATTGTAAACCTTCGTACATTGCACGAAAATATTATCGAATAAAGTTTCTCTGTTTGAAAACTTTGAGCGAGTGAATTTTAGTATCAACTCTGCTTTATTCAAAGATGTAACCATTCTACAGGTAATTACACGCATTATCGAGAATAAGCTAGATGAATGACATTCATTTCTTGCAACTGACCTGTAACTTCAAAATTTTCATATTTCCGTATCTCTAAATTGATTTTTTGAGCTAGATGTAAGCTTTTCACACAATAATACATACATAAATAAATAAATAAATAAATAAATAAATAAAAAAATAAAAAGAAATTAAAAAAAAAGGGGGGGGGGGTGGGGTAGGGGTGCAAAACTGACACCAGCAATCGTTATAAATGGAAAGGGCGAATAAATTTAGATTTACTTGGAAATAATACATCATTTTTAAACTTGTTTATTTCATTTTATCTCGATGATAACTTATAAGGAAAAAAAAAACTCAAACGTATAAATGGATCATGCTTGTACTTGAATTTTTATGTTTCACTGAAAAAAAAATTTCTGAGTCGGAGTCACTGCTCCCCCCCCCCTTTTTTTTTTGGTTTCATGTACCCGTTCTATAATGTTCTATGTTTGCATTCGTAGTAAATGTAGGCATGTAAGCACGATGGAATTCAAAATAAATGAGAAATGATACCTATAAAGGATGTATACAATCATGCATTTTTAAATGAGGGAAATCTCCGGTCGCGAAATAAGTTTCTTCAGTAAATGAATACCAAAAGACGATCTTAAATGGATGATATTCAAAGTAAATAAACCAGTAACAAATATAATTGTTCATTACAATTGTTTAATTCTCTTTCCATGTTGTAGATAAAAAGAACATGTAATTCATTTATTTACATTTTTTTATAAATTCATAACGACTGATATTTTGTTGAAATCTTGTATAGATAACACATGTACGTTCATGTACATGTATATCAGGATCACAGACTTGAGGTAAAAACGTGTAAATGAAGTAAAAGAAAAAGGGAATAAGACGCTCTAATCTGGGTGAATGAAAAAGATATCTTTTTTCAAGTTGAAGAATAAGGGCATCATATTAAGAATCTAATCAAACTAGTAAACGAAAAAAAAAAACCACCCAAACTCTCTCTCTCCCTCTCTCAACTCCATGTGAAGCCTGTTTAAAAATAAAGTTTTGACTATCACAATCACTTGTGTCATTTATTCATCATTCAAATTGTGCACCTAGATCATAGATCTTATTTTTTCACAGTTACTTTCGTCATTGAAAGAGAATCTTTTAAAAACATATAAAGACTTCTGTATGTAATTTTGTATCTTTTTTACCTAAATATTTTTATGGATTATCGGAAATCCGTGGACGAATTGTCAAAAGAACAAAGCGATGAAAAATGTACGAAATTTTCTCAAAATTCGTTAAGAATTTCCGTGAAAAGTTCCAAAGTTTATCTGTATCAATTGCATGGCATCTTTTTTTGTAAGAGAGATATGCAATATACTAAAAGAATGATTTATCACTTACATCATACGATTCTATTCTACATGTTTCGTTTCTTTCTATATGCTTTTGACGTCTCTCACGGGGAATCTTTTCCCGTTTTATTCTACACCTGAATCCAAATGTACATTCTTTAATTAAAACATCGTATGTATCTTTATTTTCTAATTCATGAAACTTAAAGAAAAAATCAAACATTAATGCAGCATCCCTAACTGCTGTTTCACACATGGCGGTATGGACAAACGTTTTTTTTCGGTGCGTGACGTCAAAAGTTCTTGCACCAATTGTAAATTACGCATCATTTTGAAACGTCCCCTGCAAGTAATCTAAATGATGGATTTTTTTCTGAAAATTTCTCTCTCTCTCTCTCTAAAAAAAACGTCATATAAAGTAACAAAGGGATAAATTTTTCTATTGTGGTTTTTCAGTTATGAAGACTCATGAAGACCCTGATCAGGCTCATATTTGATTTATCAATTTTGAGATTGCCCCCACCCTTCCTCACATATTTTTCGTCTTTGCTTTTGGTTTTCATAATTCTGAAGCTAGAAATGAGGGTTTACAAATATCGAATATTGGTACAGCATTTTGAAGAAAATTCTTTATTTTTTCTTGCCGATTTCGACATTTTCTATCAAAATTTTACACTTTTGCTACATTACATACTTTGAAATTCCCCTCCATTGCATAAAAAATCGGTCAATTTTTTCTTATCGATATATTGTGTTAATCATTCATGAAGTAATAGTATATTGCAATTTTAATCAAGTCTCTATTATAGTATTCTTGAAAATTAGCATTTTAATTTTGTTTCGATGTAGAGAAACTCTATCCTTCGATACCAAAAGAAGAGGGGCTACAGGCATGTAAGCAGGCCCTTGAACAAAGGGGAGACAAAAGAATCAGTACAATAAGATTCAAACCATCCCTCGAGCGGTAAAAAAAAATAATTATCCTACGGCATGGGAATCATGATAACAAGAATTTGTAGCAGAGAAACAGACTACCAAAAACGAAGGAAAGAATTAAAAATACAGCTGAGAAAACGAGTATACAGTGGAAAATGTATTGAACGATAACTTCGGAAGGTAGATAACCTTGAAAGATCATTTCTCCAAATTACAACTTCAAATGCAAAAAAGGACATAGTTCCAGTGGTTATTACATATTCGAAACACTTATCGGGCATACAAAAGATACCGCGAAATCAAATGAGTTTATTGTATAAGTCACCAGAAGTGAAAACAAAAATTGAGAAGGACCAATAGTCGGATGACGTCATCAATTTTCCATGACTATTATATGGATTGGGTGATTGGATAAAATTGATTGATTTTCAAGGTCAAATGCTGGAGCTCGAGATCAGAGGTTAAAATAAAAGAAAACTTGTGGAAAAAATTCTAAAACATCTCAGAATGACACACTATGAAAAGTCCAAGGTTTTTATTATTAGGCAAGGGAATGCTAAGCTTCGTGTCATCTTGTACACGTATCTCAGAATGTGTTTGAGTTTTTTTATATACGCGTAAAAGAGTTATCAAGCTCAATGATCAATGTCATTACAATGAAATTACCTGACAGTGTATGCATAAATTAGAATTATTCATATTTTTTCATTGATATTAAGGTAGCAAACATATATCAGTGAAAAGCTATAGGTTGCAATATATCTTTTTTTCGAGAAAAAAAAAAGGGGGGGGGGTTGAATATCATTGTGCCTTTACTTTTTATATGGATACATATAAAAAATCTTTATACATTAATAGATCTTATAGATTATAATTTATTAACAATCATTTTTGCATGGTTTGACCTTGATTTTATTGTTTTATGTGCGATTTATATGGTACCGTTGAGTATTTTGACGTTATTATTCATGGGGACATGGAGGCAAAATGGCGAAAATTTTCTGAAACTTTTCTAGATACTGATGAGGTGTTTGCTCTCAATGAATTAAGATATTCAGTATAAAGTGAAAACTCGAATGTCATTTGTGTAAATATCAAGGAAATATTGAAAAGCTTCGAATTTTTATTTTTTATGGCAAAAACCGTTAGAAATGTTACGTCCGCTTATTGCTGTTTTGGATCATTATGCTCATCAGACCATTGAATATATAAAAAAACCTAGATTGAGATGAATTCTTGTTGTATTTTCTTCATTTAGGATACATTGGTCAATTAAAGCAGTTTTAAATAGATTTCGACCTTGAATCCTTAAGTATTCGTCATCCTTAAATGCATTTTTCAAAGTCTCATAGAAATTTTCCTGTGGATAGAATCAAATGTACGTTTGTATAATCAAGAACAGACTAGTAATTTATAATTCCAGAAATTTTGAGAAAAATTGAATTTGGCGTCCATTTATTCAATACCTCCTTTACAGACATTTTCAAATTGGTACATGGTAAACGGAACAAAGTATTTAAATCAAGATATTATTCACAAGAAATATGTTGAAAGGACTGCGTGGTGTGTGAAATTCTAGAGCAGGGAGATAATTGCAAAACAAGAAACACGGTATACGGGATAAAATGGGGATCATGTGATAAGATGAATTAAATGTATTTCGGGGAAACAGAAAGGACATTGGCAGAACGAGCAAAAGAACACTTAGCTGATATCAAACACAAAAGGAACAAAACAGTGGATAATACCTTTAATTATGAAAATCATTCCAAAAAAGAAGTAACGTTCGTCTTTCCTGAAAAATGTTATTCCAATTCGGTGTACTACAGAAAAGGAAGAGAAATATACTAGATGGAAAAAATAAATACCTATGCGCCTTTCGGACTTAATATAAAATCAAAATTAGGAATGACCATATTATGAAAGTAGCGCACATCCAAGACCAGACATTCCCACACAACGGCGACGTCAACACTGTGACGTCATAAGAAAGACACAAACAGTCGCAATACAAATGAAGCGAAAATCGAAAGTAAAGCAATGTGACGCTAAATTCCGAGATTCGATTTACCTTGAAAAAAAGCCTTTAAGGCCGAAACTTTTGAAGAAAGAGTTTTTATTAATAGTTTTGAAAAAGATAATGATAGTGAAATCATTCATGTAATAAACAATTGACAAATTTATGTTTATATAAATACGCATTATCGTAACTACAGCGCGTGCGGCATGCCCATTTAAGAAATGAATGTCTTGCTTTGGGTGTTCATGGTAGTATAATTCTGGTTGGTCACGTGCAAATTCCGTGAATCGCGAAGCGATTCTCGGAAAATTTGCACGTGTCCAACCAGAATTATACTACCATGAACACCCAAAGTAAGACATTCATTGCTTATATTTCCATTCGTACTAAATATCAGACACCCCGTTTAGCATTAATAATGAGCCTATTTCATGTTATAACGTCAAAAGTATCTGAACGTTGGTAAATTCTCCGCACTTTCAAAACTAAAACGTGACGTCATAGTAAGCAACCAGAATTATAGTTTATAAATCCGTTTGCCTAACGGGCGCTTAACATGGGGATTCCTCTGCAATGGAAATATTCTGCATTTAGTCACCTACCTAAACCATTGTTCAAAACTTTGGCACCTTTTCTGTCCAAATAAATTGATGACGTCAAGAAAGTGGAGAACAATAAGAAAGTGCGCGAAAACATCCATGTAAATTTTGTTACATGTATTTGCGATCCTCCGTATTATTTATAAGATTTTTTGAAACGTATCTACCCCGTAAAACACCAATTTTAACATTCTGACACTCTTTTATCTATAGAAATATCGATTTTGGAATTTGCGTGGGTATGAAAGGTTAACAACAAAGCCACTTAAAAGGAGGTCACCTACAGTGAAAAATCATCTCATTGTTTGGCTTTGACATAACTTAGAAATCATGCTGTTAGATTTATTACGTATGTAATAATATTTCAATCTTAAAATAATGTATTTGAAAGAAAGATTATTTTATTATGATGAATTCTTAAAGTTCTCTGTCGTATCCGTCACAAAATGAATTCAATGACTAGAGAACAAATATTTCTATTTAAAGCATTACCGTTATTTTTGCTGATTTATTTTGTCTTTCATAGGGAACTTTTCGCGGTCCGTTTTACAAAATGTTAAAATCTGATGGAAAAAAAAAACGATCTTCACAAATGTCTTTGTGAAAATAAAAATATTGACCCTAAACATTTTAATTCCATTTGAATGATAAAAATCAAATATAAATAAGGCTATAAAAAGAAACTATAATGTATTATGTCAGCTGGAGGGCACCATTTTGAGAATAATCTTCAATCATACATTTCGCTTTATGGGCAAAAAGTACTTTCAAATCAAACCAAATTCTGAATACAAAGTGTAATTAGTAGACATTTCACCGTAACGAACTTCACACTTCGTATTTCGAACTTCGCACTTTAATATTAAAAGTGGGTCCATCCCCCCAAAAAAAGCCGTGTCTGTAGTACAGGAAGTCAAATATACCAATTCCATTGAGTATACTTATCAAAATGTAGATGACTTCGCTTATGAGTTTATACTTGAATGGCAGCTACTGCACTGATTCTTCAATTTTCGAAGTACAAAGTTCGAAGTGCGAAGTCCGTCACGATGAAAAATGTCCAATAAGACGATTTTTTTAATACACTTTATTCAATATGTAACTCTTATCCTCTGCTTAATTGTTATACAGGGATCAGAGCGAAACACAAACAAATAAGACGAGAAAATTTAACATACCACATCATTGAAACATGAAGTACACTTTGTATACGAAAAATCTCTACAGAGATCCGTTTCAAAAACGAAATTTATTGTACGTGGTGCTAACAAAAATACATTTAGCAGCTGTACAAAGTCAAGTAAACAAATGATCGTATCGAACATTATAGAAGGTTCAAAATATGTATAATTTTCTCTAATTTCCAAAACCTGGGTTCTTTAGCATCATGTCCCAGCCATCTTGCTTCGTCTCTCGGTCTCTCGGTCTCTCGGTATATTTAGGACATAATTTGCACCGATTTTGACCATATTAAACTGCTTAGATTTAGGATCACTGACAAGGGTTAAATACCCGAAACGCGCATGTCTCGTTCATGCTGTAAATTTATTTGCTCTTAAATGGTACTAATTAATTTGAAGCCGTTAAACATTTGTACCACTTGGTGAGTGTCACTGCTGGTGGACCAGGAGTCCCCGAGGGCACATGCAGCCAAGTTCGATCAATTTCGGTTGGTCTTTTCTTCAAACACATTTGAAAATTTATGTTTACAAAATTTATCAAATTTCCAAAACCTGGGTCCTGTAGCATCATATCCCAGCCATCGTGCTACGTCTTTCGGTATATTTCGGACATAATTTGCACCGATTTTGGCCATATTAAACTGCTCAGATTGAGGATCACTGACGAGGGTTAAATACCCGAAACATGCATATCTGGTCCATGCTGTAAATTTATCTGCTTTAAAATGATGCTAATGAATTGTAAGACGTTCAACATTGTACCACTTCGTGAGTGTCAATGCTGGTGGATCAGGAGTCCCCCCGAGGGCACATGTAGCCAAGTACGATCAATTTCGGTTGGTCTTTTCTTCAAACGCATTTGAAAATTTTTGTTTACAATTTTTTCTCAAATATCCAAAACCTGGGTCCTGTAGCATCATATCTTAGCCATCTTACTACGTCTTTCGGTATATTTAGGACATAATTTGAACCGAGTTAGGCCATATTACACTGTTTAGATTGAGGATAACTGACGAGGGTTAAATACCCGAAACGGACATGTCTGGTCCATGTTGTAAATTTGAAATGATGCTAATTAATTTGAAGACGTTAAACTTTCTTACAACCGGGAACAAATTCGACTCTATATGAGTCATACCGTGACGTTACTAAAACTTGTTTTGGTGATCGAATGATTGACAGGTATATATATGAAAAATATCAATTTTGAATGTTTGGTAATGACACGGAGACAACCCATTAAGATGTCGATGGAAAAAAGTAGACCTAGTAACACAAGTTTTGAACATATCTTAGATGAAAATTCGTGAGATAAGGAGGAGGATTCCTGAAGAACAAAAGACATAAATAATATAACGGTGAATGATATTATGAAATAGTATTCCAAGATTATGTTGATAGAGACTTAAGCATCTTTTAAGTACTCTTATAATTTGAGTTTTTGTCTTGTGTAACACCTGTTTAAATAATAATTAGATATGAATATGTATTCTTCCTGACATAGGAAAGATTTTTTAGAATGAAAAACATTCAGAGTCATTAATCATTTAAACAAAGTGTTATTTGAAAGGATTATCACATTGTGCTACTGTATATTGTTCAGGTATATATTTATCGTTCATTTTTTTCATAAATTAGGTTGCTAGCTCTAGAAGAGCTATTGAAGGAATACTATGTTGTAATTTTATAAATATTTGTTCCTCTCTATATTAAAGATCGATACTGTTTTATTGAAGTGTATTGAAACGTATTGTGAAATATAGATAAGAATTTGATAAACAGACATTGCTCTTTATTTTTTGCAATTCAAAATGTCAATTGTGTCATTGTAATATTGATGATTTGAAGGAGGACTTATAGGGGATATATCGTTTGTTATAATAAAATGAAAAAAAAAAAATTGGTGCAGGGCATAATCATTAATTCGGAATCCTCAATATGATGACATCGCTTGCTTTGAAAATTACTTTATCACTTTTGGCGTGTGGCATCATTGATAGCGTGTGCCTTAAAGGCTACAATATCTGTGATATATTACCTTGGACACAATGGTCATCTTGTCCAGGAAATTGTCAGTTTGGAATGAGGCAAAGATCGAGAAACATATGCTGTAAAGATAAGCAGCCCTACGCGGATTGTATGAAGTCTTGTAACACTTCATCAGTGAACGCCCTGGAGATTACCAGATGTAAACTGAATACGTCATGCAAATTAGGTTCGAATTTTGTATTCAATACCTATTACTATAACGAATCAATGCAAGCGTTTTCGAAACGTTTAAGGAATTTATAAAAAATACATCAATTTTTCGGTGTGCTTGTGTAGACGAAATTGTAGGTTTTATGTTTCTTTCAGGTTCCTCATCTTTCAGCTCGAAACATCACAATGGAAATTCAAGTGTGTCTAATGTACCAACAAAAACGTCCAGCAAGGTACTTCATAACGGCATTTTCTCCACAGGTATACTATGTAATCTTATTTAGAATTCTATATTTTATAATGAAGTTGCGAAAAATATTAAAATTTCTTTCTATGCATAAAGATATGGTGATATACAATATATGACGATGCAGAAAATATCTATGCCGAGAAAAAAGATATGGATGGCGATCATAACATGACATCATAAATTTGAAACACAAAATATACTTTAAATAATCTCCACAGAGTCTAATTGTGAAAACGGATTTCATTATAGGGGGTACCACAAAAAAAAAAAAACATCAATGCGGCAACCCCAAAACTGTTAAAAACAATAATTCATTAAGGAAGAAATAGAAATACATTACTTAGCTTGTATTATAAAACATGAAAAAACCACACAAATTAAGTTGTAAAAAGGAGATGGGGATATTTTTTTCTTCCTATCCACCAAGTTTTATCAAACTATTATAGCTTTTTCACGGCAACGTTACGGTGCTCTATGATGATACCACGTAAGAATTACATGCATTGCTGCATATCCATGATGTATGATATCCAATAGTCCTAGAAAAAATTGTCTCGAGAGATTCCCTCTCTGCACTTGACATGTCTAATATAACTTTTTATGATATATTCAACGAAAGAAAGAAGAGGATCTCCAATAACACTCGGTTGCAGCACCCACAGCAAAACAATAAAACACCAGAATACTCCATTTAAAACACAGCTCAGCCATGCACGGCAAGATACGCAAAAGGGACAGGGAATACAAAAACACTACATAGAAACAGACTACTCATAACCAAACGAGACAAATTGGCAATAGATGCAGACTTAGGACGGCCAACTACCACGCCAGTAACAAAGTACGTGCTCACAACCCTCCCACTTCTTTAGTTACCCGAAGGTCTGGAAGAACGCAAAATTGTGGTGTAAAGTAACCTCACTCTAAAATGACCAAACAAACAAGATATCAGAACACAGGGGCCAAAGTAACAAAAAGATTGATATGTAAAATGAAATAAAGATAGAGGAGGTACGAAATATAGCCCGTACTATGCCGACTATGGCGAGCCATTAATAGTTTATAACGAAAACAATACGATCTGAATTACTGTGACGATGGGACTCCATTACGTGCAATGTCCAAATCTCTATAGAGAAGACAGGGCGCTAACCATCTGTCCTCTCTGAATGTTAGTCGGACTCATCGGGTGATGACATGCATGGGATCACTCCAGCCGGCAATGCACTGATTTTTCCCGCATTCCCTTTGTTCTTTATATCAATTTACATATTTATCTGTGAATTCTTTTAGCCCCTGTGTTTTGTGCATGTCTTGTTTGTGTGATCAGCATCTATTGGGGAGGTTGTGCGTTATTTGAGACCTTTTGGATGCCTAATGACCACTCTATATGCTACTTAATTGGAAGTTCCGTCAAAAGTCAGCACTGATTATGCATTGGTCTTTTTGGTTTATGTGTAGTTTTTGCTTTCGAAAGTATGCTAAATTTCTCGATAGAATTGTATGTACTTAAAGTCGATCAGAAACATTTTTACCAGTTTGCTGAACTAAAGTAAGATTTATTTATATTTGTTTGTTATATAATGTATTAAGATAATACGTTTAAAGAATTGATTCGGATTGATAACATTAATTATGATATACCTATTACAGGTACCTCTACGTCCTATCAATATGTATCCATTGGGAAAACAGCAAAACGGAATGAAACTCAACAGGGAACAGAGTATACAGGTTATTCGGAAATTACCTCCAATAATCTCACGAAACTGCACGCATGGATATGCGAAATTCTGATACCGGGGTCTATATGAACCCCCCCTCTCTTGTTTCCAGAAGATTTAGCAAATGGAATTAATTAAGCTTTCGGTTTTCACTTTGGTCCTTTTGACTTTCGTACTTGGGTACTACATGTATAGCCTGCATTATGTGCGGTTTGTTTTATGTGAGGATTGAGTATGTTTGAACTATACAGCACAACCTACAGTGCTTTTCGCACTTGCACTGTACCCTAGAGATTGTTTATTATACGTGTAATACTAAATCTCGACAATGTTACAATGCTGCTATCTAGATGTGTTTGAATCTTTGTCGTATTTAAGGCATTAAGGGTATAATTCTCTAATTCTGTTGTTCTGATAACACAAAAATTGAATACCACAAAGCTTGCCGAGGACAAACGACTTCGGCAATGTTAGGGACCATACATTTTCATGGTGAGCTGAATGAAACATTAAGAAAATATTCTAAAAATACCTAAAATGTGTAAGATATTGAAGTACATAATTTCTAACTTTTCGACGATATGTTATTATACCCCTAATACCTAAACTGTCTTTTTAGTTATGTGAAGTGTCATCTTTAACTCATTTGTACCCGCGAATAAATGTATAAAATCAAAAAATGGGACGCTGCCTTCTGGTCCCACCTCTAGCTTGCTAGGGATCCGTCGAAGCTCAGTTTGTTGCTCTATTGTGAGTGCTGTTGATATTTTCGTCAGAATCTTCTTGATCTCATTTATGTCACACTGATTCTAGCTCCTAAAAAAGTTCCCCGCGAGGGGTTTGACAGTTAGTGTTTTACATGTTATACCCTGATATGGTCGGTATAACACTTTCTATATAGACATGGCCTCAGATAGTGCATGTTTTGTAGATATTGATTTCATTTTCATACATGAACATCGACGGTGGGTGCGGCTAGCCACACAGGGGATGCTCACTCCTCCCTCCCGGGCACCTGGTCCCACCTCTAGCTTGCTAGGGGTCCGTCGATGCTCAAGTTGGTGCTCTATTGTGAGTGTTGTTGAGATATTCGTCAAGATCTCTTTATCTCATTTCTCTTGAACTATTTGTTATTTTATCTTAAAGTGTCAATGATGACAATTCATTATCTGAAACATGCATGTCCGATGTTTCATGTTTGGAAATTGTTCTCCAGAACGTTATTCTAAGAATAAAACACTCCGTTTTTCTTTACAAATTTATATTCAATATAAATTATACATTAAGAGAAAAATCCAATCAAATTTGATTCAACATATTTAAATACATCCATTTTCATTTACGCAGTGATTAGTCACATACAACTCGTACTAAACTCTTAATAATCTATGTTTAACGGAGCCGTTAGCAATTCGTAATGCCCTGGTCACAACCAACTGTGCGTGCATTTTGTACGTACGTGTTTGTGGAGGCTACGTGCGCTACGTTTTTTTCTGAAGACGCAGGGAAAGAAGTGGCAAAAGAACGGAAGGAGTGCGTGAAAGCACATCGCACGCACGGTTATATTAGTGGTTACATGCATCATATGTTGTGCAAAAAAAGTATGTGCGTTACACGTACTTGCGACTTGAGTGCAACGTGCTTACAATGTGCGTTCTCCGTGCGTCTTCTTCGTTATTGTAAGTATGTCAAATTGACACGTACTGCTAAGGCACGGATTCCTCACCTCCTTGCATCGAAGGTGTGTTGCACGTGCGTGCAACGTGCTTGTTGTACTTCTTGTTGAATTATTAGACAGCACGCAGACAGGACGCAGCGAAGTTGTGTATGCACTTAAACTGCACCCAGACAAAACGTACGTGCACGCACGGCGGGTTGTGACCACCGTTTAATTTTTCCCATCCGTTTTTAACAATAACCTTACTCATTGATTAACTTTTGTTAGGATGTTCGAGGATTTAGTAGCTCTTGGTACAAAATGTTAACCTTTCTCTAAATTGCAGGTATTAAAAAATGGAGAAATATAACACGCATTATATATTTAGAAAGATAGGAAAACTTTTTACAGTGTTTTCAAGCGTATATAAGCCAAATTATGGTGGGCGTTTAAGGTTGGCTGTTTTATTTTTATTGAAAAAAATTCCTAATCGACATCTAACAGATCCCTACTAAAAGGGAAGGGAAATTACTCGTTATAAATATTGTAAAATTGAAACAATAATCTCAGTTTTGTCAAAATAAATAGTTAGAACAACTTACTTTTTGTGTCGCCTGCGAAGCATAGCGACACTTAGGGATCACTTTTTGCTTAATTTAGAATATCTGTTCAGTTACGGTTTCAATAGTCATAATGCACGTTCAAGCTTGAATTCTTGAACTTCAAAATTTAGATAAAATACCTATATGATAAATTGTATGATGTACAAAATAAGATTCTTCCTTATAAAAGACCACAGCTGAATATATCCACGCATACTTTATATTCAATCATTGACTAAAGCTGATATACAGCTAAACATGAAAAGCTGTCTCATTGATATTTCTACACAATGTACATTTAACTCATTACTTTTTCATGTATTTTAAAACTACGATTAAAATATTCAAAAACACGGTGGGTAATCTTGCAACGCAGAACCTTCGGTTTTGCTATGCCTTTGTGTGATTAAGATTATTCATCACAAAAAGGGGAATGTGATGCCGTGTAAGGATACCATTACTACGAGTGTTATCCAAAATAAGGCAATAATATCGTTTTATAAAGCTGAAAAAACGATCGGCATGATTCATCTAGAAGAAAGTGAAAGTAGAACGCCGGTCGTTTCTATGCGTTATCAAAAGCTAATATTCACATACTTTCAACATTTGGATACAACTCATACACTGTAGCGTATCATGTGATACACAAATGATATGTTCCACGGGAATCCCCTTTGATTAAACCAAGTAAATACTATCTAAATCTACTTTATATGAATTTATTTTAGGCCTATCATATGGTGATCTTTATTAATCATATGATGGTAATTTATTCTGGTCAAGAATAGATGTATATTTGGAGAACACTTAAACAGAAAATTTTGTATCTGTCCATTCACCATATCATAACATGTGGTGAGCATTGAATAAATTCTGTTTGAGTGTTCTCCGAAATATGATAGGCCTAGAGTAAAATCATATAAATAAGATTTAAACAGTATTTACTTGGTTTAATCAAAGGGGGTTCCCGTGGAACATATCATTTGCGTATCACGTGATACGCCACAGTGTCATAGCTAAGATACTCTTACACTGCATCACATTCTCCTTTTTGTTATAAATGATCTATATTGCACAAAAATATTCTGCGTTGCGAGATTATCCACCGTGAAAAATATATAAGTCAGAGATAAACGGGGGTTCCCGTGGAACATTTCATTTGCGTATCACGTGATACGCCACAGTGTCATAGCTAAGACACTCTTACACTGAATCACATTCTCCTTTTTGTTATAAATGATCTATATTGCACAAAAATATTCTGCGTTGCGAGATTATCCACCGTGAAAAATATATAAGTCAGAGATAAATTACATTTTATGTATAAAGCAGGGTTTTTTCCTTACAGGGATTATAAGTATACTTGCCGGAGTTGGTGCAGTGATGATGATAGCATGTTGTGCATTCCTGTGTATACCACTCCTGAGAGAATACAAGAAGAACAAGAAAAGGAAAACTATAAATGTTTTACCACTGCAAAAGGAGTAAAGTCTCAAACTAAATTCATTTCAAAAGAAGCGACATCTTGGTTTCCTTAATTATATACATGCTACACAAATGATAATATCAATCAAGGCAAAGCCTTTTTGTGTGAGCGGAGAGAAAATAAATATGATTATATAAAATAAAAAAAATCTTTCTTTTTTATTTTCTTGCATTATAGACTATTTTCTGTTTGATGATTGCCAAAAAAAGGTAATATAAGGCGAGTGGAAATACGGAGGCATTTGTAAAATTGATCTAGACCAGCAGATGAACATTTTAAGGGGGGGGGCTTTAAATATGGTTCTTTATAATTAATTTTGATTTTGTAAGAATAATGTGTAGGCTAGCTGAAAATAAATTACTTTTTGCATATCGAACAAAAGAAAAAAAAAAACCATATTCCGACTTCTGACAGTACGAAACCACCCGAGACGAGAAAAGCAATCAGAGCGAAACGTCTCTTTTAAAACCGGAAATGTCGGATTTCCTAAAAAAGATTCCGTGGTTACGCCTTCTTGTTGATGCTCTATCGTTACCCGATTTACGAAAAATGTTTTCAAGAAATTTAACTTATAAACAAAAATTTAGTATAACATATACGTCTACTTGGAGTCGAAAAAAATTTTTAAATGGCAATATCCAGCATTTCCGCAGCAACTCTGTCTGCAAGGGGACGAAAGTTTTTGAAAGCATAGTAGTACATTCTCATTCTTTGATTCAGCATATTTTCTCAATAAGGTATGTGTATACGCGTTACCATAAGGGCGAGTTTCGCTCGCTATAATATTACCTATTTGATTTTTATGTGACAAATGTTCTTATTGATTTTTAATATCAATTCTATGTAAGAACCTAAATTCATTGGCCACGACATGTCATGGATATTGTTCATTTTTTCACAATGCTTACATATTAACCCAAAACAGTTAAAAAAACGACAATGAAGATTTTCATAATGTTGGTTTCCATGGTAACATGGTTATGATTTAGGAAGTAATACATATAGGGGAACAATCTAATATAGCTGATTTAGGTGAAATTAAAGAAATTATGATGGTTTGCTAGGTATAGAATTATGTGTTTTGTTTATCTATGTTGAATTTAAATGTATGTTTGTTCTGATATTGCACAAATTTGATTTTTTCAAGAGTTTTTCAGAATTAATGTGTATTTAAACACAATCAAAAAATCAAATTTGGTGAATACCCAAAACAAAACGAAACATATTATGAAATTCTTCAAAAGCATGAATATCAAAATATAAAATAAAATTTGTGGTGAAACCAAACATTTGTGTGCTATTAGGCTTGCAAATATTGCAAAATAGCTGTCAAGAACTGCACAGAGTTATGGTTCCTTATAGCGCTCTTCACATAAGAGGTAACAATGTCCTATAATTTGTTTATAAATGGCGGCAGAAGATAAATGTAGTTTTTCAAGTTTTCATTCATCCGTTATTTGTTCAAAAGCTGACACTTTTAGTTCCTTAAATTCATTAACTAAAACACTATCCACCATCCTTCTAACCGAATCAGGACTGTTGTTCACAAAATTCACAGAATCTTTTACTGTTTGTACATCCCATCTGCTGAAAATCCAAGAACAAAATCGTAGTCGCCAAAGACTAAAATGTTGTGGAGTTCCATCGCACATTGCATGTCATGATGCCATCAATAAAAAGCGTAAAGGAAAGCTGCGGGCAGATCGCAATTTAAGTGCTACCCAGGTTTTAGAAGTCAGCCAAAAGTATGGGACTGTTCTTCCATTCGGAACACGTAAGTAAAGTGCTGATTATTGTTAACCCATGTGCATAGACAGCACATAGGCTATGTGATAGGGGGACGACCATTTGATTCTGAGGGGGTTGGGTGCTGGTACTTTTGGAAATAGATATTCGGAACCAGAAAATCTTGAAAATATATAACAGTGATTGCTCTTGGTGACAGAAAATATTATATTATGGTCTACATTTATTAAAAAAATTACTACATTACTTGACTTAACAAAACTTTATTGGGGATATCCCTCTCCCCATGTTCTGCTAAAACCCAATTTAGAATATGCAGATCCTGATGATATACATGTTCATATCACTTGTATATAGATGTTTAGTTCCTTGAAAGTCTGGCATTTGGTATTAATTTGGAATTTAGTTGAAGTCAAATAATTGTGTCTGGTTTTGGGTTTTTTTTTGGGGGGGGGGGAATGGGGGGGTGGCTTGTTAGAGGTTGAAAAATGAATATAACTCTGATCTCAAGGTATTGAAAAATAAATAATCCAGCTGGCTCTGTGTTAAAAATACGTAATCTGACCTGAAAAAATTTGCCCCCCCCCTCAGAATCAAATGATCGTCCCTTTAGCAACGCCTGTATTTTATGTGCTGGTAATATGAGTTATGACAAAGCAATTGTGAGGACGCAGGCAAAAGATACATGTATTATATAGAAAAAAGGGCGTACGTTGGGTGTTTTCCATGTGGACGCCTAAAGCAGGGTTGGACCTACATGTGGAACCTTATCAAAAGTGTCTAAGGGCAGAGTTCTTGGAAAGTATCTGTTTGATCAGATTTGCTAGATAAAAATTTGTTTGGTTGGAGAAAAGCTAACACTTTTTAAGTGTTTGGACCGATAAAATCCCCAAAGGTCCGATATTTCTTGGAAGTTTTCAAGAACTCTGTGAAGGGGACATAAACAGTACTTTTTATTGGAATGACTTTTGAGGCCAGAACAGCCCAGAAGGGTCTTGTTAGGGGACTTTCCCTTCCCCTTGGGAGGCCGTCCGTAAGAAAATTTTGAGAAAATCCATAAAACTGGAGCATATTTGAACCAATTTGGATGGGATCAATCGCATGATTTAGTGCTAGCAGAAGACGTCAAGAAACATATGTAAGATGTAGAAAAAATTTAATATGAACATGAAAATTGATGCTTTTTTTTTTCATTCATTCATGTTCACCTGAGTACAGACTTTGGAGGTTACAGTTGTTAATTTTTTTTTTCAAATCGACTTTGTTAGTGATCATTGTGTGTAAATTAAAATGGCTACACCTCAGAAAATTTTGAAAATTTAATCCAAATCGGTGTGTTCTGAAGTGTATTTGGATTATTTTTCGAATGTAACCTATTTATTAATCACAGAAAAAGTATTGTTTTTGGTCAAAACAATGTGGACATTTTGGTGTACAAAAGTATGCCTGGCTACGGAAAGAAAAGATATCACTGTATTTAAAGAGAAACAATAAATTAATCCGGTAGGTTACTGTAGTTTCCAGTGGAAGTGGAGAAAAGAATATTTGAAAAAATGGCTTTCAGTATATAGGCAGTTTCAAAGGTCTATGTAAGGTAGGAATTTACATGGTTGCATGTATAGACTTTCCTATCTACATGTATAGGGTCACTTCATGGACCGGTCAGGAGCTATGCTCCCTTAAAATAAAATCGATTTATATAATATTATAAATAAATTATTATTAAAGAGAAAGAAAGAATGAAGGGGAAAATGAGAAGAGGAAATATACATAAATTGTCTAGAAGCAAACATGAATAAACAGGGATTTAAACCTAGTCGATGGTACCTTGTTTGAATCCCAAATTTATTGAAAATTAGTAATATGCGGGCATGAAGAATATTTTAAACTGTTTCAATCATTCTCAGTTTTTAATTGTTCATGAGTCACATAATTCATGTGTGCAATATATGTTGACCATCCTTTTTTCTAAATCTTACAGCCATCTGTGCATCATGCCGCGCAAAAATTTTCCAAGAAAATGTAATAGATGATGAAATTCAAAGGGAAACCTCAGAATTGAAAATTGCACCTGTAAACGAAGTGAGTATAGGCAATGTTTATTCCACAGTATAATTGCAATACATCAGAGCATTACATGTTAAATGAAATAATGATAATATCTATTTTAGAAGTATTTTAATATAAGGATGAAAAAAAAAATTGAGAGTTTTCATACAAATGGCAAATTTTCTCTGTATTTTTTATTCCAGAACAAGTATCATTATGTATTAATTTACAATCATGATCTTATATGAACATGATGAATTAGTTCAAACATATACGTATTTCATAATCAGCATTTTTATACACTTGAACAGACAATTTTGGGATAAGAAAATATGTTTAAGCTAATTTAAATTCTTCTGCTATAGGCATGTACAAGCAGTTTGTTCACCATCGTAAGCAAAAAGTGCAAGATAGATTTGAACAAAAATCTGTGAATGAAATTGAAAAAAGTTAACTACCTTGTATGTTACTATCTTATTTTGCATTTACATCGACGGCGGGTGCGGCTAGCCAACAGGGGATGCTGACTCCTCCCGGGCACCTGATCCCACCTCTAGCTTGCTAGGGGTCCGTCGATGCTCAACATAGTGCTCTATTGTGAGTGCTGTTGAGATTATCGTCAGGATCTTCTTTAACTCATTTGCCTTATTATTAGAGATGAGATTCATTTTTCGGTTCTGACGTGTTAATTTTTGACGAGTCTTCGACTTTTTAGATCACCTGCGTACATATCATCCTTATTCAAAAAGGTATAGAGTTGGAACCCTTCGACATTATTACTGTGAGTGCCGCAATCGGGTCATGCTGGAGATTCCCTCCTTTACTCTTTGCGCTAAAAACTCCATGGACGTATTTCATTTGGTTGTCCTTTCATTTTTTGACTGTTCAGGTTTAAATAAAATAATGTTTTCTGAATATGAGAAGTAAAGGCAGTATTGTAAACCAAAAATAAAAGTGTTCTACAAAATATATTCATTTTTCAGTTCTGAACTGTTAATTTTTGACGAGTCTTCAACTTTTAGATCACCTGCGTACATATCGTCCTAATTCGTATGTCGTAAAATTCATCATCTTATTAAAAGCCACTGTTCAGAATTACACAAATGTACAGGAAGTTTGTGTTGAGCACTTCAGCTAAGTTTGTGTGTTTCGATCCGATCATGAGAGATCTGTTTAAAGTTTTCTTTTGTCACTTCTACACAGTATTCTTCGAAACAGTAGTAGAAGGAGAATGTTCTCAAAGCCCTCCACTAAGTTTGTGTTTTTGAACTCATAAGTCAACAAACATGGCTACTATATGCCCTAATTTACTTTATTGTATTAGAGTACATTTTAGGGTAAATAGGTGAAATTTTGCCTTACATTATAATCAGCGGTGTTTTTTTTATGTTTATAGGGGAAAGGATCACTGCCTAAAGTTTAAACATAGTTACTATCCATTTTGGTAAATTATAAAAGCTAAAACACAAGAAAATACGTATCAGGTGTTTTATTAAAACTTATATTTCATGAAAGCTATCGAATCAATGCATGATGGAATATCGGTTACCATAACACTAAAATAGAGGTACTATACTACACTCTTCATTTTGAATATTAGATAAGGAATCCACAAAGCAAGGTTAATAAAATAAAAGATTTATTTGAATATATTACGTGTCAGGTGTGCACTATGTTATAGAGATTAGAATATGTGACTCAGTTCAGTACATGTACTCCCAATCTGATAAATATATATTGATACTGTAGTATCTTCACTGAAATGTTAGTGTGTGTGCAAAAATAGTATAGGATATCGGCTCATAGTCCTTCCACCGGATTCATTTTCTCTTCAAATTATCAATTTTGAAATATATGTTCTATAATACAAATTTTGTTGTACTAGACACGTGTTTCGGATATTTTGATCCTCGTGCCAAACAGTTTAAATAAAACCAAAGTGAATTTTCCTGGCGACATCTACAATACAGAGCTTTAATTTCATTTTATATATTATACTTCTTACAATGTAGATGTGCATAGTAAAAAGTTCTCAAATGTTACTGGTTTTTTTCATAAGATTGCACCAGAAAGAAAACTGTTCTCTTCGGTGAAAAATTAAGTCAACTTTATATTTCAAATGAGTCTATATTTCGAATTTCCCATTTCTCTCTTATTTTTCAACAAGAAGTAAAGTTTAACATCCCTCAAAAACCATCGGTGGTAGTGGTTTTTTTTTTCTACAGGGGGGATAATATTATTTTGTTTCAACTATGAAAAAATGTTGACATAAGTACCACTGATGATAATCTGTTATTCGTTATATGTATTCTGGAGCACGGCATTTAGACATTTTTTGTCCAATTTTATGTGTAGATCTACCAGAACCCTCCAACGGAATTCGTACTAAACGCAAAACCGCAATTTGTATTCGAATTTGGTTTCAGAAAGTATGTGCATAAAAAATTTCAATTGAGAAAATAACATCTTCGAGTTCAGAACATGATTTCTTTTGTTAATTTATTAAACCACCTATCATTTTATATTCATACCAGGAAAGATCGGTTGTGTATTTTCCTTTTATTCATTATCTGTATTTTCACACGTATTCTATTCCTGCAAAAGTAAATAATGAAGAATACCTGTTCAAACCACACACATCTTTAACATTCTTTCTTATCTCAACAATGTCCAAACTGACATTTTGCAGATGACAACAAGGTAACTCAGGACGTGAGATACCTTTTTAGACTTAGATGACCGAAATCACCGATTATTCGTCAATAAACACAATTTATCAGGCAATGATGACTTACCGTATGATATTCATAATACTTCGTTTATCCCTCTTTAAACAAACAATGATCATTTGCTCGTACGCTTTAGCTGAATTTAGGTAAATTGCGGGAAAAGGATTTATATTTTATATCAATTAGATATACAACCGTTGACTTATTTTGAACTTGTGTCCTTCTTCTCAGCCAGAATTATAAAGTACTTTCATTTAAGTATAGTAAAGCTAATACAAAAAGATTACAGTCAAAATAGTTCATATTCAACATCAGTTGACACTTCGAGCTGAGTTTTGTTAAAATCAAAGTATTAAAACTTTTAGCCATAAAAACAACTTATGCATAAAAAAATGTCAAACAAAGGAGGGGATATCCAACAACACTAAGTTCCAACACCCACAGCAAAACTCTAAAACACCGAATGAAAAAAACACAGATCAGACACGCACAGAAAGAGACGCAAAAGGGACAAGGACACCAACGCACAACTTGAAACATCAAACACAAAGGACCACACAAACATGTTCTTCCACGACAATGAAAATCTGAAGACAAAGAAATTAAAGAAAAGATAAACTACACTGAATAGTAAAGAGAAACGCTGAACGCAAACGTATTGCCGGAATAAGCAACTGACAACACAACGTAAAATACTAACCGCTGAACGGGTGTCTGTTTTTTTTTGAGAGAAACATGTGAGTTGGACTTTTTAAGATCAATTCGCTTTTAATGCAATAAAAGATATTTAAATAAAAACAAAACAAAACAAAACACCAAACAACAACACCAACATCCGACAGAATAAGAGACAGACGTTGACTGGTTAATGCTTCTCATAGTTACATAGGTTATGAATAAATATGGTTGCCCCTCTAGGATAAGGCACCGTATGGTTACTAAGGGTATAAATAATTATGGTTGCCCCTCTAGGATAAGGCACCGTATGGTTACTAAGGGTATTAATCATTATGGTGCCCCTCTAGGATAAGGCACCGTATGGTTACTACGGGTATTAATCATTATGGTTGCCCCTCTAGGATAAGGCACCGTATGGTTACTAAAGGTATGAATCATTATGGTTGCCCCACTAGAATAAGGCACCGAATGGATACTAAGGGTGTGAATCATTCAGGGCGCCACTCTAGGAAAAGGCACCGTATGGTCACTAAGGGTATGTATCATTATTATTGCCCCTCTAGGATAAGGCACCGTATGGTTACTAAGGGTATTAATTATTATGGTTGCCCCTCTAGGATAAGGCACCGAATGGTTACTAAGGGTATTTATCATTATGATTGCCCCTCTAGGATAAGGCACCGAATGGTTACTAAGGGTATGAATCATAATGGTTGCCCCTCTAGGATAAGGCACCGTATGGTTACTAAGGGTATGAATCATAATGGTTGCCCCTCTAGGATAAGGCAACGTATGGTTACTAAGGGTATTAATCATTATGGTTGCCCCTCTAGGATAAGGCACCGTATGGTTACTAAGGGTATGAATAATTCAGGGCGCCCCTCTAAGATAAGGCACCGTATGGTCACTAAGGGTATGAATAATGATGGTTGCCCCTTAGGATAAGACAATGTATGGTTACTAAGGGTATTAATCATTATGGTTGCCCCTCTGGATAAGGCACCGTATGGTTACTAAGGTCATTAATCATTATGGTTGCCCCTTTAGGATAAGGCACTGTATGGTCACAAAGGGTATTAATCATTATGGTTATCCCTCTAATGTAAGGCATCGTATGGTTACTAAGGGTATAAGTCATGGTTGCCCCTCTAGGATAAGGCACCGTGTGGTTACTAAGGGTATGAGTCATTATGGTTGCCCTTCTAGGATAAGGTACTGTATGGTTACTAAGGGTATGAGTCACTATTGTTGCCCCTCTAGGATAAGGCACCGTATGGTCACTAAGGGTATGAATCATGATGGTTGCCCCTCTAGGATAAGGCACCGTATGTTTACTAAGGGTATTTATCATTATGGTTACCCCTCTGGATAAGGCACCGTATGGTTACTAAGGTCATTAATAATTATGTTTGCCCCTATAGGATAAGGTACTGTATGGTTACTAAGGGTATGAGTCATTATGGTTTCCCCTCTAGGGTAAGGCACCGTATGGTTACTACGGGTATTAATCATTATGGTTGCCCTTCTAGGATAAGGCACCGCGTGGTAACTAAGGGTATGAGTCTTTATGTTTGCCCCTCTAGGATAAGGTACCGTATGGTTACTAAGGGTATGAGTCATTATTGTTGCCCCTCTAGGATAAGGCACCGTATGGTTACTAAAGGTATGAATCAGTATGGTTGCCCCTTAGGATAAGGTAACGTATGGTTACTAAGGGTATGAATCATTCAGGGTGTCCCTCTAGGATAAGGCACCGAATTGTTACTAAGGGTATTAATCATTATGGTTGCCCCTCTAGGATAAGGCACCGTATGGTTACTTAAAGTATGAATCAATATGGTTTCCCCTCTAGGGTTAGTCACCGTATGGTTACTACGGGTATTAATCATTCAGGGTGTCCCTCTAGGATAAAGCTTCTTATGATTACTAAGGGTATAAATCATTTAGTTCATCTCTCTGGGATAAGGCTACTGGTGGTTATTCAGGGTATTGCATAAGGCACATTGATCGTAATAAAGCAACAGCTCATTATAAGTTTTTTTCAATATTTAGATTTAATAAAGTAATTCTGATTCAATAATCGCCAAGACATCGCAATATCTTGGGAACGGCCGAACAATATACGATGTTTCTTATCAAGTCATTCTAGCTTAAATGATATTAGTACATACTTTTTAATTCCTTTGACATATTGCGGTAAATCCAAAATTTCGACTATAAAATCATACAATTCATATCTTAATGTTTACAAACACTCTAACAAACAATATGAAATTTCGATTTTTCTTTTAATTTTAAAATTGGCAAAAAAAAAAAAAAAATGACTTGAAAAGGTGTCTTTAATTGAAGTCATAATATACAAAGACATATCAACGAAACGGCAACATGACAGAACAAAAAAAAGATAAATATTGAAATAAGAATATACTCTACTGACACTAAAATGATCTACATTGTCGACTAAACGAAATGAGAAATTAAATTATTTCAATAAATAACCCCCTGAACTGGTGATAAGACATGGCGAATGACCCCACAGACTTTTATCGTAAATTCTTATGTATACAACATTATCACCATTAGCAGCCCACATATGATGTTAAAAGATATTTGTCAATTGATCAGATTTGTTTTTATCTTCAAACGTAATGCATCTTGTAAAATATGATTGGTTGTAGATGTTGATGTAATGTTTATATATGCTTGCTAGTCCTTGTTAAGTTGATGGTTTATTTTAATGTTTATTTGGTTGCGTAAGTTTTTCGTCACTACAATGAAGTCTTAGTTTTTAATGTCCTTTATTCTATTCACACAGCCATATTTCAAACATCAGGAAATATGGCTTTAGTTTTACAGTGACATCAAAAGTCAATACTGATAGCGCAATTAAATATGATGAGTTAAAGAAGATCCTTACGATAATCTCAACAGCACTCGCATTAGAACAGAAAATTGAGCATTGACGGACCCCCAGCAATTAAATATGATGTCAAAATTAGAAATTTTGCCATAGAATGCCAAAGGTCTTCAAATTCGTTAGCATAATTTAAAACCAGATAAATTAACAGCATGGACCAGACATGCACGTTTCGGGTACTTAACATTTGATATTTGGTATCCATGTTTGTTAAATATAAGTCAAAATATTTCTGAGTATAACCTGGACTTCAACTCATCAGAATTGTATATTTTCTAATTCATTTACCCATATGTAGTTCGGTTAAATTGACTATTTTTTGTTACATTGTAGGATGAAACATGTCTTTTATGCACAGTTATGTCAATTAATGATTGCAGATGTGGATAGCAGCGGTTATTTCGAATGCGTTGAAGAAACGATCAACCGAAGTTGATCGGACTTGGCTACATGTGCCCTTGGGGACTCCTGGTCTACAAGCAGTGACACTCACCAAGTGGTACAAATGTTTAACGTCTTCAAATTCAATAGCATCATTTAAGAACAGATAAATTTGCAGCATGGACCAGACATTCACGTTTCGGGGTACGTGACCCTCGACAGTGATCCTCAATCTAAACATCACATTCTATGGCATGGTAAAAATGTTACATTCTTTTTTAAGTTTATTAACCGCATATACACAACTAGGCTACGTAATGTGCTACATGTAACAGTAGTCCGGGTAATTGAAAAAACGACCTTTCCCCCAGGTAATTATGAAGAAAAATAAATAATCTATCGTTTTCAATTAATACTGAGTAAATCCTATATCGTCAGACTCTGATAGAATATATATTGAATGCTAAAAAGTCATAAGACAAACTGACATATGAAGCTTGGATACATTGGTACCAAAAGACTTAAGACCAATTACTAAGACTCTTCAAGTTCACTAACAATTTGGTTATACTTCAAATATCTTAATCTTAGAGAAAACAAATACCATTGAAGTTGTTTCTATCTGAGGATATACAAATATGTCTTTGTCATATGGTTATTACAATAATTCGCGTATAAATTAATCTTCATCGAATAAACCTGTCCATGTTTATCAGTTAAATTGTAAAGGTCCTTGGTATTACTAATTTTCTTGAGGGTGACCAGAAATCCTCAATTGATTATTCCCAATATTTAATCTGGTACCTACGTTTTGTCAGTAATGGGATGATCAAAAATAAAGTCCAAAATGTATAACAACAAGATTACAAATTGATTTATTTATCGATTACTGATCAAAAGGGGCATCATTTTTCCCATGAATTCTCAACATTTAGTCAGTTTTAAGAATTATTGATTTCATTTACAAGAACGTACTAAAGAACGTACTGAAATATATCCGTGAATTATTTACTGAATGAAGGGAATAAAAAATGGGATTTAAAATTAATATTTGCACAATTGTCCTTTTCTATTCTTTTCTCGTGGGCTTCGCCGATGCACAATGCCATATTTGTACTACTTCACCATGGTTTCAATGGTCCACATGCATTGGAGACTGCAGTACTGCCGAGAGGACAAGAACCAAGGGAATTTGCTGTTCACCAAATCAAACTTCGTCAGAGTGTCTAAAATCTTGTAATTTGACGATAGATAAAGTGAGACAGACTGAAGAATGCAAACTCAACATTTCGTGTCTAGCAGGTAACGCTTGTATCTTGAAAGTATTGTTCTGATAGACATTAAGAAGAATTACTAAGATAAGGTTATCGCTACTTGCACTAAGGTTAAATAGTTTCGCTGTTTAAATTGATTTGTTTGGCGCATCATCAAGATCTTATACTCTTCTGATTAGACAGACATTTTTCTACTTAGTTGAAAAATATGTAGACAAACAGTGTGTTTTGTTGACTGTATTATTTGTTACGGAAATATTTCGGAAACCTGGTCTCACTTGTACGATGGCCGATACCGGCCGTACATTTATAACCTACTTTCTGTCTGTATTTTTACCGTTGAGTTGTACGGAAGAGTCATAATATTACTTTCAAAGTGTACATGTACAGTTTTACTGTACAGCGTACACT
Source organism: Pinctada imbricata (assembly GCA_033119305.1). Classification (NCBI taxonomy): domain Eukaryota; kingdom Metazoa; phylum Mollusca; class Bivalvia; order Pterioida; family Pteriidae; genus Pinctada; species Pinctada imbricata. Next base: position 32,290,665 of record VSWD01000013.1, read on the forward strand.
ACATGTAGAAAGTATTTATTATACACTTTTTATGTACACAGTTCACTTACACAATGTACTGTTTTTGTTCATGTACATTTTTATAAATGATATACACTTCAAAGCAATTTAACAATTATACTCAAATTTTCTTCATTATATCTTCATTATAAAATGTATCATATAACATTTCAATGCCAGATGTAATCTTCACCATCATTAAAATGGAGATTTTCTCAAGAATCGTTTACAGAAAACAGATGCTTAAATTCAAAAAATCTTTCTCGCGAACTTTGCTGTATTCACGAGTGAAATAGGAAGGACTCCAAACTTAAAATATGTAAGTATATATACGTGTTACTTTTTACTCTCTCAAAGAATAATTTAAAAGCAATTTAGTGCATGTCTGGTCCATGTTGCTAATTTACCTGTCTTAAATGATGCTATTCAATATGAAGACGTTTACAATTAGTATCTTGATTTAATAACATACATGTAACATCTTTCTTTTCATTATCTTTCAATATTAGGCCATATATTTCTACAACAGTTCCCGACGACGCTAGTCAGCCAATGTTATCCTTCCCTAAATCTGAAGACGGAAATATTCCCTTGTAGAATTTACGTAAGATGGCAATGATGATGATGATATTCATCATCATCATCATCATCATCATCATCATCATCATCATCATCATCATCATCATCATCATCATCAATAACAATAGTAACATGCGCGGATCTAGAGAATGGCCGAGGCCTGGACAGCCCCTTGACATTTGGATAAAAGGCCATTTCTCAAATGCAGAAATGGGAATTGGGCAAAAGTCTCCCAACAATAAACGTGTCCTGTCCATTAATTCTTTATATTAGCACCGTGGGGTATCACGTGATACAAAAATGATATGTTCCACGGGAATCCCCTTTGATTGAACCAAGTAAATACTGTCTAAATCTACTTTATATGAATTTATTTTAGGGCCTATCATATGGTCATTATTATAAATTATATGATGGTAACTCATTCTGGTCAAGAATAGACATCTATTTGGAGAACACTTAAACAGAAAATTTTCAATGCTCGCCACATGTTATGATATGGTGCACGGGCAGATACAAAATTTTCTGTTTAAGTGTTCTCCAAATATATGTCTATTCTTGACCAGAATGAATTACCATCATCTAATTTATAATAATTACCATATGATAGGCCTAAAATAAATTTATATAAAGTAGATTAAGACAGTATTTACTTGGTTCAATCAAAGGGGATTCCCGTGGATCATATCATTTGTGTATCACGTGATACCCCACAGTGATTAAGGAGTGTAAATATTATTACCGCCAATGCAAGATATTTTTGAAATCTGGTTAAGAAAAATAAACTTAGAAATGATAAACAAGAGGCCCAAAGTTGCCATATCGTTCATCGGAGTTGCAAACGAAAGAATGATAGTGGACGATTAAGTTGAGGCCATCGAGTACTTGCTTCCTTTAAGGTTTTATGGAATTATGAGCATCAGTACTGGAGATCTCGAATAGGCGTCAGCCAATCTGAGCCCTCAGTCTCTATATTTGTAATCAAATCGGCACGAAAAATACAAACTTGGTAGAGGACCTTGAGAACTTGCTTTCTCTTAGATTTCGTTAAATTCTGTGCAGCGGTTGCAGAGGAGAAGTCGAAACCCCGCGAGGGGTTTGACAGTAAGTGTTTTGAATACATTTTCCTGACATTGTCGCCATAGCCCTTTCTATATAGACAACGTCAGACAGTGCATGAGTTTCATATATTGTTTTTATTTTCGTGCTTAAACATCGACGGCGGGTGCGGCTAGGCAACAGGGGATGCTTCTCCTCCCGGGCACCTGGTCCCAACTTTGGCTTGCCAGGGGTCCGTCATTGCTTTATTTTGTGCTCTATTGTGAGTGCTGTTGAGATTATCGTCAGGATCTTCTTTAACTCATTTGTGTCACACTTATGCCCCTTGCCGTGTGGAGCTCGTAAAAAAGTTCCCCGCGAGGGGTTTGACAGTAAGTGTTTTGAATACATTTTCCTGACATTGTCGCCATAGCCCTTTCTATAAAGACAACGTCAGACAGTGCACGAGTTTCATATATTGTTTTTATTTTCGTGCTTAAACATCGACGGCGGGTGCGGCTAGCCAACAGGGGATGCTTCTCCTCCCGGGCACCTGGTCCCACCTCTGGCTTGCCAGGGGTCCGTCGATGCTTTATTTTGAGCTCTATTATGAGTGCTGTTGAGATTATCGTCAGGATCTTCTTTAACTCATTTGTTGACCGATCGGCACCAAAGCACAAACGTGGAAGAGGGCCTTGAATACCCACTTCCTGTAAGGTTCGTGAAATTCTTTGCAGCGTTTGAAGAGAAGAAATCGAAAATGCGTCTGTCAATGAAAGCTTAAACGGCCATATTTGTTGCCCATCAGCACAAAAACAAAAATTTGGCAGAGGATTTTGAGTGCTTGCTCTCTCTAAGGTCTCGCGAAATTCTTCGCAGCGGTTTCAGATGAGAAGTCGAAAATGCGTAAGCCAAGCAGATGCCTACGAACAGAATATACGATTTGAAATTCTATCCTTCTCAAATCTGCTGTTTTATTTTTAAAAAGACATGAAAAGAAAATAACAATGAATCATAACAATAAAAAAGATACTGAACAATGAAAATTTTAATCACGTCAAATAATATTGAAAAGTTATGCTTTTAATAATTCAAAATTTGTTAAACGTATCTACTTTAAACACGAATCTGTACATTCAGACCTGGACACCTCTTTCATCTTTAATGATTTTGGACATTTGTGTGGGTATGAGAGGTGAACATCAATGTCACTTAAAGTGGGTCACCCACAGTGAAAATTCACCTCATTGTTTGGGGTGACATTAATAAGAAGTCAAACTATCAGATATATTACGTTAAAACTTTGTAATAAGATGGTAACCCTGAAACACTTTTCTTGAAAGAAAGGTTGATAACATAGCCATCGAAAATGCGTCAGAGCCAGCAAACACCTTTTGTACCGTGGATGTGATCCTAATGATACCAGACGGACACTAGGCTTGGTACTTGAACAATCTACAGTCTTTTACCAGCGAATTCTTAAGACTTGCACTCTGCTGACTATGAAGACCGGTATCGTATAGAGAACCTTCCCCCATCGAGACTCTTCACCCCGGAAGGATTTCTATATATAGAAAATTTCCCCCGGAATGTTTTCTATATAGAGAATCATCCCCCACGGAGGTTTTCTATATAGAAAATCATCCCCCAGGGGGAAGGTTCTCTATATAGAAAACGTTCCCTCATCATAGAAAACCTTCCCCCAAAATCAGGAAAGTCATACGGATTTTTGATATCGTCTTTGGTTTTTGACTGTCTATCATGATAGATCCATGGAAATTTAAAGATAGTGCTATTTGAAATAGAATTAAAGTGTTCTTTAGAATTTGAGGGATAATAACTGAACATATGAAACACCAAACGAAAAAGTTTAATTTGACTTGAATTTTTTTTCTTTATTTAGATCCTTGGAGTTAAATGTGTACTCCATTTCTCTTGAAGAAGGACTACAAATTTCAATAACACGTGTTTGACTAATTCAAATTTTAACTTTGGAGGGGTGTTTTCTTATGAAATGTGAAATGGAAACATCAAATTTTTCTAGATATTTTTTTCTATGATTATTTAAATGAACTAAAACACATTCACCCATAAAAAAATAAATAAATAAAATAAAATAAATTTATTCGACCTCAGCGTTTTTTTTATTTTCGCGCGACAATGCACCGAAGTGTTTCATCAAGTATATGTCTTTTTTGAACAAGAACATTGTAAATATGCTAACGTGACATATAGCCGTCCGTAGTCGGGACCGGTTGCCAATTTGTCTTGTTCATTTTTGTGTGGTCTTTTGCGTTTTAATAGTTCGATTCGTATTTTGTGTTATTAATTACCATCGAAAATGCGTCAGAATCATCAAACGCCTCTTATACCGTGGATATGATCCTAATGTCACCAAACGGACACTGGGCTTGGTACTTGACCAGTCTACAGTCTTGTACCAGCGCATCCTTAATTCTTGCACTATGACTTACTGTGACGACGGGACTCCATGACGGGCCCTGTCCAAACCTCTTTAGAGAAGACAGGGCCCCGACCACCTGTCCTCTCTGAATTCAGCCGGACTCCTCGGGTGATAACATTCATTAGCTCGCTACAGCCGGCAGAGCACAGGTTGTATTAAGCATGCCCTCTTTTTATATCCATTTACATATTCATCTATCTTGCTTGGGCCCCTGCGTTTTGCGGTCTTGTTTGTGTGTGGTCATATGACAGTGAGGAGGTTGTTTTACACCACAATTGTACGTTCTTCGAGACCTCTGGGTAATCGGAATAGTGGGAGAGTTGTGCGCACGTAATCCAGGATAACCACACCTTCTGCTACTGACGTGGCAGATGGCCGTCCTATGTCGGCACCGTTTACCTATTGGTCTCGTTGTTTTATGTGTAGTCATTTGTGTTTTATGTTTTTCTGTGATTTGCCGTTCCTTGTACTTCTGCGTCTCTTTCTGTGCGTGTCTTTTTTGTGTTTTGCGGTGGGTGTTTTGGGAGGTTGCTGTTGGTGCTGCAACTAGGTGTTGTTGGAGATCCCCTCCTTTCTTGTCCCTTTTTCGTCTCTTTTTGTGCTTGTCTACTCTGTTTTCGCAAAGGGATAGGTGCTGAAACCGAGTCTTATTGGAGAGCCCGCCATTTCTTTAAAATAGTACATCAAGTACATGTACATGTACATTTTGTTGAATTGATAGGTTTTGTGATGTAAAGGTTTAACAGAATTCGTATGAAATTGATCTCCCGCGATCAGCATATATCTGCAGTTCTAGCAAACGACATGGAGAACAGCGGAACAGTTATGGGGGCGGACAGGGGGTATCTTCCCCCTCCTTTTTACCCTTCTCTTAACTCTTCCTCCCTTCATCCCTCCTCCAATCCCCTTTCCTCCCTCCTCCCCTCACTTCCACCCCTCTCTTCCCTCTCTCCTCTTCCCTCCTGCCTCCTTCCCCTCTCTCCCCCCTCCCGCCCGCTTCCTCCCCCTCCACTTCCTCCCCCTCCCGCCCACTCTTTCCTCCTTCCTGCCCCTCCACTCTGTCCACCTCCTCAGTTATCTATTTTAAAAATCATTTCTCCTGAAAAAGGACTACAAATTTCAATAATACGTGTTTGGCTTATTCAAATTTTAACTTCGAATTTCTAGCATTTTGAATCGGACATTTTCTAGATTTGGAGGAGTGTTTTCTATAATTATAGAGAATAATTCCCCCTTTCAGTCACATACAGTTTGTCTGGATCTCTAAAACAAGTGAAAGTCAAACCAAAAACGGTATGGGGGGAAGGTTTTCTATGGCAACAAAGGGGGAATGTTCTCTATATAGAAAAACTTCCCCCAAGGGGGAAGCTTCTCTATTATAGAAAACCTTCCGGGGGAAGGATCTCTATGGGGGAAGCTTTACTATATGACACCGGCTTCAATATCGGGCCCTGTCCATACCTCTTTAGAGAAGACCATCTGTCCTCTCTGAATGTCAGTCGGACTCCTCGGGTGATATCATACATGAGCTCGTTACAACATCAGAGCACAGACTATATTACTTACACCCTCTTTTTATATCTATTTACATATTCATCTGTGTTGCTTTGGCCCCTACCTTTTGCGGTCTTGTTTGTGTGTGGTCATCGAACAGTGAGGAGGTTGTTTTACACCACAATTGTACGTTCTTCGATACCTCTGGGTAATCGGAACAGTGAGAGGGTTATGCGCACGTAATACAGGATAACCACACCGTCTGCTACTGACTTGGCAGATGTCCGTCCTAAGTCGGCACCGGTTGTCCATTGGTCTCGTTGGTTAATGTGTGGTTATTTATGTTTGGTGTTTCTTTGAGATTTGGCGTTCATTGTACCATTTCCGTCTCATTCTGTGCGTGTCTGCTTTGTGGTTTTTCTAGTGTTTGTTTTGGGAATTTGTTCTTGGAATACATAAAATCTACCTTATCCTTTCCTTGTCCATATACCAAAATATTATATCAAAGTCTGCATCATGTAATCTGTATAAATTTCTGCTATTTTGGAAACTGGTCATTACATCCTAAACTATCATAAAAATTTAAGGAGATTGACATCCTAGCACCATCCCCTAATACTCTTTGGACATTGATCTTATCAAACAATGCGACTGCATCGACCCTAACGGATATCTGGAGGGGGGGAAGTCTTAACAAACTAGAAACACAAAATAAAAAAATACATTAATCAAACTAAGGGCGCTACTAACGTAGATTTAGCCCGTCTTATAATGAGGCTTTACTATCCGAACACGTGTTAGGTGCATTAATATTGATTTATAATGTTCTTTTAAAAGGGCTACTAGCTGGAACACTTCATTTTTGTCTGTAATATCTGAATTGAAGAGCATGTTAGTATTATAATCATATTTGTAAGAGGATTGATGGGTATCCAACAGGATCCGGTTGTAGCAACCCCGCAAAAAACTATGTAATACACCAAAAACTGCGAAGAAAAGGAGAGGGCAGATGATAAAATGAGTCACCAACACTTTTAAAGAATAAGAAATGACAGAAAAGGCTTAACACAAAATGGTCGACTTAAACTAACCAGACCCCTGTCGATGGACAAAAGGTGTTGATTTAGATAGGTCATCTCATATGTTGGAAGAAAAAAGGGCAACTCCAACAACACTCGGCTGCAGCATCAACAAAAAAAACCAAAAAAAATCCAATGCAAAAACAGAGAAAAGACTTAAAAAGAGACGCAAAAGGAACATCAACTCTCACACCATAGAAATATGAAACACAGAAGACGACAGATAAAACAACGAAACCAATGGGCAACCAGTGCCGAGTTAAGAAGGTCATCTGCCACGCAAGTAGCAGACTGTGAGGGTGTTGCATGCAAGCAGAAGATGCTGACTCTTCCTTGGCACCTGGTCTCACTCCGACATCGGGAGTTCGCTTCTTTTCATGTGGTGGAGGTTTTTGTTTGAATGCTTTGGTTCCTGTTTTATCCTGGTTTTGTATGCCTTCGGTTTCTGATTTTCTGAATTATCGATTTTGTGCTGTGTAAAGAGATATGGTCATTATCCATATTTATCATTTACCACTCCCACTTTACCGATTTCACAGAGGAAGGAAACGGTGTGACTATGCGGATATGCTCTCTCTCTCATTTGTTCGATTTCCAAGCGGTTTCGATTAACGCGTTTTTCGGGGTAAATAATCATTGAAAGATGACGACACAAATAAAACGCAAAACGAATGGACAAAGTAACAAACAAATGTAATCGTAAAAGGGCATAAAACATGTTATTTCTCGATCTCGATCTTATTACAAATGTAATAGTGAAGTAGTCTTGAAATATATAGTTAAACTAAATTATTCGTAATTATTATCTATATTCAAACTTTACGTTTAAATATCTTTTTAATGAATAATTCCTTATAATATACTTTTCTAGAAATACAAAATGTAATATAAATAAGAAAATCTAAGTGTCAAATTTTCCTTTCAGAGAGCAGCCTTATATACCGAAATGACAGTGATTGAATGATGGACAGGTATATATATAAAAATATCCAAAATCAGAAAAAAAATTGGATCCAACGTAAAGGATATAAATATGTAAAAAAAAAAGTTAAAGCACCACAAAAAGGCGATATTAAATTTTACATTTTTATTACGACACGTGTTTCGGATAGTATGGTTAGCCTCTTCAGGTAATGATAATGTAACATTTGTATGAACATTGAAAACAGTACAAGCAATGGTAAATACATTGATAAAAATCAGGGTGCGTTAATAAGATTATTTTGCACTCCTTGCTGAAAATTTGCTTATACCTAATAGAAATAATAAATACAGTGTCTTTTTTTTTTACATATAAAAAAATATGTATCATGTATGTTTGGTGATGACATGGGGAGGTACCTCATTAATATGTCGATTACAAAAGTAGACCTTGTCAAGTCTGGTCCTAATATTATTGAGATTATTAAACAAATTTCAAATGGCAAAGAGGGATCTTTTTTCTATACATGTAAGAACAAAATTCATCAAAGGCAAAAAAGTTACGATTAGGAATTTAATTTTTTTTCAAGATTTAGTTACAGATTTAAGCTTGTTTTAAGTACTCTTGAAATTGAATATTTGTCATTTGGAACACCTGTTAAAATAAAGTATAAAATGTATTTTTCTTGACAGAGGTAAGCTTATTTATCACTTTTTACAAAATGTTATCAAAAAGGAGTATCGCCTTTTGCTATTTCATATTGTACTGATATATTGATCGTTCATTTTGTTTTGTTCATCATGCAATCTTTTACAGTGGAAACAATGGTCACTTTGGCAGGGGAATTGTCCAACCAAATTAAGAAATATGAAGGGAACATTATGTTGCATGCGTAATCAAGCTACAGCAAATTGTTTTAGATTTTATCAGGCTTCGCCAATACAGTTTTTAAAGATAGAAATTCTTAAAGTGAACCAATTCAGCTAAATAGGTTTGATAAGTGTTAGAATTAGAGTTTTCTTTATTCAAAATGGAATTGATTTTGTTCATAAAACTACTAAATTTTAATACTTATAAACTAGCCTGTATTATTTTGACATGGTCATGATAAGATACGTCTTCGACCAAAAAGCCGTTTTCCAATGGATATTCTCACCAATCTAATGGATCTTTGTCAACAGCAACAAACAAAAAAGTTTCTTTCATAAGTGAGTTGTTTTGCACGTCTACTGGGTCTATTGACCTGCAATTCATCCATTCTTTGATGTTCTTTGTGTTGTGAATTAAAAATCATCTTGAGATCATCAGTACTGAAATGAACCTCCTTTTGTTGAAATAAGAGGGCAATTTGATATGTTGTGAGCCTCGCTTCTCTGGTATACAGAAGGTATTCCGCTGATAAATTATCTCCAAAAAGGACAAAAATCAATAGCACATATTTTGCTTTACTTCTGACACAGTTACGGGGAAATATTGAACTTAAGCGCCGCGGAAAGCTTACTAGTAAAAGGTGTGCTCCTGTTCACTAGTCTGTCAATGCCATTGGCTAACATTTATCATCGTGGCTTCAGTTTGTTTGAGTAACCGCCTTATTCACCTGATCGTGCTCCATCAGACTTTCATATATTCCCAAAACTGAAAGCAGCTAGTTCAGGCACCTACTTTTAGTATGAGGACGTCATAATTGCAATGGATAGCTTTCCGACCAGTCAAGATAAGTAGTTCTTTGAAAGTGGTATCGAGGCCCTAACACGCCGGTTGCAAAAATGTTGAGATACTGAAGGGAATTATGTAGAATAATAATGCAAAATGTCTGATAAGATTCAAATTCTTCAATACGAGGCTCACAACATATCAATCAGCTCTCATACCAGCGCGCTATCGGTACATTCTATTGAGTAATACTCGAGGCAGAAATCTCAATATTGAATGTATTAAGAGCGAAATTCTAAAAAAAAATAATAGAATAAACAATATTGTCTATTAATGATACAATAGTCATGTGTTAGTCATGCGTTTAAAGTACACTAATTCCTCTGATGAAATGAGGGAAAATTTGTTGCACTGCATTATTATTGAATTGTCAAATATATGACGATATAACCTGATAAATTTACAGCATGGACCAGACATGCACGTTTCGAGTACTAAACCCTCCTCATTGATCATTAGTCTAAACAATGTAATATGGCCAAAAAGTATGAAAATTTGTAGATACTGCTTGCTTTGAAAAGTACTATATCATTTAATGACAAGATAGTCAAGATCAATAAAATATGCTACAAAAAATCAGACTGAAGCGGCAGACTGTATTAGAACCTGAAACACTTCATCTGTGTACACATTGCTGAAAGCTGTTTGTATCCCCACTTCATGCAATTATTTTCAAATTGCATTAATGTTAATATCTTATATCATAATGTGGAACAATGCTAGTGATTTTCGTAATGTGTAAGAAGTATGAAAAAAAACATCAATTCCTTGTGTGCTTGTGAAGACAAAATTCTATGTAGAAGATTTTTTTCTTTTTATGTTCAACACCTTACACCTCAAAGCATTACACAAGACACATGGGTCTGTCTAATGTACCAACAACAACTTTCAGCAAGAGAGTTCTCCTTGGCATTTTCTCAAAGGTAAGCTATGTAATAAGAATCCTTTATATTATTCAAAAATTACGATGAAACGTTTTGATGCTGCAACGGGGTCTTGTTGGAGATCTCCTCCCTTCATTTTAGTTTACTTAATTCACATAAAGAGATAGTGAGATACCAACTATGCAAAAACAAATGACAACAGTGGAACATACTCTCATAAGACAAGGGAAAAAAGATGAGATGAAGATGATAACACATTATCATCAACTTAAGACTATACTTTCAAATAATCTCTATAGAGTCTTATAATTGTACACATGAAATTCATTATAGATGGAGCCAATTTAATGAATCAATGCGGATCCCAAAGCAGTCAAAAGAAAAGGGAAGAATCGCCAGCATGACCAACCTGCACACACCCAGCGAAGCAAACTCACAAGAAAGTGACACAATAATGACATCAGACCAAATTACAAACCGCAAAAAGACGCAATATTTCACTAGAACATCATACAAAGCAATCGAAACAGACGTACAGAAACATCAAACATTAATGACAACACATAAAAGTAAAGAGACCAATGTGCACTCGGTGCCGACTTTGGACGGTCATCTGCTTTTAGCAAACATTAGTAAGCAAAGAAACATACTGATTAGCCGGTATTACAGAACATGGAAAATCGCATGACAATGTAAACTAGAGCTGGGGGCTATCTTCAATTCGTATATCGTGTCTAATATAAGGTTTAGAAATCTGTTTTAGCAGTAAGGCATTGAAATATATTTTGAGATATTCACCCTCTGTCACACGACCAAAGGATGAAAATAAATTGAGATGTATTACCAATGATTTAGCCAAATGGAAGAGGACATCAATAAATGGTGTGATATGAAGACATAGCACATGATACGAGAATGTGAAATTAGTAATTTAATTAATTTTTAGAATGAATTATTTCTAATTAACGTGTAATCATTAATTATATCTCGCCGTTATCCTAAAACAAGTCTTATATAATCTACAGAAAAAACCGGCGTCGGTCACCATAAACTTCATTTTTCATCTGCTTCATATTTTCATTTACCGTCTTTCGGTACATTTTTTGAACACAATAATTTTCACAATCTTCGGCCATATTACATTGTATAGATTGAGGATCACTGACGAGGATAAAGTCCCCGAAACGTGCATGTCTGGTCCATGCTGCAAATTTATCTGTTCTTAAATGGTGCTATTGAATTTGAAGACGTTAAACATTTATACTCCTTTTCTTGTACCCGACTGTTGACGTATGATGAATTAAGTTAAAAATCGTTCCCCGTGGCCTGATGTTTGTCAAGTATAGTAATTACTTCTTTCCAGCTCTGTCACCTGAAAGAAGCTTTGTTTTGGCCTTTTATCGATGAGACATGAAATATATTTTTTTGCTATTTCGGATACTAGCCATTTCACCGATAAATATCATCGAAATTGAAGGAGTTTAACATCTTAGCACCATCCCTCCAATGCTATTTTGAACATTGATTTTATTTGGATATGCTACTGAATCGACCCTACAGGAAATTTGGAGCCGCGCGCTCTCTGTAATGTAAAAATATAACTTCAAAAAATAAAAGAGGTCGCTACTGAAACGTTTTATGGTGGCGCCGCTGAAGGCATCACTGATGAGAATTTAATATTCGAAACACGTGTCTGGTGCATGTGAATTGATTTGGAATTTTCTTCAAGAAGGTAGAGAGTTGGAACCCTTCGACATTATTAAGTAAGACGATTCTTGCAAGACCTCATATTAGTAGGAGGCTCATTTTGCTTCGACACAAATTCAAGATTCCATATTCATTTTCTATAATATACGACGCACAATCTTAGAATAGAACGAGGGATATCATAGCTCAGCAGAAGAGCACCGGATATCCAGTCAGGCATCCAGTCTGGAGAACCTAGGTTCAATCCCCTCGAGGGCGGACTTTCTTAGATGTGATTTATCATCTCACTATTCTCTGGCTTTGAGGGAACTAAATCGGCCTCTGTAGACCCCTTACATTAATAAAAGTATTAGACATGCATTTCTTTAATACTCCTTGTATTTTCCCATGCTAATTTTTCTCATGACGATTTCCATTGGCCAATGTCAAACTCGGATAAAGACATTTTCTTATATTTCACCTTTTAACACATACAGATAATGTATTCAGTGTTGTTATCCTTATGTTCTTAAAATATTCTTACGAAGGAAAATACCTGTGATTTCTTTCCACTCAACTCACTTGATAAACGCGATTTTAACCACTTTAAAAATCATGCAAATAATATATGAAATTGATAAAAATCAAGAGATCTTCGGATGGTTTTTTTATTACTGACATATTGCGATTACAGCAATTGTATTTCAAATCCATGTCTTAAATCCATTACAAATATCAGTGCCAAACAATATTATCTGAACAGAATCCCTATGTACATGTATTGCATACTAGAGTCATAATAATATTAATATGTCTACGTATCTATGACAATCTCTCCAGCGCGGGTCTTTTTCTAGTACTGCTCAATAGAATACCGCTATCTAATCAATTTTTTTTTCAGGAAAAAGGCAAGTGGTGCTTCATTAATATTATAGTGAATATTCTGCAGATACTTGACAATGTTCGTATCCAATACCCATGCAAAGGAGGTTCGAATGTGTAATTAATATCAATGTGCAAACCATTGCAAACAAAACATTGGATATAGCCATCGAAATCCACGTAAAGACAACAACTCTCTTAGGATAAATTCCTATGGGTATATTTGGTTTTAACAGTGGAGGAATAGTGGACTATCAAACTCTCAAATATTGATGTACCCTTTAAGTACAATTTACACATTCCAAGTCTTGAAATTTCTTTTTTAAGTTATTGCATTGATTCTTTTTCACACGTATGTATATGTAGGAACATATCCATAACTGGAGTTAGTATCCATAAGAATTCATACAACGTGCATGCACATATCGTACTGAGATCGTATAGACATCTTTTGCAGGCTTTAGGATCTATGTAAGAACATATCAATAACTAGTGAGTTAATAACCGTAGAAATTCCAATAACGTGCATACACAGATCATACTGAAATCGTATGGACATGATTTGCAGGCTTTAAGATCAATGTAAGAACATATTCATAACTAGTGAGTTAATAACCGTAGGAATTCGAATAACTTGCATACACAGATCGTACTGAAATCGTATGGACATGATTTGCAGACTTTAGGATCAATGTAAGAACATATCCATAACTAGTGAGTTAATAACCGTAGAAATTCCAATAACGTGCATACACAGATCATACTGAAATCGTATGGACATGATTTGTAGACTTTATGATCAATGGAATTTCATTGATATGTTTTTAGTATACATTTATTCCTGTATCGAATGTGGCGCTACTTACAATTATGGTTGGTCATTCCGTAGCCAATGGGCGAGGTTGTGGTCAACACTAAGACAGAAATGGATATTATACTTGCACTTGATATGTAACTTGATTTTATATACTATGATATATGAAAATAAGTAGTACGGTGCATTTAAACAACTCCACATACAATGCATTCTACAATGCCTATCGCACTGGAACTGGAGATGGTTTATTTGATAAATCCTTCATTTTTCTATGGAGCTTGTGTCTTTGTCTGCTTGTCCTTTTACTTTGCGCGTAAGCAAGATCCGTCTTGTATTTTCTCCAAAAACCGTAAGCCTTTCGATTATGGATTTTCGAATCTTGTTTTGGCGTTTGTCTGTCTTAAACTTTCATTTACTGATACTATGATCAAATGTAGCTTTCTAAAAATCAAATTTGAAGTAAAAAACAAAACCGCATTGCACTACTGAAATGACTTTTGGTTGTGTGTGAAAATCAATTATGCATTTAATTAGTACCACTGAAGAGTTTTACTATCCGAAACACATGTATGGCGCATTAAAATTGGTTCGAAATTTTCTTCAAGATGGTAAAGAATTGAAACACTTCCGTATTACATGAAAGGGGAGGAGATATCCAACAAGACTCCGTTGCAGCACCAACAGCAAAACACCAAAACACCCGATGCAAAAACACAAAGGACGAGTATAGTATGAGACGGAAAAGAGACATGTAAACATCAAACACAAAAGACTACACATGGACCGACGAGACCAATGGGCAACCGGTGCCGACTTTGGACGGTCATTTGTCACGCAAGTAGCAAATGGTGTGGTTATCCTGGATTACGTGCGCAGAACCCTCTCACTTCTCCAATTACCTAGAGGTCTCGAAGAACATACATTTGTGGTAAAACAACCTCCTCACTGTAAGATGACCTCACACGAACAAGACCGCAAAACGTAGAGGCCCCAGAAACACATGAATATGTAAATGGATGTAAAAAGAGGGCATGCGTAATACAGTCCGTGCTTTGCCGGCTGTAGCGAGCTCATGTATGTAATCATCCGAGGAGTCTGACTGACATTCAGAGAGGACAGGTGGTCGGGGCCCTGTCTTCTCAAAAGAGGTTTGGACAGGACCCGTCATGGAGTCCCTTCGCCACCGTAAGTCAGAGTGCAAGTCTCAAGGATGCGCTTGTACAAGACTGTAGATTTGTCAAGTACAATGTTCGTCTGGTGACATCAGGATCATATCCACGGTATAAAAAGCGTTTGATGATTCTGACGCATTTTCGATGGTTTTGCTGCCTACCTTTGATCCTTCTTATTTTGTTTATCATATCACCATAAAAGACAGGTTGTGTAATACCCAAAGTAATGTACACTGTTGCGTGTATAGATCCGAATTTCAAAAGAAGTTGACTGTAATTTTTGTAAAATTTCCAGAAAGACTGAACTTGTTTATGAAAGTGGAAACCTTGACCTAAACGTTTTTTGGTGATTTGTTAATTTCTACTGTGAAAATCAAAAATATCAGTACATGTTCTAGCGTTCCGGATGAGCTGTGATATATAAATGCCGTATGACGGCAATCTTGGAACATCACCGTCAGGCCAGGGGAAATTTACTATGTTGAATTCAAAATCATCCCTTTTGTCATATACACTTGTATGAAACTTTCCGTTTATACTTTTGATATTAAGGTCCAAAAATGGTGTTTCTGTATTTGTAACACAAAGGAGGGGATCTCCAACAACACCAGGTTGGAGCACCCACAGCAAAACCCCAAAACACCCAATGCAAAAACACGAAGCAGACAAGCACAGAAAGAGACGCGTAAGGGATAAGGAACGTCAACGCACAACACAGAAACATCAAACACAAAGGACTACACATAAACCAACGAGACCAATGGGCAACCGGTGCCGATTTGGACGGCCATCTGCCACGGAAATAGCAGAAGGTATGGTTATCCTGGATTACGTGTGCACAACCCTCCCACTTTTCCGATTACCCAGAGGTCTCGAAGAACGCACAATTGTGGTGTAAAACAACCTCCTCACTGTCAGATGACCACACACAAACAAGCCCGCAAAACACAGGGGCACAAGCAACACAGATGAATATGTAAATGGATATAAAAAGAGGGCGTACGTAATACAATCCGTGCTCTGCCGCCGCGAGCTCATGTACGTTATCACCCGAGGAGTCCGACTGACATTCAGAGAGGACAGGTGGTTGGGGCCCTGTAATGGTTACCTTGTTAAGTGTTAATTCTTGTGGATAGATTTCATTCTTATATAATTCAAAAGCAGTTGTCAATAGTTAGAATATCATCCAGATACCTAGAAGCATTATTGAAACATTTCAGATCATCAAATTTTCTTTGCTTTTGAAGATTTTGGATAAATTCTTTTTCATAAGTGTATAGAAATAAATCTGCAACAAGAGGGGTACAGTTAGTACCCATAGGAATTCCTACAACTTGCTTGTATACATCCTCACCAAATCTAACATAAATATTGTCCAAGAGGAAGGACAAGGCATTACACAGGTCACTTCATGTCTATAATTTGTATGATTTGTAGTCTGTCGAGGAAAAGAAACCCATCGAATCAGACGTACAAATGTAAGTTTTCCGCTCTCGATCAAAACACCATTTAATGTATTATAATAAACACTTCTTTCTTTTTGCAGTGTGTGTGGAGCAGTTTAACTTGTTCCCTGTGACTGAATGTTTGAGATGTAATTATTACTTCTTTCCAGGTCTTTCGCCTAAATGAAGCATTGTTTTGGCATCATATATTTCATTTTGCTATTTCTGGAACTAGTCATTTCATTAAAAAATATCATTGAAATTAAAGGAGGTTAACAACTAAGCACCATCCCTCCGATACTATTTACGTCATAGTTTTCATTTAAGTATGCTACTGAATCAACCCTACACAAAATGTGCCGCCGATAACTCTGCAAACCAAATGCACAAATTTACTACTACTATTATAGATATCGGACGGTCGCAGAAAATAACTTCGGTATTTAATTAATACCACTGATAAGGATTTACCAGCCGAAACAAGAGTCTGATGTATTAAAGTTGGTTTCAAATTTTCTACAAGAAGGTAATGAGTTGAAACACTTTCATATTATTATAATAGGAACATAGAACCTCTATTGAATGTGATATACCTATCGGGTGAAGATGTCTTCTTTCGTGATAATGGCAGCCATTATCAATGAATCCAAGAGGGATCTGGTATGCTTTTATAATATCCCCTGACGTCCGAAGAGCTTCTCCAATGATAATTTCAGTCTTTCTGTTATATAACCCTGACAAGTTGCTTATTTGCAAGCCGTCTGGCTCTAACGATGAAATCTTCATATTTGGAACATGACCTGGTGTACCGAATTAGCTGATAGACAAAAAGGCCATAAGTAGGAGAAGATGGGACGTTGCTACTCATGAAAGGGAAGTTAGTTATGTTGAAGCTGAAATCATCACGCTAGTCATACAGTGAGGTGATCAAATGGCCGTTTGCGTCCAAAGATGGAAGTATATCAAGAACTAAGCGGATCTGTCGCTCTCTGTTTTTCCTTGATCTCTAGTTCATGAAGATATATTTCATGTACATGTAGATGATCCTTAAAGTGAAGAAAGGCAAGAACAACAATCATTCTTATGGAATTTGTAAAATCTCTTTTTGGCAAGTTCCATTCGTACCTTTTCTCGTACCTTATATATGAAGTTTTCATTGTATTGTATTTTATAATAATAACTCACTTTTCAAGTGCATTTCACACCTTCTGTAAACTCTAATACGCATATGATACGGATCGCATAGTGTGAATACCGGGTATGATATTTTTTATTTGATTTATTTTTCTACGTGACATGATTGTTTTCTATATAAATGAACAATACTGGATGGTTACAAGTTGTATTTGAGAACACACAGACAAATATTTAACTGCAACGTAGATGTATTCTAAATTTATCAGACAACAACAAAAGGACAGGCAAAAGTTCAACTTGAACGTACAACAAATCTACACAAACGTTGATTTCAAATTATTTATTCTAAAATTCATCTCAGGTATTTTTATTAGTTATAAGAGACAAGCGATAACGTTTTACCTAGAATGTCTACGGAAAAGTGGGATGGTTGTGCGCACTTAATCAGGATAACCACACAGATGACCGTCCAAAATCGGCAACGATTGCCCATTTATCACATTTGTTTATGTGTAGTCTGTTGTGTTTGGTCTTTTGAATAACGTATTTATTGTTCCTTGATATGTTGTGTCGTCTTCTCTGTGATCTCACTGGGGGGGGGGGGGGGGGGGGGGTTTGATGTTTTGCTTTGGGTGCCGCAATCGGGTCTTGCAGGATATTCCCTCCATTACCCAAGCGATAAAAACTCCATCGACAGATTTCCTTTGGTTTTCCTTTCATTATTTGACTGTACATGTTTAAATAAAATGTTATTTTCTGAATACGAGAAGCAAAGGCAATATTGTAAGCAAACAAAAAGTGTTCTATAAAAAATATATTTATTTTTCGGTTCTGACTGGTTAATTTTTGACGAGTCGTCAACTTTTTATATCACCTGCGTACATATCGTCCTAGTACATTTTAGGGTAGATAGGTGACCTTTGTGATATCTTTATTTGCCTTACCTTATAATTAACGGTGTCTTTGTCATGTTTATAGAGGAAAGGATTACTGCCTAAAGTTAAAATATAGTAACTATCCGTTCTGGTAAATCAAAAAAGCTAAAACACAAGAAAATCGTATCAGGTGTTTTACAAAAGCTAATTTCATGAAAGCTATCGAATCAATGCATGATGGAATGTCGTTTACCATAACATTAACATAGAGGTATTATACTGCAATCTTCATTTTGAATAACAGATAAGGAATCCACCAAGTAAGGTTAATAAAAAAGGTTTATTTGAATATATTACGTGTCATGTGTGTACTATGTTATAAAGATACGAATTGTGACTCAGTCCAGTACATGTACTCCCAATCTGATAAATATATTGAAACTGTAGTATCTTCACTGAAGTGTTAGTGTGTGCGCAAAAATAGTATAGGATATCGGCTCATAGTCCTTCCAGCAGATCTATTCTCTCTTCAAAATTATACATCTTACTATGTAAGTGTGCATAGTAAAATGTTCCAAAATGTTACAGTGTTATTTATTTCTCATAAAATTGCACCAAAGAGATGTTTTTTTCTTCTGTGCTAAATTAAGTAAACTTTATATTTCATCTTGGATCTTGTTTGTGTGTGGTCATCTGACAGTGAGGAGGTTGTTTTACACTACAATTGTACGTTCTTCGAGACCTCTGGGTAATCGGAAAAGTGGGAGGGTTGTGCGCACGTAATCCAGGATAACCACACCTTCTGCTATTTCCGTGGCAGATGGCCGTCCTAAGTCGGCACCGGTTGCCCATTGGTCTCGTTGGTTTATGTGTAGTCCTTTGTGTTTGATGTTTCTGTGTTGTGCGTTGACGTTCCTTGTCCCTTACGCGTATCTTTCTGTGCTTGTCTGCTTTGTGTCAAATGTATGGTGAGTCCAAATCGTGAACGCTTTTTTTCTATTTCACAGTCCTAAACTGAATAATACGTCGCTCAAAACGTCTAAAAACGCTGAAATCATTGAAAATATCAATAAATGAGCGATATTTTGATACAAACTATGAAATCAAGTGGTAATCCAGGCCTTGCCCATAGATATTTTTGTGTCAATCGATGGATTTCTGATCGGCCTTTTAATTTGCATAAAAAAATTCGTGGGCGAGGCCTGGAGCATATATGAATTTTGAAGATTTGTGTGTAAAATAAGAAGATTTTCCTGCGTTTTGCGTCATTCAGGGTAATGACGTCAAAACGTGACGTCATACATCACGCGCGTGACGTTACGAGGGCTCAAAATTATGACGCGGTATTTTCTCAAACATTCAATTTTGCAAAAAGTGATTATTAATAATTCGTTTATCAAAAATATTTTTCGTCGAAATTATAGGGCCGATATTAGGGGTTAGCGCACCTAGTCCTTTCTTTCTAATTTTTCAACAAGAAATAACATCCCTCTAAAACCATATCCCTCCAAAGCCATCGGTGGTTGTGGTTTTTCTTCTCCGGGGGGGGGGGGATTCATTATTTTGTTTCAACTTTGAGAAATGTTGGCATAAATAACACTGATGATAATCTGTTATTCGTAATATGTATCTCGGGGCACCGCATTTAGAGATTGTTTGTCCAATTTTATGTTTAGATCTCTCAGAACTCTCCAACGGAATTCGTATCAAATTCAAAACCGCAATTTGTATTCGAATTTGGTTTCAGAAAGTATGTGCATGAACAATTTCAATTAAGAAAATAACATCTTCGAGTTCAGAACATGATTTCTTTTGTTAATTTTTTTAAACCACCTATCATTTTATATTCATACCAGGAATGATAGGTTGTGTTTTTCCTTTTATTTATTAACTATTTTTCACACACATTAAATTCCTGCATATCAAGTACATAATGAAGAATACCTGTTCAAACCACAAACATCTTAAACATTCTTTCTTATCTCAACAATGTCCGAACTGACATTTGGCAGATGAAAACCGGGTAACTCAGGATGTGAGATACCTTTTTAAACTTAGATGACCGAAATCACCGATAAATCGTCAATAAACACAATTCATCGGGCAATGATGACTTACCGTTTGATACTCATAATACTTCGTTTATCCCTCTTTAAACAAACAATGATCATTTGCTCGTACGCTTTAGCTGAATTTAGGTAAATTGCGGACAATGGATTTATATTGTGTATCATATAGATATAAAACAGTTTACTTATTTTGAACTTGTCTCCTTCTTCTCGACAAAATTATAAAGTTCTTTCGTTAAAGTATAGTTATGTTAAACGTCTTCAAATTGAATAGCATCACTAAAGAACAGATAAATTGGCAGCATGGACCAGACATGCACGTTTCGGGTACATAACCCTCGTCAGTGATCCTCAAATCTAAACAATGTAATAAGCCAAAGAAGTATGAAAGTTACTGTGTCGAAAAAGCGTACCGAAAGACGTAGCAGGATGGGTGGGATATGATGCTACAGGACCCACGTTTTAGGAATTTCAAGAATTTTTTATCGAACTTGGCTACATGTGCCCTCGGGAACTCCTGGTCCACCAGCAGAGACACTCACCAAGTGGTATCAATGTTAAACGTCTTCAAACTGAATGCTAATACAAAAAGCGTACAGTCAAAATATTGCATATTCAACTTCATTCGAGCTGAGAGAAAAAGGTATGAAAACTTTTAGCCATAAAAACAACTTATGCAGGAAAAAAAGTTAAACAAAGGAGGAGATCTCCAACAACACTAGGTTGTAACACCCACAGCAAACCTCCAAAACACCGAATGCAAAAAACACAGAGCAGACATGCACAGAAAGAGACACAAAAGGGACAAGGAACACCAACGCACGACTTGAAACATCAAACACAAAGGACCACACAAACATGCTCTTCCACGACAATGACAATCTGAAGACAAAGAAATTAGAGAAAAGATAAACTCACTGAATAGTAAAGAGAAACGCTGAACGCACACGTATTGCCAGAACAAGCAACTGACAACACAACGTAAAACACTAACCGCTGAACGTGCGTGTGTCTGTGTTTTGAGAGGAACATGTAAGATGGACTTTAATCAGATCAATTTGCTTCTAATGCAATGTTTAAACTTAAAAGAAGAACAAAAACACTAAACAACAACACCAACATCCGACAGAATAAGAGACAGACGTTAACTCGTTATTGCTTCTAATGGTTACTAAGGGTATTAATCATTCAAGGCGCCCCTCCAGGATAAGGCACCGTATGGTTACTAAGGGTATGAATCATTGAGGGCGCCCCTCTAGGATAAGGCACCTTATGGTTACTTAATAAACACAAAAGAAGTACCTAACATTTATTCAGTCTCAAAGTCGAGAAGGCAAGGCCAAATGGTGAGGAACGGTTGTGAACCCCAGAATGAACAACAATCCGAAGTGAGAGCACGTGTCAAGGGTATGAATCATTCAGTGCGCCCCTCTATGATGAGGTTTCTCATGGTTACTAAGGGTGTTAACCATTTAACCCCCCCCCCCTGGATAAGACTTCTCATGGTTACTAAGGATATCAATCATTTAATCATTTCGGGAGCCCCTCTATGATAATGCTTCTTATGGTTACAAAGGGTATTAATCAATTTGGGCGCCCCCTAGGATAAGACTTCTTATGGTAAGTTAGGGTATGAATCATTCAGGGCGTCCATCAGGGATAAGGCTTCTTATGGTTACTATGGGTATTAAACATCCAGTGCACCCATTTAAGATAAGGCATGTTATTGTTACAAAGGGTATGTAAGGAGCGCCGTGAATGATTTATACCCTTAGTAATCATAAGAAGCCTTATCCTAGAGGAGCGCCATGTATGATTCATACCCAAAGTAATCATAAGAAGCCTTATCCTAGAGGAGCGCCGTGTATGATTCATACCTTAAGTAACCATGAGGTGCCTTATCCTAGAGGGGAAACCTGAATGATTCATACCCTTAGTAATCATAAGAAGCCTTATCCTAGAGGGCTGAATGATTCATATCCTTAGTAATCATAAGAAGCCTTATCCTAGAGGGGCGCCGTGAATGATTTATACCCTTAGTAACCATGAGGTGCCTTATCCTAGAGGAGCGCTGTGAATGATTTATACCCTTAGTAACCATGAGGCTTGAAAAGGTGTCTTTAATTGAAGTCATAATATACAAACACATATTAACGAAACGGCAACGTAACAGAACAAAACCAATAAATATTGAAATAAGAATATACTCTACTGACACTAAAATGATCTACATTGTCGACTAAACGAAATGAGTAATGAAAATATTTCAATAAATAACCCCCTGAACTGGTGATAAGACATGGCGAATGACCCCACAGACTTTTACCGTTAATTCTTATGTATACAACATTATCACCATTAGCAGCCCACATATGATGTTAAAAGATATTGTCGATTGATCAGATTTGTTTTTATCTTCAGACCTAAAGTATCATGTAAAATATAATTGGTTGTAGATGTTGATATAATGTTAATATATGCTTGCTAATTCTTTTAATGTTGATGGTTTATCATAACGTTTATTAGGTTGCGTAAGTTTTTTTGTCACTACAATGGAGTTTTATTCTCTTCAAACAGCCACACTTCAAACATCACAAAATATAGCATTAGTTTTACAGTGACATTAAAAGGTAATACATGGACGCATAATGATAGTGCAATCAAATATGATGTCAAAATTAGAAATAATGCCATAGAATGTGATGTTTGGTATCTTACTAAATTTAAGTCAAAAAGATTTCTTACTATAACCTTCAAAATGGAGTTCAACATCAGAATTCTGTATTTTCTAATTTTTTTGCACCATCTGTAGTTCGGTTGAATTAATTATTTTTAGTGAAGGAAAAAGGTCTTTTATGTACAGTTATCTCAATTGGAAATGCATTTATCTGGCTACATCAGTGAATAAAAGTCAAACGCAAAACTCGTCATAGGATTCATAAGCTTACAATTTAAAGGCTTACAAATTCTTGAAAAAAATATCAGATGTTAAACGTGTTCAAATTCAATAGCATCATTTAAAATCAGATAAATCTGCAGCATGGATCAGACATGCACGTTTCGGGTACTTAACCCTCATCAGTGATCCTCAATCTAAACAATGTAATATGGCCAGAGAGTGTGAAAATAATTATGTTCAAAAATGTTCCGAAAGACGTAGCAGGATTTGTGGGATATAATGCTACAGGACCCACGTTTTAGAAATTTCAAGAAATTTGGTAACAGAAATTTTCCAATGCGTTGAAGAGACAGACGATAAACCGAAGTTGATCGAACTTGGCTACATGTGCCCTCGGGGATTCCTAGTCCACCAGCAGTGACACTAACCAAGTAGTACAAATGTTAAACGTCTTCAAATTTAGTATCATCATTTAAGATCAGATAAATTTGCAGCATGGACCAGACTTTCTCAGGAGAAAAGAAATAGGACAAACAGACGGAGAATAACACAGCGTCATAGGACAGGAAGGACAACTTAACCTTATTTTGGTGATTTACATGTTAAATAACTGAACAGAATAACAAAATTTAAAATTTGATACTAACTTTGTTTGCGATGCACAGTCTTATACTGTATCGTTTGTATCGTTTTCTGTAAATCATGATACGTATCGTTGAACAACTTTATCACGATACATGTACAAACCATATATCGTTTCACATGTTTCACTTCTAGTATCTTTTTGAGCAGGACCAAAAAGGAAGCTTATAACTTATTTATATTTCTTTCTTCGTATTATCTAAAAAAAATAAGGGGGGTTTTCCTGATTGGCTCCGGTATGAGAACCTAGAGCAAGAAAATTACAAAAATTAATTCTAAGCACCGGTACCCTGAATAAATTCGATGAAACAATTAGATGTACACTGTAACTGAAATGCAATTATATTTATCCAAAGGCCTGTCAAACTTAATAGTTTTGGAATTAACAATCATAAGGTATTATTGGAGAATATTCCCAAAGCAAATAATACAATCAACTTAAACATTCTGTTTATTTAAAAAAAAATTCAAATAAATAATATTATACAATTTCCGAATAAATTACATGTAAATGTTACTGAATTTTTACCCATTTGGAAATGAAATCGGATTTGTTTTTTATATCACAAGTCATTCCTACGAGTACATGGACGTTATTCTGAACGTCGCCTTATCGTTTTCCCATGAAATCAATTATTTAAACAGAAATGAAAGTCGAACCCAAAACCAAAAATTGGAGTACAATTTACAATAAAAATGCATCCAAGCTCGATCTTGAAAAGAATATAAAACAAAACTTTCCACAATCAAAGAACGGAACTCATTAGAGGTGGCACCGTTAGATAACGGGCTGTATAAATTAGGAAATTATCACATGATCATGTTACATATGTAATGCAAGTTATTGTATTTACGTAAACAGGACTGAAAAGAGGTTATTAGCCTACTTAATTTTCTATAAACATGGAGGATCGCACATTGGTCCCGGAATCAAAATTAAAATGAAAAAATTAACAAAATTCACCTCGAGTAACGCAACCTTGAACAAAGCAAGCCAAGAAACAAGATGTACACCACAACTCATTAACGCATCCAGAATGGTATAAAATCACGTCAATCATAACAATAACTTGTGGAAGATGCTATTAAGATAGAAACACCTTTGAACATTGCAATTGCCACAGAGAGATAGAGCAAGAAATAGAAAATAACCCCGAAAAAATAATACAGTGTGCTGAAACGTCCTGCAAAGAAGTAAAAATGAATCCCCAATAGGGATTAGATCAGGTGCCCGAGGAAAGTAAGCACCTCCTGTTTGCTAGCAACATGCGTCACCTGGGCCATGCAGAAAAATTCATATCTGGTAAATTCATATCTGGCAGAAAAGTTAAATTCTTTTTAAGGTTAGTTTACCGCCCATACACAACTCGGCTACGTTGGGTGCTACATGTAACAATAGTGAAAAACGATAGATTATATACTGGATGTCATAAAGCCATATGACAGACTGACAAATTGGTACCAAACGATTTAAGACCATTTGAATTAGTAAGATCCTTCAAGTTCACTTACAATTTGGTGATACTTCAAATATCTTAATCTTAGAGCAAACAAATACCATTGAAGTTGTTTCTGTCTGAGGATATACAAATATGTCTTTGTCATATGGTTAATGAAATTTTTTTTCGTATAAATCGATCTTCATGGAATAAACCTGTCCATGTTAATCAGTTAAATTGTAAAGTTCCTTGGCATTACTAATTTTCTTGAGGGTGACCAGAAATCTGCAATTGATTATTCCCAACATTTAATCTTGTATCTGTGTTTTGTCAGTATTGGGATGAAATAAAGTTCAAAATGTATAACAACCAGATTACAAATTTATTTATTTATCGATTACTGATCAACATTGGTATCACTATTCCCGTAAATTCTCAATAGTTAGTCAGTTTTAAGAATAATTAATTTCATCTACAAGAACGTCGTACTGAAATATATGTGCAAATTTTTTAATGAATGAAGGGAATATAAAATTCACAAAAAAATGGGATTTAACATTAATATTTGTACAGTTGTACTTTTCTATTCTTTTCTAATGCGCTTCGCCGATGCGCAGTGCCAATCGGCTTTTTATTGTACTACATCCCCATGGTTTCCATGGTCCAAATGTCCTGGAGACTGTATTGCTGCCGAGAGGACAAGAACCAAGGGAATTTGTTGTCCACCAAATAAAACCTCGCCAGAGTGTCTAACATCTTGTAATTTGACGAAAAATGAAGTGAGACAGACTGAAGAATGCAAACTCAACATTTCGTGTACAGAAGGTAACGTTTGTATCTTGAAAGCATTGTTCTGATAGGCATAAATAAGAATATCTAAGATTGCAATTAGTGCTGCTTTTACTAAGATAATATTGAGTCACTGTTAAAATTGATTTGTTTTGCGCATCATCCATGTAAACCGCTATAGGTCTTATTCTCTCCTGATTCGACGGACATTTTTTATTTAGCTTAAAAATATTTCAACAAGCAGATTGTTTTGTTGACTTTATTATTTGTTGTCGAAATATTTTGGGTACCTGGTCTCACTTCGGACTATTGTTCGGACGAGAGTTGTTCCAATTGAATTTCTTATGTCTTTGCCATACCTTGTCGACTTTGATTACGATTTGGTATTTCTTCAATGTTTATTCTAATGATATTTTGTAATAGCAGATTCCACAAAAATAATTATGTTTGGTAGGCTTTGGGATGAATGGAATTGTAATTTTTTAAAAATTATAGTGTACATCTAATTTCTACATAAAGATTATTCAGTGTTGCACGGTCTACAATCATTGTTTGGTATTTTCCTGTTCTAGGTTCAATCCAATCAACAAAATACCCCCTGGTTTTTAAATGGTACATACTACGAAAGGAGAAATTCAAATAAGCATAAGCTTCATTTTAGGTCCTACATACTAAGATACTATTATTTATAAGTAACAAAACTCATGTGATATCAAAACATTTTAAAACTGTACTAATTAGCACGATAACGCTTTTAAATAGCCGCCTACATTCCGTACTTGTACTGGACTTGAGGAGATTACTGTACGTGTACTTATTTTAGCGCAACCAAATTTTAGCGGAAACAGAGCAGAATTGGGTATATTGACATATTAGCGTGATAATGAATTAGCGCTTTGACTCATTTTCCGCATTAATCTATAACATGTATAAGAGATTCATGATTAAGCGTACTCTTGAATTGGCACAGTCTTCGCACCGCTAGCTCCGCTTAAATAGATCCCGCTTAAATAAGTACACATAAAGTATTAATTAGAGATTCATTTGTTCGTTTTTTCGGAAACTTGGAATTTCACCGAGAAATATCATCGAAATTCAAGGATATTAACATTTTAGCATCATCCCTCCTATGCCTTTTTGAATATGGATTTTGTTTGGATATGCTACTGAATGGACCCTGTAGGAATTATGGGGCCGTGCACTCTTTTTAAAGTACATGAAGAAATTTGAGTTCTAAAAATATCACAATAGGGCGATAGTGAAATTAATTTGGGCTGCTTATGAAAAGCACTTTGGCTGGAAGCATCACCGATGAGAATTTGATATTCGAAACACGTGTCTGGTGCTTGAAATTTGGTTTGAAATTTTCTTCAAGAAGGTTAGAACATTTCCGCATTATTTCTACGAAGCTGTGTTGTTATCTCCGTCTGTTTGTCCTATCTTATTTTCTTGTTGGACGTTTCTGTTTGCTATTTTTTTGAAGAATGTGTATTGTTATTTTAGATTCTGATTTCGGATTTTGTGATTAACCAGACGGAGCTACTGTAAACGGGGAAATGATTGCGGTGGTTTTAATTTCGCTATGTTCGCGGTTTTCGAATTTTCCGCGAATATTAAACCCCCGCAATGATTGTGTATAACAGACAAAACAAATCATAGAGGAAAAGATGTTCATATGCTTCAGATGTATGAAAGCTATTGTACATGTACGACTGAATCGTTCATGTTTTTCCTGTTAGTTGCTAAAATAGTTTGTACATTAAAAGGTATCAACAATATAACTTACAATGCTTCTATTATCATACCAATATTTTTTTTTTCATAAAAAGGAAGATGAAACGCATAGTGAAATGGACGCAGTTAATTAGTTTCAATCTACTTATTGGTACTCCATTTCAATTCAAATTTAATCGTTTTTGTGTAATTATCACTAATTACTACGTGTTTGTCATTAATTACCACGAGAAACACTTGTTACTATAAACAACAATCAAATTACACGTGTGTTAGTGTGACAAAATTTTCATACGTGTATCAAACGTGTTTAAGTTTTTTCTTCTGCAACTTTCGATACCGCAAAATTAAAACCACCGCAATTGGCTACATTCAGAAAACCGCGAACTTTTAACACCGCGAAATTTAACCAGTTTACAGTATATAAACGGAATAATAATTCTTTAGCCTTGAATCAGAAGGCTAAAGCAAACATTATTTTAAGTGGATATACCTCTAACGGACAGTAATCATAAGAATTTACATACAATGTGGAATAGAATAATAAATCACGCTAAAGAAATAGAGACATTTTAAATTTAATATAAGAATTTCAAAACATGTTACATTTCTGTATAATTTTATCTTTATGATTTTTTTCTAATAACAAAAAACATTGATATGCTTATTCTTTGAATATTTCATTCATTACATATAACTTTTAATGTTATGAAAAAAAATGATTTACCACTTTTTTTTAAAGCTTTGCATTTCTCCATTTTTCAGAAAAAGCTGATATTTCTGAGGGTAAGAATACTATACAAAATAAACAGATAAGTTTTGTTACTAAATTAGGAAACACACAAAAGAAAGGACGTCCAAAGATAAAGTCGGCGCCGTGGTCTATTGGAAAAGGCGTAAGTCATAGACCGCAATGTTGCCAGTTCGAGCCTCCCTAGGACATCGAGGCGGCCAATATATACTCTTCTATGTTAGGTGTTAGACTAAATATGTCCTTGTCTGTGTAGTGTTTACATGTCGCTAGTGTTTGAAAAAAATAAAAAGGTTTATCTATCTAAACAAAATAATAAAAATGTTTAAAGGAATTTTTTTTAAAAGTTTAAAGATAGTTTAAACTGGGTCCTTTAGCATCACATCCCAGCCATCTTGCTACATTTTTCGGTTTATTTAGGAGTATTTTCACAGATTTTGTCCATATGTCATTGCTTAGATCGAGGATCAATGACGAAGGTTAAGTATCCAAAACGTGCATGTCTGGTCCATGCTGTAAATTTATCTGCCATAAAATGATACTGATGAATTTGAAGAGATTTTATACCAGCATGTTTAATCATTTTCTAAATGATACGGAAACATAAAGTTTTTTATCGTCTACTGAGAATTGCTGTAACATTGTTCAATTAAGGAAACTGCTAAGAGTAGGACCGTGTTAAGCTGGCCTTATTTCTTCCAGGCAGAAAAAATGTAAATGTCATAGATTAAAAATGTCTGATATTTCAATGTCAATGTAACTACTAATCAAAGTATTTTCTTAAGTATCTACCACTTGTGATTTCAGCTCTTAAATTCAGCCTGATTGGTGTAGCAGCTCTTGTTGTGTTAATGTGTTGTACATGTTGCATAATTTGCTTCGTGATTCGATACAAAAAGAGGAAAAGGAATCAGGAAAAAGTTTCACCAGTTTCCGGGGATATGAATACCAAGGAGAAGCCTGTTACTAATGATCTGCCTCATTAAGAATTAATGACGATGGATATTCTACATATTTGCCATTGTTCCCATATTTTCGCTGTATTTCATTTTCTATTTCGTGCATGCTTTACGTTTCCGTCTTTCGTTGATGTATGTTTTTGTTCGATTTGGGACGGTATCTGACGTAAAAGCATTTTAACATCGGTTTATTAGCGTACTTTCCCTTAATTTAACGTTTGTTTTTATAGAATTTGATAAAGTCACAATAGGATTATGTCATATACCGTCCCGAACGGGAAGTAATTCTGTATAACGAAATCCAGAATAACTATAACGATCCTTCAACTTAACGAGAAATAAATACTTTTGTAAGAAAACACTTTTTCATTGTAATTTTCTTTTTTTGTATAATGTGAAACCTTAATACAAAACCTTATTGTCTGAAAAAAACAACAAATGCACAACAATTGAAATTCCTTGAGATCAGACTATTGAAAGGACCGTGTTTCAGTTCACAACAAACGCTTGTGAAGTCACAATGCATATGTTCTACACAAACATGTCAGTACTCTTCTTCTAACCTACAAACTAAATCGCGTTGAACTAAATTTTAACGTCATCTTATTACCAGGAAAAATGCGATGTCAAAAAAGAAAAGAAAAGAAACTGACAGTTGTTTTACACTTAAATAGAATAGTATCATTATTTGTGTTTTGTCAGGAGTATGCAACACAAAACAAACTCATTTATCACATACAACGCGCTAACGTGCATTACATGCACGATAGATATACTTGCTGTGTGTTGCAAACCGGTATATATGCACAACCAGTGTAATCCCCTGGGATGAAACTATTGAAAGGAATATGCTTGTATTTCGCATGAAAACGCTCGTGACTTCACAATGCATAAGACCTAAAGAAACATGCCGCGACGGCTGTTGCAACCTGCAAACTGAACCTGCGGTGACCTGGATGCAAACGTCACTTTGTTACCTAGAAAAACGCGATTTCAGAAAACAAGATGGAACGGACAACTGTGGTGCATATATAAAGAATAATTGTCATAATTTGTGTTTTGTTATAGGTATGCAACACACAGCAAGTGCATTTATCGCATTAAATGTTAGCGCATTACATGTACGATAAATGCACTTGCTTTGTGTTGCATACCCGTAACAAAACACAAATTAAGACACTTATTCTCTATAACAAAACGCAAATAAAGACATTTATTCTATAAAAAATACATCAAAAAATTCCATCAGGACTCAGTTGCATCATTAACGGCAAACAAAGAATCATCCACATACGAAAACTCAAAGTACACAAGTTCATTAAAAGTCGGACGTGCATAGAACACGTAAACAGAAGATTTTCGATGCTCACCATATGTATGATATGAAGCATGGAAAAATGAACAAAATATGTTCAAGTGACCTTCTTTAACTGAATAGACCTCTTTTCTTAGCCAGAATATACTACCATCATATAATTGATAATAATCATATGATAGGCCTAAAATAAATAAATATAATGTAGATTTAGGCAGCTTTAATATGTTTAATAAATCGAAATTCCTTTGCACTAGATTATTTGTGTAACACATGTTATGCAACATGATGACTCGATCGCATTTTCAACGGATTAGTCCACCTATGAATTGAACGTATCATCAGTAAGGTAAGATCAAAAGTCAGGTGGTCTTTATTCGTGGGATTAGGGTACGCTGATCTGATATATTACGCTTATCACTTGGAAAGGTTGCATACCCAATTGAATGTACAATATTGTGTTCAAAATTGCCCCGAATATCACTAGACATAATTCTAAATTTAATTTTCTTTTTAATAGTTTAATTGATGGATTTTGATAAAATCCAGCAATGTCAATTACCAAATTATGCTGTTTTGTTTTACATCTTTTATTTTTCGTAAAATTCATTTTGAAATATTGGTTGAAATAAAATGGAATTGTATGGATATGCATTCGGAATCATAGTACTTATACCCCGAGTTGCGGTTAATATACATTTACAGTGTCCATTGGCTTACATATGCACTACATCACCATGGTTCTCATGGGGTAACTGTTATGGCGACCACCAGAGCACCAGAGTGCAACAAGGAAAATACGTAAATGGATAGTGTAACGTCGTCAGAATGCTTAAGCTTTTGAAACTTGTCGACGGATGACGTTAAGAAGAAAGAATGTTGCAAATTGAACATAACATACCCAAAAGGTAATAATGAATAACAGTCATAGCTATACACTGTGTTTTTAGAAAACACTGGTCTTTTTTATTTTCATATTTGTGATCGTACGTTAGCATATTAATAAACCTCAGACAGAAAAAATGTTATGTAAAGGAGAAAAGCCGAAAACGATCCATTATGTTAGAGACAAGTACTTATCGAGGTCCGTTCTCTGACATAATGTATAGATTGAGACTTTTGTCCCATTAACAACATGGCATCTTTTGTTTTAATAACTGACGGTAACATGTAGATCCTTTAGCAGAAAGTAAACATCTTAAAACCATGAAAGAAGGGATGATATACCGGTATCCAACCAGACAGTGTTGCAGCACCAACAGCGATGAGGTAATAAGATCCTGACGACAATCTCAAAAGCACTCACAATAGAGCACCAAATGGAGCATCGACGAACCCTTAGCAAGCTAGATGTGGGACCAGGTGCCCAGGATGAGTAAGCGTCCCCTGTTGGACAAAGCACCAAAACATCCTATGCGAAAACTCAAAGACGAGCATACTAAGAGACGAAAAAGAGACAAACAACATACCGGTATAAACATCAATAACAAAAGACTACACATAAACCAACGAGACCAATAGGTAACCGGTGCCGACTTTTGATAACCATTTGCCAAAAAGTAGGAAATGATGTGGTCATCCTTGATTCCGTGGGTATATCTCTTTCACTTCTCCCATTACCCAGAGGTCTCGAAGAACGTTCACTTGTGGTGTAATACAACCTCCTCACTGTTAAATGACCACACACAAACAAGACCGCAAAATGCAGGGGTCCAAGCAAGGCGGATGAATATGTAAATGGATATAAAAAGAGGGCGTGCGTAATACAGTCCGTGTTCTGGCGGCTGTGGCGAACTCATGAATGTTATCATCCGAGGAGACCGACTGACATTCAGAGAGGACAGGTGGTCGGGGCCCTTCTTCTCTGAAGAGGTTTGGATTAGGCCCGTCATGGAGTCCCGTCGTCACAGTCGGTCAGAGTGCTTGTCTCAAAAATGCGCTGGTACAGGACATTGGATTGGTCAAGTACCAAGCCTGGTGTCCGTCTGGTGACATCAGGATCATATTCACGATATTAAAGGCGTTTGATCATTCTGACGCATTTTCGATGGTTATGCTGTCTATCTTTGTTCTTTCTAATTTTGTTTATTATATCACCATAAAAGGCAGGTTGTGTAATAACCAATTTTATGTACTGTGTTGCGTGCATAGATCCGAATTTTAAAAGAAATTGACTGTAATTTTATAAAATTTAAAGAAAGTCTTTTAAAAGTCTTGACCTAAAAGTTTCTTGGTAATTTGTAAATTTCTACCGTAAAAATCCAAAATATTTCATACATGCTCTAGCGCACTGGATGAGCTGTGATATGTAAATGCCGTATGACGGTAGTCTTGAAACATCACCGTCAAGCCAGGGGAAATTTATTATGTTGAATCCAAAATCATCCCTTCTGTCTTATACACTTTCCTTTTACACTTATGATATTTAGGTCCAAAAATAATGTTTCTGTGTTTGTAACGTTTCCTTTGTTAAGTGTTAAATCTTGTGGATAAATTTCATTCTTATATGATTCAAAAGCAGGATTGTCAATAGTTAGAATATCATCCAGATACCTAGAATTATTACTGAAATCAAATTACTTATATCAAATTATCAAATATTCTTAACTTTTGAAGATTTTGGATAAATTCTCTTTCGTAAGTGTATAAAAATAAATCTGCAACAAGAGGCGCACAGTTAGTACCCATAGGCTTCCCTACAAACTTATTGTATATATCCTCACCAAATCTGAAATAAATATTGTCCAAGAAGAAGGGCAAGGCATCACACATGTCACTACATGTCCATGATTTGTATGATTTGTAGTCTGTCGAGGGAAAGAAACCCTTTGATTCAGATATACAAGTGTAAGTTTTCCGTTCTCGATCAAAACACCATTTGATAAGTTTAGATAATCGATCATTAATTTTGTCATGAGGAAGTGTGATGTACATATTAGAGAAGTCGTATGAAGAAATCGTATTGGATTGGAAATTTTCAGATTTCATTTTGTCTATCACATCACCTGAATTCTCAATAAATCAAAATAAATTTACGTCGTTCCTATTCAGAACGGTTTCACAAAATCTAGTTACGAACAGTTTCACAATATCTAGTTATGAACCATCATTGGTCAAGGGATGATGATCAGGTACATCAAGATTATATTCCTGTTGGGAGGCCACCGATCGATATTTCTTATCGTAAAAGTGGATACTTTTATTTCGTAAAAGTGGACAATTTCATTTTGAGGTCAATCGCTGAGTTATTGAGAAAATTATTTATTTCAATGTAGCCACTTTTGATTTACAATGTCTTTTCTGCGTGTAACTCATTTTGATTTTCATTTAAAACGATTTGAAAAAACCCAGATTAAATTAGGTTATTACAAAGTGTTGTCAACAGTATAAAAACATATTGTACTCGTTCTTCGGACCTCATGGTAATCGGAAAACTGGGAGTAACCGCCTGCACACTGCAGCAGATGACTGTCCTTAGTCGGCACCGGTTGCCCATTGGACTCGTTGTTTTGTGTGTGGTCTTATGTGTTTCATGGCTTCTATGAGTTGGTGTTCCCTGTCCCTTTGCATCTCTTTCTGTGAGTGTCTGCAGTGCTTTTTTGCATTGGGTGTTTTGTAGTTTTGCTGTGGGTGCTGCAACCGAGTGTTGCTGGAGATCCTCTTCTTTCTTCATTTTGGGTGTTTTCTTGTTTTGTTGTTGATGATGCAACCGGGTCTTGTTGGACATTCCGTCCTTTCTCTGAAAACATTAAATCTACTTCATACTGGACATTTTTCAAGTTGACGTACTTCGGACTTCGCCCTCCGGACATCGCGCTTTAGGGGTCATATAAAAGTAATCAGGTGCAATTTGAAAGGTTAAATCTGAACACAGAATAGACGAAATATAAGTTGAGAGCTTTTAATATGAATATTTACACATGGAAATAGATAAATTCTAACTAAAAGTATTCTAGGTTTATTGGGATAACATCAACAATTTACTTTTGTGACTAAGTCCCTTCCATGTACAATGTCCGAAGTGCGAAGTCCTCGAACATGAAAAATGTCCATTTAGATCGTTTATTTTTTCACACGAAAATGATAACCTGAATCATTGAATGACCATCAAAAAGCTTTTATTGAAAAAAAATTAAATAAATACAGAACTCTCCCGAGAAAAGAAAAATCGGACAAACAGACAGAAACCATAAAACAGGTCTATAGAAACACAAAGGAAAACTTTATCCAATGAGCAATATCAAGAGTCAAAGTTAACTGCAATATACTTTAGGTTGCTCTGCTAAAACATACCGTGTTGATGTGCAAAGATTTAACATATTCAAATATCCCATGAAATATATTACATATCTAATGCAAGTACACATAAAGTATCTAAGTTAGTACGACCAAAAAGGAGGCTTAAACGTTTTCAAATTTCTCACTTCATCTTAATTAAAACCCAGTAGATTTAAATTGTTAAATTCGGTATTTTAGATAATACTAACGTAAAATATTTTCCAATATGGAGGACAACAAGATGATATAATGTTTAATATTTTCTTTGTATCGGCCGAACATATTTACAATGACAAAGTTTGACACTCACAAAAGTAATATTGAATTAGTCTCCTTCCTTTGAGAATGAAGTCGTTGTAGTTTGATCTTGTGCTGGAATAGTGTATCAATTGCGATATGAATCCACTGGGACAGGGGACGAAGGAATGTTACAGCTAAGGAAAGGAATATTTGTAATTTTGAAGTTGAAGGTGGCATGTTTGTTTAATATTAGTACTGAAATATTCAGACGACGATTTTCGTCAAAAGATATCATGATGATACCGAAATGTGAAGCACAGTTAATGCTTTCAGTGGTTACTTTTACCTATAGCTCACATGGATAGATTGTGCTAATAGTAGAGCGACCAATTTAAAAAAGAAGCTTAGTTTTCGAGTTTAATCAACACACCTAACACAGGCCTGAATTTGGTCTGAACTTTTTGCTGAATACCCCTGCTTTCAAATACAGCTGTCGTAAAGAATATGCCACGGTAAGATTTTGTTTAAATTTGGTAAAAAGCGATAAAATCGTGAAAAATTAAAAGAAAATATTTATCGTTTATATCCTCGGTATTCCTATATTTTGTTCTTTTTTGTATAGAAAGTCGTTGCAATCAATGCAATAGATATGTACACATGTTATATAATTGTTTTGGAGGAAGAATATTTTCTCCTCTCTCGAAAAATTGCAGTTTCATGCAAATTTCTGTGTAATATGGAGAATCCGTGTTAATATTTTCTCTAAAGCACAGAGACTAAATTTTTGTCTCGAAACATATCTACAAATATATGTTTATTATTTCTAATGCCTTTTTATCGATCATTTTTCTAAAGGGCTATAAATAAATGTAAAAACCTCAAGCGTATATACTTTTGATTAAAGCGTCATTTCACAAATTAGTTTTCGTAGATGAAGATTCGGTCTACCACGTGTTACAGTTTTTTATGAAATCGCACCTATCACACGGTATACATACATATTTTTTGATAAAAGTTAAACGCAGAAAGTGGAATTACATCATACTGTTTAAAAATTAATGAAAAATACTTCTTTTTGTTATGTCTTGGTAAGACCGTGTAAGGAAACCCATTCGTGACAAGTTGAAATGAATATACGTGAATTGAAGAAAAATACATTAAGTTTACATAAAGTTATGAAAAGTATCTTTTGACGTTTACTTCAGTACCACAGAGATGTGAATATACATGTAAAGTACATTGGTCAGAGTTTGGGCTCTTCGTGATCTGTGTTTTAAACATTACGATATGCCTTGGGTAAACGTTGTGCAATATATCCCTTTTAGCATCCGTACTTACTCTTCGTTCAGATTTGTAACTTTTACAGAATCAAGTGGATGCTTTTCAAGATGTACTGCGTCAGAGAACCCCTTTGATGTCTCCGTGAGATCCAATGGAAACTCCTCAAGGGTCACCGGGGGGGGGGGGGCTTTCAATTCATAATGCTGTACATAAGCACACACACCACATTGTCATATGTAATATTGGTAATTTAATTGGGCAGTTCCTATATTAAGAAGGACTACATACGTCTACAATATAACAAATAAAAGGCTATATCACGAAGAGGAACCGTACGTTGACAACGGAAAATTCGCCGAAACAGGAGCCTAGAATGTTGACGCGTCAATGGCCGTATTTCCCAAAGAGCTCCGAATAAAGAAATAAAATTGAAAAAAGTGTTAAATGTATGACGCAAAGAATAGTCAGTGAAATGTGTCCAAGAAGAAACTATTCCAACAGCAAAGCATCGGTCTTCAACGATGGATATTAAAGAGTTCAAGATGCGATACAACATAGTAAAATCTAACTTTTATAACGACGAGACTGATATGTTGACAGCTCATCGTGGGACCTCGGAGAAAAGAGCACCCTTAAATTTATTGTGTTTCTATCTTAATATTGCTAAAGATTTGCTTCTCGGTTGGTAGTTTTATGTGAACGTCTTTGATTCTTGTCAATGTGGTTGTTTGATGTTCACTATTTGTTTATATCTTTTCCGTTTCCTTTTTATAGAAACAACTGCAGAGAAATTTAAAAAATGTCCATTATATACAAGGATGAAGCATTAAAAACAATAAACAAACAGTAAAATAACAAACTCAACAAAAACATACAATATCGTTGATATCGTACAATGGCCATCAACGATCAACCAATCAGAAACTAGAGAACCAAAATTAGAAATCAGAGGCTATCCCCCATTATCATCTATTGTCGTTGCAAACTAACCTGACCGGGCTGAGCTAATTCAATCAAGCAAATGAGACGAATTGATACAATTTTAGGGTAGATAGATTATGAAAAATGCATATCGTAATTAGAGTAAATACTCATTATCTGCAATTTTATATGGCTTTAATCACTTGGTCAGAAGTAAACTCTTCCGATGACCAGGTGAAAATAAGCTCAGCTCGGTCAGGTCAGTTTGCTACGACCATACATGTAGAACGATGCCTTTAAGCTACATTTAGCGACAACGTTTGTCACAAGGTCAAACAGAGAAAGAAAATGCCATGATTGCCTTGAATGTGATGGATCGTCTAGGCAGCTATGCTACTTACTTGTGAAACTAAAATGCATTACATAATTCCATGTTTTGTTGATCATGAAATCTTTGTTATACTTAATTATTTCTAAAATTCGGCTGACAAAATGCGTCCATATCACAATGTTTGAAATTACCAGAACATAGATAGTACAGAAAAGAAAATATTTTTCAAAAATGTATTTGTAAATTTGTCGTCTTCTTTGAAATCAAGCGATACTTTACATTCATTATTATATGTTAAAACTTAATTTAGCCGTAATTATTTAGTTTTACTCCGTATTATCGAGAAAACATCTCCTAGTTTATATTGCAGTGAATCGCTAATAACAAAGTTGGGGGGGGGTCACTTTATTTGCCTGATACTCTTAAGTTTTTCAATCGATCTCTATCAAACTTTCCTACAAACACATTCACATATCAAAATATCGTTTCTGTATGTAATTTTTTATTTTCGAATTAACATTCTCAATACTGAAGTGAAAGAATTGAAAAATTCAATTTTACCAATTTATCCTAGAATTTGTGCTCATTCATCCATGAAATTGAAATTAGAAAAATCAATTTGATCCAAAAATTTTCTTTTGACTTCAATAAGCATATTGACATTGATTTCGGTCAGTTTGACTATTCATTTATTAAAGGATGATAATTTTTGTTAAGATATCTATGATTTTGAATTTTACTAATTTTCCGCTTTTTTCTGAATTTACAGTAATTCTGACCATACGAATTTTTTACGACAGGTCAAATCTGATGTCTCATGTTATATTCTTCCGTTTGATGTGAAAATTAGCCCTGTGTTAGATGGGTTGATTAAAATTTCAAATTTAGCGACTTAGTTGCTCTACTATAAGGTAGCCACAGATTCGGCCAACGACACTTGGCTATTTGGTTGGTAGGGGTTTGTTGGCTGCAATTCCAGCAAGGTTAAAAATCCGGGACTCAAATTCAGGATATGGCCGGCACGAATCGGCAAGTTGTCTTGGGGATTGCTGACTATGTCTGCCTCTAAACGATCGGCAATCATATTTTACATTGTTAAGCTGTAATATCAATGATTCCACTTGCCTCCGTTTCGTCTCATGTTGTAATTTTACACTCATGCGTCAGGTCAAATACGTGACCTGACGCATGAGCGTAATAGGCGAGGAGATTAACGAATTTGTGACAGACTGACTATGACACTGCAAAAACATTTTAGATGATACAATGAGAACACTAGTATTAAACATTATAACATATCTTTGTCCTCAATTTGTGACAGACTGACTATGACACTGCAAAAACATTTTAGATGATACAATGAGAACACTAGTATTAAACATTATAACATATCTTTGTCCTCAAGGTTGGAACATATTTTAGGTTAGAACCCTCCAAAACTCCGAATTTAACAAATATACCAGATGTAACTTTCTTTTCTTCAAACCTAAGTGACGTATGTTGCTAGAAAACAGGAGATGTTTACTCTCCCCGGACACCTTATTTCATCTCCCTTAGGGAATCACTTTTGCTCCTTTGCAGAATGTTTAAGTTGATTGTATTTTTAAACTCCATGGAAGTTTTTGTAGAATCCATATTTATTAAGCTAGGTGAAAATGTAAAAATTCATTTGTGAGGCGCCGGACACATGTAATTTGCTATAGATTTAACTTTCTTCTGGCTAGTCTTTAATTGTGTATTAGTTTTAAAAAGTCAAACAAATAGAATGTCAAAGTTGATTGTTTGCTGTGTTTCTGTTTTGTTATGGCACTAGAAATCATCATGATTGGCTGGTTCTAGGATCACTGGATTTACATTTTGTGTACACCTATTTACTTATCGAATTCATTTAGAGTGGTGTTACTTACAATTAATTTTTGTCAATCCGTGGCCAATGAGCGAAACTGTGGGTACATGGGTTTCGGGCTTCCTTTATCTACTTGGATACTATGCTTGCATTATATATGTAACATAATTCATGTGATACATGAACATGATTAGAACGGCGCGTTTTAACAGCGCCACATACAAAACATTCTACAGTGTCTTTAACACTAGCACTTGAGAAGTTGACTTTTGTATTTCCGTGGAGCTTGTGCCATTGTCTACGTCTGTATGTCATATTTTCTTATCAACTGAGAAGGTTCTGTTTCGTATTTTCTCCAAAATTCATAAGCCTGTGGTTTTTGGAATGCGGTATCAGCTTTTGTTTGATTTTCATTCATTAATCTACGTACTATATGGGTATCATTATCTGTCCCATAGTTCTTCGAATTAGTTTCGTCTTCATTCCGTCCTTGTTTCTTCATCAATTATGCTTATGGCGTTTTTGTTTCCCAGCTTATTGGGTACGCCAGGGCATGTTCCAAATATGAAGATTTCATTGTTAGAGACGGCTTCAAGTAAGCTACTCGTTTAGGATCATAGTACACCACGGCTAAAACCGTCACTAAGGAAGTTTCGCTTTCGAGATCTTGAAAAGCAAATCAAATCCCTAATTCCAGAATGATAAGTGACGTTCTGGAATGCAATGGAATGGCTGTCACCAAGCAAGACATCTTTACGTGACATGTAGAGCAGTATGTGCATTGAGACGATCATCAAATTTGACAAGTGTTCATGGAACTATTGCGATTGATGTTGCATTCGAGCAGACTCTCGCCGGACACCTTTTCTCACTTCGGAACATTGTTTATAAAAATTGTAAACGGAAAGATTCATACAAGTGAATGTGACAAAAGGGATGATTTTGGATTCAACATAGTAAATTTCCGCTCGCTTGACGGTGATGTTCCAAGATTACCGTCATACGGCTATTACATATCACAGCTCATCCGGTACGCTAGAGAATGTACTGATATTTTGGATTTTCACAGTAGAAATTTACAAATTACCAAAAAAATTTTAGGACAAGGTTTCCGCTTTCATAAACTAGTTAAGACTTTCTGGAAATTTTACAAAAATTACAGTCAGCTTCTTTTAAAATTCGGATCTTTACACGCAACAGAGTACATTACTTTGGGTATTACACAACCTGTCTTTTATGGTGATATGATAAACAAAATTAGAAGGATCAAGGTAAGCAGCTTAACCATCCAAAATGCGTCAGAATGATCAAACGCCTTTTATACCGTGGATATGATCCTAATGTCACCAGCCGGACACTTGGCTTGGTACTTGACCAATCTACAGTCTTGTACAAGCGCATCCTTGAGACTTGCACTCTGACAGACTGTGACGACGGGGCTCCATGACGGGCCCTGTCCAAGCCTCTTTAGAGAAGACAGGGCCCCGACCACCTGTCCTCTCTGAATGTCAGTCGGACTCCTCGGGTGATTACATGCATGAGCTCGCTACAGAGGGCAGAGCACGGACTGTATTACGCATGTCCTCTTTTTATATCCATTTACATATTCATCTGTGTTTCTGGGGCTTCTACGTTTCGCGGTCTTGTTTGTATGAGATCATCTTACAGTGAAGAGGTTTGTTTACACCACAATTGTACGTTCTTCGAGACCTCTGGGTAATTGGAGAAGTGAGAGAGTTATGCGCACGTAATACAGGATAACCACACCATTTGCTACTTGCGTGACAAATGGCCGTCCAAAGTCGGCACCGGTTGCCCATTTGTCTCGTCGGTCAATGTGTAGTCTTTTGTGTTTGATATTTACATGTCGTGTGTCTCTATTCCGTCTCGTGCTGTACTCGTCTTTTGTGTTTTTGCATCGGGTGTTTTTGGTGTTTTGCTGTTGGTGCTGCAACGGGGTCTTGTTGGAGATCTCCTGCCTTCTTTTATTCCAGGGTTCACAGCTGTTTAAATGGAAATTTTAATGATTTTACCGTACCTGTTTATGTGAAGGCGATTTTTTAAATAGCATAATGTCTTGATAAAGAATTTTTTCTTTTTTATTTTCATCATTTATTTACTATTTTTTTCATTTTAACGAGGCTGTGTCTAATTAGGAAATGATGATCTTCTACCCAAGGTATTTTGACTAAATTCGGATCATATAATTGCAGTATTATAAAATTCATTTTATGGGAAAGAAAATAGAAGTTGACCGTTCAGTATTATGTAGGGGTCATCTCAAAGATAATGGCATCTTACAATGAGACCTTACTGCAAAATAACGATTTTTCTCAAATTTTTAATATTTCTGCGCAAGAGATTTTAATTAAATTCATGTTATTTATTTGTTTCACTTCAAATATCATTTTAAGAAAAAGAAATTGAAATTTCACCGTCATCAAATTTTTCTAATTGTACTCAGCCTCGTTAATTGGTCTTAATTTCACGGAAATGAACCCCCTCTCGTAAATTTCTTGAACAATAATGGATAACCTGTTTAATTTGTTCATTACATTTATTACCCACTCCAACTGTTCGAAATGTGCTCTTTTAAAGTTTCTTTTAAATGAAATGATATTAATTTTCTTTTGATCATTTTCATTTTGTCTCCAAATCACCTTTTAGATAAACCATGATTAGGACAAGAACATTTAAATTCAAAAACCGTTATGCTTGAATCCATCCATTTTTAACAGCGTAGATTAATAGAGAACACATCACAGATACAAAGCTTCAAGAAAATAAATAAATAAAGCGATATTAGTTCAAGCTATAGTTTATTAGTTAGGAAATCTCCCTTGTTTATTTCTCCTCAGCCACTTGCAGTCTTAGCACTTCCACATGGCGGAGGTACATTATTTGGCCAATTGCAGGTTTGAAGACTGTCGTCAAATATTAAACCTAGAAAAATATTCCATGGAATACATTGATATGATATACATTGAATCAATATTCTAAAGAAAGGCCTTAAAATTTCCTGCCTTTTATTTTAATTGTTCAAGGTGAGTACGTGCATTTAAAGATTTTCTGCCTACATAATATGGGCAACAAATCAAATTCATTGTCAACGGGCATTGTGAAAATTAGGAAAACAAGAGGAAAAAAGTTCCCCAACAATGAGAACAGCAATATATATACATCACCAGACAAGAAAAAGATGACAAAACAGACGGAGACGACAACATAACATCGTAAGAACACGAAAGACAATATTGCAGATATGAAAAATCCCATGAATGTGAAATCGTAAATGTCATAGACAACATTGCAGATATGAAAACTGCAATGTTAAACCGAAACCGTCGTAGACAAAGCCATTCAGAAGAATGGGGCGCCGTACAAACATCACAATGTCCGAATTATATATAAATATAGAATTGAATAATAGTTTCATATCCCATCCATCCTGCTACATTGTACGTCTTTTGGTACATTTTTGGACATTTTAACTTTCACACTCTTTGGTCATATTTCATTGTTTAGATCGAGGATCATTGATGAGGGTTAAGTTCCCAAAACGTGCATGTCTGGTATGTCCTAAAATTCTGCTATAAAATTTTAAGACTTTAATCATCTATTTAAAGTGCTACATGCTAACTCCCCAAGGATTATGTTAAGTTTTTCCATCATGTGATAGATACATAAGTCTCTTTGTATGATTTTTGGTTTCTTATGTTGGGTCTCGTATCACTCACTAATTGCCAAGTCTTGGCAGACTTTAGATGCATGATATAACGTTAATTGACAAACTTCTGCCTCTTGCTCAGAAGATGTCATTTCTACATAATATGTCAATATCAAATTTACTTTAAAATACACGCTAGAGATGTTAGCACGCAACTTATTCATGTAAATTTTTGACTCAAATATGTCAACATACATTTTGCATTATTTTTCATTAAATTAATTAGCATGTTGACATCAGAACCGAACATGTGGAATCGGCTTTATCTACTCTGTATATTAACATATCATTTAGATAATACTATCATGTCTAAAAGACGAGGAGCTATGGTGTATGTAAAGAGAAATTATTTATGCAAATTGCCTGTAGCCAGACTATCAACGATTATACCGTGTTATCATGTTGATTGCAGACACACAACTATCACTATGATCCAGTAACCAAAAGGCCTTAGAGAGGGTATGTTCACTTTGTACAAAATTGCGGCACCGTGTGACACATATTACTTCCATGGCAAGCAGATGCCAATATGAAGATTTTCTCCCCTTCTCTTAGCATTTCTTCATACTTGGATAATTAATTTTCAAAGTGTTTTTTACAATCTTGAATTACCTGGCGTACAGATGTTATGACCATAGAAATACTCGTTTTGGCACGTGTAATATGATTTGCATCCATTCCAGACGTCTGGGTAACGTTTGTCCACATGAGCTGTGCAGTCCCGCCATTGTCCACATGGTGGCGCTACATGTTTTGGACTAAATGCAAATCATGAATTAAATCTACCGCAATTTTCAGTTAGGCATGTAAAACTTTATTTCATACACGATCTTAGACGAAATGTGACCATTTGAAATTCTCTGTGACAGTAGTTGTCAGAATTATATATAACACGCAAAAAGAAATATTTTGAGATAGCTATTGGCCTTCAGCTTCTGACATATCAACACGTCAAATAATATTATTAATTTTTCATATCTTTTTTTTTATTAAAAATAATATTAGTTTTTATCTGAAAAACAGATTTGTTCAATCAATGAAAAGTTAAATAAAAAATGTCATACTCGTCGCATGTTTTCGTTACGTTATTAAAGACAGTATTAGCAGCAGGTGGATCCGGACAATTAACGACCGTACCGGTTCCTCCATTACAAACTACGTATGAGCGACATCCGATGTCGTAAGTCCCGTCTGATTTTCCATAGCACTCGTCTGCAAGTGCTGAAAAAGAGAGATTCAGAGGTAGTATTCAATGACATATGTTT
The DNA here is from genome assembly GCA_033119305.1 of Pinctada imbricata. Classification (NCBI taxonomy): domain Eukaryota; kingdom Metazoa; phylum Mollusca; class Bivalvia; order Pterioida; family Pteriidae; genus Pinctada; species Pinctada imbricata. Next base: position 32,335,338 of record VSWD01000013.1, read on the forward strand.
AGATATCACCGTATCACGTAGACCGCGTGGTTATTGTACATTAAATTGATACGTTTGCAAATTAAGATATATTCCTTAAATAAGTGTCTTTCTCCTCCGAACATTGGGTTAGGAACATTAAATTTAAGCTTTTTATCTTACAACTTACAACAAAAAGTATACAACAGATTTGTATGACTAACGTTGGCTGAGATATTTTCGTAAGAGGGTCCTTGGAGCAGAAAAAAGCTTTGGAAGTGATATGACAAGAGATATTTTACATATGATGTACATGTATAATTTGTTTATTTAATGCTGTGAAATAAATAAAGTTTAAAATTAAATCAAGTGTGAGATGATCAATTACGCAATCATGTTCTTTTAACTGAATTGATTGTAATTTCTTCATTCCAATGTGTCCTTTTTTTATATAAATTTCAGCACCTAATTAAAAGTCTATATTGTAGATTGCTCCAGGAAAATTCAGTACTCCTGACGAGGATTCAATATCGGAAACACGTGTCTAGTACGATAAAATTGGTACTATAGATCATATATTTCAACACTGACAATTCCAGACTTCCGATACCAATTTCGATATCGAACTACTTTTAATAAGGTAAATACAAGGATCGTCAGATTTCTATTGCTGACATTGATAACCTATTTTGGTTTCGACTCCATTAAATCTGTCTCGGAAATATAAGTTCATGAAAAATATCGCACATGCCTCAATGTTATTATCTTAACCTATTGAAATGTAATGAAATATGTACATATGTATATCTATGCACAACCAATGTAATTCCCTGAGATGAAACTATCGAAAGGAACGTGTTTGTATATCGCATGAAAACGCTCGTGACGTCACAATGCATAATATCTAAAGAAACATGCCGCGACGGCTGTTCCAATCTGCAAACTAGACCCGCGGTGATATGAATATTAACGTCACCTTGTTACCTAGAAAAACGCGATTTCAGAAAACAAGAATTAAAAAGACAACTGTGGTGCATATATATAGAATAAGTGTCTTAATGTGTGTTTTGTTACGGGTATGCAACACACACCAAGTGCATTTATCGCATAAAATGCGCTAACTCGGATTACATGTACGATATATGCACTTGCTGTGTGTTGCATACCCGTAACAAAACACAAATTAAGAGCGCTTATTCTCTATATGTGAGCGCTACCTATTCTTTCGTTATGGACCTTCTACATTAAGAGCACATCATTGCTATCCTGACATTCTTAAAAAAGGTATATGAAACATACTCTTTTGGTAATTATTTATTTCACATATGAAATCTGTTGACATCCTTTGAAAGATATTTTGAATTTGAAGACATTTAACATGAATACATAAAGTGCCGCAATATGGAAACATAAACTAGTGCTTGGTTGTTTTTTTCATTCTCGAACGATTAATATTTGATTAAAATGATTAAAAACAGGAGTTTAATTTGTGTCACAAACTTTCTAATACTTTGAATTTTAACTTACCAATAAATGGAAGAGAAAGGAGGAGCACGCATAAGAAATTGAACATATTGCCTTATTCGTCTGATGCTTGTGACGTTAGTGTCGAGTGAACTTCCTTGTATGAGTTCTTATCAGTAAATCTCGGTGCACAATGGAAAGAAAATGACCAAATGTCCTAGATTGTAGTCTCCATGGAGAGAAATCAGTGGAAACACAGACTAAGATTATCTACATTGTAAGTCTGGATAACACAAGTGAAACGAAACCAAAGTGTAGTAATTGAATAAAGTCATATCAATTTCGTTTTACGAGATTCTTTTATTTCCACAAAAGAACAAAGTAGCCATTTATGAATGTATAGTCAAATCTTTCCAAAAATTGTTTGATTATATGGCTATTTTTAACCTTTATTCACTAACAGTGTTTTGTCGGTTGTCTGAGCTTCAGAGTAAGTACTATATCATTGGGAAGGTCAATGCTATATTTTCGGTCAAAAGATAATAAGAATAAATGAAATCAATGGTAGGTTGAACTCTTATCGAGCTGCGATTAATTTTAGAAAACTTGCATACCGACTACATAACAGATACCGTCCAAATGTCATCAGGGAATACTTAACACTTATCTTTGTTTAGCATAGATGTTCTTGGGGGTTTTGTTGTTGTTGTTTTTTATAACACCATAAAAATGGAAAATAATTATGCGCTCATAATCTGGATACTATATCATCTACATTAGAGTGAATGGCCGTCAAAAATTATCTTTGGATACATATTATTGTTTAAAAAAGTCTGTGTTATCTAAAAGGGAGTATTTTCATGTTCGTTTACTGATTGTTTTTGTGTAATATACAAAGAATATGATGACAATCTCAACATCACTCACAATAGAGCTCTGAACTGAGCATCGACGGATCCCTAACAAGCGTGAGGTGGTGCCAGGTGCCCTGGAGGAGTAAGCATCCCCTGTTTGGCTAGTTGATGTTCACGCACGAAATTAAAAACCATGTCATCAAAATATACATTTTCTGAGGTCATGGCTATATAGAAAGTGCTATGGCGACCATGTCAGGGAAAAACATTTAAACACTTACTGTGAAACCCCTCGCGGGGAACTTTTTTACGAGCTCCACACGGCAAAGAACGAAAGCCGATAAGTGCCAACCTAAGTGAAAATTTTCAGTTGTAATTACGACTACGTATGTCGTAATTACGACTTAGCTTTCTCGTAATTACGACTTCATATGTCGTAATTACGACTAAGTTATCTTGTAATTACGACTTAACTATCTCGAAATTACGACTTACTTATCTCGTAATTACGACATAGCTATCTTGTTATTACGACTTAGTATATCGTTCTTACGACATAGCTATCTCGTAATTACGACTTAGTTAGTCGTAATTACGACTTAGTAACTCGTAATTACGACTTAAATATCTCGTAATTACGACTGAACTATCTCGTAATTACGACTTACTTATCTCTTATTACGACTTAGCTATCTCGTAATTACGACTTAGCTATCTCGTAATTACGACTTAACTATGTCGTACTTTTGACATATCATTTCCTCTAAAAGAATTTTTGACGCTTTTTTGCATCTTTTTGAAGTTTTCCCCAAAAAATCAATATTGTCTTATTTCTTTTATCTATTGAACTCTTTTCACATAATAGCTGTATATTTTACAATGCTTTTTGTGAGATTTATTTTTTGAGTTTTAATGATTTTTGATTGATTAAAGAAGGGGGGTATATTGATCATTCTCGTAATTTTTTTTTCATTCTTCTTCTTCATCAAGTCGGATAGGGTTTTAAAATGAGCGATATAGGCATACTGGGGCCTCCTGTTCTTCATTGCATCCCTGCGATCTCCCTAGCTGCAGTCATGGTTCATGTTGGCCTTGGTCATAGTGGAAATTATATCAAACTAAGTCGTAATTACGAGATACCTAAGTCGTAATTACGACATAGCTAAGTCGAGATAACGAGATACTTCAGTCGTTATTACGACATATCAAGTCGTAATTACGACATACCAAGTCGTAATTACGACATACCAAGTCGTAATTACGACATGCCAAGTCGTAATTACGAGATAGTTGAGTCGTAATTATGACATACCAAGTCGTAATAACGAGATAGTTAAGTCGTAATTGCCAGATAACTAAGTCTTAATTACGAGATAGGTAAGTCGTTATTACGACAAACTAAGTTGTTATAACGACTTAAAATTTTCACTTAGGTTGGCACTAGCAAAAGGCAAACGTGTCACACGAATATGAGATTAAGAAGATCCTGATGACAATCTCAACAGCACTCACAATAGAGCACCGAATTGAGCATCGACGGACCCCTAGCAAGCTAGAGGTGGGAACAGGTGCCCGGGAGGAGTAAGCATCCCCTGTTTGGATAGCCACACTCGCCGTCGATGTTCACGCACGAATATGAAAACAATATCTACCAAAATTAGACTGTCTGAGGTTATGTCTATAAAGAAAGTGCTATGGCGACCATGTCATGGAAAAACATTTAAACACTTACTGTGAAACCTAACTTAAGTTACAAGCAAAGCGTTTGTTGCTTATTATTATTATAAATACTTATTTCCTTTCGCGAAGTGGATCAGTTAAACGTGTTCCCTGTGACTAGATGTTTTAGGTGTAATAAGAACTTTCCATATCTGTCGCCTGAAAGAGTCTTTGTTTTTGCCATTTATCAATTTGACATCTTATATATTATTTTGGTATTTCGGAAACTTTATCGAATTGAAAGGGGCTTGACATCTTAGCAACACCCTTCCAATATCATTTGGTTGAAGAATTTAATAAACTATGCTACTGAATCTGCCCTACACAAAATTTGGAGCCGCGCACTCTCTGCAAATTAAATACATAAAATTAAAAGGAGAGGGCGCTACTGAGATATATTTGCCTGGGTAAGAAAATCAATTCGGTATTTAATAAGTACCAATGATGAGGATTTATTATCCGAAACACGTGACTGGTGCATTAAAATTGGTTTGAAATTTTCTACATGAAGGTAAAAAGTTGGAACATTTTCGTTTTATTGCTATGTACATAAATCGATTGTTAAAAGTCTTCAGCATTTATTATAGCAAGCTTGACAAGCCTTGTAAAAGTAATGCAATCAGTGAATGAAAGTAAAACACAAAGGCCGAAACCATATTCCGAAAACCACAATCGAAAGTTTACGAATTTTGGGAAAAAAAATACAAAGTAGAACGTCCCCATGCGAAAAGAATAGGACAAACAGACGGAAACAATGACCCACAGAAACACGAAGTACAACTCATCTAACGAACCATCTCCAGTGCAAGTGCGATAGGCATTATAGAATACATTGTTAGGTAGTTATGTTCAAACGTGTCGTGCTAATTATTACCATTATCACATGAACCATGTAACATATTTAATGCAAGTATGGTATCCAAGCAGGAAGGTCCAAAAAGGAAGCCCAAAGCAAATCCAAATTTTTGTCTTTTGTTACCTACAGTTTCGATGCTTGGCCATGGACGACTAAAATTATCAGTAAGTAGCGCAACCGCTGAATAAATTCGATAAAGAAATAGATGCCACCTATAATAGATAAATTCAATTGCATTGATAGTTAAGCCCGCCAAACATGATAATTCCTTTTGGAATTTGCCATAACAAAATAGAAACACAACGAAGACTAAAATTATGCAACAATCACCTTTTACATTCTATTTGTTTAACTGTTTTTAAAGTAATACAAAATTTCAGATTAACCAGAAGAGGATTAAATCTATAGCGCTTAAACTTAACATGTGGACGGGGTCGTACAAATTGATTCCTACAGCGCCATCTGCAATAAATATCAATTCTACGATACCTTCTATAGATATTTAAGTAATACAATCAATTTAAACATTTTGCAAAGAAGCAAAAGTGAATCCCCCAAGAAGATGAGGCCAGGAGCCCGGGGAGAGTAACCATCTCCTGTTTGCTAGCAACACCCGACACTTAGGTCGTGCAGAAATAAATTGTAAAAATCTGTGTTTTGTGTGGTTCTAAACTAAAATATCTTCCAACACTGAGGTCAACAAGATGTTGTAGCGTTTGATATTTAAGAAATGACTGAAATAAGTTCTGTCTATCGATGTATAGGCAAAAACCGATGCACAAACTATATTATCCGCAAAAAAAAACAGATTTTCAAGTTCAAAACTGGCGACGTGATATTTGAACAGAACTAACGTAGTGCTCAGCGCTCACCGTTAGTGACTGCTTAAAAGGCGACATTGTCTATACAGCTAAAGATAAAATTTCGCTCCGTACGTTCGTATAGGCGTTATACAGACACTACGGAAATAATTAAATTATTTGTATATACATGTATTGTATATATTGTATCGTCCGAAAAAAAATGTCAGTGACAAAATTAGTCGCTCACAAATGCATGTTCCCTTGGTTCAATAGTTTTTTTTTCTGATAGTCTCCTTGACCTCAGAAGGAGGTCGTTGTAGATTGAGCTTGCTGTGGAATAATTATCGCATTAATTGCAATATTAATACACAATATACAGAAGACGTAGGAATGTTTTAAAGTGCCTCTGAAATAATAGATAACCACAAATCAGCTCTTACTTCCTTTGGCTTCGACACTACCAATTTAGATTTAGATTTACCATACTTATACTGCATACCTAAAATGCATAAAAATCCGTACAAACAACGTTTCATCGCTGGTTCCTCAAAATGTTCTACCAAATCTGTATCGATCTTACTCACCAAAGTTTTATCTGAAATCAAATCTGGGCTTCAAAAATATTGTTCGACAGTATATTCTCGCAGTGGTATCAACCAGATGTGGATTTTAAAGAATTCGAAGGAACTTTTAGAACATCTGAAATCCACTCATTTTAGTAGAGTCCATTCGATCAAAGCCTTTGATTTTTCGACACTTTACACTACAATTCCACATTCTAAATTGAAAGAAAGACTCGCAAAAATTATAAGTAATGCGTTTACAAGTAAGAACGGTAATCGCAAATACAAATTTATTGTTGTTTTTACTATGACAAAACCTACTTTGTAAAAGAAAAGTCCGATTTTGAAAATAAGTACACTGAAACAGACATTATTCAGATGTTAAACTTTCTGATCGACAACATTTATGTGATGTTTGGAGGAAAGGTCTTCCAGCAAATTGTCGGAATTCCAATGGGGACCAATTGTGCCCTACTCCTTGCCGACATTTTCCTTTACTCGTACGAAGCTGAATTCATTCAATCTTTGGTCTCTGAAGGGAAAGAATACTTAGCTTCTGACTTTGAAAAATCCACATATATCGAGTTCAAAGGTAACCATAAGGCCTATGGAGGAGTAGCAACTAATGCAAGTAAAAAGTAAAAGCAAAAAAATCTGTCAATGATTCAATGTTTCTTTCAAAAATGTCTTGTGACACAGTTTTTGCGTATTGGCGCAACTTAACTGATTTTGAATGTTCAACTTCACTTAAAGATACATAGACGATGTGTTGTCCATCAATAATCCAAAATTCGCGGATTACCTGAGCAGTATCTATCCTTCGGAGCTTGAAGTCAAAGAAACTACAGAGACAAATAATTCAGCATCCTATTTGGACATAATGTTGTCCTACGACACTCATGGTCACATGATCACCTCACTCTATGACAAACGTGACGACTTCTGCCTTTAATCCTTCTAATTTTGTTTATTATGTCACCATAGAATGCAGGCTGTGAAATACCCAAAGTAATATACTCTGTTGCTTGTATAGATCCGAACTTCAAAAGAAGCTGATGGTAATTTTTGTAAAATTTCCAAAGAGTCTTTCCTAGTTTATGAAAGCGGAAACCTTGACCTAAAGGTTCTTGGTTATATGTAAATTTCTACTACGAAAATCCAAAACATTAGTGCACGCTCTAGCGTACCGGATGATCTGTAATATGTAAATGCCGTGTGACGGTAGTCTGGGAACGTCACAGTCAAGCGAGGGGAAATTTACTTTGTTGAATCAAAGATAATCTCTTTTGTCATAAATACTTGTATGAATTTCTCTGTAATTTTGACATTTAGGTCCAAAAATGGCGTTTCTGTATTTTTAACGTTTGCATACTGTAAAAATTATCCTTAGATATAATCATGGCAGATGAAATTTTGAAAGGCCTGTTCATTTACAAACTTAACCTGCCTTATGGAGAAAAAGGAGTGTGATAAGCCCGTCACAAATGCGGTATCCGAGCAGAACATTTAAAAACAAATGCTGCAGGGATGGGTGAGTAGACGGATAGACGGGTGGACGGACGGATGCATAGGGGATGAACACTGGATTGAGGTCATGCCAATAGCCGACAAAATCATTTGCCTCGGGTAAGCTAAATCCAAACGAACACCAATAAGGCGTACGTTTTTGTTATGCATAGATCAGGCCTAAACTAAATCTTTGGCATAAATAAAAATTCATGTTTCATTAATATCTAACTTCTTTATTTCGGCCTCACGCATCGCTGATGAGAAATTATTTGTTGAAAATAGTACATGTTTCATTGTGAAATGTACCATGGAACATCTATTTCTTTAAGAATTTTAAAAAGAATCAAACATCATTTATTTCATCTACAATAAATTGGTTACATGAAATGTCCTTGTTTCTCTTCTGACGTTTTGTTACCACATGGTGGTATTACATCGTTGGGCCAATTGCAGGTCTGAAGCCTGTCGTCAAATACCAAACCTAGAGTTGAAAGATATAATATTTTAAGACATTAAATAAAGAAAAATGAGAAGCTTCCTCAAAGAAGGTTCATGTACTACACTTACAGTAGGTTTTATCCGATAAAATTCATTATTTAGAATACTATATATATTGTCTAAGGGTTGAATTTGACGTTTTACCGTTTTTAAAAATGGTGCAGAAATGAAACCGAAACATCTCTCCCGAGAAGTTTTATAGGATCTATAATAAAGCTCTGGGATAACAATGACATGTAAGATATACAGATATTATTCTGAGAACTAAGCTTCGCAATCAGAAATACGTTTGTGACCTGCATGCAAGCAGGAAATGCTGTCTCTAACTGGGCACATGGTCTGACGATGTAAAAATTTCAAGAGTTTTAGTACCAGCAAATTTTGAATGCGTTGAAGAGACAAACGAGTTTGTATGCCTTCGGTTTATGCTTTTCTTAATGATCGATATCATCGATATTTGTCATGTTCACAGAAAACAATTCTTTTTCAGAATATCTTGAAGGTGAGGTTTCAAATCAACCCAATCTATTAAGTTATTTTGGATTGATGGTATTTGCAATGTCAATGCATTATTACCCATTTTCTGTTACAATTCTTCGGAATTATGGAAAATATATTTCAATGGTGTTTTATGCAATCGGATATTACCTTTTGTACAAATGTAATGACCGGAGAATATCTCGTTTTGACACGTGTAGTATGATTTGCAACTATTCCGGACGTCTGAGTAATGTTTGTCTACAAGACCAGTACAGTCCTGCCATTGTCCACATGGAACTGCTACGTGCTTGGGACTGAATGTTAATAGTAAATTACACTTACATGTAACTAGGAACTGATTAGGAATAAAAATCATTTTGTACAAGTTTTTCCACTGTTAATACAGCTATTGAGCCGATTCTTTATATCTTGGAAAATATATACGTTGTTTAGATACAAATTAAGTTAGAGGTTTGGTGTCAATTTGGCCAACATATAGGAGAATCGTAGCTATATTTTTATGACATTTTCAGTTTACAGGACTTCTTTGGAACCTATTTTCATTTATGAATATAACTGATATCTGGGTATACGAGTATACTTCTTCAAAGATATCAAACTCAAATTTCGTTTTATTGTTTTGTTTTATACAATACTTTGTATTTCTCTCGATTTTGATTTTTGGATTCAGATTGGTATGTTTGACTTAAATGAGCTTAATGTAGCCATTAACCTTTCGCTTCGTTTTAATCCGAATTGTTTTTCTTATCTTCAAAATAAGTGTATAATTATTAATATTGATCTTGCAAAAGGAAACGTTAAAGCGGTGCTTTTGCATACCTGGAAATAGAAAACACGAATATTATATAGAAGATAGCATACTCGTCACATGTCTTTGTTGCGTTGTTAAAAACTGTATTAACTGCAGGCGGGTCTGGACAATTATTTACAAATCCAGTTCCTTTGTGGCAAAGGACGTATGAGCGACAACCAATTTGGTACCAACCGTCTGATTTCATAAAACACACGTTTGCTAGTGCTTTATCTAAGACAACGAAAAAAGTATCTTTAAAATGTTTTAGATAATATCACCATCCGTTCCTCTTTTTTAAATGATTGAAGTGTCCAATTCTACTTCCATTAGCAACTTTATAGACTGAAATTTATTAATTCTTTGTGGATTTATGTTATATAATCTCTTCGATCCATAACTGGTAGTTGACGAATTTGTCACTTGTTTCGATAAGATAATCAAAGTACGTATTTGAAATTGTGCAGTTGTTTATTCTTTTGTTCTGAGCATCAGATAAGATAAGGAAACTTTTCTTTCTCTTATTTTTTTTGTCTTTACTATCCATGCTTTCAATATAATAGTAAGGGATGATGACGTTAAGAAAAATGGAATGAGTGAAGTGTTAGTATTTGTATTATCATTTTTCCATAATACACGCGTATTAATCGTATCGCAAAACTTTTAAATACTTGAAAAATAAATAAAACTTACCAATTAATGGAAAAGCAAGGACAATGCATAGGAAATTGAACATAATGGATTATTATTGTAATAATTCGGATGACCTTGTTAGATTGGATCGTTATCAGAAAATCGAGGTGCACAATGGAAAGAAATAACCAACTGCCCTAGATTATGCCAACAAATGTATCGTTTGTATAAACACATGGGTTATCTTTCTTTTGGTTTAATACAGTTGAAACAAAATTATATTCAAATAATTAAGTGGAGTAATTTCGTCTACATCACATCATGCGCATGAAACATTATTTCACTGACAAGATACTAACATATTACTCTATCATTAGTCCTTGGACAGGTTTCTCTGTACTTTTTATCGGAAAGGGGAAATTTTAAGGCAAGGCCGCCAAGATCTAGACTATTATTAGATTATGTATACATATCACCGACAATACTCACTTGTACTCACTTACTGACTTATAATCAACATGTGCCAAGTACATGATAACACACTACAACTACAGTGTACCCTCCATTACGTATTTGCCATATTTTCATTTAAAGCTGAAAGCCTACATTAAAAACTTTGATGAAATAGTAAAAATATTTTGGGACGGAGATTGTTAGATATAGACTCTAACAATCTCCGTCCCATGACATAGAAATAAGCTATAGCGACCCTTCACACCTGCTGACGTATGCATACTAATGAAGGTACGACCTAAAATCCAGGCACATCGCTACAGCGCCGGTATATAAGACGAGCTTCAAGCTCGTCCACCGTGACATTCAGTGATGAGAAGTCTGGGAGTAAATACATGTAACACCTGAAATGAGAAATGAAGTTATCTGATGAAATAATCAATAATTGTTTTGAGAAATAGGCAAAAAATGTACTTTGAATAAAAACTTAAAAAATAAAGCTTGCAGTGCATATCTAGGGCGGATACAAGTACGGAAAGATGGGGGGGGGGGGGGGTACATTTGCTCTTGAATAAAGTCAATACTATTTACAGTAGTTTCAATAAGGTTTTTATCTTTGGGGAGGGATTGGGTTGTGCATCCAGTTTCCTAGCACGATGACTAAATTTTGTCCAACTAAAAAAGATTCAGCTTTCCTTTCAACTGTTCAACTTTTCAAACAGTGCTGGATCCGCCTATGTGAATTCGTACTTGTCCTTTGATATGCCGTATGAATGAAGACAGTATGTATATGCAGCATTATGGTAAATTGAAAATTATATTCAGGACGGACAGACTGAAGAAAAAAATAACGTATCTCACCTGATAAGAAAATAAATCCTGATGCATCATCAATCTGACACTTGCTACTTCCGGTATTAGTTTATCGCTGAGAGTGTTCGTTTGGAAGCAATAATATATATATATTTCAATTGAACTGCCATCTGGACATATGTATTATGATAAAAAAAAAAACGATAGCATCATCACACATGCAAAGAATACTGACTTCATAATTCTAGAGTTTTTGGTATTATTGGTATAATGTTTTTTTTTTTTTTGTTTTTTTTTTAGTTTATCTATAATGCATTAATTTGATATTTCGTATGATCTTATTCATCATTCACTTGTAATTTTCCTGCATAGAACTAAAAGTTATCAGATGATAGAAATAAGGCACCCATATGTAGATGTAGATGTAATCCTACTTCTTTGTCAAATCTATATATATATACATATGAGTGTGTATCATATAGGTTGTGTTGGTCTCTCTCTCTCTCTCTCTCTCTCTCTCTCTCTCTCTCTCTCTCTCTCTCTCTCTCTCTCTCTCTCTCTCTCTATTTTCTATATCTTCATTTTGCCGTCGGTCAATATATATTTAGAATAGCTTTACAGCCTTCCATGAAATTTTCAGTTTCAAGGAAGTGCCAATAAGATTCATTTCCTCTTAGATAGGATGGGAAAGTCGAACATCAGGTAACTAATTTATTTACAAGATCAGAGGAAAATATTTTCAAAGTCTCATTTTCGGCGGCCTTCTTCATAACACTATGTACCATGCCCCAGATTCCAGGTACTTATATTTGTCATTCAAATAATTAATTCTTGTGACTACATCCTTTACAGATGTTTGAATGGTTAGAGAGTACCAAATGCAGTTTACGAGTGGTCGAAAGGTCTGCTAACCCCCTCCTCTTGGAATCTTACAACCATAAAAAGATACAAATTTGGTAAAAATCAAGTCCCGATCTCTTTTTTGCTGTCATATTCTTTTGAAAAAAAAAATGAATTTTTGATGAAAATACTTATTGAATTTCTTTTTTGGTTTATTTCGGTTGGCGTTTGATAATTGCATCCACTATTTCAAATATTAAACATGTCCAGTAACAAGGACATTTCCCAGGATCGATGAAAGTTTACTAAACATGTTGAAAAAAGATAGAATTGGCATACAAATGTTAGCCGACTCGCCAACGCAGCCATATATTGCTTTTGAAAATAATAATCAAGGACCACAGTTTTTTGTTTTGTTTTTGTTTTGTTTTGTTTTGTTTTATTTTTTTGGCTTTTAAAATTATCAAATCTTGTTCGCTACCCAGTTTTATTTCTAGATAAGGGGTCCAGCTCATAGTAATGCGCGTATCCAGAGTAGAAGGTACAATAACCCCTTAGCTTTGATTTGTACAAAATGCTGATTTTCTTCTTTTTATTTTTTTCAAACACAATAGAACAACCCCTCCTCAAATGGCTAGGAACCTGTAGAAAAAAATCTGGATTCGTCGATTGATAAATGAGCATTAGAAAAAGACCCTTACCATCTTTCCCCTATTTTAGATCCGCGCATATTTTAATGAAATTATATATTTATCATCTGTATTTCTTGAATAAAAAAATGAAAACAAAATGCAATCATGGAATATATGTAATACATGAACGTCGGATAAAATGGAAAAATAAAAATCTTGAGGAAAGAAAATTAAATTATTTGTATTATTAAATTCGACAACAATAATTCATCCTTTCTATTTCTTTGAAGAGATTACTAAGAGTACTAAGAATCGACAAAACAATGAAAACATATTCTTAAATTGTATATTCTTAGCTGCATTTGTTTGTCAGAATTTACCTTATACCCTATTCATTTTAATTTCTAACTGGTAATCACCGAGAACAAGGCGGGAGGAGTTCCTCAACCTCGAAAATGTAGTGAACGACACGTTGTAATTCTAACCAATGCAAACGAACACTCTCAAAATGTCAGTTATACCGGAAGTGATGAATTCGTCTTGTATAGGAAGGCAGACATGGAATCTAGTAAATTTATTTTCTAGAGGTAAGATAAAACAATTAATGGGCACACATTTCAGATGGTTTTTTTGTTACTATTTCAGACGAAAAGGCCGAATTCAAAACTAGTATGATATCCAAGTAGAAACTAACTAAGGATGAGGGGGGGGGGGGGCTATTGAAGAAGTATTTGTTTTGCAGGGCAAGAGGGGGGGGGGGGGGCATGAAAAGAGATGGGGTCTTTTCATATATAATTCGTTTATGCTTCAACGTAGGTAAATCTTTGTAGCATAAAGAGCTTCTTTTTACATTGGCGTTCTTACTGACTTTATAGACGTCGGGAGGGAGGGTTTTTTAAGTGTATGTAATAAATATATTCATAATTCAAAGATATAGATATCAATGCCTGCTTCCGAAATCGATTATTGATTATTTCATCAGATAACTCCATTTCTCATTTCAGGTGTTACATGTATTTACTCCCAGACTTCTCATCACTGAATGTCACGGTGGACGAGTTTGAAGCTCGTCTTATATACCGGCGCTGTAGCGATGTACCTGGATTTTAGGTCGTACCTTCATTAGTATGCATACGTCAGCAGGTGTGAAGGGTCGCTATAGCTTATTTCTATGTCATGGGACGGAGATTGTTAGAGTCTATATCTAACAATCTCCGTCCCAAATTATTTTTTTACTATTTCATCAAAGTTTTTAATGTAGGCTTTCAGCTTTAATTATGCCTCCGTGTGGACAATTAACAATATGTGGAGCCGCATACCATTGACGCTGTATAAAACTTTAAAATATCTTAATGGGACATCAAAAAACTATTACAGTGGCTCGGAAAAGATCGACCACTGATCGGGATCCATTATCACACACATGCACGCATGGTGCACCCATGGTATCTTTGATACACTTCCGTATTCATATTATCAACACTTAATTTCTTGATACAGTGTGGAGCAGTTAAATTCGTTCCCCATGACTTTATGTTTGAAGTGTAACAATTACTTCTTTCCAACTTTGTCGCCTAAAAGAAGCTTTGTGTTGGCCCTTTATCAATTTAAAATCTTATATATTATTTTTTCCTATTTCGGAAACTTGTCTAATAAGTCTATGATAATAAATATAAATAAATATCATAAATAAATATAATAATAAATAATAAATAAATGTTTACATTAAAAATGATATCGAAATTAAAGGTTAACATCTGAGCACCATCCCTCAAATGCTATTTTGGTAATCGATTTTATTCAACTCAGCTACTGGTTCGACCCTATAGGAAACTTGGAGCCGCGCACTCTCTGCAAAATAATTGCACACATTTAAATTCAACATTATAAAATTAGAGCACGCTACTGAAATGAATTTTGGTTGTGTCTGAAAATCACTCTGCTGGAAGGATGACAAATATGGATAATAACCATATCCCAGTACATATTACAACATCGATTATTCAGAAAATCATGAACAGTAGGCGTACAAAATCGAATAAAACAAGAACCAACGCAAACAAAGAGCATCCTCCACTATATGAAAAGAAGCGAACTCCCTATATGGGAGTGAGACCAGGTGCCTAAGATAAGCCAGCATCTCCTGCCTGCATGCAACGTCTGTAGCTTTAATTCGGAAGAATAAGTGTATCCGGTGGTTGCATGGTTCAAATGGTCTAAGACAGAATATCATTCACCATTCTGGAGAGTGGGACATCATAGTGTATCACAAGTTCCCCATATCGACCCTAGCACTTCCTCAGTGACACCAAGTGACTGAGAAGCTTATCTGAAAGACGCCTAGCTCTAAAAAAAATCTGTATATTTTGATAAGTGTTAAGAATATTACTATCCGAAACACGTGTCTTAAAAAGTTTTCTTTTCGCGCAAGATTTTTTTTGTGTCGCCTGCGAAGCATAGCGACAAAAAGGGATCACTTTGTCAGTTGTTCGTCTGTCATACCGTCCGTTTGTCTGTCTGTCACACTTAGGGTGTCACAGCCCATAATCTTGATTGGTAAGTGATAGGACTTTCACATATGTAAGTAATTTCACATGTGTATTCCTTGTGACAAGACCTTTCACAACATACCATAATTTTTGACCTCGTGATCTTGACCTAGATATTTGACCTACTTAAAAAAAGATTGGCTATATCTTTTGATTGTAAAGTGATAGGGCTTGATATTTCACATGTGTATTCCTAGTGACAAGACCTTTGTAAACATACACATAATTTCTGCTTTATGACCTTGACCTAGATATCTGATCTACTTTTAGAAAAAGGTAAAATTGGCTATATGTTATAATTGGTAAGTGATATTTCACATGTGAATTCCTTGTAACAAGACCTTGCTAAACATCCCATAGTTTTTGACTAAGTGACCTTGACCTAGATCTTTGATCTACTTTCCGAAGAGATTAAGACTGGTTTCATCTTTGCATTTGTAAGTGATACGACTGTAATATTTCACACATGTATTTCTTATGATGACACCTTTCCGTTGTTACCAAAAATTTTACGTAGTGACCTTGACCTGGATAATTGGCCCTCTTTTGTGAAAATCTGAGATTGACCATATCTTTTAATCGTTGAGTAAGAGGTACATATTTCACATAATAATTAAAATCCATTTTCGAGACTTTTTTACTGATACCAATAATTTTTAACCAAGTGACCTTGACCTACATATTTGATCCACTTTTGAAAAATAAGCCGGTTTCAAGGCGACACAAGCATTCCTTGTATTGCTATTTTTACTGACATACATTCATTTGTCATCAGGAGGGGCCAAGAAGAATCAACAGATGGGATGTTTGACATCTATTTATGATCTTTTCCAGAATCTGCCTCTCTCACACTCGGACAGTGCATGCATTTTTATATATCGATTTTATTTCTTGCATTAACATCGGCGGCGGGTGCGTCTGACTGGCGGGGATGCTTACTCCTCCCGGCTACCTGGTCCCACCTCTAGCTTGCTAGGGTCCGTCGATGCTATTTTTCTGCTCAATTGTGATTGCTGTTGAGATTATCGTCAGGATCTTCTTTAACTCATTTAAAACCAGAGTAAGTAAATATATCATGTCACTTTGTTTCACATACTTTTCTCATTAGGTTTGGAGGTGAATGTGAACTTGTGTTTTTAGAGCCCCACTGCCTGAAGATGCAAGTTCCCTACAGTAATCATGATTACTCAGTCATTTAGATTGTCTGTCTGTTCCCACCACAACTGACTCTATTTCATGTTGTCATATTTCACTCATAGTACATACAATATCACAAATCAATCAAGGAAGACACTAGCCCTATAAATTTTGCTTTGGCTTTTGTGTCGCCTTCGAAATATTGCGACACTTAGGGATCACTTCGTCCCGTGGTCTGCCTGTCACACTTGGATGCCACATCCTACATAAAAGTGATCCCTAAGTGTCACTGTGTTTCGCAGGCGACATATGCATTCCTTGGAATGATTTTTTGTAAAAAAAATTTCCAACATTCGTAAACCTGTCGAGTGTGTTTTTCTTTAAATCTGGTTTTGGCTTTTTTCACAAAGAAATCACAAAACACACTGCAGACATGCACAGCACAGCAAACAAAGCATAAGGGAAAGAAACACCAAAACACAACACAGAAACATCAAACACAAAGGACTACACAGAAACCAACGTGTCCTAAGGGCAATCGGTTGAATTTAACGTATTCTTTTCGGCAGCAGGCCTTGGTTGGAGCAAAAATAAGGGAGGAGCAAGTAACTGTTTCTTTTCTTTCCTCTTCAAAAGAAACCCGCATTCTTAGAACACAATGTATATATATGTATATAAAACTATTAACTTGTTCATGTTATATGGTGACTTTCAAAAATGCTTTCTCTTTTTGTAGTTATTTTGTTCAAAATCATTGGTTACTGTTGAGAGACTTAATAAGCTGTTCAAGAAATGTTGTTTGTCGGTGTAAGTGAATCGACTCACCTTTGCTCCTTTCAAGAATGTCTGAGTTTTGTGTGTATTTTTCATGATTCTGTATTTCCTTGCGCGCCTTGGAAATTATGAATGTTTAACCTTTTAATTATCTTTGAAGAAACCACTGAAGAAGAAAACGTTACTAAATGTAAAAATTCGAAGCGATTTATTTCAAGACACCTTTAATTTCGAAGATCTTTTAACTTTCTAATTTCTTCGAAGTTTATCAACGATCATCACAAGTTTTGAAATATTAGTACAATATCATATGTGCACAAACTTTGCTACGATTTAAGAGTCATTCTCTCCCAATGTTCCCATAATTTTTCTTCCATTCAATGTGACGGCCCTTCTAAATTTTCAGGTACTCTCCTGGCTGACATTCGAAATTACACAAGTTGCAGATCTGAAATTGAAAATTTAGACATTTTAAAGTGCATCATATTAGATAAAAAAACATTTGTTTAACCTCACTATAGGAAAATATTAACAAAAGACAGCACTTTAGGCCTTAGTAAGTAAATATTTTGTTTTCCGTCCCCTTGAGGGAACCTTTGGATAATTGTTCAGAAACAGCCCCCCCCCCCCCCTACACACATACACGCACCCTCGCATACACCCTAATATATATTTGATATCCAGAAAAAATATTTTAAAAGTCAAACAAATTCCTTTTAGATAACCTTTAAGACCAGAACATTTCAAACCCATCTCATCATATCAATATATATAACTTTTGAGAACATGTTAGCACTATCCAGCTGGATTGGAAAGTTTCTCCAATGTTGACTCCTTATTCACTCTCTTACCGTTCCAAATATCGAATGATAATGTATGTGTGCGTGTCTGTTTTCTTGCCTAATTTGAGGGTTACTTTCATAAAACAAAAGGCCTTAGGGACATAAAACGAAATATTTCTTTATTATGACCTTATTATAGATATGCATAAGATCACTACTTCGAAATATTTCCCAAAATTGAATTTAAAAAAGTACTATTTGGTAGCGAGCTCGAATGACCAGAAAGGACGACGGATCATCCCGCCTGTTTACCAAACCCACAAGAACCACCTGATCTCTATCGAGGAAAGGCAAATACAATATTTCTAAAGATTTTTATACTTATAGATATTTAAATTGGCGTAGTTAAGTACGAGAAGGAAATGGTTCTGAAAAAATGTATTAATTTATTTTGACTCGTCGAAAAATCTTTCATCATACCTAAGTGTTTAACCATGTGACCAAGTCTTGTAATTGTCTCATTGAAAAAAAAATGAAATAAAATATGATTTGGAAATTCTGTTTCACAATAACCATTTAAAAAAAATTCATGGAAGTGTCATGCTAACTTTAACCCATTTTCTTTTTCTGATGCTGTTATTCATAACATACTACTAGTAAAAGACAAGAACCACACATATCTTTACCTACATATATAACACATTGTATCGTTCTCAATACAAATTTACAATAAGAAAGATAATTTTGCTTTTTGGAAACAACTGAAGATTTGCAAAAAAAGACGAATTTTACGAATGCTGACGAACTAATAGACTATTAGACAAATTACTCAGAAACCTGGCCTCTATATTTCTCAGAATTAAGGTACACTTTGTATTTCTTTTGGAACGGAGGCACCTTTCTCATAAATTATGTAATTCCCTAATATTGCAATATCTACAGTACCGCAACCCACTTGTTTGACAATTCTATCCTATCCTATCCACAATCTTACATCCTACTCCTATCCACTCTATCCTGTCCTATCATATCCCGTCCTATCCTATACACCTCATTCTAATCCAATTCTATCCTACATCTTATCCTACATCCTAACCTATCCTACATCCCATCATATCCTACATCCTATCCACCTTTCACTACTTCTGATTAAAACTAAATGACTTGATAAAAATTCATGCATAAGTATATTATCTGTAATTATCGCTGTTTTTTGTTTTTTGTTTTTTTGTTTTTTGATTTTAACAAAATGAAAATTATTTTGATGATTAAATACCATTTTTGCACTTGTAGTGAACGAAACAAAATATCACAACAAACCTCCAAGTTTGTTTTTAATTGAATTAAAATTTATTATATTGTCCATTATGTCAAGTAAGAAATTTAAATGGATCGAATTCAATCGAATGAGTATGTTTCTCTGCTAAAAAAAGAAAGATTGGATTGAAGAATGAAGTGGATATGATGTAGGATAGGATGTAGGATGTAGGAAAGGATAGGATAGGATGTAGGATGAGATAGGATGTAGGATAGAAATGGTAAGGATTGAGGTGGATAGGATAGGATAGGATAGGATGGGATAGGCTAAGATTGGATAGGATAAGATTCTATCCACTTTCTATCCTACATCCTATCATATCCACCTTTTTGTCAAACAAGTGGGTTGCAGGACTGTATTTCGTATTTTTCAAAGTAAACTTTAATGGATCCATGGAGTTTTTCATTAAGCTTTTACTTGCTTCCTTTATTCTTCATAATGATATTACTTAAGTGCATGGTAGTCTTTTTCCCATTTAAACGTGATAGATTCTTTTGATTTTGCATAAACTGAATCTAGTTACCTTGTTGAATGTCTATTCATCCAAGCAAAAAATCCAGTCGATGCAACAGAAAGTATTGTGCTCACAGAACATAGCGCTATGAATATACACATTGCTTGCCGTGGCTTTGAAGAGTGCATTTTATACAGACGTGTAGAAGAGTTACTCAGGTGTGAGATGTTCTTCATCTTGATAGATTGATAATCCTCGCTCATCGTATTTGTTGGAAATAATGTATCCCCTTCAGAAGTTAATTTTTCATATTTCATTGATGTAGATGATGGAGATGATATTGTAGTTTCCTCTGAAAGTATATAATGATTTGGGATTTGATGCGTCTTCATCATAATAGACCTAAATCTGATGCTTAAGACAAGGAGGCATACACATCAACAATGTAATTGTAATCTCTCTCTCTCTCTCTCTCTCTCTCTCTCTCTCTCTCTCTCTCTCTCTCTCCTTTTATCTTATTTTCATTAGGGTACACTCTATACCAAATCCAATCTTAAATTATTATTGACTATACAAAGTATCAATTCAAATTACCTTTAAAACATGTAGTTGTATTCACTACAGTTGTGCCTTTGCAGCAAGCCAATCGATATGCTGATTGTGCTGCAAAAACTCGTAAGTATTCCTGTTCTAGTCTGAAACATTAGGAAATGATATCAGTAAAACAAAATAAACAATGAGGAGATTAATGTCCATATTGAGAAAAAACCTACACTTTTTCCTGCATTGCGCTAAAAATAACTTTTATGTATTAAGATTCTTATTCCTTTTAGTCAAACTTGTCTTCTGTGTCCCTGCTAGGGCATACAGAAAAATAGTTCACATAAAACTTAATACAGGTTCAAGCTGATCTGACTTTGACCAGGACAATTTCCGTAGTCTAAGAGCAAAATGAATAAATGAATTACTGCATATATTAATTCAAGTGTTAATGATAAAATATATCGCACATTTAAGATTACTTTAGATGTTATATCGAAAAAATATATATATCACAGAAGTTTTCATAATGAATGACACTGGGGATTAAACCCCGAGTAACACTAAAAGTCGTAATATACAGGTACAGTGCGGGACAGAAAAATTACGGTTGTTGTCGCGTTAGACAGAATAATTTGACACGAAAATCGCCCGGGAGGATAAAAAAGGTCGTAAAAAGCAGAAAGTCAATAAAAAGAGGGTCACTTTAAGACAGGTTTAACTACATGTATTATATAATATTTGCAATTTATTTCTTGTAATCAGTTTGCACCGAATGTCAAACTTGTTATGTTATACTTGTAAAAATATAGCTACAATAATAAGGATAACACTTCTAAAATAATTTAAAGAATAATAGGTTCTATCACGATCTACTGAGTGAGACATAAAAATTTACACGAGTTACGGAAATTTCATCTTTTCCCGAATGGAGCGTAAGACAGAAAAGATGAAAAATTTCCGTCACGAGTGTAAATTTCTATGTCTCACTCTGTAGAAAGTGATTGAATCTATTTCTTCTTCCATGAAACATAAGAAAAAAGGGTATTCAAACAAAGTGCCATGCCATCTGCCATGTTTTCTGACGACGTTAATGTGACGTCACAATAAGCTTCTCTTTTATCATTGGTCTCTTGGAGCCTTTGAGACAACTTATGTGTCTCACATAGGCTGTCTCACAGGGTACGAGCAAATCTGGAGAAGAATGAAACATCACAGCAGGATAGGAGAACTTCTTCCGATTTCTTGTCTTGGCTATTAAGAAACTTAAGGCGAAAATAGCAGGCTATTTTCTCATAATACTCATATGATACAATTTTCAAAAAGTTAGACTCCTCACAGTTTGAAAACACTGATTTTGCAACTATAATAGAAATCTTAATAAAGTGATATATTCAGTCGAAGTAGCTGTTAAATTCGTATATCTAAATTCACTTCATGTGCAGCTACTATTATTCACCGTATATTAAACTATGATTCTTATAAATGTACCCGTATTTTTGACAACGCCCCAAGCCAAGAAACCCACTTCTTCTGCATCTTCTGTTGACAGGTCTTGCAACATAAACCTTTATAGTTTGTGTTCCCAAATATCTGCAAGAAATATGGAAAACAAGGATATTTTTAAGACAAATATATAATCATAACCCACAACCCAGTCGCCTGTAGGTGAAAGAAACGTAAGGTGAAGGTGAAAAGGTAAAACCATATAGAAACAATAGAAAAGAAATATAATTCTGAAATTTTGTATGAGGGATTTTTCAACTTCATGATCATGATAACGAGGTGCATTTGTTGTTATAATTAGGAATTATTTGTGAATACAAACAAAAAACCAAAATCAAAAATCTTAAAATTAAAATTACTATGCAAACTCTTCAGATACAGATAGGGAGAAAATCTTTAACAGTGAAAACAGCGGAGCATTTTCTCACGAGAAAACAAAAAGATTGAGACAACGCTATCTAGTGAACAATTCCCATGGTCCAGTGCACTTACGGCATATATTGTATGCGATGCTGTTAATAAGAAGTTAAGATTATACATTGTGGCGTATCACGTGATACGCAAGTGATATGTTCCACGGAAATCCCCTTTGATTAAACCAAGTAAACACTGTCTAAATATACTTTAAATGAATTTACTTTAGGCCTATCATATGGCCATTATAATCAATTATATGATGGTAATCTATTCTGACCAAGAATAGATATGTATTCGGAGAACGAGAACACTTAAACAAAAATTTTTCAATGCTCATCACATGTTATGATATGGTGCACGGACGTATACAAAATTTTCTGTTTAAGTGTTCTCCAAATATACGTATATTCTTGACCAGAGTAGATTACTGTACCATTATATAATTGATGATAATGGCCATATAATATGTCTAAAGTAAATTCATATAAAGTAGAATTAGACAGTATTTACTTGGTTTAATCAAAGGGGATTCCCGTGGAACATATCATTTGCATATCACGTGATACGCCACAGTGTTATAGATATTCAAATCACGCAATGATTTCTGTTACATATACAGTTTAATCAATAGTATCTCTATGTAGGATTGAAATGGAAGTTTTAAGCTTATGTAGATTTCTCCGCTGTATTATCATTAACCTATGGATCGCAGTTTGCGCATGTATCAGAATTTAGAATAAGAAAAAAAACAATTAATCGTTGGATGCGCTACCTACAATCAATGAAATGAAGGAATAAGACGGTCATTATTATTCCTAAAATGCAATTTATGCAATTTATCCCGAACCCTGCCAAACCTACACATTTCTGGAGGAATCTGCTATTAGAAAATAGAAGATTAGTGAACACTGAAGACTGCCATACCATAAAAAAGGAACATATAACATCTAAGGACGTCTAAGGACGGTCATCTGCCATGACAACAAAATGCAGAAGTACCCATCAGTCATTCAGTCTCGAAGTCGAGAAGGCAAGGCAATATCAGAACAAATTTCCATTGGAACAGTTGCGAACTCCGGAATAAACAACATCTCGAAGTGAGACCATGTGCCCGGGGAGAGCCAGCGTTTCCTGTCCACACACAAAACCCGTCTTAAGGTATCCGTTGTACAATAAAGTCATTTTACATAACGATGAATACAACTCCATAGTAAAATGTCGAAGGGTTCCAACTCTATACCTTCTTGAAGAAAATTCTAAACCAATTCACATGCACCAGACACGTGTTTCGAATATTAAATTCTCATCAGTGATGTTTTCAGCGGAGCCAACAAAAATAACTTCAGTAGCGCCCTTTTTAATTCTTTGAAGTTAGATTTTTACATTTACATTACAGAGAGTGCGCGGCTCCAAATGTCCTGTATGGTCGATTCAGTAGCATATCCAAATAAACTCTATGTTCAAAATAGCATTGGAGGGATGGTGCTAAGATGTTAAACTCCTTTAATTTCGATGATATATATCGGTGAAATGGCTAGTTTCCGAAATAGCAAAAATATATATATGATGTCACATTGATAAAAGTCCAAAGCTTCTTTCATGTGACAGAGCTGGAAAGAAGTAAATAATACACTTGACAAACATCAACTGCTCCACACTGCAACGTGAAATAAGTGTCTATATTAATAATATCGAAGGGTTCCAACTCTATATCTTCTTGAAGAAAATTCCTAACCACTTTACATGCACCAGACACGTGTTTCGAATATTAAATAGTAAAGTATTGTAAATGCATGGTATGGCACTATAAACTATATATTTTCTGAAAGATAATATGAAACTCTCAGGTCTTGACAAACAATGGGTATTGTGCAACTTACGCATATTGTACATATTATATAGATAAAATAGACAATTTTAAATGCTTCATTAGTTGTTCCCCTTTGTTTTTCTAGCGCCCCCCCCTTAATCATTATTTCTGAGCTGCGGGCATAATACCCTTTCAGAAAATATATAGTTTATAGTACCTTACGAGGCATGGAAAAATGCCTTATTGTACATCGGATACCTTAACAGTTCCGTGTAACTTTGTCAAACTAGTGACTGTCTCGATGTATATATTGGTGTACATATCAGATAACAGCCGGAACGCCAACCCCTACTTTGACGGTTGGAAGCATTGTTTCTAAAAGGGGCGGATAAATCTTGACACACAAAGTAGCGGAATAAGAATAAATTGGGCTAAACGACCTTAATTGTTTATCTCAAATGTTAAATATTATTATAAAACAAATAATACTCAGGTATAATTCACTACATATAACTGAAATTCCTCTGAAAGGGATTTTTGATATGTTTCAGCCCTGCTAAAGATCCAACGAAAATTGTGCATACTCATCGGTTTTAAAAGCGGACACAAATGCTCCCCTTTGCACTTCTGGTCAAAGTTCAATGATACTCTTTTCAACAGAATCCCAATTATGATACGTATATAAAATTTTAGTCAGTAAGTTCTCTATAAATAGGAATAAAAACTCTATAACGAGGACCAGATTCTAATTAAAATTCATCATTACGGACTCAGAATACACCAAATTCAAGTGGCAATGGAATTTTTAACATTTGTTTGATGGTTTGATACCTTGTAGATGATTTTGTGCCAATTGCATGTTTCATTTTGGCAAATCTAACCACTTCGCAGCACCGACTTGAGTACATGTGCCCGTGTACTCTCTGTTTACAAACGAGTTTCCATACGTTGACATGGAAGATGGACGCCCGAACAGCATATCGAAGTTTGAAAGGTGACACAAACCCCTTAAGGCAAAGATCGGCATACTATCTTTGGTTTTGGTGACTTCGGTGATGTATGAAGTTTACATTCAGATTGTTCCCAATCATTCCCAGCCGGGATTTTAAAAGAAAATAAGCAATAAAATGCAGGTAAACAGATCGTTGACGAAAAACTGCCCTTGATAACTCCCGATTTATTTCAAAATGCCACAAAATTTACCTGATTAGGTGTTATGACTTGAAACGGTATCTCTATTGCCATCAAAATCACCTATGTCATTCTTGTTTACACATGCAGCACAGTCAGTATGACGCGTTTTTGATGACGTGAAACAATGTCGTTATATTCAAAACATTAGTCACGTGACTTCGTTTTTAAACTTCAAAGACAAGTGCCGACTGGCGTTCCGGCTGATAAAGATATCTTGTTTGACGATGTTGACAACTTGAGAGGGGGATCTCACATGCTTTTAAAATATCCCCGTAGTGACCGAAGAATTTTCTCAGTGATGATTTCATCCGTTTTGTATATAACCCTGAACGAGTAACTTACTTGCAAGCCGTCTGGCTCTAATGAAGAAATCGTCATTTTTGAAGCATGCTCTTGTATACCGAATCAGCTACGAAACAAAAAAAAAACAAGAGAAGACGGCATCTTCCTACTCATGAAAGGGAAGTTATTTACATGTATGTGAAAGGCACAATTATCACGCTTGTCATACAGCGATCTACTCAAATGGCACATCGTGTCGAAAGAGATAAATGATCCAAGTACGTAGCGGACCTATCGCTCTCGTTTTTTTCTTTGATATCTAGTTCACGAGGATATATCTCATATAGATGAAAAGAAAGTATATGGAATGCATTACGTAGGGCATTTGGAAAAAGAGTCGTCCATGCTCTACTGGTTGGAGGGAGCTCATACATGTAACCACCCGATGAGTCCGAACGACATTTAGAGAAGACAGGTGGTCAGGGCCCTGTAATGTCTAAACGGTAATGGCTAAGCGAGTTTTGGACGGGGTCAATCATGGAGTTCCGTCATCACAGTTAGCCAGATTAAATCATAATTCTAATACATTGAGTTTCTAATGTAACCGATTTATCTGAGATACTGTAAACGTGGTTAATTTTGCTGGGGGATAATTTCTTGTTTTCAGTTTTTCTTTTTAGTTTAATCATATTTTATTTCAAGTAGCAGAAAAAGGATTTCTTGTTATAATTAAGTTCAAGACAGTACAATACGCTTGAAGGTAATATTCGCGATATAAACTTACCAGCCTTTGTAAGTATGCAGCAGGGTTATTTTCGCGAAGAGAAAATTTTCACAAAACCTATTGATTTGTGAATTACGCGAGAATTACCTCCACGGAAACATTTCCACGTTTACAGTTGGTATATGTCGCACCAAGGCAATTAAGGTAGCTAACCTAAAATATGACGTAAAGGAATTCTGTTGATTTTCCATTTTTACTTTGTTTCGGTAAAGATTTATCAGTCAAAATAACTCAATAGTTTGAATAATTGAATCTGTTTTTACTAATATAACATCTAAAGCGTGCATAATCTATATATTAATTTTCATTCTTTGAACGTACATAAATGACTATCTAAAATATTTTTAATAATGGTTAATTCAATTTTTTTTAAATAACTAGGCCAAGTATCAGATGTTTAAACATCAAGATTTATTCAAATGCTTGAAAACCGCGGGACGGTAAAAGGTAACATTTCAACATTCCGACTTTTGAAATAAGAACCACATAGCATATAGCAAAGTTGTATTAGAATAATTGACACATAATCGACAAGAAACCTTCTTCATTGTTCTTCATCTCCATTTTGACCAAGATTATATACTTCCTACATAATTTCTACAAAACACTCCAGGCATTTCCTTAATTATATAATAAGGATTGTTCCATGCACACGTGATACATTATGGACATGACATGTATGTATAAAACTATAAGTATCATTTCCTTTATAACGCGAAGTTGTTTATCATTAGAAATCAGACGCTTAATTATTACGAAACTCATTAAACTTAACCCTGAATGTTAATTTTCCGATGCTGGTATTTACAATGTACCATGGAAGAAAGATTTCTTAAAACAAGTTTTACCCTAGAGCTAGTTGCGTAATAAATGAGTTTAAGAAGATCCTGACGATAATCTCAACAGCACTCACAATAGGGCACAAAACCGACGGACCCCCAACAAATATCATTTTAGCGATGGTCACAACCCGCAATACGTGCTGTCTGCGTGCGTTGTCAGTACGTGTCCCGTACGTCCTCCTTGTGGATTTGGGAACACGCAGACAGGACGTAGTAGTTTAAGTGCATACAGAACTTTCGCTGTGTCCTGTCTGCTGCTCTCTAAGAATTCAACAAGAAGTACGACACGCACGTTGCAAGTACGTGCAACGAACGTTCACCGCAAGGAAGTGAGGACTCCGTGCGTTAGCAGTACGTGTCAATTCGACATCCTTACAATAACGTAGAAGACGTACGGAGAAAGTACGTTGTAAGTAAGTTGCACGCAAGTCGTAAGTACGTGCAACGCACTTACTTTTTTCGCTACATATGATGCATGTAATTATCCATATAACCGTGCGTGCGACGTGCGTGACGAACTCCTTCCGTACTCTTGCTACTTCATTCTTTCCGTCTTCAGAAAAACGCAGCGCACGTAGCCTCAACAAACACGCACGTCCTAAAAGCACGCACGGCGGGTTGTGACCAGGGCTTTACTGTTAACCTGCCGTTGCATCGAAATTCAAGTTTCATTCCTGCCTTATGCGTCTCTTGTTGTAATTGTCTACTCTGTGTTTTCGCATAGGAGTGTTCAGGTAAATTGCTATTGTTGATGCAACCGTGTCCTGGTTAAGATTATCTCCATTCACATTGAATGCGAACCGAGAAATATTGACTGGTGCTGGAAAGGGGTTACCAAGCATATTTCATGAAATGTTCATCATCATGGAGGATTAGATGCTGAAGCTGAACTTATTTCAAAAGGTAGAGGAACGAAATATCTTATACCTTCTTATATCAAAACTTGGGCGGATTCCTTTGAACTGCTCCAACTACTCTGGGACAATGCTCCGAGTACTCCAGAACAGGTTGTCAATGGAGTGGACAGAAAGTTTACGACTAGCAAGATGGCGGCTAGAGAGATGGTTTTCTTCCTAAACGTTTTGTTTTAGGACAAAACAACAGGAGAAATTTAGACGTCGGACTTTTTATGAATTTAAATGTTTATTATCATATTCTGTGTTGATTTCTCTTACTGTTTCACGTTAGCTATTTTCACATAACAGCGTGACGATGGCAAGTACCGACTATCATTACATCTCAATTAAAGTGATTGTTTTTTACGTATAAAAAGTACTTATTTTGCCGTCCAAAACATCTGGACCGCAGTTACGTGAAAAAGGCTAAATATGCAGAAAATTTCCGGCTTGTCAGGGACGTTATGAAAAAAAGGTATAGAAAAATGGGACACACGCCGGAGTTTTTTTCTCGTTTGGGATGATGTAAAACAACAGAAAATAAAAGAAGACAACAAAGAATAATTTTAAAACATTTATTTCATAAAACGTTCGATGTTCTTCATTTTCTCCGTCACGAACTCTTGTGCAGTGGCGGATTCAGCCGAGGGGGATGGGCACGGAGGCACGTCCCCCCCTGCTGTGCCCAACAAAGGGGCACTTATTATGACATGCTTTTGGAAGCATTAAACAAATCTATGAAGTTAGTCAGAAATAGCCCCAAAACACACCAGAAACCACTGATTTGAATAAATTTTTCAAAATTTTCTCGGTGATAGATTACAAGTCGGGAAGGATGCATTACTGCCATGTCCATCGTCTGTACATGTACGTTAACGAACAAGCTACATTGAATCACGTTCATATAAGACTTTTTTCATCTGAGGGTTTCATTCGGGAATAGCAGTCCTATGCAATTGTTAAACGTCTTAAAATTCAATAGCATCATTTAAAACCTGATAAATTTACAGCATGGACCAGACATGCACGTTTCGGGTACTAAATCCTCGTCAGTGATCCTCAGTCTAAACAATGTAATATGACCGAAAAGTATGAAAATTATTATGTCCAAAAATATACCGAAAGACGTAGCAGAATGGGTGGGATATGATGCTACAGGACCCACGTTTTAGAAATTTCAAGAAATTTTGTAACAGAAAATTTCAAATGCGTTGAGAAGACAGACGATCAACCAAAGTTGATCGAACTTGGCTACATGTGCCCTCGGGGACTCTTGGTCCACCAGCAGTGACACTCACCAAGTAGTTCAAATGTTAAACGTCTTAAAATTCAATAGCATCATTTAAAACCTGATAAATTTACAGCATGGACCAGACATGCACGTTTCGGGTACTAAACCCTCGTCAGTGATCCTCAGTCTAAACAATGTAATATGACCGAAAAGTATGAAAATTATTATGTCCTAAAAATATACCGAAAGACGTAGCAGAATGGGTGGGATATGATGCTACAGGACCCACGTTTTAGAGATTTCAAGAAATTTTGTAACAGAAATTTAGCCATAAAACACACATATTTCTTTATCAAATCTATGATATAATTTTTAACCTTCTATAAAATTGAAAAAAAAATTTTTACTTTTTTTTTTAGGTCATTGAACAATTAAAATTGTTTGACCAGATTTGAACCGGTACCTCCAAGAATTTTGCAAACAGTCAAAAATGCATGTTTTCCTTTATTTCCAGAATCAAATTGCCAATGAATAATTATACCTTTCTATCTGGACGATGCAGAGCATGGGGCTTAAATGATCTCTTGTTTTTCAAGGAAAATCATTTACTTATGCCTCGTTCACACGGTTGCGCAATAAATTTATTTCGCAATAACTTTATTGCGCAACAAATTTGTTTCGCAATAAGCTTTTTTGCGTTCACACGAGACCGAAACTATTGCGCAATAAAATGCTGATGAACATGCACAAGAATCATGAATAAAAGTGAACAACGAATACCTTAAGGAAAAATTGTTCGAATAATTTTCGTAAAGTCAAATATAAGACTATTTTGGGAGGTAGTTCATTCATTTATTTGTCATTTCAGTCTAGAGCATGACGTCATTCAATTGTGACGTCATTCTCTACAAACCCAGGCTTAAACAAAAGCGTTCCTATATATACATGTACGAAAAATCGAAATCTCTCAAAAGAATCGTAAAAATATACACGTCGAGTGGTTATATTCGCAAGTATAACAATCTCTTTCCCTTGTCATGTTGATGCGCATGCGTCCAGATTTATTGCGCAACAGTTTCGCTTAGCGTTTACACGGCAGAATTTGTTGCGCAATAAAGTTATTGCGAAACAAATCGAAAATTTATTGCGCAATACATTTTGTCATGTGAACGCAAAATAAATTTATTGCGCAACAAATTTACGCTTATTGCGCAATAAAGTCTTAGTGTAAACGAGGCATTATTTTCTTCACCTTACAAAAATTTAAAACAAACAAGTGTGGATCTAGAGTGATGGTTAGAGGGGGGGGGGGGTCAGATCCCGCCTGGAATTTGCAAAAAATGCTTATTCAGTTCAAATACGCTGAAATGCCACCAAATTGCTTAATTTTTTCAAAATTTTCTCGAAAACCCCCTCCCATACCCTCCCCCACTCGGCCCTTCGGGCCTCGCAAGTGATTCCTATCAAAACTTGTGTGCCCCCCCCCCGAAAGTTGGGGTTCTGGATCCGCCCCTGCTAGTGTGCCATATCATTGATAGACAAATGTTGGTCTTTCAGCCATATTGGATGACGTCACTTTCTAGAGCACTCTCGCTGCACCACCTCTTGACCAGGTGCAGACGGAGTAGCTCTATAGCCACTCTAGATCACTGCGCGGGATCGCATCCATTCGTTCGGAGCAGCTCGGAGTACTCAGAGTTGGTCAAAGGAATCCGCCCCTTGGTAAGTTTATAGTAATGATAAAAAAAGATAAGCAACATTAACTGAATAAACAAAGGTAGTTGAATACAGAAATTTCTAAAGTTGAACTTATTCCGCAGGCATTTTTACACAGTATCAAGTTCTGTCATTTGCTTCTGTAAGAACAGGACACATTCCAACATCGCACTTTCCCCGAAAATGAGGAATAATAATACAGAAGTGTTCCAACTCTTTACCTTCTTGAAGAAAATATCAAGGCAATTCCAATGCACCAGTCACGTATTTCGAATAGTAGATCCGTATCTGTTCAGTGATTCATCAAGCCAGAGTGATATTTAGACATATCCCAAATTCATTTTAGTAGCGCCCTCTTGTTTTTTTTTTTTTTTTTTTTTTTTTTTGAATTTGAATTTGAGCAATTACTTTGCAGTGAGTGTGCGACTCCAAATTTTCTGTTGGATAGATTCAGTAGCAAAGTTACATAAAATCAATTACCTATGTGACGCTCAGATGATAACCTCCTGGATTGAGATAACGGTAATTCTTTGGTACGAATAGGAAAGTAGAATCAGCAATAAGTCTGTTTTGAAATTACCCGAGGAAAATGTATACAAAATTAATTTCCACTGTTATCATCATATTTCCTCAAAAATAATTTATACACACATATGTACATATGAAGATTGACAATCTATTGAGAGTTTATTACAATACTTACGTATATTTCTCTGTGCATTCCTTTGGAAGAAATTTTGCTGTTCCCAAGATAACAAAATAGGCTAACACATGCACAATTGATCTGTAAACTATCATTCCGCTGAAAAAATAGGTTATATCATTACTTCATCTATTTTGCACATAACCTACATCAGGAATAGTGGAAATTTCTTTGTAATGCATCGCTTTAAATACTAACACTGAAAAATTCTTCCATTCGTAGAATTGATCAGTATGTCTTTAGGGAGCAGTCCTGTACTCTTGTATTTGACTTTCAGTCACTGACTGTAAAACTTTCTTTTTTTTAATGTAAATGCAAAATGCATTAATGAATTGCATCAGGACTGGATTCACTAATGTTCAGATGACAAATATTGATAATGACCATATCCCTGTTACAGCACAAAATCTACAATTCAGAAAATCAGAAACCGAAGGCATACAAAATCAGGATAAAACAGAATCCAAAGCAAACAACAAAAACCTCCACCACATGAAAAGAAGCGGACTCCCGATATGAGAGTGAGACCAGGTGCCCACGAAGAGTAAGCATCTCCTGCTTGCATGCAACACCCGCCGCTTCAATTCGGTAGAACTGTCACATCCGGTAACTTCCATTTCAGAAGACATAGAGTACAATCTTTGGTTGGATGGTTCAAATTGTCTATGACAGAATATCATCCACCATTCTGGAGAGTGGGATATCAAAGTGTATGACGAGTTCCCCATATCGGCCGTAGAACTTCCTCAGTGACGATGTTAGTCGGTCACAAACATATCCCTGACTGAGAAGCTTATCTGAAAGACGCCTAGCTCTCAGAACAAAATCCGTATATTTGGTACTTGCTCTGGCATAGCGTATCAACTGAGATATGAACACGCCATAAGCAGGCGATGAAGGGATGTTGCTGCTTAGAAAAGGAAAGTTTGTAATGCTGAAATTGAAGTCGTCACGAGTGAGGTGTTCATGTGACCATCAGTGTCGTAGAACAACATTATGTCCAAATAGGATGCTGAATTATTTGTCTCTGTAGTTTCATTGACTTCGAGCTCCGAAGGATAGATACTGCTCAGGTAATCCGCGAATTTTGGATTATTGATGGACAACACAAGGTCTATGTATCTGTAAGTGAAGTTGAAGTCTAAGTATCTTTTCCCTTCAGAGACCAAAGATTGAATGAATTCAGCTTCGTACGAGTAAAGGAAAATGTCGGCAAGGAGTGGGGCACAATTGGTCCCCATTGGAATTCCGAAAATTTGCTGGAAGACCTTTCCTCCAAACACAACAAAAATGTTGTCGATCAGAAAGATTAACATCTGAATAAAATCAGTTTCAGTGTACTTATTTTCAGAATCGGACTTTTCTTTTACAAAGTAGGTTTTGTCATAGTTTACAACAATAAATTTGTATTTGCGATTACCGTTCTATTTGTAAACGCATTACTTATAATTATTGCGAGTCTCTTTTTCAATTTAGAATGTGGAATTGTAGTGTTAAGTGTCGAAAAATCAAAGGCTTTGATCGAATTGACTCTACTAAAATGAGTGGATTTCAGATGTTCTAAAAGTTCCTTCGAATTCTCTAAGATCCACATCTGGTTGATGCCACTGCGAGAATATACTGTCGAACAATATTTTTGAAGCCCAGATTTGATTTCAGATAAAACTTTGGTGAGTAAGATCGATACAGATTTGGTAGAACTATTTTGAGGAACCAGCTAAGAAACGTTGTTTGTACGGATTCTTATGCATTTTAGGTATGCAGTATAAGTATGGCAAATCTAAGTCTAACTTGTTAGTGTCGAAGCCAAAGGAAGCAAGAGCTGATTTGTGGTTATCTATTATTTCAGAGGCAGAAAGGTTTGTTTGAGTGTAAGTGGGATTTCCAGGTGTCGAATCTAAACCCAACTCTTTAACTAGACTGTCGAAATAGTACTTTTTGCAAGTAAATGTGTAATTATTTGAGGCTTTGTCTACGGAAGCATAGAGGGGACGTGTGCAATTTCTTTATTATGTCGTGGCCACGACTTATTACCTCGTAGCCACGACTTACTAACTCGTGGCCACGACTTACTAACTCGTGGCCACGACTTATTATCTCATGGCCACGAGATAATTATCTCGTGGCCACGACTTATTATCTCGTGGCCACGAGATAATTATTTCGTGGCCACGACTAAGTAACTCGTGGCCACGACATAATATCTCGTGGCCACGACTTATTATCTCGTGGCCACGATATAATTCTTTGTTTCTATTGGTTGATTATCTCGTGCGCACGACTTACTAAGTCATGGCCACGAAATAAGTAACCAATAGAAATCTGTACATGAAGTTTTTATTTAAGACAAATCAACAAATATTCAGAGCGCCATTGTTATACCTTGTTACGTGTGCTAGTACAAAATTTTAAACTTTTAATCTAAACCCAACTCTTTAACTAGACTGTCGAAATAGTACTTTATGCAAGTAAATGTGTAATTATTTGAGGCTTTGTCTACGGAAGCATAGAGGGGACGTGTGCAATTTCTTTATTATGTCGTGGCCACGACTTATTACCTCGTAGCCACGACTTACTAACTCGTGGCCACGACTTATTATCTCGTGGCCACGAGATAATTATTTCGTGGCCACGACTTAGTAACTCGTGGCCACGACATAATATCTCGTGGCCACGACTTATTATCTCGTGGCCACGACTTATTATCTCGTGGCCACGACATAATTCTTTGTTTCTATTGGTTGATTATCTCGTGCGCACGACTTACTAAGTCGTGGCCACGAAAGAAGTAACCAATAGAAATCTGTACATGAAGTTTTTATTTAAGACAAATGAACAAATATTCAGAGCGCCATTGTTATACCTTGTTACGTGTGCTAGTACAAAATTTTAAACTTGATCTTACATTTTTACCTTAAGATCTTGACGTTTGACCAACTTCGTATATGATTTTTTTTATCCTTTTCTTCATATCATCCAACATTTTGATTATTACATTTCACACAAAAGGAGAGGGGGTCAGGCACTCTCCTCCCAGCGCCTTCTTTTTGTACAGGTATCTTCAAGGGCGTATGAGCAGGTTGGTAATATGGCATGAATATAGTAATATAGTATTAATTTTAAAAGGTGATCTTTCGTCAACAGAACAAATGACCATACATCTGATTCTTGTCTTTTTAATTTATTTTTTGTTCGTTTGGTGGTTAGGGGGAAGGGGGAAGGGGAGGGGGGGCTAGTCAAATTAAATGTATCCCCTCCTACTATGCAAACAAGATAACAAAATTACATACAAATATATCATAACGACACACAATAATTGTAGTTATGCACTAAAGCATAACTGCACGTTATCTCAACGAATAAGCATAATTTGTTTATTATACGTATATTAAACTGACCAAGGAAGATAACTCCTTCAGTCATATTCCAGTATAATCCGGAACGTACATGTATGTACGTGTTGGTTTCTTCAAATAGAAACACACACTGCGCATTTCGAGATGGCGTGCTCTCTGCAGAGGAAAAACTAGAATATTCAACTAAAATATTTCGTTTTCTGTTGCCAAATGCGAACATTTCATTTCTTTCTATCGCTGTGTACGACTCCTGCTATCATTGGACTTATATCAATTCATCCGACCAGTGCACCTACAGTTCAGCAGTACGGGTACAGCACAGGTACAGGTGTGTTGTTGACCTCGCTCCTACAACGCTTGCTATGAGACACGGGTGATGCTTGCTTTGTCTGGACATCGGGATGTGTTGCGTCTTCCTACCCCTCAGTATTTAGATAGTTTGGTTTAATAGTGGTTACCCAAAGTCGGTAAAGTATAGTATCGTCCAATTTTATTTTTCAGACAGGTCAGTAGGTAAGAGTGAATTGTACACACGTGAGCTCGCCTAGTTTTATTGAAAACACAACTTCAATCAAGTTCTATGTATTCTCTTCCAACAGTTTTGATTGGGTCTTAAAATCTAAAATATTCTAGAGCTTCCAAACCCTTTACTATTTGGGATCATGGCCGGGGACTTTAAAATTGGGGGGAAAATAGCAGAATTTACAAAATTGGGGATTATATATCAATTTTTATCAAATTGTACATGAGGTGTTAAATTAAAAAGAAAAATAAATCCTCTATTCGCAAGTTATTTAGAAGCTCACCTGTGTCACAATATTCGTTATAATGATAACAATCTTACCCCATACATGATGCAATGTTTTGAAACTATTTCCGATCATTTGCTCCAGTTTAAATATCTTCATTTTCCTTTTTACAAGGTCAGTCTTTATAAAAAAAATGATAACGGAAGTGTTTGTCACACTAGCAATTTTATATCTTCATTCTCTGATTGATTTACTTGTACAGTTTGCATTTTATATTATATTTACATCTATTTGTTTATATATGTGATGTTTGTATGTTTATTAATCAGTTATATATGTTTATTTAGTTATTTACTTATTCATGATGACATCTTTTGTATTTACTTATTCATCTACCTGTCTACATTTGTAATAAATTCATCTACTTGTCTACATTTGTATCAATGCGCTTCATTATGTTAACGTCGAATCCCCCGTTAGAGTATAGTTCTATAATAGTCTAAAATATTAACATCAACAACAACAAACATTTTAGTTGATTAGTGTGTTAAAAAAAACCCCAGCCAATCAGGCTGTCATATATGTTATATCATTTATTCATTTATTTATTTATTTATTTATTCATCTACCGCAGATATCTGTCCATTTGCTTATTCATTCATTCATAGAATTAGATAAAACTTTAGACAAATGAGGGTGCGCACGCATACATGTAGCTTCCTTCTCATACAGTTTGTAACTTATATTCCTAGTGTGTCTGGGTATACAGTGTTAACATTATTGGTATTGAGTTTATTGTAATTATGAGAACTATCATATCATTGATCATCAATACCTCATATTCGATATGGGACTCATAAATAAATAAGTCAGATCCTGAAATAATGTAAATATGCAGTTATGACCAAAAAAAAAATGAATAAATAAATAAAAAATAGAATAAAATAAAATAAAAGAATAAATTAGATAAAATAGGTATTAAATAAATTAAAATAAAAATTGTCAAACCCTTCTGGAAACAACAAACTTATCCGAAACATTCAAGATCAATTTCACATATTTTTATCATTTTTTTTTTCAAATATCTGGACGTAGTATACTTTTTCAAAACGAGTGCATGTGCACTTCGAATAGGCTGTCCAAGTATCACTGATGTCAATATTTGTTACATTGTAATAAATTCTCGTGCGATGTAACAAGTACCTGCCACCTGCCAGCCATGCAGTTTTGTTACATGGTTGTAGCACATTCTCGTGTTAATTAGTGTAATATATGTATACATGTAAGTCATTTCTAACTTGAAGTTACTGTCATCAGACTATCGTTGAAATGTCTTGAATCTTCGGAAGTCATGCAATTATCGTAATCGATGAGACTTTATTCTTTGGACCAGATACCAAAAAAAAAAACAAGACAAAACAAAACAAAACAAACAAACAAAAACAAAACTGCAGATAAACTAGTACGAATAAAGCTAAAACAGAAAATAATTTAGAACTAGATGGCTACTGTTGCGAGCAACAGACGGATTCCTCCTTTATTAGACCTTCCTCGGAACTGAAGTGTTAAAATCCGAATAAAGAAGATGGAAAAAAGAATAGTTGCTTTTGTACCTAATTCACTTCAGCAAATGAGGCAAAGGAGCTTATGTCTAATTTGGGACTCTTATTTATTTATCGACAAAATAGAAGAAAAAGATGATAAATACCTTTCAAGTTTAGGAAGGCTTTAAACTCCTAGATCTATTCTATCCATTTTGATTCCTTTGAAATTACTATCCCAAAAAGAATTGCACAATGAATTAGCAATGAGAAAATTTCTATAAATAGAGAATGACAACAGCATGAAAGTACAGACAAGTAATGCTACTAAGATAAAAAAAGGAAACATAGAACAAGAATAAAAGAGTTATCTATCTTACTATGTAAAGTTCAAATAAGAAGTACTACTTGTGTGAAGAATAAGTATTTAAGAACAAAATTCTCTCAATCCTACAAGAGTAAATGTTTGTTATGACCTTGAAAAAGTTTATTTGACCTTGAACCAAGGTCATGGATGAAAGATAAGCATTTTAGTTTATTCTCATCAAAATTCGTTTTCATCTATTCAAAGCTCAATATTTTATCAACAAAAGTCTGTTTTGACCTTGAAATCGAACAAATGACCTTGGGTCAAGGTCAAGGTGAAAGGACTTGATGTAAGGAACATTTGCGCAAAGTTTGAACTCTCAAGGTCAAATGGTCTTTGTTCTATGGGAAAATTTTTGTTGTGACCTTGAAAATGAGAATTTGACCTTGGGTCAAGGTCAAGGTGATGGGGCTTGGATCAATGATTGTATTTATGAAGTTTGAACTGTCAAGGTCAAATAGTCTTTTGTTGTGGGTCATGTATTATTTTAGTTTTACTTTATGTGTAGGTACACATGTACTTAGTCATGTTATTATGATTTCATAATAATTCTTTCTAGATTTTACTATGTCATGTTTATCTCATTAGAGAATATTCCAGTATGTTCTTTATTACATCATTATCATCACATGACTGTGATTTCTGGAATTTACTCTATTGTTAATCATTTGTAATGAGTCATTGTTCTAGAAGCTTCTGGTAAATTCATTGGTATTAAGTATAAATACCTCTGAGGAACTGTGTTGAGGAAACATTCCTACACATTGGTAGACACGATTCATTCATCTATTCTGATATACTGGGACACTTTATTTTGTTGAGACTTTAATCCATTTAACAACGTTTGGACACTGATCTTTCGAGAACGTTTGTGATTACCGGAAACCACACATTCGATAGACTTTGTGGACCGTAACGGACACTTTGATCCGGACATTGTATTGTAAGTTGTAATCATTGTAAATATATATATTTTGTACATAATTAAACTTGTAAATTTATATTCTGTCTTTGTCTGATTTTTGCTGGCGTTTTGGGGTATTCTGACCCATAACAGAATTGGGGGCTCGTCCGGGATAGTAATCTCTGCATATTTGCACTTTACGTAAAGTTCGTTTTTTGAAAAAAGGAAAATTCTCCAAACTTTTGCCAGCAGAAATCAATCATGGTATTTTCGGTCACTGAATTTTTGAAATCGCCGACTGTAGGTGAGTTCGAATCATTGAAAAAAGATGATTTGATTGGTTTAGGTCTTCACTTGAAGTTAGATGTAAAATCTTCTATGAGAAAACAAGAAATTAGAAATATTGTGGCTAAAGAGCTTTTAATTGAGGAGATCTTTTCGTCATACGATTTTCCTGTTGAACCTGTTTCAAGCGAAACCAAAATGTCAAAATATGAGTTTGAATTAGAGAAAATGAAAATACAATTACAATTTGAAAAAGAAGAAAAAGAAAGACAATTTGAAAAAGAAGAAAAAATAAGACAATTTGAAAGAGAAAAGGAAGAAAGAGAGAAACAGGAACGTATGCACGAGAAAGAACTCCAGTTTGAGTTAGAAAAGTTAAAGTTAGAGAAAAGCGCTAAGGAAAATCCTGTTCCTTCGCTTGTCAAGTCTGAATTCGACGCCGCCAAAAACATCCGATTAGTACCAAAATTTCAAGAAAAGTCCGTGGACAAATATTTTCCACATTTTGAGAAAATCGCGGCCAATCTGAAGTGGCCACGCGATTTTTGGCCAACTTTATTACAAAGCGTACTTATTGGCAAAGCGGCTGAAGTGTACTCGGCGCTCAGTATTGCTGAGAGTTCAGACTATGACAAGGTCAAGGACACGATTTTGAGAGCATATCAGTTAGTACCTGAGGCGTACAGACAAAAGTTTAGAAAGTACAAAAAGTTTGAAAATCAAACATATGTTGAATTTGCTCGAGAAAAAGAAGATTTATTTGATCAGTGGTTTCGATCCAAGAAAATTCCCAATTCATTTGACAATTTACGTCAAATAATTCTGATAGAAGAGTTCAAAGAGTGTGTACATCAAGATTTAAGAACTCATTTGGAAGAAAAAAATGTTAAAACTGTTGAAGAAGCCGCTGTTTTGTCTGATACCTATGCTCTCACTCATAAGAAAAATTTTGTGTCAAAAACTCAATCTAGCGATAGCGCAAAAACGTCAGATGTTCCAAAGAAAAATGTACAAGAGTCTCAGTCGTCCATTAGTTCCCAGTCACCATCTCAAGGTGGTTCTACGTCCGGTCCTAGGTCCGAGCGTTCTGAGGCATCCCCAGGGGTGGGATCGCTTCCTACATGCAATTATTGTAAGAAAAAAGGTCATGTTATTGGTGAGTGTTTGAAGCTTAAGAAGAAAAAAGAACTTAAGTCACAGGCCTGTGCGTCTGTTAGAAATGATAGTAAAGCCTTAGATTCGATTTGTTCTGACACTCCTGAGATTCAGGGTTCTAAGTCCAGTTCTGATGATTTTGTGGAGGATCATTATAAGCCCTTTTTGTCACAGGGATTTGTTTCACTCAGTGATTCTAGCGAAGCGTTGCCTGTTGAGATTTTGAGAGATACTGGTGCTGCCCAGACTTTATTGTTAGAGGGTTAATTGCCTTTGTCTGAGCACACTTTTACTGGTAGGTCAGTTTTATTACAGGGTGTGGAGCTAGGCGTCATTGATGTTCCCCTTCATAAAATTTATTTGAAGTCAGACTTAATTACTGGACCTGTTATCGTAGGTGTTCGACCTACTCTTCCCGTTCAAGGCGTTTCCTTGTTGCTTGGCAACGATTTAGCTGGCGGCAAAGTTGTAGCCGATCCGATTGTTTGTAAGAAAATCACTTCCGATGTCGTGTCCGATGATGAAGACGACGACTTGTACCCAGCCTGCGCAGTTACCAGGGCGATGGCCAGGAACAGACTAAAAGAGGCTGAGAGTACTTCTGCACTTAACGAGGACCATCCCTCCGAAGATATAGACCTTTCTGACACATTCATGTCTACCATTGATGACAACGTACCTGAAACGTCAGTACCACTTCATGTAGACAAGTCTCCGGCAGTACCTGGTGATGATTCCCATCCGCCTTTAGACAGGGGTACAGATGCCTTAAGCCGTGAGCAGCTCCTCTCCGAGCAAACTAAAGATCCGGAGATCATCCGACTAAGCAAGAGGGCTCTTCCCCGAGAAGAAGCGGACAAAGTCGGAGAGTGCTTCTACATACAAGATGGCATCCTCATGCGGAAATGGAGACCACCCGATGCACCCCCTAATGAAGTGTGGCGGGTCGTTCACCAGATAGTGGTTCCAATAGTGTATCGCGGGGACATCATGAGTTTAGCTCACGACACATCCATGGCAGGTCATTTAGGTGTCAATAAGACTTATAATAGGATTTTAAGTCACTTTTACTGGCCTAAGTTGAGAAAAGATGTGTCTGAGTTTTGTAAGTCTTGTCATAGTTGTCAGATGGTAGGTAAACCCAATCAAGTTATACCACCTGCTCCCCTTCAACCCATTCCAGCCTTTGAGGAACCTTTTAGTAGGGTGTTAGTTGATTGTGTAGGTCCTTTGCCTAGGACTAGGTCAGGGAATCAGTACTTACTGACAATTATGTGTACTTCGACTAGGTTTCCTGAGGCCATACCTCTGAGGAATATTAAGGCAAAGACCATAGTTAAGGCCCTTTCAAAGTTTTTCAGTTTCGTAGGTGCTCCCAAGACTATTCAGTCAGATCAGGGTTCAAATTTTATGTCAGGATTGTTTCAGCAGGTTATGCATGAGCTAGGTATCAGGCAGTATAAATCTTCTGCGTACCATCCTGAGTCCCAGGGGGCACTTGAACGCTTTCATCAAACCCTTAAAACTATGATGAAAACATATTGTCACCAGTATGGAAAAGACTGGGATGAAGGGGTTCACCTCGTGTTGTTTGCGGCACGAGAAGCGGTTCAGGAGTCCCTTGGGTTCAGTCCCTTTGAGCTAGTTTTTGGGCATACGGTCAGGGGGCCATTGAAGTTATTGAAGGAAAAATGGTTGACTGAGACTAGCGATTTGAATCTCTTAGACTACGTGTCTAATTTCAAAGAGAAATTATATAATGCTTGCAAATTAGCTCAAGAAAATCTCAAAACCTCACAAATGAAAATGAAATCATGGTATGACAAAGATGCTAGAAACAGAGTTTTTAAACCAGGCGATAAAGTTCTTGTATTTTTGCCTATCCTTGGTCATCCTTTGCAAGCTAGATATTTCGGTCCTTATGAGATTGAGAGTAAAATTAGTGATGTTAACTATGTGGTTAGGACACCAGGTCGGCGAAAAGAAAAAAGAGTGTGCCATGTTAACATGTTGAAAGAGTATTTTGATAGAAGTGACCGAAATTTTGTAAAACCAGTTTCCACTTTGGCCAATGTAAATACATTAGAAAATTGTGTTGAACCTGAATGTAATGAAGAGACTGTCGAAAAAGACTTCGCTCAAAGTGTCCGTTTGAAGAATTCCGAAATTCTGACAAGTCCGGAAGTGAAGCTCGGACATTTGACCGTGCATCAAAAAGAGGAAGTGCAACAATTAATGCGGGAATATACGACCATCTTTCCGGACGTTCCCAAAAAGACTAATGCATCTCATCATGACGTCATTGTGGGTGATGCGTCACCTATCAAACAACATCCCTATCGGTTAAACCCGATAAAACTTCAATACATG
The DNA here is from genome assembly GCA_033119305.1 of Pinctada imbricata. Lineage (NCBI taxonomy): Eukaryota > Metazoa > Mollusca > Bivalvia > Pterioida > Pteriidae > Pinctada > Pinctada imbricata. The sequence goes on from VSWD01000013.1 coordinate 32,377,886, forward strand.
CGGAAAGAAATTCAATACATGCTTGAAAATGACATTATTGAACCCAGCAATAGTGATTGGAGTTCCCCATGTATTCTTGTTCCGAAGCCAGACGGAACTTACCGATTGTGTACGGACTTTAGAAAAGTCAATTCAGTCACCAAAACTGACTCTTATCCGATCCCACGAATTGATGACTGTATCGATAAAATTGGCAGTGCAAAATTTGTCAGCAAATTTGACTTGCTTAAAGGCTATTGGCAAGTCCCGCTTACCGAGAGAGCCAGAGAAATATCGGCATTTGCGACTCCAGATGGGCTATACCAATATAAAGTAATGCCCTTTGGTATGAAAAACGCACCAGCTACATTCCAGAGAATGATTCATTCGCTCCTAAATCATCTCGAAGGATGCGAGGCGTACATCGATGATGTCATCATCTACAGCGACACCTGGGATGATCATCTCCGAATCATGCGTACCTTCTTCGACATACTGGCGAAAGCAAACCTCACAGTGAACCTTGCGAAAAGTGAATTTTGTCATGCGACTGTAGAATATTTGGGTCACAAAGTAGGTCAAGGTTTTGTTACTCCTATCATGGCCAAGGTGGAAGCTATTTCAAAGTTCCCGATTCCTACCAATAAGAAAGAGATAATGAGATTTTTGGGAATGGCAGGATTTTACAGAAAATTTTGTCCAAATTTCTCGTTAGTTGTTGGTCCACTTACCAATCTGTTACAAAAGAAAGTGAATTTTGCATGGACCAATGACTGTGACGAATCTTTTAAGAAAATCAAATGTGTTCTTATGAATAGTCCTGTCCTGTCAGCTCCAAATTTTGATAAGCAATTTAAGCTTACTGTTGATGCCAGTGATGTAGGAATCGGGGCTGCTTTGTTTCAAGAAAATGATGATGGTGTAGATAGAGTTGTTTGTTATTTTTCAAAGAAATTGACAAAATGTCAAAAGAATTACTCTACTATTGAAAAAGAGTGTCTTGCATTATTGTTAGCTTTACAACATTTTGATGTTTATTTGAATGTTACTTTACATCCCATTCTTGTATATACTGACCACAACCCTCTCACATTTTTGCACAAAATGTCAAACAAGAATCAAAGACTTACAAGGTGGAGTTTATTGTTGCAAGAGTACAATATCATTATTAACCATATCAAGGGCAAAGACAATGTGATTGCAGATGCACTATCGAGAGTTTCATGAGTGATTTTTTGAAGAATTTACCACCTAAGTTTTCATTGACATTCAAACTTTTTTTAAGGGGGGAGGTGTTGTGGGTCATGTATTATTTTAGTTTTACTTTATGTGTAGGTACACATGTACTTAGTCATGTTATTATGATTTCATAATAATTCTTTCTAGATTTTACTATGTCATGTTTATCTCATTAGAGAATATTCCAGTATGTTCTTTATTACATCATTATCATCACATGACTGTGATTTCTGGAATTTACTCTATTGTTAATCATTTGTAATGAGTCATTGTTCTAGAAGCTTCTGGTAAATTCATTGGTATTAAGTATAAATACCTCTGAGGAACTGTGTTGAGGAAACATTCCTACACATTGGTAGACACGATTCATTCATCTATTCTGATATACTGGGACACTTTATTTTGTTGAGACTTTAATCCATTTAACAACGTTTGGACACTGATCTTTCGAGAACGTTTGTGATTACCGGAAACCACACATTCGATAGACTTTGTGGACCGTAACGGACACTTTGATCCGGACATTGTATTGTAAGTTGTAATCATTGTAAATATATATATTTTGTACATAATTAAACTTGTAAATTTATATTCTGTCTTTGTCTGATTTTTGCTGGCGTTTTGGGGTATTCTGACCAATAACACTTTGTTCTATAGGCAAAAGTTTGTTGTGACCTTGAGAATCAAAATTTGACCTTGAAACTAGGTCATCATCAATGACTACCTATAAGTAACCTACCATCAAAGTTTCAACTCAAAATCTCAAAAACTGTAGAAATTGGCACTGTGCCAATTTAAAGTTCCAATTTCAACTCAAAATAGTGCGAAAACCGTAAATATTTTATCGAGCATGTAAGCGTATAAAAGTTTGCAAATTTCCCAAAGAACAATATAAAACAAATTTCATTCAAATCGCACGGTTAGTTTAGGAGTTATAAGGTTTTAAAGATTTTACCTTTGATGACCTCTAGCGGGGGCATATGTAAACTTTTCGACAAGAAAAAAATATATATGAAGATCTTTATTTGCTCTTTCACATGATACTTTCCATTTTATCATATGATGCGGTACTTTGTTGTAAAGTCTCTGGATTGGCTTGGGGGTAAGAATAATAATAATAATAATAATAAGAACTAGATGGCTACTGTTGCAAGCAACAGACGGATTCCTCCTTTCTTAGACCTTCCTCGGAACTGAAGTGTTAAAATCCGAATAAAGAAGATGGAAAAAAGAAAAGTTGCTTAATTACCTTATTCACTTCAGCAAATGGATCAAAAGAGCTTATGTCTAATTTGGGACTCTTATTTATTTATCAACAAAATAGAAGAAAAGAATTTAAGTACCTTTCATCTTTACGAAAGCTTTAAACTCCATGCTCTATGGATATCAAATCCTTTACAATTACTTTCTCAAAACAGAATTGCACAATGATTTTGCAATGAGATAATTTCTATTAATAGAAAATGACAACAGCATGAAAGTACAGATATGTAATGCTACTAAGAAAAAAAAAAAAGAAACAGAGAACAAGAAGAAAAGAGTTATCTCTCTTATACTATGTTAAGTTCAAATAAGAAGGACTACTTGTGTGAAGAATAACTAGTACAGGACAAAAAGTGTAAATTCTACAAGAGTAAATAATTGTTAAGACCTTGAGAATGATTATTTGGCCTTTAACCAATGTCATTGATGAAAGCTAAGTATTGTGATTATTCTCATCACGATTGATCTTAATCTGAGCAAAGCTCAATATCTTATCAACCAAAAACAGTTGTGACCTTGAAATTAAACAAATGACCTTGGGTCAAGGTCATGATGAAAGAGTTTGATGCAAGGAATATTTGTGTAAAGTTTGAACTGTCAAGGTCAAACAATCTTTGTTTTATAGACTAAAGTTTGTTGTGACCTTGAAAATAAGAATTTGACCTTGGATCAAGGTCAAGGTGAAAGAGCTGGGCCCAAGTATGATATGTATAAAGTATGAAGTCTGAAGGTCAAATAGTCTTTGTTTTGTAGGGAAAAATTGCTGTGACCTTGAGAATGAGAATTTGACCTTGGGTCAAGGTCAAACTGAAAGAGCATGATTAAATAATTATTTGTATGAAGTTTAAACTCTTAAGGTCAAATAGTCTTTGTTCTATAGGCAAAAGTTTGTTGTGACCTTGAGAATCAAAATTTGACCTTGGGTCAAGGTCAAGGTGAAAGGGCTTGGTTTAATGATATTATGTATGAAGTTTGAACTTTGAATGTCTAATAGTCTTTGTTCTATAGGCAAAAGTTTGTTGTGACCTTGAGAATCAGAATTTGACCTTGGGTCAAGGTCAAGGTGAAAGAGCTTGGTTTAATGATATTATGTATGAAGTTTGAACTCTGCAGGTCTAATAGTCTTTGTTCTATAGGCAAAAGTTTGTTGTGACCTTGAGAATCAAAATTTGACCTTGGGTCAAGGTCAATGTGAAAGAGCTTGGTTAAACGATATTATGTATGAAGTTTGAACTCTGAACGTCAAACAGTCTTTCTTCTACAGGCAAAAGTTTGTTGTGACCTTGAGAATGAAAATTTGACCTTGAGAGTAGGTCAACATTAAATGACTACCTATAAGTAACCTAGTATCCAAGTTTCAACTCAAAATCTCAAAAACTGTAGAAATTGGCACTGTGCCAATTTAAAGTTCCATTTTCAACTCCGAATAGCGCGAAAACCGTAAATATTTTATCGAGGATGTAAGCGTATAAAAGTTTACAAATTTCCCAAAGAACATTTTAAAACAAATTTCGTTCAAATCGTACGGTTAGTTTAGGAGTTATAAGAGTTTAAAGATTTGAACTTTGATGACCTCTAGCGGGGGCATATGTGAACTTTTCGACGACAAAATTTTTTTACCTCAAGATCTTTATATGCTCTTTCACATGATCCTATTCATTTTATCGTAAGAAGTGGTACTTTTTTGTACAGTGACTGGAACGATTTGGGGGTAAGAATAATAATAATAATAACTAGATGGCTACTGTTGCAAGCAACAGACGGATTCCTCCTTTCTTAGACCTTCCTCGGAACTGAAGTGTTAAAATCCGAATAAAGAAGATAGAAAAAAGAATAGTTGCTTAAGTACCTTATTCACTTCAGCAAATGGGTCAAAAGAGGTTATGTCTAATTTGGGACTCTTATTTATTTATCAACAAAATAGAAGAAATAAATTACGTACCTTGTCATTTCATCTTTATGAAAGCTTTAAACTCCATGCCCTATGGATATCAAATCCCTTACAAACAGAATTACACAATGATTTTGCAATGAGATAATTTCTATTAATAGAAAATGACAACAACATGAAAGTACAGATATGTAATGCTACTAAGAAAAAAAAAAAAGAAACAGAGAACAAGAATAAAAGAGTTATCTTTCTTATACTATGTTATGTTCAAATAAGAAAGACTACTTGTGTGAAGAATAAATAGTATAGCACAAAAAGTGTAAATTCTGCAAGAGAAAATGAAAGTTAAGACCATGAGAATGATTATTTGGCCTTTAACCAATGTCATGGATGAAAGCTAAGTATTGTGATGATTCTCATCGCGATTGATCTTAATCTGAGCTAAGCTCAATATCTAATCAACCAAAGTCATTTGTGACCTTGAAATTAAACAAATGACCTTGGGTCAAGGTCATGATGAAAAAGTTTGATGCAAGGAATATTTGTGTAAAGTTTGAACTCTCAAGGTCAAACAGTCTTTGTTTTATAGACTAAAGTTTGTTGTGACCTTGAAAATCAGAATTTGACCTTGGGTCAAGGTCAAGGTGAAAGATCTTGGCCCAAGCATGATATGTATAAAGTATGAACTCTGAAGGTCAAATAGTCTTTGTTTTGTAGGGAAAAGTTGCTGTGACCTTGAGAATGAGAATTTGACCTTGGGTCAAGGTCAAAGTGAAAGAACATGACTGAACAATTATTTGTATGAAGTTTAAACTCCTAGGGTCAAATAGTCTTTGTTCTGTAAGCAAAAGTTTGTTGTGACCTTGAGAATCAGAATTTGACCTTGGGTCAAGGTCAAGGTGAAAGAGCTTCAATTAATGATATTATGTATGAAGTTTGCACTTTGAATGTCTAATAGTCTTTGTTCTATAGGCGAAAGTTTGTTGTGACCTTGAGAATGAGAATTTGACCTTGGGTTAAGGTCAAAGTGAAAGAGCATGACTGAACAATTATTTGTATGAAGTTTAAACTCTGAAGGTCAAATAGTCTTTGTTCTATAGGGAAAAGTTTGTTGTGACCTTGAGAATCAGAATTTGACCTTGGGTCAAGGTCAAGGTGAAAGAGCTTGGTTTAATGATATTATCTATGAAGTTTGAACTCTGCAGGTCTAACAGTCTTTGTTCTATAGGCAAAAGTTTGTTGTGACCTTGAGAATCAGAATTTGACCTTGGGTCAAGGTCAATGTGAAAGAGCTTGGTTTAACGATATTATGTATGAAATTTGAACTCTGAAGGTCAAATAGTCTTTGTTCTACAGGCAAAAGTTTGTTGTGACCTTGAGAATCAAAATTTGACCTTGAAAGTAGGTCAACATTAAATGACTACCTATAAGTAACCTACCATCCAAGTTTCAAATCAAAATCTCAAAAACTGTAGAAATTGGCACTGTGCCAATTTAAAGTTCCATTTTCAACTCGAAATAGCGCGAAAACCGTAAATATTTTATCGAGCACGTAAGCGTATAAAAGTTTACAAATTTCCCAAAGAACATTTTAAAACAAATTTCGTTCAAATCGTACGGTTAGTTTAGGAGTTATAAGAGTTTAAAGATTTGACCTTTGATGACCTCTGGCGGGGGCATACTTGAACTTTTCGACGACAAAATTTTTTTACCTCAAGATCTTTATATGCTCTTTCACATGATCCTTTTCGTTTTATCATAAGAAGTTGTACTTTTTTGTACAGTGACTGGAACGATCTGGGGGTAAGAATAATAATAATAATAATAATAATAAGAATAATAATAAGAATAAAGAAAAGAGAATACAATAACAGAAAGGATTCCGACGGAATAGTCGGAATCCTTAATAACTAGATGGCTACTGTTGCAAGCAACAGACGGATTCCTCCTTTATTAGACCTTCCTCGGAACTGAAGTGTTAAAATCCGAAAAAAGAAGATGGTAAAAAGTATAGTTGCTTTCGTACCTTATTCACTTCAGCACATGAGTCAAAAGAGCTTATGTCTAATTTGGGACTCTTATTTATTTATCAACAAAATAGAAGAAAAAAAAAAAAAAATACCTTTCATTTTTACGAAAGCTTTAAACTCCATGCTCTATATCAAATCCTTTACAATTACACTCTCAAAACAGAATTGCACAATGATTTTGCAATGAGATCATTTCTATTAATAGAAAATGACAACAACATGAAAGTACAGATATGTAATGCTACTAAGAAAAAATAAAGAAACAGAAAACAAGAAGAAAAGAGTTATCTTTCTTATACTATGTTAAGTTCAAATAAGAAGGACTACTTGTGTGAAGAATAAATAGTATAGGACCAGAAATGTGAATTCTACAAGAGGAAATGTTTGTTATGACCTTGAGAATGATTATTTGACCTTGAACCAATGTCACAGATAAAAGATAAGTATTGGAGGTTATTCTCATCAAAATTGATCTTAAACTGATCAAAGTTCAGTATCTCATCAACCAAAGTATGCTGTGACCTTGAAATGGAACAAATGACCTTGGGTCAAGGTCAAGGTGAGAGGGCTTGATGCATGGAATATTTGTGTAAAGTTTGAACTCTCAATGTCAAACAGTATTTGTTTTACAAGCAAAAGTTTGTTGTGACCTTGAGAATGAGAATTTGACCTTGGGTCAAGGTCAAGGTGAAAGAGCTTGACTGAACTATGATATGTATGAAGTTTGAACCCTCAAGGTCAAACCGTCTTTGTTCTGTAGGCAAAAGTTTGTTGTGACCTTGAGAATCAAAATTTGACCTTGAAACAAGGTCAACATTAAATGACTACCTATAAGTTACCTACCATCCAAGTTTCAACTCAAAATCTCAAAAACTGAGGAAATTGGCACTGTGCCAATTCAAAATTCCATTTTCAACTCGTAATAGAGCGAAAACCGTAAATATTTCATCGAGCATGTAAGAATATAAAAGTTTGCAAATTTTCCAAAGAACAATATAAAACAAATTTCTTTCAAATCGTACTGTTACTTTAGGAGTAATGAGAGTTTAAAGATTTGACCTTTGATGACCTCTAGCGGGGGCATGTGTGAACTTTTGGGCAAGAAAAAAAATTTGAATTGAGATCTTGATATGCTCTTTCACATGGTATTTTCCACTTTATCATATATTGCGGTACTTTTTTGTAAAGTGTCTGGAACGTCTGGGGGTAAGAATAATAATAAGAATAATAAGAATAAAGAAAAGACAATACAATAACAGAAAGGATTCCGACGGAGGTCGGAATCCTTAATAATAATAAGAATAATAATAAGAATAAAGAAAAGACAATACAATAACAGAAAGGATTCCGACGGAATAGTCGGAATCCTTAATAATAAGAATAAAGAAAAGACAATACAATAACAGAAAGGATTCCGACGGAAGTCGGAATCCTTAATAACAGGTACTTTTACGAATATCATATATGTTATTACTAATCTCGTAAATTTATATGAATCAGAATCAGAAATCATTTAATTGAGTGTCACACATCAAATTTACAAGGTCATTTACAAGGTCTAATTACAATAGGATCAGTACATAATTTTAGAAGTTGATGCCCAGCCATACTTGACTTCACATTATATTTATAATAATATATGTGTGCGGAGTAAGCTTTCTTTCATAGACATACTCCCATCTCGTAGGCGTCCGTTTCGGAATAGCGCGTCACTGACTTAGCTGTCATTATACCAAGACCAATAAGATAAAATTTTCAAATGAAAAGAATTGAATATAAGAGTATAGAAAATCTCCGATAATGGAAGGAGATCCTCTTGCATTTCAAAAAGAGATAAATAAAGGAATGAATAAATAAGTAAAAATAAAAAAACACACACACACACTGGTCCGCTGTATGCAAGCTAAAAAAAAAGGATAAATTCAACGGCACCTTACCGCCAGCCTTTCTGGTGCTTACACATCAATTGCTTCTGGCCACACCCTTGGGCGCTAGGATCGCTCACTCATTTTCATATAAAGTCCACTACCGAGGATCACGTGTCTGATGCAAAAATTGACACTAAGGTACACTTATTAAAATGCCAATAGCATTAAACAAAATCGTAAATAAATAATAATAATAATAATAAATAAATAAATAAACATATAAATAAAGCAATGAATAAATAATCCTCTTCTGGAAGGGGTTCCTATTCCATCTCCCTCATCAATTTATATTTATCCTTTAAGCATTATGTAAGACGATTAAGAACATATTTATGCACGAAGCCTTCTGGAAGTCATTAACAGAATTTTAATGAAAGGTTATATTTACTGGCATGATAATTTATATGATCCTACAAATCACATAAAGTTAAATAATAATAGTAATTAAAAACTAGATGGCTACTGTTGCAAGCAACAGACGGATTCCTCCTTTATTTGACCTTCCTCAGAACTGAAATGCTAAAATCCGAATAAAGAAGATGGAAAAAAAAAATAGTTGCTTTAGTACCATATTAACTTCAGCAAATGAGTCAAAAGAGCGTATGTCGAATTTGGGACTCTTATTTATTTATCAACAAAACAGAAGAAAAAAAAAAAAATACCTTTCATGTTTACGAAAGCTTTAAACTCTATGCACAATCAATATCTAATCCTTTACAATGACTTTCTCAAAAAAGAATTGCACAATGATTTTGCAATGAGATAATTTCTATTAATAGAAAATGACAACAACATGAAACTACTGATGTGTAATGCTGCTAAGAATAAAAAAGAAAGAAACAGAGAATAAGAATAAAAGAGTTATCTATCTTACTATGTAATGTTCAAATAAGAAGTACTACTTGTGTGAAGAATAAATAGTTAAGGACAAAATCCTCTGAATTCTACAATAGTAAATGTTTGTTCTGACTTTGAAAAAGTTAATTCCACCTTTAATCAAGGTCATGGATAAAAGATAAGCATTTGAATTTATTCTCATCAAGAGTCCTCTTAATCTAATCAAAGCTCAATATTTTATCGACAAAAGTCTGTTGTGACCTTGAAATCAAACAAATGACCTTGGGTCAAGGTCAAGGTGACAGGACTTGATGCAAGGAATATTTACGCCAAGTTTGAACTCTCAAGGTCAAATGGTCTTTGTTCTATAGGCAAAAAGTTTGTTGTGACCTTGGGAATCAAAAATTGACCTTGGGCCAAGGTCAAGGTGAAAGGGTTTGGCTCAATGATTTTATTTATGAAGTTTGAACTGTCAAGGTAAATTAGTCTTTGTTCTATAGGCAAAAGTTTGTTGTGACCTTGAGAATCATAATGTGACCTTGAAACTAGGTCATCATCAAAGACTACCTATTAGTAGCCTACCATCCAAGTTTCAACTCAAAATCTCAAAAACTGTAGAAATTGGCACTGTGCCAATTTAAAGTTCCATTTTCAACCCAAAATAGCACGAAAACTGTAAATATTTTATCGAGCATGTAAGCATATAAAAGTTTGCAAATTTCCCAAAGATCAATATAAAACAAATTTCGTTCAAATCGTACAGTTAGTTTAGGAGTTATAAGGTTTTAAAGATTTTGCCTTTGATGACCTCTAGCGAGGGCATATATGAACTTTTCGACAAGAAAAAAATTTTAAATGAAGATCTTTATTTGCTCTTTCTCATGACACTTTCCATTTTATCCTATGATGCCGTACTTTGTTGTAACGTCTCTGGAATGGCTTGGGGTAAGAATAATAATAATAATAAGAATAACTAGATGGCTACTGTTGCAAGCAACAGACGGATTCCTCCTTTATTAGACCTTCCACGGAACTGAAGTGTTAAAATCCGAATAAAGATGATGAAAAAAAAGTTGCTGTAGTACCTTATTCACTTCAGCAAATGAGTCAAAAGAGCTTAAGTCTAACTTGGGACTCTTATCTATTTATCGACAAAAAAGAAGAAAAAGACGATAAATACCTTTCAAGTTTAGGAAGGCTTTAGACTCCTATATCTATTCTATCCATTTTGAATCCTTTTAAATTACTATCCCAAAAAGAATTGCACAATGAATTAGCAATGAGAAAATTTCTATAAATAGAGAATGACAACAGCATGAAAGTACAGACAGTAATGCTACTAAGATAAAAAAGGTAACAGAGAACAAGAATAAAAGAGTTATCTATCTTACTATGTAAAGTTCAAATAAGAAGTACTACTTCTGTGAAGAATAAATATTTAAGAACAAAATCCTATCAATCCTACAAGAGTAAATGTTTGTTATGACCTTGAAAAAGTTTATTGACCTTGAACCAAGGTCATTGATGAAAGATAAGCATTTTAGTTAATTCTCATCAAGATTTCTTTTTATCTATTCAAAGCTCAATATTTCATCAACAAAAGTCTGTTGTGACCTTGAAATCGAACAAATGACCTTGGGTCAAGGTCAAGGTGAAAGGACTTGATGCAAGGAATATTTGCATCAAGTTTTAACTCTCAATGTCAAATGGTCTTTGTTCTATAGGAAAAAATTTGTTGTGACCTTGAGAATGAGAATTTGACCTTGGGTCAAGGTCAAGGTGAAAGGGCATGGATCGATGATTGTATTTATGAAGTTTGAAGTTTCAAGGTCAAATAGTCTTTGTTCTATAGGAAAAAGTTTGTTGTGACCTTGAGAATCATAATTTGACCTTGAAACTAGGTCATCATCAATGACTACCTATAAGTAACCTACCATCCAAGTTTCAACTCAAAATCACAAAAACTGTAGAAATTGGCATTGTGCCAATTTAAAGTTCCATTTTCAACTCAAAATAGCGCGAAAACCGTAAATATTTTATCGAGCATGTAAGCGTATAAAAGTTTGCAAATTTCCCAAAGAACAATATAAAACAAATTTCATTCTAATCGCACGGTTAGTTTAGGAGTTATAAGGTTTTAAAGATTTTACCTTTGATGACTTCTAGCGGGGGCATATGTGAACTTTTCGACAAGAAAAATTTTTTAAATTAAGATCTTAATTTGCTCTTTCACATGATTACTTTCCATTTTATCATATGATGCGGTACTTTGTTGTAACGTCTCTGGATTGGCTTGGGGGTAAGAATAATAATAATAAGAATAAAGAAAAGACAATACAATAACAGAAAGGATTCCGACGGAAATCGGAATCCTTAATAAGAATAAAGAAAAGACAATACAATAACAGAAAGGATTCCGACGGAAGTCGGAATCCTTAAAAAGCAAATAAAACAACTGTTCCCTTTACAACCTATTGATTGTTAAACGTTTGCTAAATATTTTCCAAACATTTGTTAAACAAAAGTCATGACATGTCAGCGCCCTTATTTCCAACAGTTATCCTCTGAGCCCAAAGTCACAACAAATGAACCAGTCCTCTCTTCCGACTTTCTTCGTCATTCAAAACCATTTTTGATAACCACGAATAAATATATATGCTGATATTCATTATGATAATACGGTACGATGCGAATTACCCCCTTTTATTCCTTACGTATGAGCTTTATCTACATTACGAATGTATATATTGGCACGAATTTTAGAACTGGAGGGCGGAATCAATTATGGAATACCTAGAATAATTTTTCCCTTAATAACTGGCAACCCCCCCCCCCCCCCAAAAACCCAAAAACAAAAACCGGTTTCGATCTACCTTGTCCTTTATATGGCGTCGCCGGTTTAATGAACAAGAAATAATAACGTCAATATTTGCGAACTGCGTCTCGAGATAGGTGATAGCCTACAGCACGTTAGACTGAGCTTAATAATCTACATTAAACGGCGTCATAGTATTTCATTTATCACTTTTTATCTCGTATCAAATATTCTTCAAAATATGGTGCGATCTTTATTCGCCTTGAATAACATCCAATTTGATAATCAGCTTTACGCGATCACATTTCGCCCCTACGGTAAGATGATTAATGGGTGAAGGTCAGCGTTATTTACATCTTAGAGCCCTTCATGTATCTAAATATGGTACGATCTTTATTCGCTTTACATACCATACATTGATAATTAGCATTATGCGATAACGTTTCACCCCTAAGCTGATTATTGGGTCAAAGTCATTTAACGAGTCAAGGTCAGCGTTATATAACTGTTACATAGCCCCTCATATTATCAGAATGAAACCGTCCCTTTTCGTGACGTTACATCCACGTAAAAAATACGTCATATACGTACAATCGATATTGTCGATAAATGTAGACTGCGATCTAGTGGCATTTTTCTATTATGCCTATGATGCCTTCGAATATCAAAGAGTAGTATTTAATATGGCAGTTCTGTCAAGGCGCTCAGTTTCTGCAAAATCGGCCGCTTTGTGGCGGATGCCTTTCGAGGGTTATCTTCAATAATCCTTGAAAGTCATTATGGCAGAATTTTGCTTTGAAACCTCGCTTCAGTTTCTGTTGTCTTCCAAACTCTGAGCCAATAATTGGGGTTTATTATTGATTTGTATTGATTATCTACGACATATACAATTGAATGTTGTCGTAGACCATTGATTTAGTTATATTGTCAAAATATTGATTCATTGATATTGAAATATTGCACATATTTCATTTCAACTTATGAGCTATTGAGCATTGAACTATGAACTATTGAGCATTGAACTTGATGAACAATTGAACTGAACTTATATTCAAGAACTAAGAAAAATCAACTTACTGAGCATTTAATTCATTTGCCTATTGTGCATTGAACTATTGAATATTGAATATCTATTTCAAATAGAGCCATGACATTAACCGCCAATCATCTTCCTTTGCTTTATTCTGTGGAGATAATTTGTGACCAGTGGAGGATCTAGGATTTCAGATAGGGGAGGGTCGAGGGCAAAGTCCAGTTTCAAGGAAATTTTTTACGGAAAACTGATGAGTGAAAATAGAAATAATTCTAATTCCTTCCGCTCGGTTCCTTGATAAATGTCTTATATGACTGAAAGATAATTGACAAACATTTTCAGAGTTAAAATGAAAATGAAATACAAATACACATGTACTATCTAATTCCAATGTATTTTGAGTCTCTACGTAAAACTCAAAGTTCATGCATATTTTAAAAGGAAATTCGCGGGAATGAGGGTACATTGGTAAAGCTCAACAATGTGAAAGTGATAGTAACAGAAACCAGCGAGCGACAGCGAGCCAACAATTTTTTTTTTCAAATACATGTACTGACAGGAAAATTTGTAATTATTTAGATTTTAATAGCAATTAAATTAAGAACGTTTGAAAAAATATTGACCGCCAAAGGGGAGGATAGGGATCGACCTACACGACCGCACTTGATTCGTTATTGATCCATCGCAAAGAAAAATAATGCATGAGCTGAAGATGAGCATGATATAAAATACGGTGATAGGGCGGCCCCACTGTCTTCCTCCTCTAAATCTGAGTTACTGTTCGCAACCAACACTTATTCAAAACATTGAACTGTAAGGCTACACCTATTTATCAACGTTTAAAGAAAAATATGAATAAATAAAACGTAAGTTAACGTAAAATAAAACTCACATATCAAATTTAAAATATGCTGAGTAAATCTGTCGAAACCCCATCGCGGGAGGTTAGTTTCGCCCCCCTGGACCTTGACATGATTATTCGATCGAACGGACGCGGCTATCAATACTAGTAATTCTTCTGCATTATTTACAGAAAATGGTGTGTATATCCAGAATTTGTGAGCACAACCCACTGTTGATCTGATGTATATATAGATCTCTTAAAGTCTAACATGTATTAACATAGAAAGCCTTTCAAATAAACTCAAATTTCAACTGAATTCAGTCATAAAAACAAATATATGTAGTGATTTTTGTCACAAACAAGGTTTGCAAAATAATGTTTCATTTGAAAGTGGAGCTTCTGTCATAACGAAATCCCTAAAAAGTTAGTTTAACTGTATTTGATTGTTGAAGAAATATACAAAAGCCTGGACAGCAAACACGAAAAAGCCAAGCCATTCAACTTTAAAAAAATTTTTTTTTTGATATTTCCGCTTTGTATTGCCGTTTTATTTCTCGTAAAATATGGACGAGAACATGGAATTTAATCAAAAGAGTAGAAATCTCTCAATTTAATGAAAAGTAGACATTCGGTCTTATAATGTATTTACAATGTGTAATAAAAAGACACGTATCTCACGATTATCTACACGTCTGTTTGTTAAAAAAATATAAAAATTTGCCGATTTTTCTAGATACGACAATGGCTCTTGGAATATTTGTCCAGTGAGCTAATATGACTTTAACAAAAACAATAAAACGCATGTATAAATTTCTAAAAATATACTCAGTCACTTTCTTTAATATTTAAATATTCACTAATTTCATTGGTTAATTATTTCGTGGCCACGACTTAGTAAGTCGTGCCCACGAGATAATCAACCAATAGAAACGCAGAATTATGTCGTGGCCACGAGATAGTAACTCGTGGCCACGAGTTAATAAGTCGTGACCACGAGATACTAAGTCATTGCCACGAGTTACTAAGTCATGGCCACGAGTTAGTAAGTCGTGGCCACGAGATAATAAGTCGTGGCCACGAGATAATTATGTCGTGGCCACGAGTTAGTAAGTCGTGGCCACGAGATAATAAGTCGTGGCCACGACTTACTAACTCGTGGCCACGACATAATTATCTCGTGGCCACGAGTTAGTAAGTCGTGGCCACGAGATGTTAAGTCGTGGCCACGAGATAATAAGTCGTGGCCACGAGATAATTATGTCGTGGCCACGAGTTAGTAAGTCGTGGCCACGAGGTAATAAGTCGTGGCCACGACTTACTAACTCGTGGCCACGACATAATTATCTCGTGGCCACGAGTTAGTAAGTCGTGGCCACGAGATGTTAAGTCGTGGCCAAGAGATAATAAGTCGTGGCCACGAGATAATTATGTCGTGGCCACGAGTTAGTTAGTCGTGGCCACGAGATAATAAGTCGTGGCCACGACTAGATAATAAAAAAATCGCACATGTCCCCTCTATGCTTCCGTATTTGTCCGCTGGTGTGATGACATAATGTTCTTGGAGGTAGGTTAGCTCTGTGATAACATCAGGGTCTTTAAATATAGACTCGAATCTGTTGTTCACAGTTGATTTTAATCGGTTAATTCTAGATAAAAGTAACCCTCTGATTGATTTTATCCATTCGGAAAGGGTGTCGAGCTATACATCCTCTTTCTTTGCCCAACGTTTTGCATATTCCTCACAAGGATCCATGATAATTTTGAAATTTTGGTTAATAATTCATCAATAATTCATGTTCAGAATATTCGGTTTCTCTTTTGAATTTGTCAATTAACCCTCTGGCTGCGGTAGGGGTCATATGTGTCCTTTTACCGCTCGCTGCGGTAGGGGTCATATGTGTCCTTCTTTAGTTTTCGGCATTAAAACTCCTCTAATTCGCTTGTTTCTTGATGGATTTTGACAAATTTGGTATCAATGGAAGCAGAAAACTATCATCTACAATCTGATGGTAATAAATACCTAGTAAGATTTATCGTTAAATTTATATATGCAAAAATATCCCATAAATGAGACACCCTGACTACCGCCGTAAACGTTTCGTATTGTTAACGTCATCATCGCAAATTCAACCGCGTGTTGCTTGGGAATAAAATCAAGTGGAAACATTTTAGTTAAATGATCAAACAGGATATTTCTTTGAGATTTTAGCCATATAATAGATAAAATATTTCAAGTTTGCTATCTCTGATTATCTTAGGTAATACGAATTTTTCTACAATTTTGTCAACTATCGTACTTTGCAACGAAATTTTATCGAATGAAGTTTCTCTATTTGAAAACTTTGAGCGAGTGAATTTTAGTTTTAACCCTCCTTTAGTCAAAGATATATCCATTTTATAAATAACTGCACGCATTATCGTGAACGAGGGAGGTGAATGACGTCCATTTATTGACTAGAACGTCAAAATGTTTAAAAACGTTTACGTATACTTTTTTTCCTTTTCTCTTCTTCATATTCCCGTATCTCTAAATAGATTTATGGAACCAGATATGAAATTTTGCACAAAACATGATATTTTTTTAAAACTTTGACTTGAACTTGAACATTTTTTTTTTGCAAAACGATGACAGATGAGTCTATAACAGAAAAGGACGACTAATCGGCCAGGGATATATAGAATAACACATGTTACTTGTTTATTTTTTTCAACATATTTTACACTTGTTTATTCTATTTCATTTCCATGATAATCTGTAAAATGAACATAGTTGTGTAAGGGAGAAAATCATTCATGATAGTATTCTTCCTTGTACCAGAATGAAGAAACTTCCGCCGTATGTTAGGCGGAAAGAATAATCTCCACTCAAAGTCAATTGGTGGTTGGGGGGGGGGGGGGGGGTTGTCATGCAACCGTTAAATTTTTTGCTTAGATAGATTATTAACATTTTATAAAGACAATTTTTATTTCGGCTTCATGATATTTTGAATAACAACCAAATATTGCATAGATAGGACATTGGTAATTTTAGAATAACTTGCCCCCAATCCAATTTCAATTTATTTTGGAAATAAAATGGTTATAAAACTACATTTGTGCATGTACTCGTACATGTATTTACAACCATGCATATTTAGATGAAGGAGCTCTATTATCTTTGGTAACCGAATACCAAATAACGTACGAAAATTAATGATATCATCATAGACTAAAGAAACTTGTAACAAATAAATTTTTTCATACCGACATTATTGTTTTAATTAATTTACATTCCAAGTTATGAAAAAATCAACATGAATAACATTGTCAGTCCGTTTATTTGCGAATTTATATGAATTTGTGAAGACGGAGATTTTGGAGAAATCTTGTACAGATAATATATAGGATCAGGGAAAATAAGACAAAAGGAGGAAAGGGATCTTTAGATAAAATACCTCCTAATCCGGGTCAGCAAGAACGATAATTTTTTCCTCATTAGATGTATAAAGAATAAGGTTATCATGTTTAGAATTAGAGCAAGTCATAAATCTCTCTCTCTCTCTCTTTGAAACCTCTCTCAGAAATTTGCAGTTTATCTTTTCTATTTACATGTACTTTTTTCGAAATATTGCTTATACGCGAATGTGTAATAGATACTTCTCCCTTGACCTTTAGAATTGTCTTCGAATTTTGTTTTGATTTTTTTAGTCATATATTGTAGCAGGAGTCTAATATACATGGATAATATAAATACCCGTCCATGATATCCTCATCACTTCTGGTCTTGCAAGTCATCCCAGCAAAAGTTGCACGTGCACTCGATAGTTGAGTCTCTGGATATGCTCTTGGATCTGACTTGGAAAGGTTCCTGATTCTCCAGTTTAGTCATAGAAAATTCTGTCTTCCTAATTCTGAAACGTATTTGATTAACCCCCCGCCCCATTATTAGCCGACAACAGGCGACTTGTCTCTACATCCTTTGAAAAATACGCCGCTTATTTCCCGTTGTAAAGCATTAAAAAATCACTATATCTAGAGATTTCACCTTCTTTGTAACTTCTTTCAGAAGGTCCCCCTTTTTAAACATCATTGAGAACCATGTCCTCTCCCTCAACAAAAAATCCCAGGATAAAAATTCTAAGTCTGACAGTTGGCATCTGCAATAGTGCTAGTATACTGACAACAGCATGACATGAAAGGAAGGGAAACTGTTAAAATGTAAAACAAAAATGTTTTAGTACACATAAATGATTAAAAACAATACAAAAATTCGACATGATTGTGTTTCTAAATCACAGTCCTGAGCTCGATGTCTGCAATCGCATCTTCCTTGACTTAAAGGAGCTCGAAGAAGCGTACATAATTGAGGGTTGTTTTATTTATTTATTTCCTTTATTTATACAGGAAAGCACATTAATATTCAGCTACAAAATTAACAAGTTTACAATGTGGTCCTGTGTTGGTGTCAAGCTCCTGTGTTTCTGAGTGAGTGTAATGAAAAAAAAAAAGATAAAAATAATGCAAATCAATTATGCAATCTTAAATCATACATTGTATTATTTATGTACATGTACATTGTAATAAGTTTTGCAAAGTATGTTTGGGTACCCATAAATTCTGTCTGCATCAAATTTTCAATTTTGTTTCATTTTGAAATGATAGAAGAGTTTGCGTATGTACAATTGTATAGTATAGATGATTTATACATATGTCTTTTTCTGACTTTAAATTTTGAGAAAATTCAAGTGAGAACATGACTACTAGTAGTCATGTTCTCACTTGAAATTTTCTCAAAATTTTAAGTCAGAAAAAGACACATACAAAGTGGCTGGGACAGGGCTGTGAATTAGTCCGAACTAGTCCGTAATAGGTATTAATGTACATGTATTCATCATTTGAATTCTTTTTTTAAGATTCCTGACCCCTTCTTTGCATTTCAAATCGCTATTTACATTTTTGCACTGGATAAAATCAGCAAGAAAAAAGGGTAATTTCAGACGTTCTTTCGAAGAGATTTGTCGAAAATAAAAAACTGTAGGATACTATAAAACAACGGTATACATATATGACGACTTAAAAAAAAGTTCCATTATTTAATCGAGTATCAGTGTATCCATAAAAGAGACGATAAAAGTGTGTACGATTTGACACCAATTGTGTCAGTGATTCAAAGCAAAATAGAATCATACATTTCCCAAACTGAAATTTATTAGACAAGGATAAGCATGATAAGGCGGAACTATAAAGATTAAGATAATGTCGAAGGTTTTCCCTTCACTTTCATTTCGACACAAATAGAAATTGGGCAAATGATAGCATACAAACGATCTAGTTTTTCTAAAAAATTGTGTGTATTTGATAGAACTTCACACAAACTGTAAAAAATTCCAGGTAGTTTTGTTACTTTCGTCATAGATAGAAAACCTTAAAGACACAATGTATAAAGTTTTCTGTCTGTAATTTTGTATTTTCTCTTCCCCTTCCCCCCCCTTTTTTTTCTTTGTTTTTTTCCTGTTTACAAATTATTAAAAAAAAAAACAGACATAAACACAGCATACACATACATTTGTAATAATCGGAAATCTAGAGATGAATTGTCGTGAATTGAAGTTTTTATAATTAATATTAAAATAGGACGAAGTGATGAAAAATGTGAGATTTTTTTTACAAAATCTAGTAAGAATTTCCATGAACAGATTCAAAGATTACTTGTACCAAAATTCTGCCATCGTCTTCTGTAAGAAAGATATGAAATACATGTACTATAGTATGATTCGAAGATGAATTATTTGACTCGGCTTTATTTGAGATTGCAGATACAGTTCCTTTTTACATATTTCGTTGCGTTTCAGATGCTTTTGACATCTCTCGGGAAATCTTTTCCCGTTTCATTTCCCATTGTAAATCCAAATATATTCGTAAACAACATTGTATGTATCAAATTTATCTTCTGAATTTATGGAACTTAAAAGAAAAAATCGATTTGTTAATGCTGGATCCCTGTCCTGCAGCGTAACACCTCTTTTAAACCTGGCGGGAAAGACGGACGTCGTTTTTGCTGCGTGACGTCAAAATTTCTCGCAGTGACGTAACGATATTTGAACAAGGTTGTCGCAGCCAGAGGGTTAAAGTTATAATCACTGTTCCTTATCTAGGTACGCGGTTGTATTTCATCGACGGAAACCAATTGACCCTTCCGATTACGGGAAGAAATGCAAAATTTCGTGCCGTCACAATGCTTTCACTTCGGACAAACAAGCTTTGAACCTCGTTCAAACATCCAATTTGCATTGCGAAGTCATTGAATTTCTCAAATTTTTCCCGCGTTCGGAAGGGTCAATTCTTTGTTGATCCAATTTGAGATTTTAAAGGACTAGGTGCGCTAACCCCTCATATTGGCCTTATAATTTCGACAAAAAATGCTTTTGATAAACGAATAATGAATTATTACTTTTTGCAATGTTGAATGTTTGAGAAAATACGACGTCATAATTTTGTGCCGTCGTAACGTCTCGTGCGTGATGTATGACGTCATGTTCTGACGTCATTTGCCCTGAATAACGCAAAACAAAGGAAAAATCATCGTTTTTAAACACAAATCTTCAAAGTTCCTCTATTATCCAGGTCTCGCCCACGGAACTTATTATGCAAATTAGAAGGCTGATCAGAAATTCATCGATTGATACAAAAATATACACGAGCAAGGCCTGGAGCGCTACTTGATTTTATAAATTTCTATCGAAATTTCGCTCATTTATTGATGTCTTCGATGATTTCAATGTTTTAGACGTTTTGGGTGACGCATAATTCAGAATATGACTGCGAATTCAAAACAGGCTTTCCTGATTTGAATTCACTATACATTTGACCTTTTATAAACTACAATATTATGGATATATGAAAATAGGGCCGAAATAGCACGTTACCACACCCACCCCTTTGCGTTTCTTCATCATCCTGAGGATCTCCTCCTTTTCCTTCTTTGGATATTCTTATACAATCAGCGCATAATTGTAAAGCAATACATTTCCATCACAGTCTAGCAAAATTTGAAATTACTTCATATAGGGATATTGATATGTTTTTAATTTCTAGGATGGTCGGTGTGCAGTGCCTGTAGATCTTTGGAGAAGAGTATTCCTTCCTGCGGGAATTGGACCTCCCTAATACCCCTAGTTTCGCTCGTATTGTTTTATCATGGTCGACAGTTTTGTTTAATTCGGAGCCTACAAGCAGGCGTAATATTTTGTTTGCACTATGTAGGCATTGTAATCCTAGGGTAAAATTCAAATGTTTTCTCATTTATTGCGATCATTTTCTTTTAACATTTTATCTGTAAAAGTTCGTCTTATTTTGGAAAAAAAAGTGTTTTAGATTTCATGAATTTCTGACAGAGCGAAACAGAATATATAAATTAAAGGGAAAAATTAGAAAAGATACATATTTACCTTTCAGAGATGTATTTGTACTGCTAAAAACCCACTGTACGAACATAAAAAGAGACTCATTCAATAGGAAGTAATAAAACATGTGACAAATACGATGTTATGAGGAAACTTTTGAGTTTTTAAGAGCCAATCCGGCTTAAAACCATGCAAAATCGTAAGAATCGTCCAAAAGGGTGCTCAAAGTTTTACATTTTTATGTATATTTCTGTAATCTATGAGGAAAAACATTCGACAAAAAAAATTATTTTAAAATTCAAATATGTCCCGTTTTATAGTAATGGACCCATTTTGTTAGTATGGCATAACGCCATTAACAGGGCTCAAAAACAACACTAAAATAGTCCTATTTTCATCGTTGAATAAGATTTGATTTTGATTTGCAGTAATTCTTTTCATGATAAAATCAGATACTTACTCAATTTATCTTCATCATAGTACTCGCAAAGTTAAGATATACGAATTGACTTGCCACCAGGGGCGCTCTAATACGACAATATTGGGATTTGACAAAAGCGTCCCTATTTCGAACATGAATAACATCTATAAGAGAGAAAATTTTCCCACAAAATTTCAGTATAATAAAGTAAACGTATCATACTTTAATATATAAAAAACTGTCGCTGCCAAATGTATCTAAGATATGCAAATTTTATCAAGAATATTCATTATTTTGCGGAATATGATAAAAAGATTTAATGGAAAAATGTTCAAAAGATGAGCATCTTTTATCATAATCTAGAAAAAAAATTAAGATATTAACAAAATATGTTCTAAAAATGATGGAAATCGTTTCAGATCTCTTTCAATTTCCCTTATATAAGCCCCATCATTAATCTAGACGATTTTCGAGATAGCCCGGAACGACGCCACCGAGTCAGACTTTTAGTGATGACGTCACGTGGTTAGGTTCCCTGGTACATGTAGCATGTAAACAATGACGATAAAATAAGAACTTGACACGGATAAACTAACGCATTAGATTATATGTGCATAGCAAATCTCGTTCCCTCGTTTCTAGATGTGATTAGATGTACCCATCCCAAATCTTTTGAAATAATCTTCACAGATGTAAAGAACGAGTCTCTAAAATAGTCGGTGCTACTACCAGTAAGTACTGGTTAGAGCGTCGAACCAATTACGGAAAGGTTCCTGGTTCGAGTCTCCCTGGAGCAGGGACACTTAATCTCACTTCTATTGAATTTGAAGACGTTTATCTTCCAAATGTTCATCAGAAAAGGATCACTATGCCACTGCTGGGTTCGTGTCATCAGATTTGTTACATGTATTGTCCTTCAACGGGTCGTCCGATGTACTCTTCTATGATCTCTCATTCTCTGTTATATGAACAAATTGTCATGTCTGTGTATTGTCGACATGACTGTGGTATTTTCTTTAAAAAATGTCGAAAATCGGAAAGAAAAGTTTTCTTTACAGTCTACTCGCTGCTCTTTTCATCGATTTTCCAAATTCATTGTTTCATAGGAAATTGTGTTTAAAAAGTTCTTTCCCTTTGAAAACGATCTGTTGAATTGATAAAATAAACGTGTTTTTTTTTCTTAAAATGTTAGGTTGATCTTTCCTATAAACATAACAATAAATAGACTAGGTTTCACGAAAATTTTATCCTCACTTAAAGTAAATCAATGAATTAACTATATATCCAGTCCTTATTTTTTTTCGAGAAAACCTCGATCATTCTGTTATTTTCATGCATAAAACAAGAAGAAAAAAAAATTGTTTGATATGACTGTCTCTTTCTTGATTTCAACTCAACGTCAAATAGCGCTTTCAACCAAATCGGTCATCTATGGTTATGATGAGAAAAGTCTTTGTTTATTCAAGGTCAAAATAATTTGGGGCAAATTTCAGGGGCCCTGACAACCTCTCCGTCATATTTCTTAACCTCCACCTGCCCCCGGCCCCCCTCCCGCGTTAAAAAAGAAAATCGTACTAGAAAAAGCACTCTTTTCCCCGGACCCCCTCCCAATCGCTCTAAATCCTTGCGTTTGTATAAGCTGTTTTGCTCCGTATTCATCCGCTCCGGTCCGTATGCGCGTAAATTATGAGAGTAATCACTTTCTTTTTTAAAATCTCGATTCTTTCATAAAAGTTTATCTCCTTCATATCCTTAATTCAAGGTATTTCTCCTTCGAAGTATTAATATTATCTTGTACTAAAGCAGAGCGGTCTTCGTTCTATAAAAAAGTACTTTTATTGAAAAGAAAAAAAATGTTCATGGTACTCCATCTTTCAAAAAAAAAAACAATATTGTAAAAACAAAACAAAACACAAAACGAAACGAAACGAAACGAAACGGAAAAAAAACCCGACACCCTCCCCTCCGAAATAAACAAAACAAAAACAAAATTATACAGAAAAGAAAGAGAAAAACTCCTGGGCTAACCTAAGGGCGTAGATCTACATGTATACATTATACGCCTTTCAAACATCAAAGGGATATATGATTTCATTTTATATAAAACTTCTTTTCTGCAAAAGCGTAATTCTGACATTGTTAGTTCGTGTACTGAATATGAAAAGAAACGAAGAAATGATGTGAAGAAACAAAATACGGAATGATACGGAGAAGCGAAAAAAGAGATAATTTCTTCGCATCATTTCCTCACTTCAATTTTAAAATTGCTTATATTTTTCAATAATTTTCTTCGATAACATTTTTGTTATTTATTCCCAACTATCGATTGCACAATTTTGAACAAAAAGTTTGACCTTGACCTGCGTGTGAAAAGAAATGATCAAATCAGCTGTGGTCACAACTCGCCGCACATGTATGCGTATTTCTACGTGTGCAATGATTGAATCTTTGGGATTCCGTACGAGGTAGGTGCGTTACATGACATCAGTTCGCCTCCATACGGATTTGGGTTCAGTCACCAAAAACATGCAGAACTCTCGCTGCTCGCGGTCTCCATCAGTGCGTTCTACTGGATTCACCAAGAAGCAAGATACGCAAGTTGTGAGTGAGTTACAAGTACATTCAACGCAATTTCGGGTAAAGGACTTTATGAATTAATGGCGACAAAACCCGTCAGATTGTGGTATGTTCAAACTCATCTGACAGGTTTTTGTTTAAAAAAAAGAAGCTATTTACGCCTATTTTTCGTTCGCATTTTTACACCGCAAAAATTCACTTTGATGCAAATGTTAACTGTCTATATCTCAATACGTAATTATTTGGCATTGGTGGATTTTTGAGATATTTATAAGATCAAAGCAAAGAGTTAAAAGATGAAATTTTAAAAAAATCAAACTTTCTTACAAAAGATATTGGTGCGTGAAAAACGTATAAAACGTCATTTTCTCGTTAAGCTGATTTTTAATGCATATTTTAACTGTCTATATCTCGATACGTAATTATTTGGCATCGGTAGATTTTTGATATATTTATAAGATTATAACAAAGAGTTGAAAGATGAAATTAGAAAAAAAATCAAACTTCTCTCATAGAAGATATTGGTGCGTGAAAAAACATCTAAAACGTCGTTTTTTCGTTAAGCTGATCTTTAATGCATATTTTAACTGTCTATATATCGATACGTAATTATTTGGCATCGGTGGATTTTTGATATACTTATAAGATTAAAATCAAACTTCTCTTACAGAAGATATTGGTGCGTGAAAAACGTCTAAAACGTCGTTTCCTCACTGAGCTGATTTTGACCTCTTTTCAAGTTACGTTTTTGCTGTCTTTCGAAATTTATTTTCACACATAATGTTATCATATGATAGAATAAAATGTTATATTTCAATATATTAATAACAATATTTAGTCCAATTTAATTTATACTTTAAATTTTAGAGAAGTATATCAGCGAAAAAGGGATATCTCTACATCCGTTTTGTAAATTTGGCGGGAAAAATGATGGGGTGGCATATCTCTGTAACCATGGACATTTGAACGAAAATATTTGACAGAATTATTCCTAGTCATTTATCTATTAGAATAACTTAAAATCATTAAATTTGGTCATTTGGATCAAATTGCATGGTTTTATGCCGGATTGGCTCTTAAATTGGATGAACGTGTGTTCACTGCCAGTAGGGCGGCCAAGCCAGATTTGCGCGTGACGGCAACCGTTGCTAAGAACG
The DNA here is from genome assembly GCA_033119305.1 of Pinctada imbricata. NCBI lineage: Eukaryota > Metazoa > Mollusca > Bivalvia > Pterioida > Pteriidae > Pinctada > Pinctada imbricata. The sequence continues at coordinate 32,403,282 of VSWD01000013.1, forward strand.
GCGCATTAATATCGAACGAAGTTCGCGTCGCCGTTACTAAGCATTTTTTCGAAACACATTCACAGCAGAAAAATACTAATAACAGCGATGCAAATTGATGGCATCGGATTGTAAAAGATTAAACAAACTCTTTAAGCTTTTATGTCTAAATATACCCAAGATGTGATGTTTTATTCTGTAAATTTGTCGAAAATCAGCCGACAAAATGACAGCAGTACTCTTATCGTTCGACTTCCATGCCCCCTTCCTCGCAAACAGGGGGATTGTTTTCAAAAATATTAAAAAGTGGTTCTGTAATTTTTTTATATGTTGTGGAGAATATATCCAAGTGTTCAATTCTCAAATTTTATGAAAATCTGTGAGGGACCATTTGTTGTACCTCATTTATGTACCCCGACATGCTGCACAGTTTCGACAATTTTGGAGAGATCGTCAATCGACCGAACGCTTCGACATCAGAAATTCACAAAGCAGAATATAAATTCGAATTAACCATTCTAGAAGGAAAGGTTGTTTTAACCTTTTGATGAGCAAACATTTAAATTGTAAAAAATATCACCAGAATTCAACAGACCGAAGATTTTTCCAGCGACCTTCCTAATTTCCTCTGATCAAGTACAAAACTGCCACGCACAAGGGAAAATGACATTTTCTTGGATATGCCAGACAATACATCCAAAATTTGAAATATACTAATTGTATCCGAGAAAAATACATATAAAAATTCCAATTTTGTTCTGTTTAATGCGCAGGAGCTTTCAATAATTGGAAAACAAAAGATACAAATATGTGATTTTTTTTTGCAAGGAAGCCTATATTTACTTTTTTACTCCAGATAGTCACTACGAAAGAAATAACTATTATAATTTGATGTGCCCATGATCCATGACAGTTGAATTTAAATTCCTATATCATGAAGAAGAAATTTAATTGACCAATTCATCCTCTGCAAGAATTCACAAAAAAATATTTATTTCATTATCTCACTATATCTGCCATTGTCCAATAAGATTCACAGTCATTAATCATGTTAATTGTTTTCTGAAATTTTGACAGGTCTTGAACTCTTCCATCTTCTGTGAATAATCCATTTGTATGGTATTTTTGCACACTCACAATTCACAAAGAAGAATATGATGGCAATATGCACAATCTTCAAACCAATTCGATGTAGAATATGATATCAATATACTAGTCTATAGTACACATTTTCCAATCAATAATTCCTTTTAAATGCATGCCTTCCATATAATAAGCCACTTGGTGATTTTCAGACAGCAAGATTTCTTCTAACAAGTTTGACCTGAAAAAGTAATTTTACATTTTCAATTAGTTTTAAGTCATTCATTTAATATGAACTATGGCAAAGCCATGAAGGGGACGTAGCACTGATAGAAAAGTTAAAAGAAAGGAGGGGATCTCCAACAACAGCAGCACCCACAGCAATACCCCAAAACACCCAATGCAAAAAAAAAAAACCAAAAAAAAAAAAACCAAAAAAAAAAACCGAAGCAGACACCCACAGAAAGAAACGCAAAAAGGGACACCAACTCACACCTTAGAAACATTAAACATAAGAGACCACACATAAACCAACGAGACCAATGGGCAACCGGTGCCGACTTAAAACGGCCATCTGCCACATAAGTAGCAGACGGCGTGGTTATCCTGGATTACGTGCGCACAACCCTCCATCTATTCCGATATCCCAGAGTTCTCGAAGAACGCACAATTATGGTGTGAAACAACATCCTCACTGTTAGATGACCACACACAAGACCATAAAACGCAGGGGTACAAGCGACACAGATGAATATATGTAAATGGATATAAAAAGAGGACGTGCATATACAGTCCGTGCTCTGCCGGCTGTAGCGAGCTCATATATATATATATGTTATCACCCGCGTAGTCCGACTGACATTCAGAGAGGACAGGTGGTCGGGGCCCTGTCTTCTCTAAAGAGGTTAAAGTTGTGTTATCCTCCTAGTGGTGACAATCACAGTGATTTCTACCTCAGCAGCATAATGACATTTAGCTCGTAGTGCTACATGTAGCCTCTTGCATATATTTTTTTTTCTTACCATTGGAACTATCTATCAGTAAATTTCACACACAATGCATGGCGGATTCAAGGGGGTGCAGAGGGGGCGTCCCCTTCCCGGCCGGCACTGACCCTAAAATGTAAAAAAAAAAAAAAAAAAAAAACCAGGTATATTTTGGCCCATTTTCAGTATAAATCGGCAAAATTCGCCCCTTGACCCCGGCAAAGGGGGGAGCTGGATCCGCCACTGACACAGGTGATTTAGCCAGAGCGAAATACTCAATGATTATAATATCTACCACATGGACAAAACAGCATGATGACATGAAATTCTTACTAGCCTCCTGAAAAGCGAAATGATATTCTATTATAGTCTCTATTTTAATTTACTTCATTTGCATTAGCATGTAGGTATATGAAAAACGTATTCTATTGATCGTTATATTATTCATGTCATAACCTCGTGTAATGAGAAAGTGAAGAATAATTTGATTGATTGAATGAATGAATGAATGAATGAATGAATGAATGAATGAATGAAAATGTTGAGGACCGCTATTCTGACCTTGAAAACCAAAACGTGCTGCCCTATCAATTCATGGACAACACATTAAGTTTCATGAAAATCTTAATTTACGTGTACCGGTATCTGTTGCTTTTCTGTCTGCAATATCTGTTGGTATTCCAAGCTCAGTATGGCCTTTGCATTAAATTATTGAGGGGAAACAGGTTATAACTTACATGTAGCAGAGGGAATGTGGGGGTGTTCTAGGTAAATAAAATGACTGACTTGAGATTTCTCATCAAATCATAGTAAGAACACCCCCCCCCCCCCGAAAAAAAAAAACATAAAACAAAAACAGATGACAGGGCTGACGAAATACTTTGCCGATAACGATAATAAATCCAGCTTGAAATATTGACTTACGACTTACGTGTCATTCCAACAAAGAAAATGTTTCAGATAAAGAGCTGTACAAGTAAACAATATATAGTAGAAAACACAGGTTGTCGATGTTTATTAAATAATAAAAATCAACCTTTTTTTTTTTTTTGTTATTTAACATACGTACAGGGAAAAAAATATCCATCAAGGAATTTAAATTGTCGAATCGATCATCGATGTACTATATATATCTTTGGCGATTCCCCATTGCTCCTTGTAGTTTGGCATAATTATGAGTTCACGTGCACATTGTGTGGGTGACCCAAATGTCAATGTGACGTAGTCAATGACGCACCATGCCAGACGAAGTTCAAGGACTGGCTGTGCATTCACCGACACTGTGTACAGTGTGTACAGCACTTGTGGGTACCCATGGGTTCCATTAGTTTTTAGGATGTATACTGTGCAAATTCGGGTATAAGTGGATCAGACTTATTCAAAATTTAGGTTGAAAGTTTGATCTACTTTTGTCATTCATCTTCACCATTGGCAGTGAAATGTTATGTCGAGGTAGGTTGTGATTATCACACGTTTCTAACTGTAGTTTCGACTGAAATCGATCTGTTACATGTTGCGTGCGGTTCGGCAGTACGATCTTGCGATGAAATATTTCATTTCGTGTTTAAATCTCTGTTCAAAAGGCATCTTCCCTCTTTATTTTTTACTTGTTGTAATGTTGATGTATGCGGTACACAAAACTTCACGCGCATTCACGTTTCAAAAAACGACGTCATAATGAACGTCACAGGCTGCCGATGTTTATGAAATTATCTATAAAGAATAAATAAAAAATAAAAGCTGACCGTTTGTTGTTCTTCTTACCCAGTATGTACGATAAAAGACAACAAAAGGTTGGTTTTTATTTTTTGATAGATAAATATCGGCAGCCTGTGATGTACATTTCCATTCGTAACCTTTCTATCTTCTCTAACGTTCGCCGTTTCCGCATGAACCGTGCACACAAATTTTGAATCGAAGGTAATGGTTTAAAAAAAACGGGAAAATGCATGCTTTTTTGCTTATTCATGTACACACGTCTATCTTGATGGCGACTTCGTCGGCGCTTCGCGCCGACTACGTCCCCTATTATTTACTCATTTATTTGTTTGTTTATTTTGATACAATTTTCACTAATGCATATTCATAAACTGAAAAATTCAAAATGATTCATTAATTGTACTTAAATTGTATTAATCCTTTATAACTATTTGATTGTATATGTTATTCATTTAGCAATCATAAATTTATCACTGGAAAGAATAGTATTGATATTAAAATTCAACACTCAACCAATGGAATTCATGAAAAATTATTTTTAATGACTTGAACTACAAGATAATCAAATTATATTATGATGTATTATCTATCTGGAAATTCATAGTTTAAATTACCCATGTTGCATTTTGCATTTTATATGTTTATGTCATTGTGTGAATGTAAATGTGAGTAACCCCCCCCCCCCCTTTCAATCTCTTTTCTCTTTTCACTTTATATTCTGAATAAAAAAAATTACATTTATAATATCATGTATACTTGTGAATGACAAAGTGTATTTTTTTTAAATTTAAAAAATATGGCTTAGGGCCCAATGGGGTGGGGTGGGGTGGGGTGGGGGGGGGGGGGGGTTAGGCTTGGTTGGTCAAAATAAAGGCACATAAATGAACTTAATAAACTGATCAGTTCAGTGATTGAAAATCATTACATATCTTGGTAGTATTAGTAAAGTGTGTATATGTATGTGTGAGAGAGAGAACGAGAAAGAGAAAAAAGACATTTGTTTACAAATTTGTTTATTTACCTTGAGCTTGAGGAAAAAGTCGATGTTTTCAATGGTTCCTAGATTAATTTCGTCATCGAGGCATCGGCCTAGTATCCATTTCACTATATAAACAAACAGCTGAACTGAAGAAAGTACATGTATGTGAAGTACACAAGTCGCACCGTGTTTTTGCGTCATCAAGTTTACATCACACCGACACTGGCACTGTACTGACATCGGCCTTCGTGAAGTCGGGTTGGACAAAACCAGCTTGAAATCTTCATTAATCTCTTCTTAATTGCAATTCCAAGGTTAGAAATGGGTTCACGAGATAAAAGTCATCCAACAGTTATACTTTTTCATACACAAAATACTTTAAACTCCGAATAAAGTCATTCATTCATGTTTACAATGTGACACACGTTCAATGTGTATTGGGTGCAAAATCGTGATTCTGCGCATGCCGAAACGAAGCTAACACCAGCTGATTTCAAACGGGAATTATTTCAATATATGAAAAAGAGGTTCTGTAATTTTTTGATATTTGAAAGATGCCGATGTGAATGTCATTTTTTGAAAATATTATAAAAATCTGTGAGGGACCATTTTTTTGTACCTCATTTTTATTTTCCACTTTTTGAGGCATTTTTTCCCGGGAAAATTTAGCCAACTTCAATCATCGATTTAGTAATTAAAATGTCAGGTTTGTCTAAAATAAACTAATTGAGGGTAAAATATAAAGCTAAAAGCAAAAGTTTGACGATATTTTATTTGCTGAAATAAAAAATTGTGCTGTCTAGAGCTTTCGGAAAAGGACCAAAATTCGGAGGCGTCCATATTTTCTCCGACGAGAAAGAGTGCGTCATGCATTCGCGGACTCACATTTTCCTTTTTACGCCGCACGTGCAAATCCGGCTTGGCCGCCCTACTGCTGCATGGACTCTGGAGATTGTACGTTGTCCTTCTTGATTCTATGAAGCTGTGTCTTTTCCTCCGGCTGTATGTCCGTTTCTTCCTTTCTCATAGGAAGGTTCTGTTTTACATTTTTAAGAATTTGTAAGCCTTTTGATCGTGATTTTTTTGGGGAATCTGATTTCTGTTTTGTGTTTGACTTTCTTTCATTCATTGATTGAAATAATGATCATGATGATGCAAAACTTATATAAAAAATCATCACGAGCATATTGCAAAATTTTGAAGAAAAAAAACAATCAGATTTAAACAGGCGTAGCTGTATTGGGGATCTTAAAACTGTTTTCTCTTAACAATCCTCGAATCCAAAGGAAAATTGTAAAAGTTAAGACGAAGAAACATTTTTAATAAATGTTTAATATTTGTATGAGATGTTCATACATTACAAAAAAATGCATGAGTCTATATTTCACATCCAAGGTGCAACACAACCTGAGACTTCGACAACGATGAGCGTTAAGTACTAAAAATAAGAAAAAGGTCAAGGTCATCATGTAGGGTAGACACGTATAATTCGCTTTGCAAAAATCGGTGGATTTCTGTGATTCTACAGTATTTCTATGACTTCCTTTTTTGTACACAATTTGTGGATGTATCGAAGGATCTTATGCGGGAATTTTTTTACCAAATTTACGAAAGGGAATTTGATATTTGATACAACTTAGAGTTTGTTTACATTCTTCGTGAGTACTCATAACTGCGTGATCGTATGAGTATAGCAATCAACTTGATCACCTGGATTTACCTATGCGCACTCAACCTTACTAGTATACAGGTAGAACGGTACGGAGCGCCAACTATGTCATCTCAAGCTGAATCAGCTGACGAAGTGAATGATTTTCAAATACTAGATTTAAGTAACGTTCCCGAGAAAGTAAAAGGGAAACGCCCGAGTGATAAACCCCCACCTTTAAAACGGGATAGGTGCAGTAGTTCGGGACGATCGGATTGTGACGACTTAAGTTTGCGTACACACCTTGATGAAATGAGAAATTCTCTCGATAATGTACTGAAATCAATTATAAGTCGCAATGAAATCGAGGAAGTAGTTAAAAAGGCAGTGAGAGAGGTAAAGGAAGAAATTAAACACGAACTTAAAGCGGAGATAAAATCAGAAATAGAGAAAGACATAAGAGATTCGGTGAAACAGGAGTATGATGCGGAAATCAGAGAGCTAAAAAATGATATAAAACAAAAAAGCAAAGTGTCAGACGAAAAGAATGAAGGCATAAATCTTGAGATAGAAAATCTGAAAGGAAAAATTAAAAAGCAAGAGGACGAGATGAAAAAAGTCAAGGAAAGGTTGAGAGAAAGTGAAAGAGAAACCATGAAAGTAAAAGTGATGTCAAATTTTAATCACCAGTATAGTCAAAAAATAATGTGAAAGTGCTCAAATGGAAGGAAAATAGAAATAAAAATTTACGTGAAGAATTTTGTGAAATTGTCAGAGAGAAATCTGGTGTGATCGTCAACCCGAATGACATCCTTGCCATTCATCGGGTCCCACATGGAGTTTTTGGAAAAAATGGGCCGAGACCAGTGATAATAAAGTTTATTAACTCTGAGTCACGTGTCGCAGTCTTAAGAAAGCGCAAAATTCTAAAAGCGACGTTCACTCTTATTGACCATCTCACGCCGATGAACATTGAGCTGTTGCAGAAATTACAAAGTCACCCGAAAAGAGAGTATGCTTGGTACTTTAATACCCGTATATTTGCGTACGATTGTCGCGGCAGAAAGTGGAGATTTGACGTGTGTGATGATATCGACGCTAAACTTAGAGATGTTCCCCTCGACGACGATGACTGACTTTAGAAAGCAGTAATAGTGCTTCATGAATAAATTATGAACTTTAAATGAATTCAAAATATTGTTTTTGAAAGTGTCCACTGATGAGTAGCTACCCAACCTTAACTTTTCAGGTATGTTTTTCATTTGTGTTAATCTTCATAATTTGTGTGAGAGTTGTATGAATGTGAATGATATTTTGTTAAAAGTAGCATATATGTGTAAGAGTATGAATGGGAATGAATGAGGTATGAATGGGAATGTGTAGGGTATGCTACTCATCTCTTGAATGCAAGTTGTATGCATGTATAAAATTGAAAATGGAATAAAAATAAAAAAAAAAGTACTAAAAATAAAGATAAGCTGACAAGCTCTTTATAGTCTGGCTTACAAGTGCTGATTAATATGTTGTAATCCTCAGTTTTCTGGGATGTAGAAGATATTCTGCTGATATATTATCTCTAGAAAGGACAAACAGGGGATGCTTACTCCTATCAGGTACCTGGTCCCACCTCTAGCTTGCTAGGGGTCCGTCGATGCTCAATTTGGTGCTCTATTGTGAGTGCTGTTGTGATTATCTTAAGGATCTTCTTTAACTCATTTGTGTCACACTTATGCCCTTTGCTGGGAGGAACTCGTAAAAAAGTTTAAACGAGGGGATTGACAGTGAGTGTTTTGAATATTTCCCCTGACATGGTCGCCATAACACTTTCTAAATAGACATAACCTCGGACAGTGCATGTATTTTATATATTGTTTGGCGGGTGCGACTAGACAAAATTGGATGCTTACTTCTTCCGCGCACCTGGTCCCACCTCTAGCTTGCTAGGTGTCCGTCGATGCTCAATTTGGTGCTCTATTGTGAGTGCTGTTGAGCTTATCGTCAGGATCTTCTTTAATTCATTCATCTATTCCCAAAACTGAAAGAAGTTATTTCTGGCACCCACTTGCAGTCTGATAATGACGTCATACTTGCAATGGATGCTTTCTGACAAGTAAAGATAAGGAGTTCTTTAATCGTGGTATTGAGGCCCTTAAACATAGATTGAAAAAGATTATAGATACTGGAGGGGATTATGTAGAAAAATAATGCAAAATTTCTGATAAAATTTTGATTCTTCAATTCGAGGCTCAAGACATATCAATCAGCCCTCGTACCTATCTTAAAATCCGATAGTTTAGGTGAGCAATGATCGAACGAAATACTAACATTATCAAAAGCTAGGTAGACAGTATAAAGATAAGTACGTATATGAAAACAAAATTATGATAGTGCACATGAAGCATGTGGTAGAGATTATTCTAAAACTAATATTATGTCAAATTCATAGGTGAAAGTCACACAGTCAAATATAATGACATCAAATGAAAATTTTTGCTTTAATGCATGTATTTGTGCACTGAATTTCATAGAAAATATTATACAAATATGGACTGGGTATGAGTTCAATATGCAAAAATATTGTATTGACCGAGACCGAAGGCCGAGGGCAATATACTGTGTCGTAGCCGTGCAATATTTTTGCTTATTGAATTCATACCCAGTCCATCTTTGTTATATTATATTATCACAATCCCTCTGTTAAAATCTAAATCTTACTACAGATCTGTGTTACTATTCAAACTATAATCAATTAAGATATTTTACCACAAGATCTGCGGGTCAATGTGTTTATATATTAAAAAAAGGAAAAGAAAAAAGGAATCATGGAACTATCATCATTCCGTATTTTTACAGACTTCATATCACAAAAGAAAACATTCTTCTCCGAAAGTCACTTCTCATTTGGCACCGTATTTGACGTCATTAATGTTACAACTTCATTGATTATATGACGTCAAATACACATCAAAATAACTGTTGCACGAATTTGGTTCATAAAACTTCTTTATGTTACATGATTTATTGGATTCATTACCCAATCGTGAATTAATCCATTTCCTCCCGATTCTAGATGTAGAATCGAAAGCGAGGCGCACAGCTGTGCAATATCGATATCGTAAAATACAGAACCGCTAGCTAGCAATCTGAATTGTTGATACAAATCACTTATATAATATAGATCAATATTGTTCATTTTACCCTCTGGTTTCACAATGTTTCACAATATTTCGAAACATTATTTGAAATTCATTGTAATTCATCACTTACTGTACCTTTTTAACATACATTCTTCCTCGGCTCTTTCTTGTTTCGATTTTTTTGCTGTTGATACGTTCTGCATTCTTAATTGAGAATCCCTCTTTTCCTTTATATGAGATAAAGAAGATCATGACGACAATCTCAACAGAACTCACAATAGAGCACCAAATTGAGCATCGACGGACCCCTAGCAAGCTAGAGGTGGGACCAGGTGCCCGGGAGGAGTAAGCATCCCCTGTTTGGCTAGCCGCACCCGCCGTCGATGTTCAACTGTTTGCGACCTGAAAATTTTGATGTAACAATGTGCTTCTTTTATATAAGAAATGCTATATAAAATGTTACCGTGTTTACCATACAATCAAGTAATGTATACATTACAAGAAGACCGAATGTGGTTGAGAAAGTAGGAAGGATTTCTAATTGACGTTACAGTGCGACTTTTATACAGGAAACATGACTACAACAGATTTTCTTACTGTGACCGTAAACGTAACTTAGGCCAGGCAGTGTACAAATAAAAAGAAAAAGATTTCGATACATCCTTGGTGATTTAAGGAATCATTGTGATATTTATTTTTTTGTTTTGGATGATCGAGGTATCAACACAAGAAATTTAAGAAAAACAGCATCGTGCGCGTAGCGCAGGATTCATAATTTTTCCCTCATTTTTCTTGATCCACCAAACCATATTACATTGATTACTTATCATTTCATTTCGTCGCATTTCAACGTTTGTTTCCAGCTTTTAAATCGTGTTGCTAACGACGTTGCTGATGACGTTGATAAGCGCGTACTTCCGCTTTGTGTTGATACAGGTATCAACAAAATTTCTCGGCCAATCAGAATCGTCGTTTCTTTATAATAACAATGGAGATTGAATTATTTTATTTTCAAACGTTACTTTCCAAGGATTGACACTTTAGTACCACAAGGTGGTGGAACGTCATAAGCCCAGTTACAAGTTCCAAGGCTTTCGTCATACACCAAGCCTGGAACAGAAAACGTAATAATCTGAGTAATAAAGAAAGAGTAATAATCTGATCATGTTTAAAATGTGCAGTTATAAACCAAATATTAAAATAATTTCACGCAAAATGTATTTCTGAAATGATTTGTAAAATATGTATAGAGTTTCCACTCTTTTATGTCCATGTTCTTCAAAAAGTTGACTACATTCATAACAGTTACTTAATAGATTTGTGTTTGGTGTTTTGATGTCGTGATTAGTGTTCCTCGTCCCTTTTGTGTCTCTTGTTGTGTATGTCTTCTCTTTGTTTTCGCATTGGATGTTTTGATGTTCTATTGTTACTCTGCAACCGGGTCTTGTTGGAGATCAACTCCTTTCTTTACGATTTAAAAAAAATCTTTAATATAAATTCAATTTGCTGGGAGAATTCTCATGAATATCTATGTCATATGATTATATGTGTTCAGGTCATTATTTGTTTACGAAAATTGCAGGTTTAGGCGTGAAAAAAAATCAGACGTAAACCGTATCAATGTCATATAAGAAAACAAAATATTAAAACTTATTGAACTAACGGTCGAATTTATCCTTGTCTGTCTCTTCAACGCATTCGAAATTTTCTGTTACAAAATTTCTTGAAATTCCTAAAACGTGAGTCCTGTAGCATCATATCCCACCCATTCTGCTACGGTACATTTTTGGACATAATTTCACACGTTTTGGCCATATTACATTATTTAGACTGAGGATCACTGGCGTGGGTTAAGTACCCGAAACGTGCATGCCTGGTCCATGCTGTAAATTTATCTGGTCGTAAATGATGCTATTGAATTTAAATACGTTTTAACATTAAAAAGAAAGTACTTTTCTATTACGATATATTTTATCCTTGGCATAGAGTTTTAGTGATCTATGGAAGTTTACTTGACGTCATATTGAATTATGACGTTGCAATTTTCCGCGAATTATTATGAAAATGCTTTGCATTTAATTTATTTCTTTAGGTCTGCATCAATGCGTTAATTTCTTTGTAAAAGGAATCTATTTGTGGCACATACTGAACAATTAAATGTATATATTTGAAGTAAGTAAAATAGATAAACAATGTTTAACTTCCAATGTAGTCACGAACCCTTTTCCTTTGTTAGTATATTGTAAGATTGTAAGGCTTAGAATCGTCTTACTTATTTCATGATAATTTAAAAGTCGGGGATTAGGAAAGGGAATATAAATCAGAGGTTGATATGAAGTTAATGGTTAGTGTCCGACGCCGGTTAAGATTTATTTTAGGACAATTACTAATTACACGTTGATTAGAAATAATTCCTTCTAAACAATTATCAAACTCACATTTGTGATATCATATACTATATCTTTATATCACACTATTTATCTCCGTCCTCTTAGTTTCGACGGAGAATCGGCTAATTCGTTCCTTTAGTAGTATAGATGTTCTTCAACATAGAACATCTTCAAATCAAATGTCATAATTTGAAAACAGATAAATTTGCAGCATGGCCTAGACATGCACGTTTTGGGTACTTAACCCTCGTCAGTGATCCTAAATCTAAACAATGTAAAATGGCAAAAGAGTATGAAAGTAATTATGACCAAAAATGAACCAAAAGATAGAGTAGGATTACTGGGAAATGATGCTACATGACCCGAGTTATCCAAATTTCCAGAAAATGTTATAGTGATGTCTGTGTTCTGACCTTTTTAAATTTGAGTATTATATATCCAGTCCCTAGTGTCCCTTGCTATGTGTATGCTATATGTTTTTGCATTTAAGTAGTTCGGGGGGTTTTATTTCTTTATGTACACAACAATTGGAGTTAATAATGTGACCACTTTGTCACCATATAAGTGGGACAGTGGTGCACACGTTATCTGGATAAAGACGTCATTTCCTATTAACATGGCAGATGGCCGTCCTAAGTCGGCACCGATTGCCCATTGATCTCATTGGATAACATATTATCTTTTTTGCTTATTGTTTTCTTGTCTTCTATTACGTTCCGTGTCCCTTGTAAGCCTATGGCCTACAGGCTTAGGGTGTTGTTCGCGTTGTGTATTAAATCAGTCATTTTGAAAACTATCAACAGAAGTCCGAATAATAAAGTTTATTAAAGGCGTTACATGTTGATCATAGCAGTATGAGAGCGCAACTTAAACTAACCTGAACTTAAAGTAGACTGGTCCGCAAAACAATGCGCCGAGTATATATATGGACGACTGGAAATTGCTTACACATGCACAAAATATAAGTAATAGGTTTTTTTTAATAAAAGAGATTTAAGAAATTGGATTCTTCGAAATATGGAACCTAATGGCTTCGATGGGGTTATTTAGCTTCCAATTAACTAGCACGGAAAAACAAAAAGTACTTAGTTCTTGCAGGTGTACCAATTACTGCAGTGTTCTCAGCATCGTAGAATCAAATTAAACAGATATATCAGAGTTAACATAATAAATTTATTTGTTACAGTATGAAGTTCGAACTTAACGTCAAGTAACTTCTATTTAATTTGATCTTAAAATCTATTCAATTGTGATTTCATGGGGCCATCTGCAATAACTACAATTTAGCCATACGCCCTTTTAATTGCTTTTGAAGTGTATTTTTTATATTTTTAATATTTCAATTGCTCTTTTTAAGTTATTTTGATGTGAAGATTCCCTTAGTGTACTTTTGTATAGATTATGTCTTAGACCGAATTAAGTCCGTAATTGTTGTTTTATACTGATGATTTTTATTACGGCCTGAAGTACGGGCATAGGAAAAGTGGTAGAATTTACGATATTACAATTTTATGACAATGCGCTCATACCTCGATTGTTTTATTTAGTTATGTCATAATGCACCATCGATCATTTACATTTTAATACTTATATTTGTGACTCTGAATTAAAGGGTTTCTTTCCCGCTACAGAATACACATACGTAGGGACCTTCGTATTGTCTTGTCCTTCCTCTTGGACAATATTTAAGTCAGAGTTGATGAGAATCTCTACAAGCAGATTGTAGGGACCCCTGTGAGTACTAATTGTGCGCCTCTTGTTGCAGATTTATCTTTATACACGTATGAAAAAGAATCTATCCAAAATCTTCAAAAGCAAAGAAAACATAATGTGAAATGTTTCATTGGTACCTCTATGTACCTGGATGATATTCTTACTATAGACAATCCTGTTTTTGAAAAGTATAAAAATGCTATTTATCAACAAGAATTGACTATAAACAAGACAAACGTTACAAACACAGAAACACCATTTTTGGACCTAAATATCAAAATTGATAATGGAGAGATTCATACATGTGTGTATGACAAAAATGATTTTGGATTTATCATAGTAAAATTCCCCTGGCTTGACGGTGATGATCATAGATTACCGTTATATAGTATCTACATTTTGAAGCTCATCGGGTGTGCTAGAGCATGTACTGTTGTTTTGATTTTCATAATAAAGAATTATAAATTACCAAGAATTTTTAAGGTCTTTGTTTTCCATTTCACAAACTAGTCAAGACTTTCTGAAAATTGTACAAACTTTCCTTTTCTGAGTAGCAACATCCCTTCATCGCCTGCTTTCGGCGTGTTCATATCTCAGTTGATACGCTATGCCAGAGCTAGAACCAAATATACGGATTTTGTTCTGAGAGCTAGGCGTCTTTCAGTAAAGCTTCTCAGTCAGGGATATGTTTGTGACCGACTAACATCGTCACTGAGGAAGTTCTACGGTCGATATGGGGAGCTCGTCATACACTATGATGTCCCACTCTCCAGAATGGTGGATGATATTCTGTCATAGACCATTTGAATCATCCAACCAAAGATTGTACTCTATGTCTTCCGAAATGAAAGTAACCGGATGTGACAGTTCTACCGAATTGAAGCGGCGGGTGTTGCATGCAAGCAGGAGATGCTTACTCTTCCTGGGCACCTGGTCTCACTCCCATATCGGGAGTTCGCTTCTTTTCATGTGGTGGAGGTTTTTGTTTATTTGCTTTGGTTCCTGTTTTATCCTGACTTTGTATGCCTTCGGTTTCTGATTTTCTAAATTGTCGATTTTGTGCTGTGTGCAGGGATATGGTTATTATCCATATTTGTCATACAAGCAACAGAGTATATTACTCTGGGTATTTCGCAACCTGCATTTTATGATGACATGAATAACAAAATAAGGAGATCAAAGGTAGACAGAATTACCATCGAAATTGTGTTAGATTCATCAATCAATCAATCATTTATTTCTCATAAACCAATGTTTACAATGGTATAGGGTTTGAACGCCTTTAACACGTTTAAACGTCATCAAACGCCTTTTATACCGTGGATATAATCCTTCTGTCACCAGGCGGTCACTTGGCTTGGTACTGGACCAATCAACAGTCTTGTACCAGCGCATACTTAAGGATTGCACTCTGACTGTGACAACGGGACTCCATGACGGGCCCTGTCCAAACCTCTGTAGAGAAGACAGGACCCCTACTACTTTCCTCTCTGAATGTCAGTCGGACTCCTCTGGTGATAACATACATGAGTTCGCTACAACCGGCGGAGCATGGACTGTTTTACGTACGCCTTCTTATCATATTCATTTACATTTTCATCTGTGTTGCTTGGGCCTCTGCGTTTTGTGGTCTTGTTTGTGAGTGATCATCAAACAGTGAGGAGGTTGGTTTACACCACTATTGTACGTTCTTCTAGACTTCTGGGTAATCGGAAAAGTGAGAGGGTTGCGGGCATGTAATCCGTGATAATCACACCGTATGCTACTGACGTGGCAGAGGGCCGTCCTAAGTTGGAATCGATTGCCCATTGGTCTTGTTGGTTTATGTGTAGTCATTTGTGTTTGACGTTTTTCTGTGATTTGGTGTTCCTTATGCCATTTGCGTCTCTTTTTGTCCATGTTTTCTTTGTGTTTTTACAGTGGGTGTTTTGCTGTTGGTGCTGCAACTAGGTGTTGTTGGAGATCACCTCCTTTCCTTTTACATTTGCAATATCCAGCTCCTAGAAGTAAGATTTCTGGTCCCTTCCTTTTGTTTCAAACAACTTTCCTCTCAAACATGTTTATCAGTATCCTGGTTGTTTCGTTTTGGTGTCTTTTCACTCTGAGTTCTTTCAAAATTTTCTATTCAAAACTAGATTTGCCCTTAAAGTGAAGAATTTAAACCGCGCGAGACGTTTTTCTCTAAACTGATTTATTTATGACATAACACAGAAAGCTCTGGTGATAAGGAATATATATGTGCAATGTAGTAGTCCTATCCCTTATAGTTAAAAATTAGGTCAAAAATCATGGTATCAATGAAAGCTCTGGCCATGAGGAATCTATAAGTGAAATATCAAAGCCCTATACCCTATAGTTTGAATGTAGGTCAAAGGTCAAGATCAAGATAACTAGATCAAAATTCATGATATTAAATGAAAGCTCTCATCACGAGAAAAATATATGTGAAATATCTAACCCCTATCCCTTATAGCTTAAAAGTAGGTCAAAGGTCGAGGTCACTAGGTCAAAAGTCATGGTATCAAAAGAAACCTCTGTCATGAGGGATCTATATGTGAAATATCAAATCCCTATCCCTTATAATTCAAAAGTAGGTCCAAGGCCAAGGTTACTAAGTCAAATATCATGATAGAAAATGAAAGCTTTCGTCGGGAGGAATATATATAAGTGAAATATCAAAGCCACATCCATTGTAGTTTAAAAGTAGGTCAAAGGTCAAGGTCACAAGGTCAAATGTCTTGGAGAAAACTGGTTATAATGAATGTGTGTATGAAATATTCAAGCCTTATCACTTATACTTGAAGAGAATTATACTTTTATAATATCGTAACTAAAATATTACAATAAAGTCAAAGTTCAAAGTCAAGGTCGCTAGGTCAGATGTCTTGGTATCAAAATGTAGCACCTGTTGTGGTAAAGGTATGGATAAAGTACGAAAGTCATATCACATATACTTGAAGAAATATTCGCTGTAAGAACTTCTTTACCAAACTATTACTACAAGGTCAAAGTCAAGGTCAGTAGGTCAAATGTCTTGGTTTCTAAACATAGTACTTTTTATGGTTTAAGTATATATGTAATTATATTAAAGTCCTATATCTTATATGAGAAAAAAATATATGCTCTAAAATATTCTTAATCAAAATATAACTATAAGGTCAAAGGTCAAGGTCAAGGTCACTAGGTCAAATGTCTTGATATGAAAATGTAGTACTTTTTATGATGAATTTATGTATGACATATGAAACCCTATCATCTTATACCTGAAGAGTTATTTGCTTTAAAATCTTATTAACCGGACAGACGGACGGACGGATAGACGGATAGACAGACGGACAGACAGTGTGTTTCCTATATACCCCACCAACTTTGTTTGCTTGGGGTATAAAATCGTGATTATACATACTGATTTAATGTGGGTTTGATTTTTACACATTCAAGTATTTAATGGTTTCATTTTTATACCAAATAAGTTACTTACATTGTTTGTATACATGTTTGATTTTGACTGAAAAGACAGCATTACGAAACTTGCCGAAAATACGGATAATGAAAGTATATTGATTCACATAAAATCGACTAGAAATATTACTTCTATAAATGTAAATGATCGATGGTTAATAAAGACATAACTAATCAGAAACTTAAAGGTATGAGCGCTTAATAATGACATAATTAATCAGAAAATTGAAGGTATGAACGCATTGAGATGAAATTGTAAATCGTAATAATGCCGAATGGTTCCAACTCTATATCTCCTTGAAGAAAATTCCAAACCAATTTCCTTGCACCAGGCACGTGTTTCGAATATTAAATTCTTATTAATGATGCCTCCAGCCAAAGTGCTTTTCATAAGCAGCCCCAATTAATTTCACTTGCGCCCTCTGGTGTTATTTTCAGAATTTAAATTTTTGCATTTACCTTAGAGAGAGTGCGCGGATCGAATCTTCCTGTAGGGTCGATTCAATAGCATATCCAAATAAAATCTATGTTCAATATAGCATATGAGGGATGGTGCCTAAGATGTTAACCTCCGTAAATTCTACCACTTATCCTATGCCCGTACTTCAGGCCTTGATACAACCCATCAGTATAAAACAACAACTTTTGGCCTGAATTCGTTTAAATTCTGTCTACTGTCGCATTATTCTGATTCTATGTACGTGTGTTCATCCATGTTCACTGAAATGTTGCATTGTTGGTTGTATTGCTATGCTTTCTTCTGTGGAATTAGTTCCATGTATTGTATTTCAATGTTGAGTATCAATTCTACATGTTCTTTTTTTTATTTCCAAAGAAGGGCAATAATAGGCAACTCGCCCATCAAAACGATATTTACCTAAGCAATTAAGTATGACGTCATGAGTCCGCAGAAGGTGCAATGTCTGATTTGCGATCCCTTGATATTTGGAAGCTTTCAGTCAGTAAACAAAATTTCTAAAACGTACCTGCTGGGCAGAAATTGTGACCATAGAAGGCTCCTCCATGACACGTGTAGTAGGATGTACAGTTAGTGTAAATATCAGCGTATTTACCATCTGAAATGCCGGTACAGTCACGTAAATCTCCGCATGGAGGACCTACTGTAGAAGGACTGGAAATGAAGAAAAATAAAGATGCTCAATGTAAAATTAGGAGTTATCGGGACATCTGTTTAAAAAGGTTTGAAATTGAATTGAAAACATATCTTAAGATGGTAGTCTCAGGGTAATGGACGTGACTCAAAATTGATCTCACGAATGTTTGTTGTCTGGCGTAACGTTACCATCGTTTGTTTTCACGACAAGGATCTGCATGACTTAATCATGACGTCATAATAGGGGAATTTCCTGCGTGGTGCACGGAGGTGAACGGGATTTTTTTTATGGTTTCTCTATATTTCATTATCTATTTTCATAAGTAAGCATTTCATTTTCTCTGTTTTATTTCCTGAAATTGAGCGTTACTTATAGATTGAGTATGTATCCGAGATTTATACGTTTCTTTATTCTGATTTTCAGTATCTACACTAATCCTTTGACCTAACGTAAATGTCGAAAGAAATCTGATGTCATCCGATAATTATGACCATTACTTCGATTTTATTTGAGCTTGGTTAGTGTAAATAGAGTACATTTACCTTAATACGATATCTTCGTTTGATAAGAAGATCATCTAGAAGAAAAAAAATGTATCGTAGAAAGTGGGAAAGGTGTCCGGCTCGGCAATCTTGGACAATTGGGTTAACAGGGACGTATATAACAAAAGTTATATACGTCCCTGGTTTTAATTAAAAAAGATCGGGAAAATAATAATTTTGTATGCATTTCAAAAGGAGAGGTCCAGGTTGGGGCGGGGTGGTGGTGGTGGTGGTTTCGGTTCTAAACAACTGGACTCCATCTATACCTGCGCTTTGGACAGTCCATCTAATTTTTCCTTCTTTTTTTTTTTAATTTTCGTTCTTATTTTTTTTTTATTTTACTTTTTGTTTGGATGCTTCCTGTGTTAAATCGTAATATCAACTGAGTCAAATGCACGAATTACGTCTAAATTCTGAAATAATGATAACTGTTATTAATTCAAAATAATTTTACAATTTCGCGTAAGCATGTTGATCATAAATTTGCCAACAAGACATACAACGCTATGCTTAACCTTGACGTAACGTATCGCGGCGTTAAAAAAATGGGGGTAGGGGTGACCCAAATTGCGCTAACTCGGTTAAAATAGATTCGATTTCCCTGAAATTTGCACAGATTAAGAATAGATAATTAATCTTTTTTCATTTTTTTTATTGAAATTGAATGATACGTTTTTTCATTAGCTATGTAAATGTGACAATTTTTGGAACTTCAGAAAGGTACATGTTTTTCCTTATTTTCTATTAAAATCGCTTCTAAAATAAGTATGATGATATTAAAACATCAAAATGTTACTAAGAAAGAAAGATGTATGTATTATCTTTGAAATGCAAAGCTGATACTTAATAAATTTGCAGGCTCGTTGAATATCTGAGAACAAATTTCGTGACAAAGTCGCCATTTTCTGCATTGAAAGGGGGACAAAATTTGGAGATCAAATAATAATCGAAAACTTTAAGCCGATTGGTTTTTTGAAAAACGTTATACCTATAGAGATCATAAGCCTTCGAAATTTACATTGAACACAGTTTTTAAAGCCGAGTGCTGTTGCAGATCCCCTCCTTTGTTTTGACTTCATAAGAAGACCTTTTTATCTTCGAGAGAATGATAGAGGATCAAAAATGCATTCATTCAAAAATTTTAAAAAGTAATGATCATTCAAATTTCACTGAAAATCGAAATGATAGGATTTTTACAACATATTTGAATGTTTTTTTGTACTCTATTGTGAGTGCTGTTGAGATTATCGTCAGGATCTTCTTTAACTCATTTTTGTCACACGTATGCCCTTTGCCGTGTGGAGCTCGTAAAAAAGTTCCCCGCGAGGGGTTTGACATTAAGTGTTTTGAATACATTTCCCTGACATTGTCGCCATGGCACTTTCTATATAGACATAACGTCAGACAGTGCATGAAGTTTATATATTGTTTTCATTTTCGTGCTTGAACATCGACGGCGGGTGCGGCTAGCCAACAGGGGATGCTTACTCCTCCCGGGCACCTGGTCCCACCTCTAGCTTGCTAGGGGTCCGTCGATGCTTAATTTTGTACTCTATTGTGAGTGCTGTTGAGATTATCGTCAGGATCTTCTTTAACTCATTTATGTTAAGTAGAGAATTTTTAAGAATATAATTTGATGATTTAATTAGGCCAGGGGTCGACTGTAAAACACCTACTGTCTTTCTTACTAAATCCAGGGTATCTCGTTTTTGGTATTTATTCTCTCCGTAGATTGTCCTTAAGTCGTAAAAGGAAATCTGAATGAACATACGGAAAATATCATTTCTACAGGAAATTCCCATGTTAATTCTGCCCGCCTCCATATCGTATAGATCAATTATATAGGTTAAATTTTATTACACAATGTAGTCAAGTCAAGTCACAAATCGCACAGCAAAAGTCATTTTACTATTGAACGTAATGGCTGATGACAAGAACATGGAAAATCATAAATTAACGACTCGGAGACACTAACTGCATCTTTTTGAAGCATATATACGTGTAGGGGAACATTTACTCATGTCTTCGCATAGAAGAAAGGATGGAATCAGAGCACACATCCAAAGAAAGAGACGCAAAAAGGACAAGGAACACCAACTCACACCATAGAAACATGCAACACAAAAGGCAACACATAAACCAACGAGACCAACTCACGCCATAGAAACATGAAACACAAAAGACCACACATAAACCAACGATACCAATTAGCAACCGGTATCGCCTTAGGACGGCCATCTGCCACGCATGTAGCAGACAGTGTGGCTATCCTGATTACACGTTTATGCGCAAAACCTTCCGAACTTTCCGATTACTCAGGGGTCTCGAAGAATGCACAATTGTTGTGTTAATAATCGCACTGAAAGATGAACATACAAACAAACAGCATGACGCAGGGACCCAAGAAACACAGATGGATATGTAAATATATATAAAAAAACAGAAGGCATACGAGATACAGTCCGTTCTCTGTCGGCTGTAGCGCGCTCATGCATGTGAACACCCGAGTCGTCCGACTGAGATTCCAAATGGACAGATGGTCGGGGCCTTGTCTCCTCTACCGAGGTTTAGACAGGGTCTGTCATGGAATCCTGTCATCACATTCAGTCAGAGTTCAATTTTTAAGAATCTGCTGGTACAAGGCTGTAGATATATCTAGTACCAAGCCAACTCTCCGTCCGGTGACAGAAGGGTCATATCCACGGAATAAAAGGCGTTTGATGATTCTAACACAATTTCGATGGTAATTAAGCCTCCCTTAGTTCCTTCTTATTCTTTAATTATGTTACCATGCAGGTTGTGCAATATCCAAAATACTCTGTTGCTTGTATGGATCCTAATTTTAAAAGAATTTGACAATCATTTTTGTAAAATTTCCAAAATGTCTCTATAAAGTACGTGAAAGCGAAAACCCTGACTTAAATGTTTCTTGGTGATTTGTAAATTTCTACTGTAATAATCCAAAACATCAATACATGCTCTAGGATACCGGATGAGCTACGAAATGTTGATACCGTATGACGGTAGTCTAGAAACGTCACAGTCAAGTCAGGGAAATTTTTTTAATCCAAAATTATATCTTTTGTTATACACACTTCTATGAATCTCTCCATTAGAAAACAATCGCAAAATAGACATAAACTCGCAAACTAACTTACAAGGAAATGCTTCCGTGTGCAACTACCCGACAAATATTCGCCACATAGTAGCTGATAATTTCCAGAAGGAAAAGTTGCAGAAACTAACGGAAAGAAAATACGAAACATCAAGATGCAAAAACACATAACAGACAAACTGCAAATACTACTCCAAAATATTAAACATAAAGTCAACAAGATGAATTAATTCATCGGCTAGATGCAAACTTAGGATAGCAATCTGATTCATAAAGAGCAAATGGTGTGATATCAGGATTACGTGTGCACAATTTGTATGGTTACACGGAGCTTGAAGTCAAAGTTATGCAGTGTATGATAGCCTCCTGACTTGTGACAACATAAAGAGAACGGCTAATACAGAGATCGACATAGCTTTCATAGTTTCCTACTTTGTTTACTTGGTATCCTCATTAAAGCAGGCGACCGACTATTTTCTTACATTTGTGATTTGACAGTGCATGTATTTTATATATTGTTTTCATTTTCGCGCATGAACATCGACCGCGGGCGCGGATAGCCAACAGGGGATGCTTACTACTCCCGGGCACCTGGTGCCACCTCTAGCTTGCTAGGAGTCCATCGATGCTCAGTTTGGTGCTCTATTGTGAAGGCTGTTGGGGATTATCGTCAGGATCTTCTTTTACTCATTTGAAAACGATTATTATTTTAGTTAATATAGATCAAACCTATCACGTCTAGTGTATCTGATTTTGTTCATGAAGGAACATTTCAAGTTTATATTTCACTGATATGTCTTCATATAAAG
Organism: Pinctada imbricata; assembly: GCA_033119305.1. Classification (NCBI taxonomy): domain Eukaryota; kingdom Metazoa; phylum Mollusca; class Bivalvia; order Pterioida; family Pteriidae; genus Pinctada; species Pinctada imbricata. Next base: position 32,425,959 of record VSWD01000013.1, read on the forward strand.
AAAGGGATTCTAGACAGGCAGTATTCTACTGTATCATACTCTGCACATTCGTATCCGTTGTAAACATAAGAATGGCCGACGTCTTCGCAGTTGACCTGGTTTGCGACTCCAGATTTGCATTCCAGATATGCCTTACAGCCCACCTCATAATGTCCGTCTGGTTTTCCGTTGCAGGTTTCACTGATCACTAAAAAGAAGTCAAAAAATGAATGATCAATGATATGATTCGCAAAAGTAAAATTAATGCGTTAACAAGCAAGGACGACAATCGTAGATAAGATTGAAATGAATTAATTGTTGTTATCTATGACAAAAAACTACGTTGTAAAAGTAATGTCTGATTCTAGAAATGATTACACTGAAACAGATATTACATATCTTCATGTATTAAACTTCTTCAAGCAAGGGGTCTGACAGTGTTTTAAATGTATTTTCCCTGTCATGGTCGACATAACACTTTCCATATAGACATAACCTCAGACAGTCAACGATTTGTAGGTATTGTTTTCATTTTCGTGCGTGAACATCGATGGGTGTACTTTACATCATCGCCACGGAAAGTAACCCGGGCAGGCTTTTTTGAATTTTAAAACGGGACGCATTTTCACCCGCTTTATTTGCTAATCGGGACGGATTCTGGACAAATGGAAAATTGGAATGTGTTAATTTAGATCTTCTTGATCAACTGAACAAGACAAAATGAGATGAGTATGGGATCTTTGCGCGTGACCTTTAAAAGGCTTTGCCTTTTGATTTCTTCAACTACAACCGTAAGATTCCTTATGCCGTGATTTATTAGCTGTAGTTCTCTTTTTCATGTTTTAAATATTTTTGAATAATTACTTTGACAGGTGAACGTCTTCAAATTTAATAGCATCATTTAAGAACAGATAAAATTTTAGTGAAAGTATTTTTTTTCCAATGAAAATATGAAACTCGAAATAAATCGAAAGAGGGAAAATTTAATCGTTTAACTTGCAGGTAAATTATGAAGAAATAAACGGTCTATTTCTTCAATGGTAAATCTGGGCTTTCTTGTGAACTGCTATTATTTCAGGTATTGTGTTTGAGACAGGGGAATATTTCTCCAAAGTATACCAGAAGATGTAACAATCGTAGCTAAGGAGTCATCGATCGACATAATTATGGCATAATTGTTGAAAGGCCCGGTCACACTGTCAAAACCTTGCGTGAGCGTTCCTTGAACGATGTACATATTCATCAACGATCGTAACCGTTTACCACCGTTGAACAGAAGTTTCCCCATTTAAGGCAATGTCGTATACGCTCAGGTACCGCTGATAATCCCTCCTACCGCTCCAGAATTTTTGAACTGCACAAAATAGTGAGCGATGAGGTGAGGTCAATTTTCCGCTCAAGCAAAGTTCACCGCTGCTCGTTCATTGCTCCTACATCGCTTTGTCCAAGTTTGACACCTCTAGATGCAAGTTCGTAGAACCTTGAGTATGATAGACCAACGGGAAAAATTTGAACACTGGACCATCGCTGTTTCGTCTGCTGTGCCTGCCTGGGCCGCGTTAAAACGTTGCACAAGTTGTACATTGCGGTGATGGACTTTGGTTTGGCGTTGGCATAAGGTTCGGGACCAGAATTTGGTTATAAATACGGGGAGAAATGGACCCATTTGGAATCGAGTGGCAGTTGAGTGAATTGAATTTCTAAGATAATAAAAACTGTACTATCTTGGATGCTAATAGACTTGCTATGATCGGTACACTAGCACAGCAGCAGAATTTTATTGTGATTAAATTAATTATAACATTTTTAATCGTTAATCAGGAAAGAATTTATGCCACTTTCATAAAAACTATCAGAACTAGCATAACTCCGTAGTCAAATGCGACATGCCGCTAAATCAACTAAACCCTCGTTGAGCCAACGCCATGCGCAGAGCACCGCTCTATCAACGCTCTCGTCACGGCTAATCTAACGCTCGCTTCCGTTAAACCAACACTAAAGCAACGCCGGCTTCAGCAGTGCACAGCTAAGGCAAAGTCCGTGTTCTCTGACCGACTATGACTCCATGACGGGCCCTGTCCAAACCTCTTTAGAGAAGACAGGGCCCCGACCACCTGTCCTCTCTGAATGTCAGTCGGATGCCTCGGGTGATAACATACATGAGCTCGCGGTGGCAGAGCACAGATTGTAATAAGTACGCCCTCTTTTTATATCCATTTACATACTCATCTGTGTTACTTGGGCCCCTGCGTTTTGCGGTCTTTTTTGTGTGTGGTCATCTGACAGGGAGGAGATTGTTTTACACCACAGTTGTACGTTCTTCGAGACCTCTGGGTAATCGGAAAAGTTAGAGGGTTGTGCGCACGTAATCCAGGATAACCACACGGTCTGCTATTTCCGTGGCAGATGACCGTCCTAAGTCGGTACTGGTTGCCCATTGGTCTCGTTGGTTTATGTGCAGTCCTTTGTGTTTGATGTTTCTGTGTTGTGCGTTGACGTTCCTTGCCCCTTTTATGTCTCTTTCGCTGCTTGTCTGCTCTGTGTTTTTGCACTGGGTGTTTTGGGGTTTTGCTGTTGTTGCTGCAACCTGGTGTTGTCGGAGATCCCCTCCTTTGTTTCATTTTCCCCATGTTGGGCGCGGTGACAAGCGTTGTCGAAATTCGCCCCTACTCTCTACCGTTCAAGGTATACTCGTTCGTGTGGTGTGACCGGGCCTTTAGTCTCCATTAATCAGGCAATCGCGGATCCACGAATGGAGGCAGGACAATGTATCATCCGAGAGGAGTAAGCGTCCTCTGACTGCTTGCAACACCAAACGCAATTGCCCAATAGAAACCTGTCAAATACAGTTAGGGCCAAATCGGTTAAAGATGGTCAATTGGAAACGTCGTGCTTAAGAATGTCCTTTTTTATCAAAATTATAATCACCAAAATAATTCTTACACTTATTTCACGTTGCAGTGTGGAGCAGTTAAAATCGTTTGTCAAGTGTATTAATTACTTCTTTCCAGCTCTGTCGCCTGAAAGAAGCTTTGTTTTTGGCCTTTTATCAATGAGACATAAAATATATTTTTTTGCTATTTCGGATACAAGCAATTTCACCGATAAATATCATCGAAATTAAAGGAGTTTAACATCTTAGCACCATCCCTCCAATGCTATTTTGAACATAGATGTTATCTGGATATGCTACTGAATCGACCCTACAGGAAATTTGGAGCCGCACGCTCTCTGTAATGTAAATGTAAAAGATCTTACCTCAGAAAATTAAAGAGGGCGCTGCTGAAACTATTTATGGTGACGCCGCTGAAAGCATCACTGATGAGAATTTAGTATTCGAAACACGTGTCTGGTGCATGTAAATTGATTTTGAATTTTCTTCAAGAGGGTAGAGAGTTGGAACCCTTCGACATTATTACAGCAATACATTGATTAACTTTTTTTTCAAAATCTCCTTAAGACAAAATCATTTATATATTACATATTCATGCATGTAAGTTCCCATTCCATTTCTCCTCCAGCGGAAACTTTTCTGTCATATTTCATTGCTTATAATGGTGATCACTGACGAGGGTTAGTACTCGAAACGTGCATGTCTGGTCCATGCTGCAAATCTATCTGTTCTTAAGTATATGCTATGAATTTGAAGACGATTAATATCTTAAACAATTGAAAAGGTGTAAATTTATGTAATAACGATTTCATCTCCAAGGGAAGACTTCAATATATCGTTGTAAATTTTTTTTACTAAATTAAGTTATACTTACCACCACCAAAAAATAGCAACGTCAGAAAAATAAGCAACATTTTGCCGTAAATGTTGAATTATCTATGTCTTATCTCCTTTGTGTAGTGCAAATTATGCTATGACATGTTCACTTAGTCCCTAACATTGCATAAGATAATGGGAAGATACTCAAAAGTGCAGTTCACACAGGTACAATCTTCACTGCTATATGTAGACATATTACTAAACGAGTGTCCAGTTCTAGTTCATTCATACTACATTGAAAAATTCGATTCAGGCAATTTCAACCTATCCTATTACATCTTTTACTTTACAGATTAACAATTAAATTAATGGTTAATGTTCACTTTTATTCATCGGACATGCAATATCAGGTAACAGGTTAACATCCAAGAATGTGAGTCTCTCTTTTCTCTGAAAGATTTTCAAGAGAGTTGTAATATATAAAAAAATCCAAGTCCTTTTTCACATTTCCTCAATATGGCTTAGATATCACATTATCACAAAGAAAACCCTTCATAAATCAAACTTAATAAGAGATATAACTTATTTGTAAATAAGGAATCTGGATGGAGATTCAAACATTATAATAATTCGGAAGTGTTCCAATTTCTCATCTTCTTCAAAAAAATTCAACCCAATTTACTATGCACCAGAAACGTGTTTCAGAAGTTGAATCCTCATCAGTGAGATTTCAAGCCAACGTGATTTTCTTACACAGCCAAAATTGATTTTAGTAGCGCTCTCTAGTTTGAATTTTGCAAAGAGTACGCGGCTCCAAATTTACTTTAGGATCGATTCGTTAGCATAGCCAAATAAAATACATTTTCAAAATAGCATTGAGGGATGGTGCTTAGATGTTAACTTTCTTTAACACTGATATTTATGCATGAAAAGAAAAGTTTCCAAAATATGACAAATCTTTCCGTTGAGTTACTGTGTACAACCTATTTTTCCCCATCATATGACAGCCGTCTCTCTTTTTGGAAGGTATGCGACGCAAGACAGCCCCTATAATCGTCATTTTTCTTATCAGGACACTGCCATGGTTGCTACAAGCAACTATTTGAGCAGATACTTTCCTCTGCTCTTGTTGTTTCAATTTTGTTTGTAGTTTAAAGTTAATAATCAAAAATGAACAGAAGTAAATCGAAGTTTTTCCAGTATTAAACTAAATCATAAGGATTAACTTTAACAATTTTGCAATTTATGGAGATATAATATGGTATATAATATTGTTTGAGGCGCCTCAAACCATATTATATCTCAATAAATTGCAGATTTGTTATAGTTAATCCTTAAATACTTTTGAATAAAGCGTCATTTCCCAAACAAGATTCCGTAGATTTCATTTCGGTCGACCATGTGTTACAGTTTCTATCAAATCGTACCTTTGTACCGGAATGTATACATATGTTTGATAAAATATGGTGTGGCAAGACCGTGTAACTATGGAGACCCGATTGTGACAAGTTGAACTGATAAAACGTGAACTGAAAAATTCCGTAAAAAAGTATCTTTTGAAGTTCGTTTTAGTAAATTTACTATAGAGATGTAAATATGTCAAGTACATTGGTCATAGTTTGAGCTCTTTGTTCCATTTGTTTTAAACATTAAATTACCTTTGGTGAACATTGTGCTATCTATCCCTTTTAGCATCCGCATTTACTGTCAGAGTAATAAAAACCTATAATAGTGAATAGAAAAAGTAGAACAGTGTGTGTTATCGTCTGTTGGCAACGGAAAATTAGAGTTTAAGTTAAAGTTGAGTGAATTGCTATTAACAAAGTCGGGGGGCAATTTATGTGCCTGTAACTCTAAAGTTTCCTCAATCAATCAATATCCAATTTTCCGAAAAACACATTCATATTCAAACTATTGTTCCTTTTCGGTAATTTAGACTTCAATAAGCATAATGGCATTTATTTCGGCCACCTGGACTATCCATTTGTAAAAAGAAGACAGTGTTTGTTAAAAAATCTATGATTTTGAGTTTTATCAATTTTCCTCTTTTTTTCTGAAATTACAGAAATTCTGACCATACGAATTTTACGACAGGTCAAATCTGATGACCCATGTTTTTTCTTTCGTTTAGATGAAATTTAGCCCTATGTTAGGAGTGTTAATTAAATTCAAATTTAGCGACTCGGTTGCTCTACTATAAGCAATTGTAATTTTGATATTGTGCAATGAAACATTATAAAGAATGGGATACTCAGGGTTTCCATACTTATAAGCAGAACAAATCTCTATAAAAAATATATTAATAAAGGGTTAGGGCCACGAGACCCCTAAATCGGACCTCAAACTTTCTCTTTAATTAAATTTCATAAGAAATACATGATATCTCTCATGGAAATGCAGGAATGTGTACCGCTTTTAACGAAAAGAAAAATATCACCAAAGAAAGTGTCGTTTGACCGTAATGACGTCATGAAATGACGTCATTTTGACGTTATTGATGAAATATGGCGAAAGTTGCAGGGAAATTAGTCTTTTGTGGAAGAATTTGATGTGGCCGCATGACTTAACTAAGAAAAATAGGTTTATGGCAAAAAGATATAATGATTATCCTTTGCATATTAACTTTTCATCATAGTTTATGCATGCGGCCAATTCTAAATTAATAGAGCATTGCTGTTTTTGTAGCAATTTTTAGGAATATTGCCGAAAAGCTACTGATAAACGCATTGTTTACAAAAATAGATTCGTTATTTAGTGGAGGAAGTATCAAAGTCACCGTAGCGTATCACGTGATATGTAAAAAATCTCTTTCATGGGAATCCCCTTCGATTAAACAAGGTAAATACTATCTAAATCTACATTATATGAATTTATTCTGGGCCTATCATACAATCATCATTATAAATTATTTGATTGTTTTCTATTCTGGTCAAGAATATAGGTATGCCCAGAGAACACTTGAACAGAAAGTTTTGTTTATTTACGTGCACCATATCATAACATGTAAACAAAACAGAAAAATTTCTGTTTAAGTGTTCTCGAGATATTCCTCTATTATTGACCAGAAAAGATTACTATCATATTTATAATAATGATGCTCATATGATTAGCATAAACTAGTTTGGCGTGTTCATATCTCAGTTGATACGCTAGTTGATAGAGCAAGTACCAAATATACGAATTTTGTTCTGAGAGCTAGGCGTCTTTCAGATAAGCTTCTCAGTCAGGGATATGTTTGTGACCGACTAACATCGTCACTGAGGAAGTTCTACGGTCGATATGGGGAACTCGTCATACACTATGATGTCCCACTCTCCAGAATGGTGGATGATATTCTGTCATAGACCATTTGAACCATCCAACCAAAGATTGTACTCTATGTCTTCCGAAATGGAATTAACCGGATGTGACAGTACTACCGAATTGAAGCGGCGGGTGTTGCATGCAAGCAGGAGATGCTTACTCTTCCTGTGCACCTGGTCTCACTCCCATATCGGGAGTTCGCTTCTTTTCATGTGGTGGAGGTTTTTGTTTGTTTGCTTTGGCTCCTGTTTTATCCTGATTTTGTATGCCTTCGGTTTCTGATTTTCTGAATTATCGATTTTGTGCTGTATACAGGGATATGGTCATTATCCATATCTGTCATTCATATAAAGTAGATTTAGACAGTATTTACCTTGTTTAATCAAAGGGGATTCCCTTGTAAGAGATTGTTTACACATCACGTGATACGCTACGGTGAAAGTGTCAAATCAATGAAGTGCAATAATCATAATTAGGGCCGATATCGGGCTTCGTGGCCCTACCCCTTTAAACTATCAAAAGAAAAGAGATCAGTGTTTGAAAATGCTAAAGATAATTGCAAATTAGTAATAATTCAATCATGAATCTTTCTACAAAATCAGGAGAAATAATTGCTTTCGTTCTCTTTTATTTGTAGAGCGGAAGAGTATCCTTCGCTGATAAATCTCAAAAACTTGTTTCATATTACGGGGAGTATTAAAGGTATAAACGTATTCGAGAATCTCTGTTATCAAAATTTCTTGAAAATTTCTAAAGTGTGGGTCCTGCTGCATGTTAAACGTCTTCAAATTCATTAGCATCATTTAAGAACAGGTAAATTTTCAGCATGGACCAGATATTCACGTTTCGGGTACTCAACCCTCGTAAGTGATCCTCAATCTAAACAATGTAATATGCCAAATAGTGTAAACGTTGTTATGTCCAAAAATGTACCGAAAGCCTTCCTGCTACTTATACGCGTTTCGCTACATTTTCTGATATAATAACTTTCACACTCTTTTGCCATATTATATTATTTAGATCTGTTGTCAGAGAGCAGACTTAGTCCTTAGTCCCAAAATTTCTTGAAATTTCAAGTTAAGTACCCGAAACGTGCATGTCTGGTCCATGTTGCCAATTTATCTGTTCTGAAATGATGCTATTCAATATGAAGACGTTTAACATTTATACCTCTTGGTGAGTGTCACTGCTTGTAGACCAGGAATCCCCGAGGGCACATGTAGCCAAGTTCGATCAATTTCGGTTGATCGTTTCTCCAACGCAGTCTAAAATTTCTGTTTTCAAAATTTCTTAAAATTTCTAAAACGTAGGTCCTGTAGCATCATATCCCACTCATCCTGCTACGTCTTTCGGTACATTTTTGGACATAGTAACTTCATACTTTTGGGCATATTACATTGTTTAGATTTGAGGATCACTGACGAGGGTTAAGTACTCGAAACGTGCATGTGTGGTCCATATTGCCAATTTATCTGTTCTTAAATGATGCTATTCAATATGAAGACGTTTAACTTCTATACAGAAATGCTATGTATAAGATATGCAATCTCCTCGATACAAGTATATATGTAACGTAATATCTTACTCCCCTTTGTCGGATATCAAATTCGCAACTATAAATGCACCAGTGTCATTGGTTCCGATCTTAGGTACGTGTACACCGGACCAATGAGACTCGGCCTGAGGTGCCCTGATTAACATACGAGAAGTGAAGGTTTGAAAACCATATGGCTGCGCCCATGGGAATCTATCGATAATGCCGATCCAAATTAATAAGAAGGACATGTGTATAATTTTCATCGATACGTTAGATGCTAGGTACTTGAGTTTTTACCAAAATCGAATGAAAACTATCGAAATGTGTGTGCTAGTTGGCTGGTATTGACGAACTCTCAAATGAGATAAATGTGGAGTTCTCACTAGAAAATCGTCAGAAGTTTAAAATGTCTAATTTTGGCATCTGATAAGGAGGAGTAAGATATTACGTACACTTGTCTAGAGAAGATGAAGACATGCATATTTCGGATGATATCTTAATCCTCATGAGTGAGTGGTATTTGAAGCCAATGTGATTCAAAATTCGAAAAAGAAAAGTGAAGTGAAGCGCCTCTAGACCAATTTCAAAAGTGCAGTTGTATGAAAAAAATCATTGGAGGATGCTGCAAGAGGTGTATCCTCCTATATTTTAAATACAAGGTCTTTAAAATATATTATGACAGTGTTTTCGCTACAGAATAACTTCTCTCTGGCTTTGAGCTATGTTCTCTATTTTATGATATCCATGGAGCTAATATCACATCAACTGTGACTTACCACATAGGGAAATCTTTAAGTTAGTACATGTAGTTCGCTTTTATCATCAGGGCGTTCCATCTTTATGGTCTAGTCGCCTTTAGCACATCGATGAGATCCTTTGGTTGAAGGGTTACCTTCTCAGACGCTCATGGAGAAAATATGAAATGCTACCATACAAGATGCTTAATGCCCGTGCTTTGTCTGGTTTCCGAACTGCATATCGTAGTAAACAGATATCGGACCTTTTTAAAATACACTTGAAGGCATCAAGGAGAGAGTGCGTTTAGACGTGACCTTGTCTTACTATGTCGTTTTATCACGTTCCGCAAACAAAACTTCAAGAAGTTCATATGATAGTGTTCCGTTTCAAAACTATTTGTTTTTATTTGGTGTGAAGTTTTGACAAATCAAATCAAATGTACTCGTGTCAAACATGAAATGGGTCCGGTTAAAACAAATCAATTTATTTGGAGTCTAAGTTAAGTTAAGTACGTAATGTATAAGTCGTATTTTAAACACCATTTACAATACATGACCTATGCTCTAAAGGAGACGATCATAGGCGTTGTACATGTACTCTTAAATAAAGGAAAATGACAACACTCACGGCGACTGTGCTTAACAGCCTTCTTGACATAAATGTTTAAATACTTGCAATGACATGCATGTTTCGGATCTATAAGCCAAATAATTCAGAGAAGCAGAAATGACTAAGTGTAATATTCCATTTCCATGTTGTCAGGAGTGTAAGGATCTATATATTTTGTAGGGTCTTACCCGAGGCTGTGCGTCAAAACCATGATATAAAAAATTGAGTGGCAGATAGAAATTCCGGTGGATTTCATATGAAATATCGTATTTTAAAATTATTCGCAGAACACACACCCTATTGTACTAGCGTTCGAAGTAAAAGAAAGTTTTTTTATTCAAAACAATCAATCCCTGGAAACTGTCAAACTGCCTCAAAACTAGGCCCTCTCTATCCACACGGGGTGTGGCGGTCCAAGCACAGACGTTGTTACCTTTCATGGGTTCTATAAATACAAAAAAAAAATATTTCTTTCAAAAGCAAATTATCGTCAGTTGCAAAATCCTGAATTTGTTATCTAGGTTTAAAAATATGTAAGTATGTCAGGTCAATCATTTACCATACTTTAAATACTTTGTATTGAGTGCAGGAATACCCGGTTATGCATGTCATTTTATCGTACGTTTGTTATTTGATATTTAGGCAAATGTGTATATCAGTGCTTTAATTAAAAACATTTTAATATCAAGAAGATTTGAGGAGCATGGAGGTAAGATCAAATTTTATTGCGGAGGTTTGTCTAGTTCATTCATCAGGGGTAGCTATATATATCTGTATGTACATACATGTCGTAGCCGCTTGTACCTTTTTTGTGTTTTGTGTATGTGAATACATGTACATGTATATACATTTAATCAGTTGCTGTTAATTCGCATAAACATAGAACAATACATGTACATGGAGAATGATCTGTATTTTGCCGTGTTCTTAAATGCTTTCAAACTTATTTGGACATGTTGTAAAAGGTAATTAAGACGTATGATGTAAAGTTGACAAGTGTGTTAAAAGAGGCCTGAGTTTAGAGAATTAAAGCTTCCTTATAAAAGAAAAGTGAACTCTCACTTTGACTGATAAGATTCCTCATTTTCATGAATTTTCTCTTTCTTAAATCATCACTGTCAATTTTCATTGATGTTTTGCAAAATGATCCAGTCATTGATGAAAGTCCCGTTCCAGTCTGAACTAATATTAAATTAATAGTAAGTATACAAATGAAGAATGGTAGTTCAGGAGGTCCAGAAGGATTTGGCATACTGGTGTAAGTCTCCATTAAATAAGCAATCGCAAACCCCCGAATGGAGGCAGGACAAAGTGCCCGCCCAAGAGGAGTGAGCGTCCTCTGACTGCATCCAACATCCGCAGCGAAACATGTCAAATCTGTTAATGTCAAAATATGCAAAAGTCTGTCAATTTAAAGGTTGCACTCAAGAATTTCCTTAATCAAATGTGAAATGTGCAATAAGTTCTTTGAAGCAACCATAGAACTTTCTAAGTGACATCTGAAGCCGTTCCCTTAGACATTAGCTGGAACAAGCAATTTACTTGCGTTTCTTTTTGCAATCAACATAAAGTTTTCGTACTTAGAACATGCTCTTTCGTAACACATTAGTATGAATACGCTTTAGACAGATGAAGAGGAAATGTTGCTGCACATAAGGAATTTATTTTTATAAAATTGAAATTGTCAGGGTTATCATAAATGTTGGTAAGTCTTCAAATTAATAGCATCATTTACGGATTGATAAATTTGCAGGATGGTGTTTAAATGAACTTTATCAGTAATCGATGGTAGTATGTCTAGGAAGGGGGCTGAATTAAGTTAGTGCTACTCTCGGTTGTTTCTTTAGTTTCCAGTTAACCTGGATAGATTGCCCCAATGTAATCATGAATGATTGGATCATTGATGAAGAGTACTTCATAAGCGTATCTGTAAATTCAGTGAACTAAGATCGTAGCTTCTTTTTGCTGTTCGAAACCAGAGAATGTATTTATTCTGCCTCGTGTGAACAGGGGAATATTTCAGCCAGTAGAGACGGAGGAGAAGCACAGTTTGTGCCCATTGACATTCCAACAGTTTACTAACTGTCAAACTCCGCGAGGGGTGATAGCCGGAAGTACGTTACTTATTCAACATTGCAGCGTTCAATATTGAATAAGTAAGTGAAAAATGAAGTTGGTTACTTATTCAACATTCAAACATTTTAGCGTTCAATATTGAATAAGTAAATAAAAAATGAAGTTGGTTACTTATTCAACATTCAAACATTTTAGCGTTCAATATTGAATAAGTAAACAATCTAATGAAGTTGGTTACTTATTCAACATTCAAAACTTTTGGCGTTTAATATGAATAAGTAAATAATACTTATTAAACATTCGAAAATATGAGGAAAATACAAATGTACTCAATTGATTTATGTATGATAATACTGAGGTGGACCTTAACAAAAGTTCATATCACTTTTTAAAACCATTTCCCAGATGAATACTACAAACTTATATATCATGGTGTATATAAAGATATCTGTTGGAATATGAAAAACGACCAATACTACACTGACAGTTAAAAAAATGGTTTAGATGGATAGTTTTTGAACTCATGTATAAACTATCCAAAAGAAGGGAGGTGATCTCCAAACAAGACCCTGTTGCAACAGCAACAGTAAAACACGAAATCACCCGATGCGAAAACACTAAAGACGAGCATACCAAGAGACGGAAAAGAGACACACAACTTACTAACATGAAACACAAAGGACTACACATAAACCAACGAGACCAATGGGTAACCGGTGCAGACTTTGGACGGCCATTTGCCACGCAAGTAGCAAATGGTGTGGTTATCCTCGGTTACGTGCTCACAACTCTCTCACTTCTCCAATTACCCAGAGGTCTCGTAGAACGTACAAATGTGGTGTACAACAACCTCCTCATTGTTAGATGACCACACATAAACAAGACTGCAAAACGCAAGGGCCCAACAACACAGATAAATATGTAAATGTGTATAAAAAGAGGGCATACGTAATACAGTCCGTCTGTAGCGAGCTCATGTATATAATCACCCGAGGGGTTCGACTGATATTCAGAGAGGACAGGTGGTCGGGGCCCTGTCTTCTCTTAAGAGGTTTGGATAGGGCCCGTCATGGAGTCCCGTCTTTATAGTCAGTCAGAGTACAAGTCTCAATAATGCGCTGGTACAAGACTGTAGATGGATCAAGTATCAAGCCTAGTGTACGTCTGGTGATATTGGGATCATATCCACGGAATAAAAGGCGTTTGATGAGTCTGTCGCATTTTCGATGGCTATGCTGTCTACCTTTGATACTTCTAATTTTCTTTATCATATCACAATAAAAGACAGGTTGTGTAATACCCAAAGTAATGTACTCTGTTGCGTGTATAGATCCGAATTTTAAAAGTAGTTGACTGTAATTTTTGTAAAATTTCCAGAAAGTCTTAACTAGTTTATGGAAGCGGAATCCTTGACCTAAAAGTTTCTTGGTAATTTGTAAATTACTGTGGAAATCCAGAATATCAGTACATGCTCTAGCGTACCGGATGCGCTGCGATAAATGCCGTATGACGGTAGTCTTGGAACATCACCGTCAAGCTAGGGGAAATTCAGCCAGGGGAAATTCAAGCCAGACAAAGTCAAGCTATCTATCAAACTCTGTGTTGCAGAAAGTAGTCAAGAAAATTCTTTTTTGTATCAAGGGCACAACTCCTCGAAAAAGTCATGCGTGACCGAAACTTACTCTGTAACTATCCAAAACGAAGGAACATATCAAATTTCACCGGAATATTTCTATTTGTTGCAGAGCAAGAGAATTTTCCAAGTCATGAATTTTGCATGTCATCAAAGGGTAAAGGTCCTCGAAAATGGGTCAAACATGAGTAAAGTCAAACTTCCTCTGTCACTATCCAAGAATAACATTTGCAGGTGTGTATCACATTTCACCTGAATATCTCCATTTGTTGCAGAAAAAAAGTGTGGAAAATTAGCAAAAAAAAAAAAAAAAAAAAAAAAAAACCAACAGAATTTTGCAAGTCGCCAAGGGGGCATTACTCCTACAGACCTGCAAACCAACTTGTTTGAGAAAAAAAGTGGATAGGGTAGGATGTAGGATGCAGGATGTAGGGTAGAAAGTGGATAGAATCTTATCATATCCAATCCCTCCCCATCCTTCCCCATTTTACCCTATCCTATACTATCCTATCCTATCCTAACCACTTTATTCCAATCTAGTAATATCCAATCCTATCCTACATCCTACCCAATCCGACATCCTATTTTATCTTACATCCCACATCCTATCCTATCTGACATCATATTCATCGCGTTCTACAATCCAATCTTTTTTTTAATTCTACAGTAATATTAGCAGTAAAACTGATTATTTGGTTAAATTTGGTCCATTGAACTTTTATATTTGACTTAATGTGTAATATAAATTTTAAATGAATTAAAAACAAACTTGGAGATGTGTTATAATATTTTTGTTTCGTTTACTGCAAGTGTGAAAATTGTATCTAATAATCTAGATAATTTTTCATTTTAATCAAATCCAATGAATGCAATAATAATAGATCTATGATTTACTACTTATGCACGAATTTTATCAAGTCATGCAGTTAAAATCATAATTTCACCAAAGTTGATGAGAGGATGATAAATGTAGATAGGATAGGATAGGATGTGGGATAGGATGTAGGATAGGAAAGGAAAGGATGGGAAGGGATAGGATGTAGGATAAGATGTGGGATTGGATTGGATGGAAGTGGATTGGAATGAGGTGGCTTGGAATGAGGTTGATAGATTAGGATAGGATAGGATTAAATAGAATAGGATGGGATAGAATGGAGTGGATAGGAGGTGGATGTAGGATGTAGGATGGTGGATGGGATAGGATAGAATTGTAAAACAAGTGGGTTGCAGTACTGTAGAGAAATAGGTCAAGCGTAACGAAAGTCAAACTTGCTCTGTCACTATCCAAGACTAAGCCGTGTATCAAATTTCATATGAATATCTCTGTTTGTTGCAGAAAAAAAATCCAGAAAACTGAAATCCCCCTGAATTTTGCAAGTCACCAAGGGTCATCACTCCTCGAAAAATAGGTCAAGTAAGACGAAAGTCAAATTTGCACTGTCACTATCCAATATTAAACTTTGTATCAAATTTCATCTGAATATCTCTATCTGTTGCAGAGAAAGTCAGGAAAATTGACAAAAAACTAAAGAGGCATACTTTTCAAAACCAGGCTGTTTATCAAAAGGGTAGGGGCAAAAGTGACCATTTTTGGATCCGATCAAAATTTCTAAATCTAAAATTCTGAATTATGAGTTACCATGTATTTATGAACATTCATTTCATACAATGATGATATATGAGTAATAGGAATATACGAGTTTTCTTTCTTGACACTAATTAAAATGTATAGCCTCTGTTAGCCTCTGTTTCGCACATTGACCTCCGTATTTTTCTTTCTTATAAAATGGCGTATTATAATTCTGTTGATATTATGATATATGTCCTCAATAAATGGATTGACCTGGGTACAAAAACATTCATTAGAGATAACAATTCCTTTTAAACTTGTATATTTTGAGGGGCTCTCAATGGGGCCTAGGTACATATACTGATTATAGGGGGCTCATAAGAGGAGAAAGCATTTTGATAATTTCTGCCATAGAAAGCGCCCATTGGACCTCTACATGCGCTCTTTGCGCCTATACCCAAGTTCGATAGGGGTATATGCGCTATACCAATCAAAAGAGGAGACTTGGGGCTAGGTACATGTCAAGTTTCATCATGATTTAATCAGTTTCGGATAGGTAGAATTTCATTTACTTATTCAATTTAATAATTTCTGCAATAAAAAGCGCCCATTGGACCTCTACATGCGCTCTTTGCGCCTATACCCAAGTTCGATAGGGGTATATGCGCTATACCAATCAAAAGAGGAGACTTGGGGCTAGATACATGTCAAAAGAAGGGAGGAGATCACCAACAAGACCCCGTTGCAGCATCAACAGTAAAACACCAAAACACCCGATGCAAAAACACGAAAGACGAGTACAGCACGAGACGGAAAAGAGACACACGACATGTAAACATCAAACACAAAAGACTACACATAAACCGACGAGACCAATGGGTAACCGGTGCCGACTTTGGACGGCCATCTGTCACGCAAGTAGCAAATGGTGTGGTTATCCTGGATTACGTGCGCACAACCCTCTCACTTCTCCAATTGCCCAGAGGTCTCGAAGAACGTACAATTGTGGTGTAAAACAACCTCCTCACTGTAAGATGACATCACACAAACAAGACCGCAAAACGCAGAGGCCCCAGAGACACAGATGAATATGTAAATGGATATAAAAAGAGGGCATGCGTTATACAGTCCGTGCTCTGCCGGCTGTAGCGAGCTCATGTATGCAATCACCCGAGGAGTCCGATTGACATTCAGAGAGGACAGGTGGTCGGGGCCCTGTCTTCTCTAAAGAGGTTTGGACAGGGCCCGTCATGGAGTCCCGTCGTCACAGTCAGTCAGAGTGCAAGTCTCAAGGATGCGCTTGTACAAGACTGTAGATTGGTCAAGTACCAAGCCTAGTGTCCGTCTGGTGACATTAGGATCATATCCACGGTATAAAAGGCGTTTGATGATTCTGACGCATTTTCGATGGTTATGCTGCCTACCTTTGATCCTCTTTATTTTGTTTATCATATCACCATAAAAGACAGGTTGTGTAATACCCATAGTAATGTACTCTGTTGCATGTATAGATCCGAATTTTAAAAGAAGTTGACTGTAATTTTTGTAAAATTTCCAGAAAGTCTTAACTAGTTTATGAAAGCGGAAACCTTGACCTAAAAGTTTTTTGGTAATTTGTAAATTTCTACTGTGAAAATCCAAAATATCAGTACATGCTCTAGCGTACCGGATGAGCTGTGATATGTAAATGCCGTATGACGGTAATCTTGGAACATCACCGTCAAGCCAAGGGAAATTTACTATGTTGAATCCAAAATCATCCCTTTTGTCATATACACTTGTATGAATCTTTCCGTTTACAATTTTGATATTTAGGTCCAAAAAGGGTGTTTCTGTATTTGAAAGGTTTGCCTTGTTAAGGGTTAATTCTTGTGGATAAATTTCATTCTTATATAATTCAAAAGCAGGATTGTCAATGGTTAGAATATCATCCAGATACCTAGAAGTATTATTGAAACATTTCAGCTCATCAAATTTTCTTTGCTTTTGAAGATTTTGGATAAATTCTTTTTCATAAGTGTATAAAAATAAATCTGCAACAAGAGGCGCACAGTTAGTACCCATAGGAATTCCTACAACCTGCTTGTATAGATCCTCACCAAATCTAACATAAATATTGTCCAAGAGGAAGGACAAGGCATTACACAGGTCACTACATGTCCATGATTTGTATGATTTGTAGTCTGTCGAGGAAAAGAAACCCTTCGATTCAGATGTACAAATGTAAGTTTTTCGCTCTCGATCAAAACACCATTTAATGAGATTAGATAATCGATCATTAATTTTGTCATGAGGAAGTGTGGTGTACATATCAGAGAAGTCGTATGAAGAAATCGTATTGGCTTGGAAATTTCCAGATTCCATTTTTTCAATCACATCCCCTGAATTCTTAATAGACCAAAATAAATTTACATCGTTCCTTTTTAGAACCGTTTCACAATATCTAGTTATGTGTTCTTTAATAGCAGTAAGTGCTGACGTCAGATTTCTAGACAAAATTGTAGTGGAGCAGTTACTAGAATTAGCAATAAATGGAAATTTGTAAGGAGACTTGTGCAGTTTCGGTATGCAATATAGTGTTGGGAGATCCAATTTAGAAATAGAGATATTGAATGAAGACAGTTCACTGTTATGCTTGCCTAAAATGTTAGATGCACTTTCATTGCTTTTGATATATGTATTAGTAGACGAAAGTTCCGAAATCAAAGTTGATATGTAGTAACGTTTTCAAATGATAATGGTGTTGTTGGCTGCTTTATCAGCTGGTGCAAAGACATATTTTTCATGTAATTTACTTAGTTTGGATTTGAAATATCTTTCTGATTTGGAACGTGGATTTTGAAAAAGATGAGGGTTTTTATGGAAGTTATCTATTCGAATATCCGTTATATCTAAAATGAGGTTTTTCCAGTCATTCAGAGCATGCGGTTCGACTCCTTCTGATTTACACCATCTTTTCGTATAATTATCTAAGGTTTCCGTAAGCACTTCACGGCATTTGACAAAATCTATCTTGGATGGGATTCTATACTTAGGTCCTTTTATAAGAAGACCACGGAGCTGTCCGTCTCGGACAACTGAAAAGCCACCTGTAACAACATGGCCAGCTGGATTGTAGAGATATTTAGAAGTTGCACATTCTCAAGAAGCAGGACACGATTCAAGTATGTCAGGATCCGTTGTAACTTTATTATAGTTAAAAACAAAGTTTCGAATAGGTTTCTTGTACTTATAACAAATAAGAGGTGGCTCCAAATTTTCAAAATACCGAGGAATGGCACTCTGTATGCGATGATCCCGAAAAATATTAGAGATGTTTAGAAGATCAAAACCTTTGTTAATAAACGGGATTTTTATGAATCGTCTTTCAGGTGAGGTGTTTTTCACAATAGGATAAAGTTTATACTGTGCGAATGAGACAATGATATTAAGTCTGAATCAGTCAGTGTTTCTTAAGAATGCAACCTGTTTCATCATGTTTTGCAAAGTTTCATCATGATTGAATCAGTTTCAGATAGGTAGAATTTCATTTACTTATTCAATTTTGATAATTTCTGCAATAAAAAGCGCCCATTCGACCTCTACATGCGCTCTTTGCGCCTATACTCAGGTTCGATAGGGGTATATGCGCTATACCAGTCGAAAGAGGAGACTTGGGGCTAGGTACATGTCAAGTTTCATCATGATTTAATCAGTTTCGGATAGGTATAATTTCATTTACTTATTCATTTTGATAATTGCTGCCATAAAAAGCGCCCATTGGACCTCTACATGCGCTCTTTGCGCCTATACCCAGGTTCGATAGGGATATATGCGCTATACCAATCGGAAAATGAAAAGGCATTGAAGGGATCTAGTGACAGTTATACTGTAGAATTTATAAATCTGAATGTTGAATAAGTAACCAACTTCATTTTTTATTTACTTATTCAATATTGAACGTTGCAATGTTAGATAAGTAACGTACTTCTTTTTCCGGCGAGGGGTTTGACACTTAGTGTTTTGAAAATTTTCCCCTGATATTGTCGCAATAGCATTTTCTATATAGACATAACCTCAGACAGTGCATGTATTTTATATTTTGTTTCATTTTCATGCGTGGACATTGACGGCGGATGCGACTATCCAACATGGGTTACTTACTCCTCCCGGGCACCTGGTCCCACCTCCAGCTTGCTAGGGGTCTGTAAATGCTCAATTGAGTGTTCTTTTGTGATTGCTGTTGAGATTATCGTCAGGATCCTCTTTAAATAATTTGTGTCACACTTATGCCCTTTGTCGTGTGGAGCTCGTAAAAAAGTTCCCCGCGAGGGGTTTGTCAATAAGTGTTTTAATATTTTCCCCTGACATTGTCTCCATAGCACTTTCTATATAGACATAACCTCAGACAGTGCATGTATTTTATATATTGTTTCATTTTCATGCGTGGACATCGACGGCGGATGCGGATAGCCAACAGGGGATGTTTACTCCTCCCGGGCACTTGGTCCAACCTCTAGCTTGCTAGGCGTCCGTCGATGCTCAGTTGGGTGCTCTCTTGTGAGTGCTGTTGAGATTATTGTCAGGATCATCTTTAACTCATTGGAATATTTGGCCTCCAGTAACCATCGAGATTTATATTGTTTATCAAAACTTCCAGCATCTTCAGTGTATTTGTGTTCTTATTCGGAGTGTTTCTTGACAAAATACGTTTTTAAACATGCTAAAACAAAGTATTTGTATCTGTCTGCGATTGCAAATTCAGTGAACAATTTTTTTAAAGTGGAAACCGTTACCAGGTTTTAGGTTTTTTGTTGAGGTATATATTTAAAATACTTGCAATGTGGTTAGAGATAACTAATTATTTCAAACAAATGCCATACCTTAAAGGCCCCTTCACATATGGACGAAAGCCCTCCGACGTCAACTTGCGCAAACTGGCGAATAAGGTTTTTGCAAAATTCGTTTCCGTTTGCATATCAACGTTATACTTCGTTGTCGACTTCGCGCGGATTCGTTAGTGAGCGTCTTGATTCGTACCGGTTAGTTCTGTTCGTCGTTAAATTTTGAACATGTTCAAAATTTCTCAGCGAATAAAATTTTCGTCCATCATTAGTAAGTATTCGTTATAATGCGTTATAATGCGTTAATCATTCGGTATGCATTCGTTATATGTTCGTCGACGTTCGCAAGGGACTATTACACAACGTATTTGCATTCAAGCGACTGAAAGCACACCTTTGCGATATTTTACTGGTACGACCTGTAACGAATAGCGACGATGCGTAAATAATTCAATCGGAAATAAATGGCGAATAAAAACGAATTATTGCGATAGGTTGACGATACGAGACGAAGAGCAAACGTTTTAGTAATAATCATTACGAAGGGTTACCACTACATACGAATAGCAACGAACACTTTCGATGGCTTTTTGAAACATCTGACGAATTTATTTATTTTAATTGTGATAAGGGAATTATTCTGTAAATTACAAAATAGAAGATACACAAACGTCTGGTTCTTCAGTGGACGACTGCAATAGCCCATTAGGAAGTGCTACGGCAACAACTTAACATCTATCAGGATATCAGATGCAGTGTCATATGGAGAAGAGAAACCAGAGCAGGTCGTATCTTGAGAGGACCATGGCAGCATCAGGACATGTGGCGCAAATTTGGAATTTATGTTAAACTCATGGTTGAGCTCAGGAGAGAAAAATCCTGCTGCATATCACTGCTTCTAAACCAAAAAAAAATAGAATTGATAAAGAAAACTATACTTCCTTAACAATTCAATCTTAATGAACTTTTGTCTTCTGAGTAGCCTTGACCTTTAAGAGATAAATGAGAATTTCATGCGTTTGTTAATTTATTTTTCATATAGTAACCTGAAACGACAAGTTCATATCTATAACCTTGACCGTTAATCCTAAATTTAACCTTGAATGCCTTTGAGAGAAAGCTCAGATCATGCAAAACATTTTGTGAAGTCTGCTAAATTAGTATTTTCATATCCTATTTTATCATTGGTTAACAAATGACCTTGATCTTTAAGAATTTGCCCATATTAGTGACATGTCCAAAAGCTCACAATCAAAAACAATTTGCCGATGTATGATGATAATATGAACAGCCTATACATAAGAAGTTGAGTGTAATCCCGTGTTGATAATAAGTATAACTCTTATAATTATAAAACACATGGATGTATTTTTCTAACATTGTATATAGTATTTCATATCATTTGGGCAATAAATACATTTAAATGAATGTTTGAAATATTTTATGAAGTAAATGCTATAATTTAGCTATAAAGTTGCCTTGACTTCTGGACGACATAAAGTGATCTTTGACCCAAAGTTGTGTTATCCAAATGAACAAACTTCTGAAAAAATCAAATTCTGATGTATACATATTATATAAGAA
This sequence comes from Pinctada imbricata, assembly GCA_033119305.1. Lineage (NCBI taxonomy): Eukaryota > Metazoa > Mollusca > Bivalvia > Pterioida > Pteriidae > Pinctada > Pinctada imbricata. The sequence goes on from VSWD01000013.1 coordinate 32,447,523, forward strand.
TGTATGAGCTCAGACGGACAGATAGAGAGGTGGACCAAATGATGGACTCAAAGACCAGCTTTTTTCGGTGATCATAAAAACATCAATAATTTGCTTTCAACAAATAGTTCATGAAATTTATTTTGACCTTTAGTGTATATTACAAAAACAGCCACATAGTTCTTATGGATTATGACTACTAGGCCGATTTTCTGGATGCTTCCTTCCCGATCCTCTACACGTACCTTTCCCCTTCCTCTTGGCATAACTGTACTAACGTCTGCTAGTCTACAGGAAATGTCATGTCTGTTAAATGCAGGTGCGGCTAGCTTCGGAAGAGTTCGTATCAATGCGCAACGCTGCGTAAACTTTCGCATATTTACGCTCCTAATCGCAAGTGAAAAAACAAATACGCAATGCTCATTCTAACGTACCATAGCGCGAAGTCGTAACAATTCGCAGTGCTTCAATTCTTATTCGCAATTAGCAGTTCCATTGCGTTTGCATTTCGTTATGATCATATCTTTGAACACCGGTTTCGTTAAAAATTCGTCAAGTTTGACAATTTCTTCTCATTCGCAAGGCTTCGCTCTATGGATTCGTCTATATGTGAAGGGTCCTTAAGCTTTTCTTACAGCACGATAGAATACTATCGTCACTGCTGGTGGACCGGAAGTCCCCGAGGGCACATGTAGCCAAGTTCGATCAACTTCGGTTGATCGTCTGTCTCTTCAACGCATTCGAAAATTTCTGTTACCAAAAAATCTTGAAATTTCTAAAACGTGGGTCCTGTGGCATCATATCCCACCCATTATGCTACGTTTTTCGGTACATTATTGGACATGATTATTTTCACACTCGTTGGCTATATTACATTGTTTAGATTGAGGATCACTGACGAAGGTTAAGTACCCGAAACGTGCATGTCTGGTCCATGCTGCAAATTGATATGTTCTTAAATGATGCTTTAATTTGACTTTGAAGACGTTTAACATTGTATTTACATAATTCTATATAACCTTCTCTTACAGTATAATGTAGATACAAAGATGAAAGCTATGCAAAAGCAAATGGAAGAACTCAACCATAGGGTTTCTAAATTAGAAACTATCGTTCATGAAGGTGCGAAGAGGGACTCTCCAAATTTTGAAAAAACAGATGACAGTAAAAATGGAGATCACAGGACAAATGACAATATAAATCAAGAAATGAATAAAGGTATAATTCCTCATTTTTTAATAAAAATTTTCATTTCTTCTGTACTAATAAGTTCTTTCCAGCTCTGTCACCTGAAAGAAGCTTTGTTTTGACACTTTATCAATTTGTCATCATAAAAATTATTTAGCTATTTCGGATAGTTGTTGTTTATATTGTCAAAGCTAAAGGAGGTTAACATCGTAGCACTATTTTAACATAGATTTTATTAACAGGAAATTTGGAGCCGCGCACTCTCTTTAACGTAAATGAGTTTAAGAAGATGTAAATGCACAAAAGATGTAAATGCAAAAATGAATTTAAGAAGATGTAAACGTAAATGCACAAAAGATTCTAAACATAAAACCAGAAGGCGCTACTGAAATGAATTTTGGTGGCTTATAAAAAACACTGAGTGGAAGCATCACTGATGAGGATCTAATATCAGAAACACGTGTCTGGTACATAATAAATTGGTTGGTTTGAAATTTTCTTCGGGAAGGTAAACAGTTGGAACCCTTCCGTATTATTTCAATATAAGATAAATGAGTAAACGTAAACGATACCGACAAATTAGGGGCATCTCAAAAGTAAAACTAGGGAAATCAAGAAATTCAAATGTTTTCAAAAACAAATGTCATGGCATTTGCAAGTTAAAGAATACTTGAAACATTTTTTAAAGTCTTGTAGAAGTCATAACAAGTACTTTTATCGGCTGGTTCTACACTGATTTCATGACTTTGCCTCTTTGTCTCTTTGGATCCGCAGTTAGGGTAGCATAGTTCTTTACTTCCTTCTCAACTCATAAGTAAATGTCAATATTGTAATATATGTTCTGTAGTACCAATTTTGTTGTACTAGACACGTGTTTCGGATATTTTAATCCTCGTCAGTAGTACTTCATGCCGAACGGTTTAAATAAAGCCAAAGTGTTTTTTTCTGGCGCCATTTCCAATACAGAGCTTTAATCACGAAAACAGAAAAAGAATGTCAGATGCTGCATCAGATGCATGGACCCATTTCAGCATCCCAAGAAGAATCACTTGATCAAGTTTTATTTCAATAACATCAGTACTTTGTCAGATACTGAGCAACCCGACAAACGTTTACCAATAATTCTTCTGATGCATAGGTCACCGATAAGATTTCTAGATGAAGTTGCTCGATTTAAATAGCAATAATGTGATTTGATGATCATTTAATTTCCATTGTCATTTTCAAGAAACGATGATTCTGATTGGATGAGAAATTTTGTTGATGCATCGATCAACACAATTTTTCACGGAAGTCTATTTATAGCACTATTTTTTAGAACTGGGGGTTCCCTCAAACACGAATGAACCCGTTGCTGAAAATACAATTTGTTGATGTTTGCTTATCCTTTCAAGGGTACCATTTCTTTTCTACTTACTCAAAAATTAACAGTGTATGTAGAATTTGCTCAAACTGGTCCTTATTCTAAAGATATAGAGTGACGATCGTTCGCTGTTTGAATCATGGCGGCTGCCATAACTTGTTTTGGAAGACATATCACTGCGAAACCTTCCGACTTACGAAACATAATGCGGTGATCTATTGTTTTTAGATACAAGAAAACAGTCTGTTTTCCACAATTAAATGATAAGAAATGAATCTTATATTTTTCTGTTGATGCAGGTATCACCAGAAAAATTGAACAGAAAACTTTTGCATCAACGCGCTACGCGCATTGATGCAGTTTTCTGTCCAATTTTTCGGGTGATACCTGCATCAACAGAAAAAATATAAGATTCATTTCTTAATTCCTTGTCCCTTTTGCGTCTCTTTCTGTGCGTCTGGCATGTGTTTCTGCATTGGGTGTTTTGCTGTGGGTGCTGCAACCTAGTGTTTTTGGAGATCCCCTCCTCTCTTTAGAGCTTGTGACATCGGGAGTTCGCTTCTTTTCATGTGGTTGAGGTTTTTATTTGTTTGCTTTGGTTCCTGTTTTGTCCTGATTTTGTATGCCTTCGGTTTCTGATTTTCTGAATTATCGATTTTGTGCTGTATACAGGGATATGGTCATTATCCATATTTGTCATTTTGGTAAAGAATATGTGTTAGGAAGATCATATTTAGAAATAGTGATGTTGATTTATAGGTTTTCTCAAAATGTAAGAGACCCTTTTTTCACTTTTAATTTATGTAATTTGTCGACAAAAATTCCAAAACTAAAGTTAATGTGAAAATTTTTCAACTAGCTGCTGATATTTTCATGTTAATGTAATTTATTTGGATTTGAAATGTAAAGCATAATAACAAATATATGCGTGCTAATGAAACCTTCTAGAGGCTGAGAAAAGTTCAGTCTCCCTTCCTTTCCCTTAGAAAATCGTAAGAGGGTGCATAATCATTTAAATTGTTCGATGATCTTCAATTTGATGTGCGATTGATGAAAATTATAGGTAAATGAAATCATTTAATTTCGATTGTTATTTTCAAGAAGCGAAGATTCTGATTTGCTTATACTGTATTGGAGCTCTATTCATAGCAATTTTTTAAGCTCACCTTACGAAGTGAAAGGAAGCTTATTCTATTACCCTGTCAGTTGCGTCGATGTCGGCGTCCGCGAACATCTCCTACGCATGCGTCAGATTTCAGTTTTGCTTTTCTTCTCTTTGAAAGCAAGCCTGTGCCGCCGATGACCTTGTTGCAAGTTACGTCGGCGTCCACAATGTTAACAAGTTTTATATCTTTGTTTTAAGTGGTAGGAAGGCCAAACTTGCATAGATGATGCGTCTTAATTTTACGTTCAAATATAGGTCATGACCTATATTTTCCTCTTGGTTGCACATGTCATGAAGCTTTTGGTATCAATGTTAAAGAGTTATATTTCTTTATTCTGAGTGCTAGGAAGGACAAAATTGCACAGATGATCGGTCTTTATAAGTAGATCACAATTCTACATTTAAATGTTTGACATGAACTATATTTTCCGCTTGACACATGTAATGGAGATTTGGGTATCAATAGTCTACTTCCCCTTTTCAGTTTTGTCTAACTGTTAACATTTTCGTTAGTTCTCAATAGAGAATAGATTCTCAAATTAAATACTGTGTAATCTTAGCTACTCCTTGTTTGATGTCATGATAAAATGCTATGAGGTGAGCTTTGTAATCTTTGATTACATTATATTTTAGAACCAGGGATTCCCTCAAATACGAATAAACTCGTAGCAACAATTTGTTGGCCGTCCCAAGTCGGCACCGGTTGCCCGTTGGTCTCGTCGGTTTATGTGTAGTCTTTTGTGTTTGATGTTTACATGTCGTTTGTCTCTTTTCCGTCTCGTGCTGTACTCGTCTTTTGTGTTTTTGCATCGGGTGTTTTGGTGTTTTGGTGTTGATGCTTCAACGGGGTCTTGTTGTAGATCTCCTCCCCTCTTTGATGTTGTCTTTAAATTTCAAGGGTACCATTTATTTTTTACATACGACAAAATTAACTGCATATATGTGGATGCATTTTCTCAAACGGGTTCTATTCAAAAGATATAGAGGGACGATCGTTCGCTGTTTGAATCATGGCGACTGACATAACATGTTTTCGTCTTTGCAGCTCTGATTGCTCAATGGTTTGATCTTGGAATTCAACTAAACGAGGAAGGGGGGAGGCATGAATATTTCTTTAACATGGCGTGTATAATCAATAGATAAATAGATATTTCAAATTAGTGAATTTTTTCATAAATAGATATATTCTTCCCTGTATTTAAAATAATTCATAATTCCAAGAGCGATTGAAATTTTAGTCATCCTTCCGAGATGTAAAATTTTAAACAACCCCCTCTTCCCAATGAAATTTAAAAAAATCAAAATCAAATGCTGAATCGTTTGGCAAGAGTTTATTTAGCACCATTTATTCGTTTTATTTTCATTTTTATCTTAATTTTATAAAACCATTAACCAATCAGAGCTCTCCGTTCACATGCAGATATATCAACATAGCTGGCGGATTCGCGATTTGCTCGACTGGGAGGGATAAAATCGTGATTGCAAAGTAAATAAGAAAGGTATGAATGAATTGTTGACATCATTCAGCTAAAAATTCATAAAAGGTTCGAAGAAATAACAAGAATTGGCAAACAAAGGATTAGAATGGGAGGCAGGCGAGTTGGTTCGAAAATCGATGTTCTCTCTTTCTTTTTTTATTGGCACAAGGACGTAAAGTAGGCAATTATATGGGGCCATTAGGGATTCACCCTCATAACTTCAAGCCTCTGTGACGCAAAAATTTTCCATCCAATTTTCCGGGTGATGCCTGCATCAACAGAAAAAAAAATGTAAGATTCATTTCTCATCATCTTATATCCTCTACTTATGGAATTACAAATATGGACAATGACCATATCCCAATACACAGTACCAAATCGATAATTCAGAAAATCATAAACCGAAGGCATACAAAATAAGGATAAAACGTGAGCTTCCACCATATGAAGAGAAGCGAACTACCAACATTGGAATGAGACCTTGTGACAAGGAAGAGTCAGCATCTCCTGCTTGCCTTGTTTTGAAAACAGACTGTTTTCTTGGATTAATCAAGAAAATTCCTAAGTTCAGGGGGAGGGGGTTGCGCAGTGATTCAACTGTCTCCCAAAACGTTTATTGCAAACAAGTTATGGCAGCCGCCATGATTCAAACAGCGCGAGATTGTCTCTCTCTAGCTTTGGAATAAGGATCACTTAGAGAAATTATACATGCACAGTAAATTTTTGGTAAGTAGAAAACAAATGGTACCCTTGAAACTTTAAGCATACATCAACATTATCGTATATTCAGCTACGAGCTAATTCGTGTTTTGGGGAATCCCCGGTTCTAAAAATAATATTTTAAATCTACCTTCGTGATAAATTTTGTTGATCGATGTATCAAAAAAGTTTCTTAGCTAATCATAATCTCCGTTTCTTGAAAATGACGCGGGAAATTAATAATATATAGTTCAAATAATTTTCATAGTTATTTTCTTATACAGGGTTATCGCACTGTGATATTCTGAAGCAGGAGCACAAAAGCCTGGTTGATAACTTAGATCCTTCTTGTGAGCTTTTAGATCATTTGGTGTCCACAGGAGCTCTTGATGTTTCTGACTCGGAACAAATTAGTAGAATACAAAAAGGAAAAGCAAAACAAGGTTTCTTTTGACAAGACTTCATCGATATTCTCCAGATCGCTTTCTAAAGTTTGTAACTTCTTTACATGTAACAAATCCCGACTTGGCCAGAACGTTGAAGAAATTATGCGAGCAGCATCTACATGTACAAGGAGATGCCCATGCGGTGCAATGTATACAGTGTTTGATACGAAAACGTGTTGACATTGGCGATATAATAGATGTACTTTTTCAACATTCTGTAGTTGGGCTTGAGCAACTTCAGAAACATTCAGCGTGTGAAACCGAGGACAGTAAATTATGGAACTATATATTTTTTGTCATAAACACTTGGAAAAGTTATGAAAATCCTATAAATATCCTAATCAATGCGTTAGGAGATTCAAAATATCCTGATATTGTAGACAAATTGAATTTCCTCTCTAAAACAGATCGCGACATGATTTGTACGAAGAAAATGAACGACGAGACGACGAGGGTATCAGCTATTACAAGGTATCTCAATGGGGTTTCTTCTACAGATACTTGCTCCGATGATACTTACGATGATAGTGGAAACTTTAGGAGAGTGCAATCATCTTTTTTCCCAAAACAGGAAAAATTTAGACCGAAATATTCCAGTTGGGAAGATCCTCCTGAGAATATTGAGTCGAAGATAAGAAGAGCCAAAACGTTCAATGTTTCTTATTTTTCACAGAGGAGAAAAACATCAAAACCAGTTAAACGAGTGAAAAGGGAAAATGCTGTGGCAGCCAAAGAATCGGAAAGAGACACAGAGGAAAAACTTAGTGATAGCACTGATCCACCCCGTCCAAAATCAACAGAGAAATTTGTTTAGACCTGTAGCGTTGACAGAGACCAGGCAAAAAGAAATTCCAAATGTCGGCAAAATTGGGTTTCCGGAGATGTCATGTATGTAGTGATATGTGCACCAAAAAGCTTACTAATGTAAATCAGACTTCGCTTCGCGTCTCGGTGATAATTTTATTGGTTCATGCTACTCGGGAAATTATTGGACATTAAACCACAGTAGCTAGTTGTTATTTCTGAAATAAGCGAGATTGACAATGTTCTCATCTGAGCTAAATAGGCCCATATTGGCCTCTTGTTTGTAGAGGACCTTAAGTAATTGTTTCTAACAAGGATTTGTGATATTATGTGAATAATTTGTGTCGAGATATAATGTTCAACAATTAAGTCAACATACTTTATACTTGTTCTATCTTCTTTTACGGTTATACCTTCAATTTCCGATACAAATGGAGGTAAAACTGGGTCCTAATGTCTCAGGTCATTCCTTCAATCCCCCCTTCAGATGTGATAAAGTTATTTACAGGGGTATTCAAGGGATTTTTTAAAAGAAATTCTTTTTACCATTGAGATCTGTTTGTCCCAATTATATGTCATACATTGATCTATAAAATTTTGACTCATTATCCAGAAACCAATTATTGATGCCAGACTGCCCATCCTGCATCAAATTAAGAGCAAGTTTGCGACTTATTGGCTCAAATAATGGATCAGGGTCATGACTCCGGGTCTTGATGCAGACGTCATCTGCTTCATTGATACAAGAAGAGGGACACACAGTCACATATGCACAGAATGTACATATATGACACGAGATAGAAAAGTGAACATTTTGCATACCATAAATCTGAGAAATTGATTTTTATTTCAGTGACAAATAGGGACAATGACCATATCATGTATACAGCATAAAATCGATAATTCAGAAAATCAGAAACCGAGGGCATATAAAACCAGGACCAAAGCAAACAAACAAATACCTCCACACTATGAAAAGAAGCGAACTCCCGATATGGGAGTGAGACCAGGTGCCCAGGAAGAGTAAGAATGTCCTGCTTGCATGCAACACCCACCACTTCAATTCGGTAGAACTGTCACAGCCGGTTACTACCATTTCGGACGACATAGAGTACAATGTTTGGTTTGATCGTTCAAATGGTCTATGACAGAATTATCATATCCACCATTCTGGAGAGTGGGACATCATAGTGTATGACGAGTTCCCCATATCGACCGTATAACTTCCTCAGTGATGATGTTAGGCGGTCACAAACATATCCCTGACTGAGAAGCGTATCTGAAAGACGCTCAGCTCTCAGAACAAAATCCGTATATTTGGTACTTGCTCTGGCATGGCGTATCAACTGAGATATGAACACGCCATACGCAGGCGATGAAGTGATGTTGCCACTCAGAAAAGGAAAGTTTGTAATGCTGAAGTTGAAGTCGTCACGTTTGTCATAGAGTGAGGTGTTCAAGTGACCATCAGTGTCGTAGGACAACATTATGTCCAAATAGGATGCTGAATCATTTGTCTCTGCAGTTTATGTGACTTCAAGCTCCGAATGATTGATACTGCTGAGGTAATCCTTCAATTTTGGATTATTGATGGACAACACATCGTCTATGTATCTGTAAGAGAAGTTGAAGTCAGAAGCTAAGTATCTTTTCCCTTGAGAGACCAAAGATTGAATGAATTCAGCTTCGTACGAGTAACGGAAAATGTCGGTAAGGAGTGGTGCACAATTGGTCCTAATTCCCTTACCATAATGAAATGTTTGCAGCAAACTTGCTGCAAGCTTGCTGCAAATTTGCAGCAAACAATATAGTTTGATAGAAAAGTGAAAAAGTTGTTTGCAGCAAATTGCCGCTACTGGCAATCTTTTGGCGAACAAAAATTTGTTTGCAAGAAAGTTGCCAGAACTCTGTTAGTTTGCCAGAAAGTCGCCAGAACTGTGATAGTTTGCAAGAAAGTTGCCAGAAACCAAACTCTTGTATATTTCTCCTCATAGTGTTTGCCAGAAGTTTACAAGAAAATTTACTTTGGATTTTTATGTGCTATCTTAACACCTTGCACTGTTCGCCAGAAGTTTGCCAGAACTTGAATTGCTTAGAAGGATGACTAAGCTAAGGCACGGTCCATTTGATATTCTTGGGGGGGGGGGGGGGCTTGGGGGTTTTTTTTTCGAAAAAAATAATTTTGCTCTGAATTTTGATGAAAAAAATAAATTTGCTTATGGTGTGAAAGAAAAAAATAATCTTGCTCTTACAAGTAATCTGAATTTGAAGAATAACCATAAAATTCGCTTAAATTTCCTGGAAAATTTTCAGGATTTTACTTTCTATAAGAATAATTTTGGCTCGCTTCGCTCGCCATAGTTTTCTTCTGTAATGGCAAGTTCATATTTGAAAATATCAAAAGTATGCATGTGACTGAAACAATAAAAAGGCTTAAATACACTATCAATATAATATATTACTATTAATAGATACATGTATCACCATAGTGTCTAATTTTATATACATGTACACGCTAGGAAGGAGAATTTAAGTTTTTCACTAGTTTACATTTCTACATGTAAATACTTGCATCAGGCCCCCTTACATGATACATGACCATATATACATTTTGTTTACTGAAAATTATATGTCGCATATTGCAAAAATCTTTTATCTCTCTCCGTTTAGAAGTGAATACAAGTTTTACACAAAAATGTTATGTTTTAAGTAATTTAAGTAAAAATGAAGAATTTCTATGGAAAAAACACAAACATTCTTAATATTCACATCAATTGTTATAAAAAAAATTCCTTGCTCAAACTTTGCGAGAAAAAAAAACATTGCCCTGGTTCGGGGCGAAAAATATAATCTTGCTCCGACAAAAAACCCAAGCCCCCCGAATATCAAATGGACCGTGCCTAATACATCCTGGGAATATAGATTTAAATTTGGATCGAAATTGGAGAGAAAGAGTTAGGAATGATAGCTTAAATGTGTTTGGAATCAAGGTTTAATGTCCAAAAGTAAGTTAACTTTTTCCATTATCATTATTGCATATAGTAAGTATGAATGCTATATCCATTTTGGGATATTGAAATAAAAAGAACAACATTCATTATACTGAATTTCTGACCAACATGCATGTAAGGGCTCGATCATTTGAATGATTCACTTCAGTCATCATATTCATTATCATGGCAGTTTAATCTTCTGCTCAGTTAGTTTTAGAAATTATAAGATGGTTAATTTTTTATTAATGTCAAACATGCATTATATGCATTAATTAAAAAAAAATTTTCTTTTTCTTTTTTGTAACATAAATGAAAAAAATATTACACATAATTTTTATCAATTTTATTACTTAATAGTCTTAATTAAGTATACTTTAATATAAAGCAACTTTAAATTTAATGTGTTTTCAAATCTTATTCTGTACTATACACATATTTAAGTCTACAGTGTGTTAAGAGTGTGTTACTAGGAGTGTATGTACATGTGATTAGTTTGCGACAAGTTTGCTGCAAACTTGCCGCAAGTTTGCCAAAAACAAATGCCTCAATCCAAATAAGGTTCTACAGTTTGCCGCAAAGTTGCCGCAATTTGTTTGCCAGAAAACTAATTTGCATACGAATTCTGAGCTTGCTATAAGCTTGCAGCAAATAGTTGCCGCAAGCTTGCTGCAAACTTGCGGCAAGTTTTCAGCAATTGTTTGCCAGAGGCCTGATATTTTGGTAAGGGTTGGAATTCCGACAATTTGCTGGAAGACCTTTCCTCCAATCAGAAAGTTTAACATCTGAATAATATCTATTTCAGTGTACTTATTTTCAGAATCGGACTTTTCTTTTACAAAGTAGGTTTTGTCATAGTTAACAACAATAAATTTGTATTTGCGACTGACGTTTTTACTTGTAAACGCATTACTTATAACTATTGCCAGTCCTTCTTTCAATTTAGAATGTGGGATTGTAGTGTAATGTGTCGAAAAATCGAAGGCTTTGATCGAATTGACATTATTAAAATGAGTGGATTTCAGATGTTCTAAAAGTTCCTTCGAATTCTTTAAAATCCATATCTGGTTGATACCATTTGGGAAATAGACTGTGGAACAATAACTCTGAAGCCCAGATTTGATTTCAGATAAACCTTTGGTTAGTAAGATCGATACAGATTTGGTAGAACATTTTGAAGAACCAGCGATGAAACGTTGTTTGTACGGATTCTTATGCATTTTAGGTATGCGGTATAAGTAAGGTAAATCTAAATCTAAATTGTTAGTGTGTTAGTGTTGAAGCCAAAGGAAGCAAGAGCTAATTGTTATTATCTATTATTTCAGAGGCAGAAAGGTTTATTGGGGTGTAGGTGGGATTTCCAGGTGTCGAATTTAAACCCACCTCTTTAACTAGACTGTCGAAATAGTACTTTTTGCAAGTAAATGTGTAATTATTTGCGGCTTTGTCCACTGGTGTTATGACATAATGTTCTTGGAGGTAGGTAAGCTCTGTGATAACATCAGGGTCTTTAAAGATAGACTCGAATCTGGTGTTCACATTTGGTTTTAATCGGTAAATTCTGTATAAAATAACCCTCTGCTAGATTTTATCCATTCGGAAAGGGTATCGAGCTGTACATCCTCTTTCTTTGCCCAACGTCTTATATATTCCTCTCAAGAGTCCATGATAATTTTGACATTTTGGTTCCATGTAAAGGACATACTTTCTCTATATTTGATTATTTTTTTCTAATATCAATTTGTAAACATCCAAATTGCTAAATTCTAGAATATGGAAGCTTAATTAAACTTTTTTTGATATTGAGATGGAGGTCAATACATACATGGCATTGATTTGAAGTGTCCATTTTGCTACCATACAAAATATTCTCATTAAAATTACAACAACTTTTTTTTAGAATTTATTACATGTTTGTTTCTCTAAAAATGTATTGATTTGATCAGCCTCTTGAAGAAAATTTATGATATGATGTCGTTTTCTCAAGAGAAATGGTAACAAATAGCACTGTTGCGAAAAGTTAGTTTTTGGATAACTGTAAATCATCATTTAAGATAATATGAATATGAAATTCCTTTACTTCTTTCATGTACTTAATTATTTGTGAGAAAACAAAATTACTTAAAGCAATTTTAAAAGGATATATGCTCTACTATATATTATGTTTAATCGTCAACTTTGCCCCTTTAAAAAACCCTCAAGCCACAAGAACTAATAGTTGAAGGCAATGATATATGCAGATATTGACATCCGTGCTAGTTCTTTGCATTTACATCAATTTTTCTCAAGTTCTTTAAGATTTATCTTTTGTTTCGTTTCGTTTCGATCTGTTTCGTTTCGTTTTGTTTCGTTTCGTTTCGATCTGTTTCGTTTCGTTTCGATCTGTTTCGTTTCGTTTCGATTTGTTTCGTTTCGTTTCGATTTGTTTCGTTTCGTTTCGTTTCGTTTTTGTTTCGTTTCGCACTTTACAGGGACCCTCCAGGTGCCATGGAAACAAACTTTGAATATCGAAAAAATGCATTTTGGGGCGTTTTTGAAGTCACATACATCATTTATGCAGCATAATCTAAAACAGACACTAATGAATTATCAGTACACTATCACTGCTCTTTCAAGTTAAGTAATAATAATGTTGGGTTTATGGTTTTATCTTTATGTTTCCATAGCAACAACACAGGTACCTTATCAAAATAGTGTTTTTGTCATTTTTTCTAAATTCAGTGATAAATTACTAACATTTTTAGTTGTTTATCCAAATTAAGCACGAGCAATCACATTGGAACAAAGTTTGTGTTCGTTGCCATGGCAACATGAACTCAAATTGGAAAAATAAAAGTAATCTGAGACAATATTTAGAGTCCTTTTTCTACTAGATCATCGAATCTTAATTCAAAGTGATGATAATAAATGAATGTATTTAAGTAGATCTTTCATTACATGGAAGAATTTTTTTTAAATATTCAGGAAATAGCCCGTTGCTATGGGAACGATTATGGAAATTTGCACATAGGCACACTTTGAGTCCTTGGATATGGGCATCCAAAGTTAGGTAATCTGACAAATTTTAAATCTAAAATGAACTTTAGGCTTTGCTTTATCATATATATTTTTTTAAAAAGTTGTGTAGCTTGTTTCGTTTTTTTTAGGAAAAGGCTTAGAAAAACAGCAAAAAAAATGCTTCTTTTTAGATTTTATGGCCAAATTACCATAGCAACCATAAATTATTTGAAAGTTTTTTATTTTATTTTGAAAGAGGCTCACTTGATCTTTATTAATATTGAATTTGACGTTTATGGGATTAAAAATTACTGTTTTATAAAAATAATAAAAAATAGTTGCCATGGTAACAATTGTTCCCCATAAATTCTTGACGGTTTATGAAAGAGCTCTTTGTGTTGGATAATTCCCAACAATTTTTATCTGTGTATCATGATGCAAAAATTTGAAAAATAACTCTGAAGTTGCAAAATTAGTAATATTATAGACCATAGTTTCCGTTGCCAAGGACGTAGCAACAAGTGAACTTATCTTCAAATTGTTCATTTTATAAAGGAAAGTCCATTTCCTTATCATATACCCGTCAAGAGAGAGGGAAATTGGAAAATGCAAACAGCATTTTGAAATCAATATATTAAAATTAGCCAATTATGTTGTCATGGTAACCAGCATTTTTTTTACAATATCAGACGCTTCTAGTGAGCTAATTTAAAATCTAATGTCCTAATCTTTTGGATGCATAAAAATCATCCGGTAATTTCGTATATAGACCAAATTAAAGAGCTTCAAGGTAGCTCAATTTTGCCAATTTCTCAACTTTAAAGGTCGTTGCCATGGTAACCAGATGACCTAGTAATAAAATTTTGGTCAAATTTACCTTTTTTCATTGGTCCCTACTTATGTGTGAAATTTCATGAAAATCGGAGACCATGTGTGCCGAAGTTGTTTAAATGGTTACAGAGAATTGCTAAGGATAATTAATCAATAAATTGAAAATGAAAAGCACAAATTGAGAAAAGATTAAGACACTTTTGAGAGGATCAGTTGTACACCATTCAATCTTGTCACTTCTTTATATTTTAGAAAATAAGTTTTCTGTTTAGTCTTCATCAAATGTCCATTATGTTATGATTAACTCTTTGTCATTGCCCATAATGTTCATCAATGAATCTGTGTTTTGTACAGTCTAACTTGTAGGTTACTATTATGATTTTGAAAGGGGACCCTATGCTGAAGAGGTATGTCACCTTAAGCGTACTGTTAACAAAATTTAATCCTTTCTCATTAAGATTCATAGTAGGTATTCTATTCTAAAAATATTGGTGAAAGATGTTATGATAACGGGTTGAAGAGGTAGGGGTACAGATGATAGAAAACGTTGAATATCGATCGAGATGCACAAAAATGCATTATTTTACACATTTTTATGTTTAGTATGCTTCTGTTACCTTTTCCTTTCAAAATTGGATAAGAGAAATTAACGTTGATGTTATTATATCAATATAATCTGCAAACTCTGCCATCCAGAAACTGAAAACGGTTTTATTTCGTTCTTCTCAGCAACTTATGTAGCTTTCTGGCGCGAAATACACACGGTGTAGAAATAGACAACATTTTCGTTTATTTCCTTCTAAACAGTTAAATATTTGATCGGAACACACTCTGAATAATTTGTTCCGTGATATAAAATGAAAAAGATGGCAATATAACCTGCTTTATTACTCTAGAGGCAAATCTAAATATAGCCATCCATCCCCCCTTTTTTCGTTTTACGCTTGTGGGACATTGTTCCCCCCCCCCTCGCTTCAGAACCCCACTTGGTTAGAAAATGTGTTTTATTGATATACACCTTTGGGGAAAGTGGCATTGTAAAGAAAGGGTAGAAAAGATGTTGTATAAAACTTTTCCGTTTTCCATTGAATTCTGTGTAAAAAAAAACACTTATTTTGACCCAAATATCGGTCTTATTTTGCATATATTATCCCATCTGATGGCAGATTCATATGTGGACCAAGTTACTTGAAATTTCTACTAAAAAAAAAATTCTCAAATTTTGCATTTTGAAATTTTGACTTTTCAGGGCAGATTTTACACCTTATCTTAACAGCTCCCTTATTATGATAATTGTTCTCTTTTAGTCAATTAAAGAAGGTTTCAATTTAGAAAGTCAAATGTCCATTGTGTTTCCAATTAAGTGTTAAGTTGTTACTTATTATATCAGTTGTGTTACTTTTTAAAAAGTAACACAAATGACAGTGACCCAACTGAATTTTTCATACAAATATACACATTGCATACATAACTGTTCAAAAGACTTGCCTTTGTAAACATGGTTCATCAATTTCATTTCAAAAGCAAAAGGAAAAGACAGAAAATGCCACCATTTATCATACAATAATGGCAACATAATGGACATGTGCAAAAGGTAACCTTACAGTGTTAACCAAGGTCTTTTTAACATCTAAGTTGAAGCTGGCGGAATATTAAAATTTATTTCACAGATGAATTGATAAATCATTATAAAACATTTAACATGTGAACCTAATTAATATATTTTAATTAATTGTTTGATTTCGTTTCTTTACGCAAAGGTAAAACAACTGGCAAAATAATCAGTGACAGTTATATTAATCATAAAAAAGTTGCTCATCCTAAATATACTTAGGGTATATAAGATATTTACAGAATCTCTTTTATATAGTAAACAAATCCCATGAAAAACTCAAGTTAAAATTTCAATGGAATAAAAGTTATACCAATGTAAACTAATGTACACATAGTCAGGACATCAGATTTTAACAGATAATTGGTATAACAACCTCTTATACTTGCAGATTTGTGTCGGAATGCATACACTTTATCATGGATAGGTAAAATAGGTTATGTGGCAAAACATTACCAGTACTTGTTTCTGTATTTTTTCATTTACATCTATATATGAAACAGGTTCAAAAGGACAAAAATATGCACTTTTTTTATATCGTGCCATATACCACTGTGGCTTATCGCGTGATAGACAAATGATATGTTCCACGGCAATCCCCTTTGATTAAACCAGGTACATACTGTCTTAATCTTCTTTATATGAATTTGTTTTAGGCCTATCATATGGTCATTATTATTAATTATATGATGGTAATTTATTCTGGTCAAGATTAGACGTATATCTGGAGAACACTCACACAGAAAATTTTGTATCTCTACGTGCACCATATCAGAACATGTGGTGAGCATTTAAAATTTTCTGTTTAAGTGTTCTCCGAATACACGTCTATTCTTGACCAGAATAGATAACCATCATATCATTGATGATAATGACCATATGATAGGCCTAAAGTAAAATCATATAAAGAATATTTAAACAGTATTTACTTGGTTTAAGCAAAGGGGATTCCCGTGGAACATATCATATGCGTATCATGTGATACGTCACAGTGTATACTGTCAGAGCTATGATTAGCATGATCCATATATTAGGAAAGTTACTACGTTTATGAGTTTTCTTATTGATTACTATGCTCAATGCTGTTTTGTCATTTTGTCAGATTTTAATCTACATGTACATGTTTCCCAACTAAAACTTCATTAAGATGAGAATATATCACGACACATACAGGATGAAGAAGATATGCTCACATATGAAGGCTCTTATTAAAATTGAAATCTTCACCCTCCTAAAAACTGCACAAGTTCACAGAATATGTAGATACCTGTATAATGGATTTTGTGGGTTTCAGGTGTAATTTTCATTTTCACAGAAATAAAAAAAAATCAGATCATCTTAAGAAAATAATTTAATTCAATTTCACATGCCTTTATCAGAATTATTTATACAATTTGCAAAGGATCTCTGTCCACATCTGACACAAAAACATTAATTTTTCTACTAAAAATTTCATCCAGTCTTCCTTTAAAAACTTTGAGAAAGCCCCTCTCAGTGTTGATATGGTCACACAGAATAACATTTGTCCCTGATTGGACGGTATGCAGGACGTCATGGTGACTCATCTCCCCTGTTACGTAAAGAAATACAGGAATGTTTTTGAGAACACTACTTCCCGAACCAGCACACACGGCCACAGATGATATGTAGTCTATACCTGAAATCAAATAATGACACTTTAAGTTATAACATGTCAAAATGAATTCATTATAGGAAGGAAGTGAAAATTATGAATGCAAACAGCCTAATAATTTAATTTCTATATAAAAACGTCATTTTCATTGGTTAAAAATTTGAAGTAATACCTTTGTCAGCAGAAACCAAAAATACAAAATCAATGTACATGCTTGACAACATCAAAAGCAATGTGAATTTAAAGTTGCAAATTAATGTTTCAGAGCGTAGAAATGTAATGATTAGGAATCAATATTACAGTGTTTTGGTTGATTGAAGATACGCACCAAACCTTGAGGGAAAATTAATACATGTACATGTACCTCATGCACTATGCACATGATACAGTTTTCCCTCAAGTTTCTGTATTCATGCATGTATTTGTACCTGGAGATGAGGCCAGCCTGATGTGAGAAAGGCCTAGATGTGACTTGACGAGCTTGACAGCCTCTGCCAATGGTACAGGAGATTTTAATTTCCCTGTTCTCCCCATGCCTTCACTACCACTTGGAATCTGGAAGAAAAATCTGAACATGCTGAATGTGTTTAAAGATCATATAGAATTTTCAGGTCTTCACTGGAAATGTTTTTAAACACGTCTTGAATCTTTTTATGCTTGCCTGTTCTTGTAAAAAGTATGTCATAGCCATATTCCTGAAAGTTAGACAGATTGATGGAAAGCCAGATTGACATACATGCAGGACAAATACAGTCAAACCTGTGATAGACAGTCAGCTTTGGGAAAAGCTAAACATGGCTTAAGACAGGTGGCCTTTCATTCCAGGTTAGCCATATAGGGAACTATAACTGATCATTCTGTCTAAGGTGCAAGTACGGTGTATTTTCGATCTCTTATTGAATAGATTAAGTGATATGTTTATGATTATGCATATCCGTGTTATAAATGCGTTAAATGTAATATTTCTACTAGTAAATATCCATTATTCAAACAAACAAAAGTACTTTTTCTGCTAAAAATGGCCAATGAAAACCGGGCTGAGTCTAGGAAATAATTTCGGTCAGAATTTTGTTGACCGCCGGCCGCGTTACGAGAGTGGCCGTTGATTTAGGTACTTTTGTATAGCAAATCGTGTTGGGGGAGTAACAAGTGACCGTTTACAGGAAGTGACCGTAGAAACCGAGTGGCCGCAAGGGCAGGTTTGACTGTAGATACCAATTTGTCGCTTTTGTTTCAATTTGCAAGTGATATAAAAAGTAGCATAACAAAAAACAAAAAGACTCAGAAAGAGCACTTCACTCCTCTTACTTTACAAGTAGATTTATTCCCTTGTACTTTCTTTCACATTTTTATAAACATAACCCATTTAGCATTGAAAATTATTCGTGGATCGACTCTTGCTTGCATTGAGTTATATGCATTAGGGAGAGAAACTTTCAGGGTATGAAGAATTGCCAGGGAATTCATATGAAATTTTCCCAAATTCTGAAATTCCTTGACTTCTGCATTCTGTGTATAGACCCTAGCATGTGTGATACTTTAGTCATAATAGTAAGTATATGACCTGTACAGCAACACATAATTATCTGTTCATATTTGACATTTCTAAATACAAGAAGCCCAGGGGAACACATCACTCTCCTTGAATCTTTATTTACCTTCTGCTGTTCCTTGATTTCTGTGTTCTGTATTGACCCTGACAAGTGTGATACTTTAGTCATGATGGTAGGTAGATGTCTTGTACAGCAACACACATTGATCTGATTGAATCTG
The DNA here is from genome assembly GCA_033119305.1 of Pinctada imbricata. NCBI lineage: Eukaryota > Metazoa > Mollusca > Bivalvia > Pterioida > Pteriidae > Pinctada > Pinctada imbricata. Next base: position 32,466,481 of record VSWD01000013.1, read on the forward strand.
TCTTTTTTTTCTCAAAACAAAAGGCCCAGGTGGGTTGGGGTGGGGGGGGGGGGCATATTGCAGACCTTGACTCTATATTTACCTTATGTAGTTCCTTGACTTCTGTGTTCTGTATAGACCCTAGCATGTGTGATACTTTAGTCATGATAGTAGGTATATGACCTGTACAGCAACACATAATTATCTGTTCATATTTGACATTTCTAAATACAAGAAGCCCAGGGGAACACATCACTCTCCTTGAATCTTTATTTACCTTCTGCTGTTCCTTGATTTCTGTGTTCTGTATTGACCCTGACAAGTGTGATACTTTAGTCATGATGGTAGGTAGATGTCCTGTACAGCAACACACATTGATCTGATTAAATCTGTCTTTTTTTCTCAAAACAAAAGGCCCAGTTGGGTTGGGGTTGGGGGGGGGGCATATTGCAGACATTGACTCTATATTTACCTTATGTAGTTCCTTGACTTCTGTGTTCTGTATTGACCCTAACAAGTGTGATACTTTAGTCATGATGGTAGGTAGATATCCTGTACAGCAACACACAATGATCTGATTAAATCTGTCTTTTCTCAAAACAAAAGGCCCAAGGGGGGGGGGGGGGCTGGGGGTCATATTGCAGACCTTGACTCTATATTTACCTTATGTAGTTCCTTGACTTCTGTGTTCTGTATTGACCCTAACAAGTGTGATACTTTAGTCATGATGGTAGGTAGATATCCTGTACAGCAACACACATTGATCTGATTAAATCTGTCTTTTCTCAAAACAAAAGGCCAAAGGGGGGGGGGGGGGTCTGGGGTCATATAGCAGACCATGACTCTATATTTACCTTATGTAGTTCCTTGACTTATGTGTTCTGTATTGACCCTAACATGTGTGATACTTTAGTCATGATGATAGGCAGATTACCTGTATAGTAGCACTGTCAAAACAAGAGGCCCAGGGGGAGGGGGACACATATCAGGTAAGTATGTCTTGTTTGGTGATGATGAAAACAATTCAATCACAATGTAGAATGCCACTGATCATTCTGGAAAGGGGGATCACATATGCTTTTATTACATCCCCGTAGCGACCGAAGAACTTGCTCAATGATGATTTCAGTTGTTGTGTAACATACCCCTGAACAAGCAGCTTACTTGCAAGCCGTCTAAAAAATCTAAAAGATGTGCAAGTAAAAAGCTGTAGATTGATTAAGTACCAAGCCAAGTGTCCGTCTAATGATAGTGGGATTAATCAACGGTATTGATGATTCTGACGCAATTTCAGTGTGCAGTATGTCTTCAGCGTCTCCTCCCGGGCACCTAGTCCCACCTCTAGCTTGCTAGGGGTCCGTCGATGCTCAATTTGGTGCTCAATTGTGAGTGCTGTTGAGATTATCGTCAGGATCTTCTTTTACTCATTCATAAGGAAATGTTTTACGTGTATGACATTTAGGCAATCCATTTCTGCAATTATGTCAATCTATTTACAGTTCAATTCAGATTGTGATAAGGATTGCTAAGACGTGCAAAAAGAAAATTTAACACAGGTTCTTTAAACTATTGTGATTTTACTTTCCAACGTTACTTTCCAAGGATTGATACTTTAGTACCACAAGGTGGTGAAACATTGTATATCCAGTTGCAAATTTGCTCGATTTCGTCATACACCAAACCTGGAACAGAAATACTTAAAAATATTCATGTATAATCCACGCATTTCATTTATTAAACTAAAATTCCATTTATGAGATTACTGTTGAAAAAAGATTGACTTAGTATTAACCCTTAGCATGCTAACGTTTAAAATTTTGTAACATTAGGAAAAACGAAATGTTTTAAATCTGAAAATTAAATCTGCCAACAAACAGCAGCTCTCGAGACAAGAAAGCCCAAATGTAGTGCATCCGACATGCAAGTTTTGCATCATGAATCATACATGATATAATTTCTCTTCAGAAGCGAAATTAAATAAAAAATTAATATTAAGACCAAACAGATTTTGGCATGATGGATCAACATGATGGTAGAAACAGCGAACAAAAGCATCAAGCATGTTTCTCTTTTGTTGGAATTAATTTTCTATTTTCCTTGGGGGGGGGGGGTTAGTTATCAATGTGACAAAATAATTATTCCATTTCCACTGTTTTATCAGCATATTAGATTTTAAATTCGGTGCCCAATTCATTTTCAGACATGAATCGGATCATGGCTTCCTACCTTCCTTTTATAATACCCAAAGACGGTGATGTAAAGTTTATACACGGTGAGGATGTGTTATCTTAAAGCGTACCTGGTGCGCAAAGGTGGTGACCAAAGAAATGACCACTGGAACATACGTAGTAAGATGTACAGTTATTGTAATGATCAGGGTACCCACCATCTGCCTTACCAGTACAGTCACGTAAATCTCCACACGGAGGACCTACTGTAGAGGCACTGCAAAAGAAAGATTTTGCATGGGTGCTGCAACCGAGTGATGTTGGAGAACCCACCCTTTTTTGTAGCTTTTGGTGGGCAATCAGATTGAACGATTCTAGTGTTCATTCAATTAACTGTCCTGTTCACTAAATCCAGAGCACCCTGTTTTCCCGGTTTTCTCTAAATAAATATGATACTGTCATCTTCCAAAAAAGATACCAGTTTTATAGTACTCCTTTAGTCGTAACAGAAAATACCATTGTTTTGGCTGTACGTCAATTAAGTTAGAAATAGGACGGAAAATAAAAAGTCTACGGGGATTTTCTATAGTAAAATCGCTGAAAATGCGTGACGTCGGGAGCTTTGACGTCACTGTTTACTATTGTTGATACGGAGAACAATATGGCGGCGGCTTGAAATTAGCATGGACATTTCCCATAGACATTTTTTTCATATTGCGGTTTGAAGGCAGCTGATAGGGTAAGTTGAAGTTAATTTCCAGTTACGACTGAAAGAGGTCAATTCTCGGAAACTATAATTTATAGGAAAATTCTTCAGAATAAATCGCCAAAAAAAAAGGGTGCTCTGGATTTAGTGAACAGGACAGTAGCTCATTTATTTTCATAAAGTCTAGGAAGGTTTATTCTGCTCCATCTTACTTTACACATTTGCCTCCATCGTACACATACTGCGTGTTACCGACTGTTGGGCAGTTAACCGTTGTTGCCACTTCAGACTTACATTCGACATATGACCTGCAGCTTATGTCGTAGTGTCCGTCCGGTTTACCTTTGCAGTCTTCACTGTCCACTAAAAAAAAGTCGATAATAAATCATTAAGGATAAACGAAAAACTTAAATAATGAATGCGATATGCGTATGAATTCCTTCGCCTACAATGTATTTTTATATCACGATTTATTGGCTATTGCAATTTATTCTAAATTTCTAAAGATCAACAAGAGTGTTCCGATCTTTGAAAATCGTAAGTGAGACTGATTGAATTGATTTTACTTTTGATGATTTTTTAATCGAAAAAAAAAAAAACGTCAGTAAGCGACTACTTACAAAGTCATAGAATGTTTTACGACTGTATTCTTTTCGATTTAACAGTCTTACTTTCGATTTGTGCAGGTATCTGACGTAAAAGCATTGTAACGCCATTAAATTCCTTTGAAAACGTCATATTTGTAACCCGGTTTCCCTGAATTTCATGCTGGTTTCCTTAGAATTTAAAGACGTCAAAATGCGTTGACATCAGATACCTGCACAAATGTGAAGTAACTCTCTATTTCGAAAAGACCGAATTCCGTCTTTTCGTTGGTGTGTGCTTGTGTTCGATTTGGACATTATCTGACGTAAAAACATTATGACGTAATAATATTTCCATAGAAACATCGGTACTTTCCCTGAATTTAAAGTTGGCTTCTACATAATTTGATGACATCAAAATAGGTTTACGTCATATACCGTCCCGAATGGGAAGCCAAATTCCGAATAAGAACGTTGTAATGTTTTCTTCAGGGTAACATAAATGCTAAAATACTCCATTCAAGAGGCGATACTTTAAACAACTTTATCAATGTTTGATTGGTTACACACATATAATTTATATATTACTTACCGCCTCCGAAAAATAGCACCAACAGAAAAATATGCAACATTTTGCCGTAACTGTTGAGTTGAATCAGTCTCTTATCTCCTTTGTATAGTCCAAATTATGCTATATGACATGTTCACATGATCCCTTACTGGCATTAAATAATGAAGTGCAGTCCATACAGATACAACCTTTACTGCTCTGATATGCAGACATATCATTTGATGTTAAATACTGAAAAAATAAATTCGCATTTTTAGCTCACATCAACGAAGTTGAGATGAGCTTATGCTATAACCCCGGTGTCCGCGTCCGCTTAAAGTTTTTGGGGTAACTCAGTATCTGACAAAGTAGTGATGCTACAGTAACCAAACTTGCACAAGTGATTCATCTTGGGATGCTGAGGTGAACCCATGCATAGGATGCTGCATTTGACCTACATTTTCCGGTTGAATGACTTTGTCAATGTCTGGTTAAAGTTTTTGGGGTAGCACAGTATCTGACAAAGTACTGATGCTAAAGTAACCAAACTTGAAGCAGTGATTCATCTTGGGATGCTGAGGTGAACCCATGCTTCGGATGCAGCATCTGACCTACTTTTTCCGCTTAAGTAATTTTGCCTTTAAAGGCCAATATTGAGCGAAGTATAAGTGCTACATGTACCGAACATGCATATTGGATGTATCTTTGATCAAACTTTCATAAAATGACCTTGACCTACTTTTTCTGCTTGAGTGATTTTGCCTTTAAAGGCCAATATTGAGCAAAATATAAGTGCTTCATGTACCAAACTTGCATATTGGATGCATCTTTGATCAAACTTTCATAAAATGACCTTGACCTACTTTTTCCGCTTGAGTGATTTGCCTTTAAATGCCAATATTGAGCAAAGTATAAGTGCTACATGTACCATACTTGCATATTGGATGTATCTTTGATCAAACTTTCATAAGATGACCTTGACCTACTTTTTTCCACTTGAGTGATTTTCTTAATATACATGTACTTAGATAACCACGCCATTTGTTACTTGCGTGACAATTAAATGGCCGTCCAAAGTCGGCACCGGTTGCCCATTGGTCTCATCGGTTTATGTGTAGTCTTTTGTGTTTGATGTTTACATGTCGTGTGTCTGTTTTCCGTCTCGTGCTGTACGTACTCGTCTTTTGTGTTTTTGCATCGGGTGTTTTGACGTTTTGCTGTTTATGCTGCAACGGGGTCTTGTTCGAGATCTCCTCCCTTCTCTTAGAGATAAGTTTAAATTGAACTTTGCTGCCGCTAGGTGAGCTTATGTTTTAATCTGTCCAGTTACATCTTTTTCCATACAGATTCATTATTAAACTAATGGTTCATCTAAACTTTTCTTCATCTGACTAGTTTAAGGGTTTATTTCTTTTCTCTAATGTAAACCTTCCTAAAACATCAGAAGAGTTGCGCAAAAATTCCCCAATTTAAAGAATTTGCACATCTTATTTTGGCATTTGGCTAAGATGACTTGGAAGTTTTATAATTAATTGATCTTAAATATTATATGTAGAAAATAGTCATACAGCAGTAAGAAAATAGAAATTCGAGATCGTTTCAAACCAATTTTGATTCCTCCTCAACAGTCGTACTTATAAAGCCTTTTGTGGCGACATAATAAACAAAATAAGAAGGATCAATGGATAGAATTTCAATCGAAAATATATGAGAATCATCAAACGCCTATACCATTAAAAGACGGACATCCAGTACGGCACATTCTTAAGATTTGCACTCTGACTGACTGTGACGACGAGACTCCACGACGGCCCCTGTCAAAACCTGTTTAGCAAAGATAGAAACCGATCACCTGTCCTCTTTGAATGTCGCCATCGGTTGGAGTCCTCTTGTGATATAGCATGCATGAGCTTGCTCAAACCGGCAGAGCACAGACTGTTTTCGTATGCTTTGTTTTTATATCCATTTATAAATTGATCTGTGTGTTGCTTAGACCCTTCTGTTTTTTCTGCATCAACTAACAGCGATATGTTACACAAGAATTGAGGTTTTTGATACCTCTCGGTAACTGGATAAGTTGGAGTAGCCGGCATAAGCATGACATTTGTTTCTGTTCTTAGTCGACATGGGTACGTATCCCATTGGTCTCGTTGGATTTAAATGTAAATATGTCTGGTCCACGTTGCCAATTTATCTGTGCTTAACTGATGCTACTCAATTTGAAGACGTTTACATTTTGATGTCAGTGTTTGGTGTTTTTGTCCCTTTGGGCGTGTCTCTTGTTGTGTATGTATTATCTTTATTTTCACTAAGGGTGCTTTGCTGTGGGTACTGCAACTTGAGCTTGCAACTGATCCCTTCTGTTCTTTGAATGCCAGTAATTTTCAGACACTGCCAAATTTATTATAGCAGCGCCTTCAGGGGGCGGATGCAGGAATTGAAGTGGGGAAGGGGTGTGAATATCAACCATAAGCGCTATGGGTCTGGGTCCGGAAAATGGTTTTAAGTTTTAAAACCGCCAAAACCCTTTGAGAAATTACCCTTTTTGTGGTCAGTGCAGACTCTACATAAAGTTTTATGCATTTCCGAGTAATTTCTCTCTTTACTACCTCTCTTCTTTCTCTCACTCTCTCCCTCTCTTTTAGGTTAAGGAAGGGCGTGGGCCCCTTCTTAATCCGCCAATGGCCCTTTAGTTTAATTTTTGAATTTTGTTTGTCTACTTTGCAAAAGGTACGCGGATCGAAATTTCCTGTAAGATTGATTTAGTGGCATATTTAGATTAAATCCAAAATCTAATAGCTAGTTCATGGTGCTGGGATGCTTACCTCCTTTAATTGTGATGATACTTCCGGATAAAATAACAAGGTTTCGAAATGGCAAAATACTACTTGATGTCACGATTACAATGTTTCGCTCCAGTGACAGAGCTTGAAATCATTTTATCGTGTATATAACTTATCCACACTGCAAAAGATAATAAGTGTTACAGTGGATTATAAGAAAATGGAAGTATCTCAACTCGTTACCTTCTTAAACACCATCTCAACCAAATCTTAATTGATGCACCAGACACGTGTTTCGAAAAGTAAGTCCCCATTAGTGCTACTACCTAGAAAACTAAAGAGATTTGCAGACACAACCAAATGTATTTTTGTTGAAGCCAAAATGATTTTCAGATGCAGTCAAATCCATCTCAGTGGCGCCCTCTAGTTTCATTTTTATACGCCCGTCATTTGACGGGACGCATTATGGTATGGCGAAGTCCGTCCGTCTATCCGTCCGCTTATGGAAAACAATAACTTGAATGTGCGTCAACGGATTTTCAAGATATTCATAGATTATGATTGGACTGTGGAGAGGAAGCCGCCTTTTGATTTTCAGAATCATCCGATTTGTCGTTACAGAGTTATGGGACTTAGATTTTTAAAATACAGTGAAAATATATTAAAATAGTTTACAATTCTTTTAAAATCTATTTTTGGGTGAAATGTTTTGAAATTTTGTATACTTCAAGTAGAAAGGATGTTCTTTGACATATGTAACTGTCTTTTTTTTTGTCGCATGGGAGGGGAGTTATATCACTCTGTTAGAGCGCACGTAGGGGGTTTCGGCTATGTGTCAGCAGGGGTTTCGGTTTCGAAGCGAGCGGTAGACGGACGTGGTGAGTTTAAGTTTTATTTATGACTACACAAATCAAGTTTTTCACAAATGGATATGCAGACGGAGTGGAGGCAATAATTTGTAACCTACCCATCACTTCAAATTGTCTCTGTGCGGTCAGGTTCTGTCAAACACTTCGGTACAGTTTTGCCGATTGGACAATTTTCAACGTCGCCTCAACATTTTGGTTCATTTTCTTCACTGCTAGAAATTTCAAGTTGCTTGATGAGGTTTTATTATGTCATATTTAAGTATCCAAGTCAAATCACCGTAAATTTACTCACTAAGAAAGTATATTTCTCCATTAAATAATACTTTTGGGTGGATTAATGCATGTGTCATACGGGGTTTCAATTCAGGTGTCCGACGGGGTTTCGACACTTCATCTAGAACAATACATATAAGGTTATCTCCATGTAGGTTAGAAGGTATTATGAAGTTTCTACATGAATACGAAGGGGCGGAGCGTCAGCGAATCCCCTTCTTATTCATATAAAAGCTTTTAAATACATTCCAATCGCCCTAAAAGGCATCTAGTTACCACAGTGGCTCAATTGGTAGGGCACCCGCCTAGTCTGCAGAAAGTCCCTAGTTTGATCCCTATCTCTAGTGAACATTTGTCATGTTTTACAATATGCATGATCAATTTGAGAGCCTGTGATTGGCTTAGCTTACATGTTACCATCTAATTTAATTTATAAGTTGACCATGAAAGAGATGTTTTTAACGTGTTGGTAAGGGTATTATAGTGGAAATCAACACTGGATAGGCATGTTAAACCTCGCTACAACCTCCTCCTAGAGTGCCATTGTCATGAATTCGGAAATACATTTAATTAAGACTGTGCACCTATTTCAAAATCATAATAATTAGACAACACTAGCCGCAGGAGCCTGTGACACGACCGTCTAGTTGGATAACAATATCTATAGGTGCAGTTCAGGGAAATAAAAAAAATCTTACTTTGATGAATCTTTAAGCCTAATGGAAAGAGGGGAGGGGTTCTTGCATCGAGTCCCTGTGATTCAATATGAGGTTTTTTAAAATTCAGTGCAGTGGTGGCGAAGGAGAAGTTAGCCAATCAGATCTTTCTGCGACAATGTATATTTACTGATCGCCTCGAACAACACGCACTTAGAAGAGAACCTTTTGGCTGGTACTTGTTCCTTTAAAGGTTTCGTGAAATTCTGTGTAACAGTTGCAGGGAAGAAGGAGGGGCGGGGATAAATGTCATTGATGTAGTAATAGTTTACGTTCATGAGTTTGTTATTGTAAAAAATGTTTACGAAAACAATGTTTTTCCCCTCTGTTTCTTTTGTCAGTCTTTTTGCCAAGCGTCCGTTTCAAAAGAAAATACTGATTTTCAATTATGTTTTGTTGCATGAAAAAAACTTACATTAAATAATAAGCATCACTTACTTATATCATGTGTTCATAATCAATAAACATTTTACGCAAGTCATTATTGGACATACTGACGAAGAAAAGATAAATTCAACCAGGTTTGTCGATTTAACGGATATGACATACACATTCTATTTAGAGTCATCTGGCAGGGCATTATGTTGCATTCGTCCTTGTGGCGACATTGCCGTACTGACAGTGCCCCTCTGTGTGAAGCCACAAGGCCTCTCTGTGCTGGACAGAACAGAGAGAAAGAAGTGTTTTTTTTTCTCTATTCACTCCAGCACAAAATTTTATCGTCTTAGAGGCGAGATTGAGGTCCAGATACAGCACTACATTTATGTGTCATCGATATTTAACTCAATTTATGATGCATTTTTATTTCGAACCGAAACCCCATGTCACACGTGATACCGAAACCCCATGTTACACATAGAGTTTCTAGGTAAAATTTCACGATTCGAAGCATTTAAGGAGAGTCTTTGTATCCATAATGTTTGAAATATGTTTATGGTCTTTGTAGACCAAGAAACGTGTACAGAAATCCATCGCAATAAGAGATTTTTAGTTTTGTGTAGAGACACGGCCAAATTTTTCCAGTCGCCGATATTGTACCGGAGTGTTTGAAGTATCTAAAACTATTTGAACGGCTTCAACGTCATCAATAGGTCACTATATAATCCTCTCCTTCTGTGCACTATACTTTATCACTGTAAAACGGATAGAAATGAAGAAAACTCAATTTCTACTTACAATTGTTGTCCGATCTCCTCTTCAAAACCGAAACCCCTGTTGACTCATAGCCGAAACCCCCTATGTGCGCTCTAACTGGGTGTATATGCACATTCATGTTAAGCTCAGGGCAAAATATAGGCTCATGGAACGCAATAACTTGAATACGCGTCAACGGATTTTCATGATATTTCTACATTATGATCAGACTTTGAAGAAGTAGCCGACTTTTGATTTTCAGGTTCATCCGAGTTTGTCGTTACAGAGTTATGGGACTTAGATTTTTAAAATACAGTGAAAATATATTAAAATAGTTTACAATTCTTTTTAAATCTATTTTTGGGTGAAATGTTTTGAAATTTCGTATACTTCAAGTAGAAAGGATGTTCTTTGACATATGTAACTGTTTTTTTTTTATTTTTTGTCGCATAAAAATAACCGAGATATTATGTGTAATGGGAGGGGAGTTATATGCACATACATGTTTAGCTCAGGGCAAAATATAGGCTCATGGAACGCAATTACTTGAATATGCGTCAACGGATTTTCATGATATTTCTACATTATGATCAGTTATGGGACTTACATATTTTAAATACAATGAAAATACACTAAAATAGTTAAAAATACTTTAAAAATCTATTTCTTGTCGAAATGTTTTAAAATTTTGTATACTCAGTAGCGGATTCAGCCGAGGGGGGGGGGGGGGGGGGGGCATGTGCCCTCCCCCCTCCCCGGCAGTGCCCAAAGTAGGGGCACTTATGACATGCTTTTGGAAGCATTAAGCTACTGTTTCCGTAATAAATCTATGAAACTAGTCAGAAATAGCCCCAAAACACCACAGAAACCACCGATTTGAGTAAATTTTCCAAAAATTTTTTCGGGGATAGATAGTCATGTCCATTGTCTATACATGGACGTACAGACGTTTCGGAAACAACCTACATCGAATCATGTTCATATCGAATTTTCTTTATCTGAGGGATGAATCGGTAATTTTATATCCTATGCAAGGCATATTTAACACATATGTTTCTTGACCAAATCTTCGATACAACCTCCTATAAAACTTACATTTTGTGTAACATTGTTATGGGTAGATTTAAACCGGCTACCTCCAAGAATTTTGAAAAGGTAAGGCATGGTCCATGTGATATTCGGGGGGGGGGGGGGGGGGCTTGGGTTTTTTGTCGGAGCAAGATTATTTTTTTCGCCACGTACCGGGGCAAAATTATTTTTTTCTTGCAAAGTTGGAGCAAGGATTTTTTTTTTTACAACAATTGATGTGAATATTAAGAATGTTTGTGTTTTTTCAATAGAAATTCTTTATTTTTACTTAAATTAATCTGAACATTACTTTATTTTTATGTAAAACTTGTATTCACTTCTAAACTGAGAGAGATAAAAGATTTTTGCAATATGCTATATATTAAATTTTCAGTGAACAAAATGTATATATTAGGTCATGAAACATGTAAGAGGGCCTGAGAGGAGGGTATTCTAGACAAGATTTTACATGTAGAAATGAAAACTTATAAAAAACTTAATTAAATTCTCCTTCCAAATTAGAAACCATGGTGATACATGCATCTAATAATAGTAATAAATTATATTGAAAATGTATTCAAGCATTTAAGGAAGCCCCTTGTTTCAGTCACATGCATACTTTTAATATTTTCAAAGATCAACTTGCCATTACGGAAGAAAACTATGGCGAGCGAAGCGAGAATTAAAAATTTTTCATAGAAAGTTAAAACTGTGGCGAGGGAAGCGAGCGGAAAAATTTTCAGGAATTTTAAGCGAATTTTATGGTTATTCTTCAAATTCAGATTACTTGTAAGAGCAAGATTACTTTTTTCTGTCACACCATAAGCAAATTTATTTTTTTCATCAAAATTAAGAGCAAAATTATTATTTTCGAAAAAAAAATAAAACCAAGCGCCCCCCCCCCCCCCGAATATAAAATGGACCGTGCCTAAAAATGTATCTTTTAGTTGTTTGAAATTTATTTCCCAATTTAGGTTAAAATGTTGCAAAATTCCCAATTTCATCGGCCCAGGCCCCTGACATCAGGGGCTAGAAAAAAAGCCCTGTAATTACTTATTTTCTTACCTTTAAACAAATATTAAGAAACAAGCGCGGATCTAGAGTGGTTAGGGGGGATCAAGTCCTGCCTGGAATTTGCATAAAATGCTGATTTTTTCCTAGTTTTACGATAAATTCCCTTGTAAATGATAAATTTCCTTGAAAAACTATTAAATTTATCATTTACAAGGGAATTTTTTAGGGTCTGTATGGGGCCGAAATTCGGTAAAAAGAGGTACTTTTCCCCAATTTTAGACCAAAAAATTCCTAATTTAATCTTTTCTCCAAAACGAGAAATTTATCTCCAATTTACGTATCATTAACTGAAAGGAAAACGAAAGTAGAACAAACATGCTCTAGGAGGGATTCAAAATATAGACAATTGATATGATAAGGGATAATTTGCATGAATATATCTTTTTGTTGTTTGAAATTTATTTCCCAATTTAGGTTAAAATGTTGCAAAATTCCCAATTTCATCGGCCCAGGCCCCTGACATCAGGGGCTAGAAAAAAACCCTGTAATTACTTATTTTCTTACCTTTATACTAATATTAACAAACAAGCGCGGATCTAGAGTGGTTAGGGGGGGGAGTCAAGTCCTGCCTGGAATTTGCATAAAATGCTGACTTTTCCTAGTTTTACGAGAATTTATGGTTGGACACCCCTCCCTCCCATGGGCTGACCTCTCTGCTCTTTCAAAACTTTTCCTGATCCGCCCTTTTCTTTAGGTAATCCTGAACATGTTGACTTCTGCATGTCGTGCAAGAACAGTACAGCTGCATCAGAAAATTTTCAAATATATCCTGTATAAATAATAATTATTGTTACTGACACTGACTGAATCATGCGCGCCAAATCCCTTCTACATTCAGTTCAAATACGCTTTAGATGCCACCAAATTGCTTTATTTTTTCAAAATTTCCTCGGGGAGGCCCCCCGAACCCCCACCCCATACCCTCCCCCACTCGGCACTTCGGGCCTCGCAAGTGATTTCCATAAAAATTGTATGTGCCCCCCCCCCCGGCAATTGGGGTTCTGGATCCGCCCCTGATACTTCAAGAAAAAAGATGTTCTTTCACATATGTAACGGGTTTAAATACTGCGAAAATATACTTAAACAGTTTAAAATTCTTTAAAAATCTATTTCTGGGTGAAATGTTTTGAAATTTTGCATACATTCAGAAGGAAGGATTTTCTTTGACATATGTAACGGGTTTTTAATTTTTTGTGGCATAATTGAGAAATGGGAAGGAGGGGGGGGGGGTCATATGCACATACATGCTAAGCTAAGGGTAAAATATAGGCGCATGGAATGCAATAACTTGAATACACGTCAACGGATTTTCATGATATTTGTACATTGTGATCAGACTGTGAAGAGTAAGACGTCTATCGATTTTCAGATTCATTATATTTGTCCTTATGGAGTTATGGGGCTTAGATATTTTAGTGTTGTGAAAAAAAATCCCAACGGGCGTATCTTGCTGTGTGAGCGTAGGCTAGCTTTATTTGAATATTGTGTATCTACTTAGCAAAGATTGTGCATCTCCAAATTACCTGAAGGTTTGATTCAGTAGTATGGTCAAATATTTATATATACCCATTCATTTGTATGAAATTTACATAGTGCATGATTATAGGCGTATAACAGCGGTGGCTTAATTTGAACTATGACATCATATACATGTAGTAACAGAGCCTTAGCAATGGAGTTTTAAACAAATTTAAATGCCATTAAGGCGTGAAAAAATGGAATGTATAAATACACATTAAAGGAGCGATTTTTCCATTGTAATATAATGGTACATAGAATGTAATATCTTTTGGGATAAGCAAGGCTACATCATCAAGTTTTATCAGGTGTATATGGTTAATCTGTTCATTACAGACATTGGTAATATAGAAATGACTATTAAATATGTCGTAATACATTTATGTTCATCATATAGAATAAGCAGCTGCAAACATGTGTGATATGAATGTAAACGTCTTCAAATTAAATAGCATCATTTAAGAACAGATAAATTGGCAACGTGCACCAGACATGCATGTTTCGGGTACTTAACCCTCATCAGTGATCCTAAAATCTAAGTAGAAACCTTGTTCCCTTTATTATTTTGAGCAGTGTATATGAGTCAATATAAAAAAATGCAGCCTTTTCTGTCAGTAGACAATTGCCATATTTCTATATAAGTTATATGACCAAAATTTTATCCTATAATATTGTTCATAATGGAATCTATCTTATGGGCACACTTTCTTTGTTCAATAATGAGGAAATCATTTCATTCTGTCTTATAGAAGGTCCATTTTATGGCAAATATTGCTGTCAACTGGCTTCAGAATTTTCTGAATGACTTCTTTGCGATAAAGTATTGTCAAAACAGTTAACTGCAATTGTGATATTATGAGTCTATTATAATAAACATGAAAAAGATTGAACAAATACGTAAGAAATATTATAAATATTAGTTGCCTTATCTTAAATTTCCTCGAAATAACCTGGACTGTACACAAAAAAAAAAAATATTTGTCAATGGTGTAACAAACGCCTTTTTAGTCATATATTTTTGCTTTCTGCTTTTTCAAAGTATTCAAAGACCTACTCCTTATCTACTTTTATATCTTGTCATTTATTTTCTCATGTCCACCTTTTTCAAAATAATTTGAAACAAAGATTATACGGTTCCATTAAGGGTTAGCTGAACCGTACATTTGTTTCACGTCAGTAGTGTTACGTTTATTTTTATCAATTGTATAATACTTAGCATGGTGTACTTTTTCCTTGCAAATTTTGATACAACATAATTTTTATGGAAAGTATTACAAAGTCCAGGTACAACACTTTATCGAAGTTATTGTAAATTAATGATGAATACATCATTGGTGAAACGGTCAGTGGTGTTATAGTTACACCATTTACAATTTTCGTTACACCAGTGACAAATACAGTCTAAATGTGATTGCATCTTCATTGTGTTTTGGAAATGAAGTATTCAAAGGATATAAATGTCCTAATGTTGTGTTTAGCATTAAACATATGTAGGTTATATCTATTTAAAGAGAGCCAATTTCACGATAATGCTAGTTGTGTTACACCACCGACATACCGAGTAACACCATTGACATATTGCTATTTTTTCTGGATTTTGTCTTCTATGTCATAAATGAAAATTATGATTTTTAAGTGAAATACGATCAGAAGTATGTAATGTGTTCATCAAAGTTTCAATACCAAAGTTTTCGAGAATTTAACTTCTAAAAAGCATTATGTTTTGAATCCTGTTACACCAATGACCATCACATCATTCGAGAACCAGAAATGATTGTGAGATTGATGGGATGAAATCGCGGAGAGAATAGATATTACGGTTGAAGGTGATCTTCACAAAGACCCTTTGTAACATCCACAAAAAATAAATACATTAACACTTAAATTTGATGGCACACAGGGGACAAACACCTACAAAAAATATGAAAATTGAAGGAAAAGAAAAACAAATAATTCATGAACCTTAACATCAATAAAATAAAGAGATTTCATGTTTACTTAGGTGGCAATATCACACATATCAACATACATGTAAATGACCGTGGTGGACACCAAAAGCATGTTCCAGTTAATAGGGTGGCACTGGTGTTATACACGTGAAGTGGTCTTATACGAATAAAGATTGTTGTTACGTGTGGTTTACAAGTATACCTTAGTAATTTAAATTCAACGAAATTAATATGACAGAATAGGTATGAGAGCACCGAACAGAACGGTTATAAATAATCTACACAACAAAAATACCTTATTTTCACTGTTTAAAACTATTATTGTGTTAGCCATTTTGACTCTTTGGAACTTTCTTACTGTTTACAGAAGAAAAAAATAAAAGACCAGATATTAACTTCTATGACCTCAGTAATCAAATTTAGTGCAAAATACGTGCACACCCAGAATATCAAATTCTTGTCAAGGTTGATCAATTCAAATAATTCCAGACAGATTTTGTTTCGGTTATTTTGAAGATAATTCTATGTTCTCAAACGAAGTAAATAAATGACATAAATATGCAAAAAAAAAAAACAACCCCAAAACAAATAAACAAACATTATATTCTATATTGCAAAAATACTTTGTATTGGGGTAATTACTTTTCCAAAAGTGGTGGCCGACACTTGTGACCCTACTGAAACTTCAAGTGTACCAACCAAAAACGAAAACAGGTACATTGTTTTATATTTTTGCTCACTATCTTGGTCCATTGCAGAAAAAAAGTATTGAAAACTTGGCTAAAATGATGGACAGACGGACATACCGACTGACATACAGAGAGTAAGCTAATAGTCCCTCTCGGGTTTGTCAGTAGGAGGCTTATGAATTAAAACTGTTTTCTAATTGGAATTGTTACATTTTAAATTTACAATTCAAAATATCAGGAGAACAATGTTGGTAAAAAGAACGCCTATACATAAGTCAATGGTGTTACAACTTGAATCATTGGTGTCACAAATTTTAGTATTTGAAAATTAATAGTCTCATGTAGACATTACTTAGGATTTAAAAAATACAACAATTGAATTGTTTCTTTTTCCTCATACCAACACTTTTATTTTGTCATTTTCTTTCTTTAACTCGAATATATTTCATCTTTAATATGACTTTGTCAGTGGTGTTATATTTCTTGTAATTGGTGTTACACTGCTTACAGAAAATAGAAAATATAGCTTAATACAGATCACTTTCATCAATTTTACTGCACATAATCTTAAAAATGGACATTTTGTACTTTATGAACAAGTGTGGTATGTCCCTTTTGTATTTAAGGGCATGAAAAACATATGATAAATTTCGATGTCAGTGGAGTAACAAAATTGTCATTGGTGTAATCGTCAAAATCACTGGTGTAACGAGGGTTATATTTTGAATAACTTCCGTAAAAATTATGACATCTGATCTAATTTTATTGTTGAGAAAAGAATTTAATTCATTTTATACAAAATGAGGAACACTTATTCCAAGGAATATATCGGCTCCAATTTAAACTCATTAAATATCTTGTAGCTTCATGCATTTGTCCATATTTAGAGTTTGTATGCGCATAGAAATTTAAACTGATCATGAAAAACTAGCAGGAATACAAGAAATAGATAGATTTATAAGCCGTTCACTTGATTACAAAGTTCCTTTTGTGCTGTTTGCATCAGAAGTCGAAATAATGGTTTAAAATATATGTTACACTACTGACGCGTTTTTCTTAGTTGACATACTTTACAATTCTTAAAACTCTATTTGTCATGCTTATTTGTTTGCAAATTATATTGATTTGAAGTTGTGGTTACTTGTTTTTCTTGTCATCGAAAAATTATTTGAAAATCAGACGATATTTTTCTGATTTTTCATGCTTCAGATTTGGCTGCAATTTTTGATAATGACCCATATAATAAACATATTATTGGAATGTGATTATACTGTGATAACCTAGAATGGATCCAGGAACTATGTTTCTCATAAGGTGGCATTATGGAACATAATTCCTTGATCCATTGGAGGTTATTATACAAATATGGACTTGGCCGAGGTCATTATGTCATTATAATGACCCGATGAGATTTGTAATATCGACCAAGGCCGTAGGCCGAGGTCGATATTACCAATCTCATCGGGTCATTATAATGACATAATGACCGAGGCCAAGTCCTTATTTGTTATATTATATAACGAATAGTAAGACTATATATGATTAAAATAATGATTCAAAACCATATGAACACATAATTTCTAATCATGAATTCAACAATTAATTGCCCTTTTTGTGAAAAGTATATGTAAACTTAAAATATTTAACAAAATAACTATATCATTTTTATCGCTAATACTGAAACCAGGACAAATACGTACCACGCCGAGTCATTATATCTTCCGTCAGCGGTCATTATCGGAAAATAATGACTCGCGCGCCAGCCAATCAGAATCGACGTTACATCCTGGTTATATAATATCACAGTATAATTACATCCCAAAAGACAGTTATTGTATAAATAAAATCTGTGACCAAAATAGCATTGAAGGGATGGACCAGACACGATGAAAAGTTTCCGAAATAACAAAAAAATATATTAATGTCAAATTGACAAAGTTGCATGAGGTTTTGCAAAAACAGTTAAAATAGACAGATGACATGATGGAAATGCCAGTAATCAGAGTAATTTCTGAAGGACGTCTCCCTTCTTCAGCATCTCAATGTATATATTTTGAATATTATTAAAAGCACAAAAGGGGTGAAAACAAACCACGTTCACTATGAATATTATTAAGATATAGCAAGTTGCTGAAGAATGATTTGCTTGAATTTTAAACCTAGATTCCATTAGAAGACTTATAGTCAGAAAGAGCTTTTATACGACCGATGCTTGGACTGACTTCATTTGAATTATGATGAAATATGAAAGCTCTACCTTTAAACTGGAATATCTAATTCATAAGATCTAGTTTAAGTTATACTATATTGAAATGAACCTAAGTTCTCTTTATCATTTATAATAACCTATTCCCTGATAACTAATATGCATCCTTTCTGCATATACATGTATGAATATAAACATTAAAGAAGTACCTATCAGTTACCCAGTCTCAAAGTCGAGAAGGCAAGGCAAAATCATTAGAATTTCCATAGGAACGATTGCGAACCTCGGAATGAATAACATTTCTAAGTGAGGCCAGGTACATGTATATAATATGAAATACACAAAAAAATGTTTAAATATGATTTGTGATTCTATGGTGTCCCCATCTGTTTGGTCACTTTTTTTTGCTTTGCTGTTTTCACTGGGATCTCCTCCATATCTTTGTTTTGTTTTATATTTTTCAAGGATAAAAGCTGTATTCTTGAAAATCAGTAGAGTTATTGCAATAGAACACAATAACTGATAACAGGACAAACATACAAAGGAACATGTGGAGATGTTTTTACTATAGGGCTGCTGCATATCATGCATGACCCTGAAAAAGTAAAAATCTTGTCTACTTAAAAATGCCAAAAAATCAAGGTAAGTCGTAAAATAATTTAATATATGCCATTTTATCTTATACAATCTGCAAAGGATCTCTGTCCACATCAGACACAGATACATTAATTTTGCTACTAAATATTTCATCTAGTCTTCCTTTGAAAACTTTGAGAAAACCCCTCTCAGTGTTGCTATGGTCACACAGAATAACATTTGTTCCTGATTGGACAGCATGTAGGACGTCATGATGACTCATCTCCCCTGTTACATAAAGAGATACAGGAATGTTTTTGAGAACACTACTCCCTGAACCAGCACACACGGCCACAGATGATATGGTGTCTACACCTGAAATCAAATAATGACACTTTAAGTTATAACATGTCAAAATGAATTCATTATAGGAAGGAATTGAAAATTATGAATGCAAATAGCCTAATCATTTAATTTCTGTATATAAACGTCATTTTCATTGGTTAAAAATTTGAAGTAATACCTTTGTCAGCAAAAACCAAAAATACAAAATCAATGTACATGCTAAACAACGTCAAAAGCAATGTGAATTTAAAGTTGCAAATTAGTGTTTCAGAGCGTAGAAATGTAATGATTAGGAATCAATATTAAAGTGTTTTGGTTGATTAAGATCTGCACCAAACCTTGAGGGAAAATTAATACATGTACATTTGTTTTGCCTCGGACTAGTTTGACCCAATGGGAATGCTTGAATTTGGTCATGTGACTGCCCGACAAATTCTTGTGGAAAGTCAGTTTCAAAAATTTGTAAGGCAATGGCCGACAATTAGCAAAACTGGGTAAAACTTTACAGCACTATTGCTTGGTAAAGCAGGAGGACAGTAGGAATCACCATGTCAAAATGGTCCTCGACAAAACAAATCAGTTATTAGGTTTGTTACTGACCTTACACGGAAATCTGTCGGGTTGATAAAGCCCATAGAAGGCTCGGCGCAAGCGCCTCGCCTTCTATGGGCTTTATCAACCCGACAGATTTCCGTGTAAGGTCAGTAACAAACCTAATAATTAATAGTATACCTCATGCACTATGCACATGATACAGTTTTCCCTCAAGTTTTTGGATTCATGCACATATTTGTACCTGGAGATGAGGCCAGCCTGATGTGAGAAAGGCCTAGATGTGACTTGACGAGCTTGACAGCCTCTGCCAATGGTACAGGAGATTTTAATTTCCCTGTTCTCCCCATGCCTTCACTACTACTTGGAATCTGGAAGAAAAATCTGAACATGCTGAATGTGTTTTAAAATCATATAGAATTTTCAGGTCTTCACTGGAAATGTTTTTAAACAAGTCTTGAATCTTTTTATGCTTGCCTGTTCTTTTAAAAAGTTTGTCACAGCCATATTCCTGAAAGTTAGACATATTGATGGAAAGCCAGATTGACATACATGTAGGACAAATAGATCCCAATTTGTCGCTCTTGTTTCAATGTGCATGTGATATAAAAAGTAGCATAACAAATAATAAAAAGACCAAGAAAGAGCACTTCACTCCTCTTACTTTAAAAGTAGAATTATTCCCTGGTACTTTCTTTCACAGTTTTATAAATTAATCCATTTGGCATTGAACATTATTCGTGGATCGACTCTTGCTTGCATTGAGTTATGCATAAGGGAGAGAAACTTTCAGGGTAGGAAGAACTGCCAGGGAATTCATATGAAATTTTCCCTAATTCTGTAATTCCTTGACTTCTGCATTCTGTGTATAGACCCTAGCAAGTGTGATACTTTAGTCATGATAGTAGGTACATGTATATGACCTGTACAGCAACAAATAATTATCTGTTCATATTTGACATTTCTAAATACAAGAAGCCCAGGGGAACACATCACTCTCCTTGATTCTTTATTTACCTTCTGCTCTTCCTTGATTTCTGTGTTCTGTATTGACCCTAACAAGTGTGATACTTTAGTCATGATGGTGGGGAGATGTCTTGTACAGCAACACACATTGATCTGATTAAATCTGTCTTTTCTCAAAACAAAAGGCCCAGGTGGGCTGGGGGAGGGGGGGGGGGGGGCATATCGCTCACCTTCTGTAGTTCCTTGACTTCTAAGTTCTGTATAGACCCTAACAAGTGTGATACTTTAGTCATGATGGAGGGTAGATGTCCTGCACAGCAACACACATTGATCTGATTAAATCTGTCTTTTCTCAAAACAAAAGGCCCAGGGGGGCTGGGGAGCATATCGCTCATCTTGACTCTATATTTACCTTCTGTAGTTCTTTGACTTCTGTGTTCTGTATAGACCCTAACAAGTGTGATACTTTAGTCATGATGGTAGGTAGATTACCTGTATAGTAGCACTGTCGAAAGAAGAGGCCCAGGAGGGCACATCACTAACCTTGACTCTATATTTACCTTCTTTAGTTCTTTGACTTCTGTGTTCTGTTTTGACCATAACAATGATGGTAGGTACGTAGATGTCCTGTACAGCAACACACACTGATCTGGTCATATTTGTCATTTCCCAATACAAGAGGCCCAGAGGGACACATGGCTCCTTGACTCTATATTTACCTTCTGTTATTCCTCGTTCTGTATTTGTTGTTTGTCATATTAAGAGGCACAGGGGCACACCACTCATTTTGACTCTATATTTACCTTCTGTAGTTCTTTGACTTCTGTGTTCTGTATAGACCCTAACAAGTGTGATACTTTAGTCATGATGGTAGGTAGATGTCCTGTACAGCAACACACACTGATCTGGTCATATTTGTCATTTCTGTTAAAAACAAATTTATAGCAAGATGTAATGTACTTATCTAAAATGGAATGGAGGATATAACATTGTAAAAGAAATTTTTCCATGACACTTCTTGAAATTTTCCTTTCAAACAATCAATAGTGGTTCAATGGAGATGGTTACAATTTGTTAAATTTTGACATCGGTTATGTATACTTAAGAAATAACAACTAGCTAGCCGTGGTTTATTGTCCAGTAATTCCATGAGTCGCATGAATCAATCAAATTATTACCGAGCCGTGAAGCGGCGAGGTGATAATTTGATTGGTTCATGTGACAAGTGGAATTACTGGACAATGGATCGTCACGGCTATCTAGTTGTTATTTCTATTCTAATATAAAATGTAAATGGGCGGAGCTTAGCGCACTGGAAGTTTGTTGGAGATTTTACACCAGGCTTATTCTATGGAACATATAGAGATAAAATTTCAAGTCATATTAGAATAGGCAATTTCAAAGGCTGTGACTCAGAATATATCAAATATATGTACCTCCGTAACATGCGTAATGAAAAGAAGAATCTACATAAAATTCTATACTGTAGACGCTATAATATAACTCACAGATTAGTAGAGGTAACAAGTACATTGTCTACTTTAGACACCGCAGATCTGATGTCACTGGAGGCTGAAGGGCTGACCAGGAACTCTATCTTCCTGTTAAAGGCACTAGGTAATGCTTGGCTGTTCTCTATAGGTTTGACACTGCTTAACTCTGTAAAATGGTGACAACAATAAGCAAATTGATATGGAAAATAATGACAATATTAAGTGAATTTATATGTAAAATGGAGAAAATAACCAGCATAATTTTATTTATAGGTAAAATTGTGACATAAGAAGAGGATCTCAAATAATTTTCCAATTCATATGCTGTCAATGAAATCAGTAGATTAATTCTTTCTTCCCCGCTCTGATTAATCTTTTTGTGATAAGGAATACACTGTTATTGATCAGAGGAACTTCAAATAACATGATTTTGACTTTGTTTCTTGGTCATAACGTTGCAAATGATATCATGAATGATCTTGACCTCTTAAGATAATGACAAGGCTTCTATTCCACACTATTATGCAACATGTGTCATATCAAACAAGTTATAAATGACGAATGTAATCAAGTATAGGGAACACCATTTGAGCAATTTGAACTACAAAATGGTGACAATAATTATCAAACTGATGTGTCTGTCAGGTTAAAGGTATTTCATTAAATGCCCTAGAGATTTGGTCTATTTGAACATAATTTTTATAGCTAAATTGCTGAAGGCAAATTTCAGAATGATTTTCACACACTTTATTCTTTAGGAAAACTTAACTATAGTAGTGCTGGTAGCGTAGTGGTTAGCGCAGTGGACTATGAATCCATGGGTCGTGGGTTCGAATCTCACCGTCGCCGGACATTGCAAACCATTGTAACCTTGGGCAAGTTACTTTACACTACGTTGCACTCTCTCTACCCAGGAGTAAACCGGGTACCTGGCACATGAGACGAGCTGGCAATGTGAATGAAAAGCATTAGCGCCTGAACGGCAGCTCTGCTTGTATACTCCCAAGGGAGTTGAGAATGCATTGGATTGTACAGGTCTCGCCGGGGAGGTAATTGTGGAAGTCGCGTGAGGCTAAAGTGAACGAGACTATAAACCCCTACCTTTACCTACCTTTTTATACAAGCGACAAGCATCACATATTTACTCACCAAAGGCACTTATAAGCCAGTCATTCACACCTCCACTTACAGCATCATGACTTGTGTGTGGGGAGTATATAGCAATACGATTTTCTACGCACTTCGTTATAATTCTCTCTTTCCAATTACGTTGTGACAGCGTCTTCATGGGAACAAAAATCGGGGGATGATATGATATGATGAGGTCTGTTTTCTTCTGTAGAGCTTCCTCTAAGACAGGCTCTGTCAGATCATTAATCAACAGGATGTTTGATACCTGGGGGTAATAAAATTTGAAATTTTATCTAAACATTTTGAATTATTTTACAATGTTTAACATTAATTATACAACTTTAATACATTGATTTGAATTTTATGTCTTATTATCTATCTTATATTGCTCAGGGCATTGCATGTATATATGTACACATGTACATGTATAATTTTAAAACTACATCTAGTTTGTTTTGACTGTGAAAAAAATGTATATTCCCGGTGTCGGCCAAATAGCCTTATCGGATATTGAATGGAGTTAGGACCACACATCCTTTTTGCCGAATTGTAAGGTGTTAGATAAAAATGTCAAAAAGCCAGGAATACTTCATTTATGCTATTATTTGATCAACAGAAGTACTGGTTTTGCATGGTAATTCTTATTATATACATCTAATACCTTAATTATTACATTTAATGCCTTTGCAAGCCCTGTGTGTGACAGTTATAATATACATGATGTATATGACACATGTTATAATTCCATACACTCTAACAAGGATCATAATCCCTGTAATGACTTTGGTCTATACTACGTACTTTCCATAGTACAGCATGACAATGTCACCATGTATGACAGCCTTTGAATTGTGGTATAGAAACACATTTTTGTCCATATCAGACCATGTGGATCTAAACCTTTGACCATAAATGGAAGCTTTCAATGTCCAAAGTTCCATGCCTATAGTTCATCAGCAGTAATTTATTATATAAGAAGAAATACTATTTTCTATGTACATTCAATGAACAAGTAACTGTCTCACATTTGTTCAGATGTTGGAGAAATAGGGTCCTTGGTGCAGGAGGACACCAGAGTATCTGGAGAGTAAAAAGTCCTATTAGACTGGGTTGGTGGGCCACTACTTGATCCTGAAATCAATAGGATGGAATTTGGGGTCATAAGCAAGCTATGTCTGAAGTTCAAGTAAAGTGAATGAAGGCCAATATTACATGTACTTGAGTTATGATGCAGATGCCAAGTCTGACCTTGACCTTTGACCTTATGGACCAAAAATCAACAGGGATCTCCTTTTGATAATTAGATAATCTTTGCATGAAGTTTAATTATTACGTCAGTTATAATGTAGAAATTCTGCAGAATTTTGTTTTCATTACATGCAAAGTTTGACCTTGAATCTTGACCTTTAGGTATTATATGAATAAGGAGCCTCCTTAGGACATGAGCAAGACCTTTATACATGTATGTGAAAAATCATCATTTAATGTCATACATTTACCTTGGAGTTATTGAACTTACATGTATGTTAAGTTTAATAATGCCATTTCATAAAATCAATAGGGATCCAATTCTTTATTAAAAGCATGAAACTTTTTCACTGTAGGGCCAGAAATATGGTATTACGGTATTTGTGTTTGATGATACATGTATATAAAAAAAATTCATCTCCCCCAATTCAAGATTCCTCAATCTTGATTGTAAAACCCAACAATACCTGATGAGGGGGTGTGGGTTCTACAAGCAACCCAACATTGTCCCATTTCTCTGCAAGTGTTGGTGAAGCAAATTTCTGCAGTTTTTTCACAACTTGTTTGAGTTCCATATCAAGGTCAAGGTCACAGGAATTCTGGGTACAATACCTCTTTGGCTTATCCAGTTGCTTTTTAACTGTTGAACTTAATTTCTTTGGAAAATTTCCTGCCAAACAAAGAGACAGACATTTTTACAAGTACAGTTTACTCTCGTTTACTCAAACTCGGTTAACTCGAATTTCCGCTTAACTCGAACTGTTTTTAAAAGTCCAGATTCTCTTCCATTGGTTTCTATGCATTTTTACTCCTGATAACTCGAATACCGATAACTCGAACTTTTCGTTACGTCGAACAAATTGTTAAGTCCATTAAGTCATTTTACATTGAAAATTTACCTCAATAAGTCGAACCACAAATTAACTTCACTTCTTAAACAAAAACCAATTCATAATAAGAAATCAGAAGATGGATAATTGATATTTTTCTTCCTATGGAGTCGTTCATACATACATTAAATCTAGATTGGTCACTAAAAGTGGACAACACAAAAGTTTGTGAATGCTGATAGAGAAAAGGAAATAAGTCTTTTGAAAAATAGAATGCTGATCATGTACTCAATAAGTCGAACTCCTGATAAGTCGAACTATTTCTGATGGTCCCTTGAAGTTCGAGTTATCGAGAGTAAACTGTATGCACTACAACTGAAATAAAGACTCTCAACTTTTACCCCGTAGAATTATTCTAAACTGAAAGGCAGGTTGACCTATATATTCTCCATTGTGCTTTTTTTTTGTAACAATATTTTCATTTATAAAATTAAAACAATATGTCTGACTCTGTTCTTTTATCATATCTTATGAAAAATTTCAAATTTGTTTGACATCATCATCTGTTATGATCAAGGTATTGAGAGAGTTTAACTGAAAACTGAAAAGATGAAACTCACTTGAGATCGACTGGTACACTGTGAATGAAAATGACCTGGTCCCTAGACATGCTAGGCAAATCACCATATCACAGTTCTGGCTTAATTACTCCAGCATCATGAGCACATACCTGTAATAGTACATGTATAAAGAAATGAAAAACTATTTCAATATTTTAATCAAGAGGAAGTGAGAGGTCATAGGTCATGGGTGAAAACATCATGTCAACATAGTGTTACAGTGTACAGGTACAACAGGTACATGTACCAACATTTGAATATCAGAATCAAAGTAATTCAAAAATAGTAAAGGAAACCAAAGTGTAGCATCCCCTTGCAACTGCAGATCCTCTGCTATCAGCATCATCAAATCAGCAGCATGAGCAAAATGACTTTCCAGAGTGACCTTGATCAATGACCTTGACAACTAATAGGTTTCATCCTCATTTTTGAAAGGTGACTGCTTTGTATGCTTTAAGCCTATTTTCACAGTAGCCTTGAACTTTGATCCTTGACCTTGAAAATCAATAGAGGTCATCCTCCCGCCATTAAGGGAACATTTGCTGAATGCTGAAGAAGAAAAGGTTAAAAGTGTCCAAATTTTGCCATATTTGCAGATCAAAGGATAGCTAAATATTCGGATCAGTCTTCAAGTTCACATAGAAATTAGAAAGGGAAGTAATTTCAATCTTGCATTCAATTTGGCTGAATATCTGTACAAGTCCTTCTTGTCTTTTTTTACTTATAGTAAGTTCACAGTGCGACAATGCCTACATAGGCCCTGCACTCTACTGACAGATGAAGTAGAGTATACATTTAGTTACGATGTATATTGTCATACATGTATGGTACAGATTTTTCACGCCCATTTTCTACATATGCCTTAGTTACAGCTGCAACAGGATAGAGATATCTTGTGGTATATCTTCCTCAAGAAGAGACACATCAAGACATCACTCCTCCATTGCAGCTATAAGATTCTACCCAGGCCACAGGTGATTGTATCATGTGACACCACACCCCTTCACACACATCCACCCACATGAATCTGTAGTTTTATCAATCAGGTTAATCTATCTGCTCCTAGGTCCATGGAACACTTAAGAATTCAACATTCCAAAACGTTTTAGAATTTCAGATTTTTGATATTTTAGCCAAAAACCTAAAATATCAAAAGTTATTAGTTTTTAGAAGTTTAGATTTTGGACTAAAATTTTAAAAAATCTAAAACGTTTTGAACTTATGGAATTTTATAGTTTTGAGTAAAAACCTTCATACATTCAAAACAGTTTAGATATTTCAGTTTTTGTACACAAGATTCTAAAGCAGTCTGTTTGAAACAATTCAAAAGTCTAAAATGTTTTAGAATTTTAGATATTTGACATTTTGATCAAAACCCTAATTAAATTTTCAAAATTTTAAAAGTTTTTGTAAGTTTAGATTTTTTAGTAAAATAATTCAAACATTTTGAACTTTATGAACTTTAGATTTTTGACTTAAAACAGTAAAACACAAACTTCCAAACTACGTTCTTCTGCTGGGGACATTGTTTCTTCACGTAAACAAATTGTGACGCAAGAAGAAGATTACAATGCGAAGAAGCAAAGTTGGGAGAAGTTTCCAAGAAGCGAAGTTACAATGCGAAGAAGCGAAGTTACGATGCAAAGAAGCAATTTAAGTTACAAAGAAGCTTAAGTTACATTACAAGAAGCAAAGTTACAATGCGAAAAAGTGTAGTTACAAAGTGCTTGCATTGTAACTTCACTTCTTTGCATAGTAACTTTGCTTCTTCACAACTTCACTTTTTTCGCAATTTCCCTTCTTCACCTTCCCTAATCCTTAAAGTAACCCTAAACCTAACCATGTTTAATTTCACTGTGCATGTGCTACTGTAAAACAGGAAGGCAAAGAAGCGAAGTTGCAAAGAAGCCAAATTGCAGAAGTAAGTGAAGTAGCAAAGTTACGAAGAAGCAAAGTTACGAAGAAGTGAAGTTACAATGCAAAGAAGCAAAGTTACAATGCAAAGGTAAGCAAAGTTACGATGAAGCGAAGTTACCATGCAATGAAGCAAATATACAATGCAAAGAAGCATAGTTACAAAGTGATGTTCTTTGCCTCTTTGCATTGTAACTTCCCTTCTTCGCATTGTAACCTCGCTTCTTCACGTTCATTCTGCAATTTCCCTAAATCTTTGCCTTCGACCCTAACGAATCCTATAACCCTAAACCTAACCATGTTTCATTTCACAGTGCATCATAGTGCTACTGTAAAACAGGAAGGCAAAGATCGATCGAAGTGAAGTACTGAGGTAAAGAAGAAGCAGAGTACGATGCAAAGAATTATACTTCGTAAATTAAGCTACGATGCAAAGAAGCAAAGCAAGCAACTTTGCTTCTTTAACTTCACTTCCTCGCATTGTATACTTCACAACTTTGTCCAATTCAAGCCCGAAGAAGCGATGTCCCTATTGGAATTCCGTACCAATCAATATTTGTGATTTTGGGTGTTTGGTTGACTGGTTACAACCCCCACCCTCTCCCCTATTACACAAAAAAGTAATCACCAAATTTCTCCATTGCACTGTAACTTAAGTTTTTGTTTAAAATAACGTTTTGGAATGTTAAATTGTTAAGTGTTACACCGACCCTCCTCCTTTACCTATCTGACTAAAATAAGTCTCTAATAGGTCATCGGGTCAGAGGAAACTAGGAAAATTTAGAAGTTCAAGTGAATAAACCATAGAATCACAATGATCATGCATAAACTATGAAACTTTTCGATTCGCTAAACTTAAATTCAAATACGTACACATGCACCTCTGCTGGCAACGGATCGAAATAGGAACACGTTAACGGGCGACTTGTCCCCGTGTTTTTGTTTACTTCCGGAAGTTTGACAGTTACACACGTGTTTCATAACAAAAAACTTATTCACCTAAAAACTTACTTTGATAGAAGCAAATAAAGTAATCAGCTTTATTTGAGAAGAGGAAATGGACCCAAATTAATTGTTGTACATCAAAAGGTTATGACATTAGCTGCAAGGGGCTAAAATTTTAGTCAGAACTTGACTGTTGACAGTAAAAGTGTGTAATTCAACTTTTTGGATCTGACAAGTATTTTTAGAATGAGAAATTTCAAGTATGTCCGGATTTTTGCAAGAGCAGGAATGCCTGCATCTTCACCTTCTAAGTTATCTTTACGTTGTGTAAGTCATGTAGCTGGTAAAGTTGATTTTCATCCAGATTACAAATTTGTTCCACTGAGCAAATCTGCGGCAGAGAGGGATGTTGAACGACTGACAGAGTTCCTACAAAAACACAACCGGATTTTGGTTCTAACAGGTGCAGGGATATCAACTGAAAGTGGTATACCAGACTATCGTTCTCAGGGTGTAGGATTGTATGCAAGGAGCACAAATCGCCCAGTGATATATCAAGATTTTGTTAAAAGTGCACATATACGACAGAGGTATTGGGCTAGAAACTTTGTTGGATGGCCAAAGTTTTCTTCTGTGTTACCAAATGATTCTCACTTTATGATAAAATATTTAGAAGACATGGGAAAAATTACATGGATAGTGACTCAAAATGTGGATACCCTCCATCATAAAGCTGGTAGTAGAAACATTATAGAACTACATGGCAGCACAAATAGAGTGATGTGTTTACACTGTGATCATAAGATGAAAAGAACGGAGCTTCAAGACCAAATCATCAATGAAAATCCTGAATGGACAGCACATGCAATGGACATAGCACCAGATGGAGATGTACAGTTATCTCAGGAACAGATTGATGGTTTTAAAGTAATTACAATGTATACATGTATATATATTTATTCATATTTGCAAGAAACCATAAATGAGCAAAATATATCCGTATCATATTATTCTCCCTCTAGAATAACAGCTGCAATGAATTTCATGTCTTTGCCCCTCTAAGTCTCCAAAAATTCCCTATTCTGTTGCTGCACCTACCTGTAACAATACTAAATCTTATTTGGCAGAAGAGAGTAATTGTTTTAAAAGATTTACTCCACTCTGTAAGCATTGTTGGGCCCTTTCTCCCATTCTCCATATCCCTCTATTGCCCACCCTTGTCCACCCTTGCCATTCCCTCTCCTAATCATCTCCCTTCTCTGCCCATGATTTACCCTACCCTTCCTCCTCACAATTTCTCCTGTCTCCTCCCATTTCCCCCTTACTTTGCACTCTCCCTTCCCCTCCTACTTTCTAATTCCATCTCCTCCTTTATTCTCCATCCTTCCCCCTTCCTTTTCATCCCCTTCAATTTTCTTTCCCTTCCTCCTCCCATGCTTCTTCAATTTTCCCTCATCTCCACTTTTTCCTTTACAATCCCTCCCTCAATTTTCCATGATCCCTATCTATTCCTATCCCTCCATTTCCCCCTCTCATTTCCTCCTTATCCTTCACCCTCCCTTCCTCTATCTCCTATTACCAACCTTTCCCTTCACATCTTGCCTCCCTCTATACCCCCTTCCTTCTGTTACTAAATTTTCCCTCTTTTCCCCTCCCCTCCCCTCAAATTTCCCTCTCTCACTATTCCTCCATCATTTCCCCCTTCCTCTATTTTTACCTCCGCTACCTTTCAACAACTACCCCCCACCATCCATTTCTACATTATTTCCTTCCTCCCCTGGACGTGGAGGCAGAAAATGGTTGTGAAGGAAGAATGGCATTAGATGAGAGGTGCGAATGCCTTGAATTCAATAAATTTAGAAAATGCAAGTATCTAAACATGCTGAATATATATTCATTAAATGAAACATACTGATCCCGCACCCTAAAGAAGATAAACTTGTATAAATGTGGATTATTTCAGCATTTGTTTTGGGCTGTACTCCCGGTCCGTTGCCACTCAAGATCCACACATTTTACAGCGTACAGCTAAATAATTCTGAGACTTGAATTGGTTATTCTTTGTCGTCCTGAGTGAGATTTAAAAAAGAGGCCAGTGAATTATTAACAAGACATTTTTGGGGGGCGGACAGAGGGTACCTCTCCCCCTCTCCCACCCCTCCTCCCTCCCCCTCCTTTTCATCCTTCCCTTCCCTCCCCCTCCCTCCCCCTTTTCTACCTCCTCCCGCCCCTTTCTCCCCTCCCTCCCTTTTTAGCCCCTTTCCCTTCCCTCCCCATCTCTCCCTCCTTCCTTTCACCCTGTCCACCCCCCTCATTTCTCTAGGGCAACCCTTCGGGAAGAGGTCCTGCACGTATAAAGACGGGAAGATCAAAATTTTTGGCAAATTCCTAAAAGGGGTCCTATCTTTAGAACCGCCTTTAAAACGATTAGGTCCGTCAAGCGCGGATCCAGAGGGGGGTGGGGGTGGGGGGTTCCCCCCCCCCCCCCCCCTGGATTTTTCGAAGCATAGTTAAATTTTTTTTTTTTTTGTTATCAATAAACATATTTCATAAGATTAAGTCCCAATTCCCCTTTTGTATATTTGAAAAATATATCATGAATTTGTATTAGAAATCTTTCATTTTGGTAATATTTTGACGTCAGCATTTCAAAATTTTCTCTGGCTCGCTTCCGCGGGTCCCTGTAAAGTGCGAAACGAAACAAAAACGAAACGAAACGGAACGAAACAAATCGAAACGAAACGAAACCGCTTCCGCTCGCCAGAATTTATTACGTACATGTACGTTATTATACAAATATGGACTTGGTCGAGGTCATTATGTCATTGTAATGACCCGATGATATTTCAAAGGCCGAGGTCGATATTACAAATATCATCGGGTCATTATAATGACATAATGACCGAGGGCAAGTCCTTATTTGTTATATTATATAAGGAATAGTTAGACTATATATGATTAAAATAATGATTCAAAACAATGTATACACATAATCTTTAATCAAGAATTCAACAATTAATTGCACTTTTTTGTGAAAAGTATATCTAAAATTTTAATATTTAACAAAATAACTAAACTTTTTTTTTTCGAAAATACTGAAATCGGGACAAATACCACACCGAGTCATTATCTTCCGTCAGCGGTCATTATCGGAAAATAATGACTCGCGCGTCAGCCAATCAGAA
Organism: Pinctada imbricata; assembly: GCA_033119305.1. NCBI lineage: Eukaryota > Metazoa > Mollusca > Bivalvia > Pterioida > Pteriidae > Pinctada > Pinctada imbricata. The sequence goes on from VSWD01000013.1 coordinate 32,498,552, forward strand.
TCGACGTTACATCCTAGTTATATAATATTTTCAAATGATGCTGCGCTTTCCTATATACAATACATATACATGACACCTATGTCAATAAATAAGGGCACTTAGACAACGAAAAAAAAAACTGAAAAAGACACGAATAGTGGATTTTATTCCAATTCTCGGAAAAAAAATTCGCTGGTTCGCTATCGCTCGCCTTCTGTTGTATTCACACATTAGAACTGACAATCAATAATCAAGTACTATGATGTGAAAATTCAAGATTTTAAGCTTTTTGCTCGCCATTGCTCTTCTCCAGTTACATTTGTACCTGTTTTATTAATAATTAGAAACAGAACTGACATACATTATTTCGGACTTTAAGTCCTCCCCCCTCTGAAAAAAAATCCTGGATCCGCCCATGTCCGTAATAGAATAATGATCACAATTAATCTTAAACTTCATTACGATTTCCAGGTACCTCATTGTCCAAAGTGTGGGGGAGATCTGAAGCCAGAAATTATATTCTTCGGAGACAGTGTTCCCAAGGCAACGGTAAACTTCGTCTTTGAGGAGGTCAACCATTGTGATGCCGTATTTGTTGTTGGATCGTCATTGGAGGTAAATGAATACCTTAAGTATATTAATAAATAAGTAAAATGGATAAATGAATAGATAAATGAAATAGATTAATAGATAATAAATAGTAGGAAAACTTGAAAATAGATCATTATATTACATTATAATTTTTTGTATTATATTATATACATGTATATTATATTCACACAAAATTTTATTCTTTTTATTGCAGGTCTATTCTGGGTACAGGTTCGTGAATAAAGCACACGCACTTGGAAAACCTATCGCAATACTATGTATAGGACAAACAAGAGCCGACAAACTGGCCGATATAAAGATAGACGCCCGGTGTAGTGAGGTGCTGACTCAAATAGAATTAAACTAAAGACGACCTTCAAGATCATAGACAAATTTGAATGTGCTTGGTTTTAACGTTCAGATTCAGATTCTTTATTTTCTTTCGCTTTCGCTGGAGACGAATGTATGGTGGCATACTTATGTCTCCTACAAGATAATTATCTCCAGATTATGTCAATATGCAATAAAGTTATGTCGACATGCGAGTTAAATGTCAACATGCAAGATAATTATGTCAACATGCATGAAAATATATATGTAGACGTGCAAGTTGATTAAGTTGCATGTTAACAAAAATAAGTTGCATGTTGACATAACTTTTTCAACTTGCATGATAACAAAGTTGGGAGAAACATATGTCTTGCAGAAGTAATTGCGAATGTTGAGGGGGTGGATAGGAGGGAGAGGGAGGAAGGGGTGGGAGGGGGAGGTTAGGAGGGAGAGAGGTACCCCCTGCCCCCCCCCCCCCCCCCCCCCCCCCGCAATAATTGGATTGCCAAGGATTCAGGACCATGTGATACCGTCTTCGGCCATTCAGATATGTTTTGTACACATGTCATATTACGCCTTAAATGAATTGTCTGATTAATTCTTTTTCAACTTTATTTATTTTATAACTTTTATAAAAAAAAGTTATACTTAATAAATGGCTCAAATATTTGCGTGAGGTTGTCCTTGGAGTAGGCGGATACAGGAGTATCTGGAGAAAAACGTCATGAGACCGGATGGATGACTACCATACCATTTCCCTTAACCCTCTTACTGCGTATATGTACATATATGTCCATTGACGTCAGACTGCGTATATGTACATATATGTCCATTTTGACGTACGCATGTGCACATAATTTTCAAAGCGTTATAGTTTCATCAATATTGGGTGTATTCGAGCATCAGAAGCATCAATAGATTCACAAAAGTAATAGCTTTTTGATGGTGTTATTCATTCTATACTTAAAGTGCTACATTTTACTTTTTATTGTGATTTTTTGTACAAAAACAGAAAAATGATGATAACGTCTCCACTTTTTTTACGTCAATATAATTGCAATACATATATTTCATACGTTTCTGATTAGATCATTATTTCAAGTATCCAAATAAATGAGGCACCGATTGAACCAGAAAAGTCTCCACTATACGATGATGTTCTGAATAATTGGCAGAAGTATTTACATTTCCTGTGGACTCTCTTTGCATTTCGAGTTATATTTCATTTAGCTTCAATCTCCCTTTGGTTCCCTCTTTAGTTTATGGCGTTCACACTCCTCTAATTTGCTTGTTTTTCGACAGATTTGGACAAACTTGGTATCGATGAAACCGGAAAATTATCATCTACATCTGATAGTAAAAATATTATGTAAGATATATCATTTAATACTAATATCTACAAAAATATCTCATAAAGGAGACCCCATGGCTTTCGCCGTAATATTTTTGTCCCCCGCTTTCGCGAAAGCGCGGGGACATTAAAACCGGTTCGTCCGTCTGTCCGTCTGTCTGTCCGTCTGTCCGTCAGTCACAAAAACTTTAACCTTGTGCATAACTTTTGAATGGTAAGTGATAGGGCTTTGATATTTCACATGTGTATTCCTTGTGACAAGACCTTTCCATGGATACCAAAGTTTTGACCTTGTGACCTTGACCTTGGACTTTGACCTACTTATTAAAAACTTTAACCTTGACGATAACTTTTGAATGGAAAGTGATAGGGCTTTGATATTTTACATGTGTATTCCTTGTGACAAGACCTTTCCATGGATACCAAAATTTTTGACCTTGTAACCTTCACCTTGGACTTTGACCTACTTTTCAAAAAACTATAACCTTGACCATAACTTTTGAATGGAAAGTGATAGGGCTTTGATATTTCACATGTGTATTCCTTGTGACAAGACCTTTCCATGGATACCAAAATTTTTGACCTTGTGACTTTGACCTTGGACTTTGACCTACTTATTAAAAACTTTAACCTTGACTATAACTTTTGAATGGAAAACGATAGGGCTTTGATATTTCACATGTGTATTCCTTGTGACAAGACCTTTCCATGGATACCAAAATTTTTGACCTTGTGACCTTGACCTTGGACTTTGACCTACTTATTAAAAACTTTAACCTTGACGATAACTTTTGAATGGAAAGTGATAGGGCTTTGATATTTTACATGTGTATTCCTTGTGACAAGACCTTTCCATGGATACCAAAATTTTTGACCTTGTGACCTTGACCTTGGACTTTGACCTTCTTTTCAAAAAACTATAACCTTGACCATAACTTTTGAATGGAAAGTGATAGGGCTTTGATATTTCACATGTGTATTCCTTGTGACAAGACCTTTCCATGGATACCAAAATTTTGACCTTGTGACCTTGACCTTGAACTTTGACCTACTTATTAAAAACTTTAACCTCGACCATAACTTTTGAATGGAAAGTGATAGGGCTTTGATATTTCACATGTGTATTCCTTGTGACAAGACCTTTCCATGGATACCAAAATTTTTTACCTTGTGACCTTGACCTTTGAGTTCGACCTACTTTTCAAAAAACTATAACCTTTTCCATAACTTTTTAATGGAAAATGATAGGGCTTTCACATTTCACATGTGTATTCCTTGTGATGAGACCTTTCTGTCGGTAACAACAACCTGACCTTGTGACCTTGTCCATGGAGGTTGACCCACATTTAAAAACTTCAACCTCGACCATAAGTTTTTGATGGTAATTTAAATCATAGGTCTTAAATATTTCACATGTGCATACCTTTTTATAAGCCCTGTCCCTTGGAAACAAAACAAAAGTTTGTACCTTTTGACCTTTTCTTGGAGTTAATCTTTCATTTTTAGAATGTTGATAATATATGAGATATATTATTAAAACTTAAGAATGGGGGGATGTCTGTAAGCATTTCTTTAAAGACAAACACCCAAAAGCGGGGGACCACAATTCCTTGAATTTGATTTTTGTCCCCCGCTTTCGCGAAAGCGCGGGGACATTTAAACCGGTTCGTCCGTCTGTCCGTCTGTCTGTCTGTCCGTCTGTCCGTCAGTCACAAAAACTTTAACCTTGTGCATAACTTTTGAATGGTAAGTGATAGGGCTTTGATATTTCACATGTGTATTCCTTGTGACAAGACCTTTCCATGGATACCAAAATTTTTGACCTTGTGACCTTGACCTTGGACTTTGACCTACTTATTAAAAACTTTAACCTTGACCATAACTTTTGAATGGAAAGTGATAGGGCTTTGATATTTCACATGTGTATTCCTTGTGACAAGACCTTTCCATGGATACCAAAATTTTTGACCTTGTGACCTTGACCTTGGACTTTGACCTACTTATTAAAAACTTTAACCTTGACCATAACTTTTGAATGGAAAGTGATAGGGCTTTGATATTTCACATGTGTATTCCTTGTGACAAGACCTTTCCATGGATACCAAAATTTTTTACCTTGTGACCTTGACCTTGGACTTTGACCTTCTTTTCAAAAAACTATAAACTTGACCATAACTTTTGAATGGAAAGTGATAGGGCTTTGATATTTCACATGTGTATTCCTTGTGACAAGACCTTTCCATGGATACCAAAATTTTTGACCTTGTGACCTTGACCTTGGACTTTGACCTACTTTTCAAAAAACTATAACCTTGACCATAACTTTTGAATGGAAAGTGATAGGGCTTTCATATTTCACATGTGTATTCCTTGTGACAAGACCTTTCCATGGATACCAAAATTTTTGACCTTGTGACTTTGACCTTGGACTTTGACCTACTTATTAAAAACTTTAACCTTGACTATAACTTTTGAATAGAAAACGATAGGGCTTTGATATTTCACATGTGTATTCCTTGTGACAAGACCTTTCCATGGATACCAAAATTTTTGACCTTGTGACCTTGACCTTGGACTTTGACCTACTTATTAAAAACTTTAACCTTGACGATAACTTTTGAATGGAAAGTGATAGGGCTTTGATATTTTAAATGTGTATTCCTTGTGACAAGACCTTTCCATGGATACCAAAATTTTTGACCTTGTGACCTTGACCTTGGACTTTGACCTTCTTTTCAAAAAACTATAACCTTGACCATAACTTTTGAATGGAAAGTGATAGGGCTTTGATATTTCACATGTGTATTCCTTGTGACAAGACCTTTCCATGGATACCAAAATTTTTGACCTTGTGACCTTGACCTTGGACTTTGACCTACTTTTCAAAAAACTATAACCTTGACCATAACTTTTGAATGGAAAGTGATAGGGCTTTGATATTTCACATGTGTATTCCTTGTGACAAGACCTTTCCATGGATACCAAAATTTTTGACCTTGTGACCTTGACCTTGGACTTTGACCTACTTATTAAAAACTTTAACCTTGACGATAACTTTTGAATGCAAAGTGATAGGGCTTTGATATTTCACATGTGTATTCCTTGTGACAAGACCTTTCCATGGATACCAAAATTTTTGACCTTGTGACCTTGACCTTTGAGTTCGACCTACTTTTCAAAAAACTATAACCTTGACCATAACTTTTGAATGGAAAGTGATAGGGCTTTGATATTTCACATGTGTATTCCTTGTGACAAGACCTTTCCATGGATACCAAAATTTTGACCTTGTGACCTTGACCTTGGACTTTGACCTACTTATTAAAAACTTTAACCTCGACCATAACTTTTGAATGGAAAGTGATAGGGCTTTGATATTTCACATGTGTATTCCTTGTGACAAGACCTTTCCATGGATACCAAAATTTTTTACCTTGTGACCTTGACCTTTGAGTTCGACCTACTTTTCAAAAAACTATAACCTTTTCCATAACTTTTTAATGGAAAATAATAGGGCTTTCACATTTCACATGTGTATTCCTTGTGATGAGACCTTTCTGTCGGTAACAACAACCTGACCTTGTGACCTTGTCCATGGAGGTTGACCCACATTTAAAAACTTCAACCTCGACCATAAGTTTTTGATGGTAATTTAAATCATAGGTCTTAAATATTTCACATGTGCATACCTTTTTATAAGCCCTGTCCCTTGGAAACAAAACAAAAGTTTGTACCTTTTGACCTTTTCTTGGAGTTAATCTTTCATTTTTAGAATGTTGATAATATATGAGATATATTATTAAAACTTAAGAATGGGGGGATGTCTGTAAGCATTTCTTTAAAGACAAACACCCAAAAGCGGGGGACCACAATTCCTTGAATTTGATTTTTGTCCCCCGCTTTCGCGAAAGCGCGGGGACATTAAAACCGGTTCGTCCGTCTGTCCGTCTGTCTGTCTGTCCGTCTGTCCGTCAGTCACAAAAACTTTAACCTTGTGCATAACTTTTGAATGGTAAGTGATAGGGCTTTGATATTTCACATGTGTATTCCTTGTGACAAGACCTTTCCATGGATACCAAAATTTTTGACCTTGTGACCTTGACCTTGGACTTTGACCTACTTATTAAAAACTTTAACCTTGACCATAACTTTTGAATGGAAAGTGATAGGGCTTTGATATTTCACATGTGTATTCCTTGTGACAAGACCTTTCCATGGATACCAAAATTTTTTACCTTGTGACCTTGATGTTGGACTTTGACCTACTTATCAAGAAACTATAACCTTGATCATAACTTTTGAATGGAAAGTGATAGGGCTTTGATATTTCACATGTGTATTCCTTGTGACAAGACCTTTCCTGACCTTATGACCTTGTCCATGGAGGTTGACCCACATTTAAAAACTTCAACCTCGACCATAAGTTTTTGATTTTAATCCAAATCATAGGTCTTAAATATTTCACATGTGCATACCTTTTTATAAGCCCTGTCCCTTGGAAACAAAGCAAAAGTTTGTACCTTTTGACCTTTTCTTGGAGTTAATCTTTCTTATTTAGAATGTTGATAAAATATGAGATATATTATTAAAACTTAAGAATGGGGGGGATGTCTGTAAGCATTTCTTTAAAGACAAACACCCAAAAGCGGGGGACCACAATTCCTTGAATTTGATTTTCGTTTTTATAACGTCATCATCGGAAAATCAACCGCTTGTTGCCTGGGAATAAAATTAAATAGGAATGCTATATTTTCACGAAACAACAGGATATTTCTTGGAGAATTAAGCGATATAATGAATAAGATTTTTCAAGTTTTGTACATCTAATCATATTTGATTATAAGAACTTTTCATCAATTTTTAAAACTTTTTTACTTTGCAGCGAATTGTTAACGAATAAGTTTCTCTATTTGAAAACTTTCAGCGAGTGAATTTTAGTATCCACCCTGTTCTATTCAAAAATATATCTATCTTACAGATTATTGAACGCATTATTAAGAACGAGCGAGCTGAATGACGTCCATTTATTGACCAGGAACGTCAAAAATTATAACGCTCAAAACTTTTCTTTTCTTGGTCTGTGCCAAATAAAGAATTTTCTAAAGGCCGTATTGTTAACAAATTGCCGCGTAGCGTTTATACCAACTTTGTCAGCCATTCATGTTATGTACCGATTTGTTCGTTGATTCAAGCTTTATAAGAAACTAAATAAAAGATATAGCATGACCAACTATTTGTCTTGCTATTAGCGTCACAAGGTACCCGACAGTGGATTTTCAAAATTCCCCGCCCTCGTCCTTTTAAGGTGCTAGGGAAAACATCCGAGCATCGAAACTATATATAACTAGAAAGGTTTCTTGTTGCGGTTGCAACAAGAGTGTCTTCCTCCTATACAATTTTTGGTTTGGAAATATGAAGGACGTCACATTACATGTATTTATATTATATATTTAAGTTTTCAAATAGCAGTAACATTAAATTTTCAAACCGATAATTGTTGGTGAGCAACCATTTGATTTGGGGGGGGGGGGGGGGGGGGGGGCAGGAATTCTATTGCCAGCCGGTAAAATTTTTTCAGCAATTTTCTGAGCAGGCCATTTTTTCAGCCATTACCAGAGTCGGAGAAAAAATTTCGCCGGTTCTTCGGGCCGGATTTAAACAAATTGTCAAATGTTGTGAATGTCTGTGTAAGTTAAACTCCCCGCTGTTACAGAGTATGAGTTAAAAACCGTTCCTTCAGATGTCTCTTTGCAATTAGCGAATTTCAGACAGATTGTATGATGTTTAAATAGAACCTTTTCTAGATTTTTGTGCCTATGCGTATTAGGTCTCTGGTAGATACAGCTATGTGAACAGTTTGTATTTATATTAATTAATTTTTTGACTTTAAATTGTCTGGCACAAAGGGCCAGCAAAAATTTCCATATCATGCAATGTATCCTTACTTTTGCATGGTCCGGGGAAAAAAATCGCCGGCCCTTTGGGCCGGAATATTTTTTTCAGCATTTTTCAGAGCCGGGATTTTTTTTTTTTTTTTTGCAAATTCTTCCTGCCCCCTTCCCCCATAAAAAGGCGAGCTCGTAGCTGTAGAACCAATTTACTTGAGAAGAGAAATGGTAATAACAAGTTACGTTCAATATATATATATATAAATACCATGAGGTTCTCGCTGTGCAGGTTCAAATTTGGAACCCCCCCCCCCTTCCCTTTTTTCAAAGTTTATTTTGAATTTCCATCATGGCGACATCGTTCAATATAAACAGAACTGTTTTCGAAAAACGAGGGGAGGGAAGAATGTTGGAGAAATTGTTCATCAATTTGTAAATAAACCAACCGAAAATTATGTTCGAACGTTTGCTAGAATTAGAAATTAAACTTGATGTTCAAAATATAGTTATTGAAGTTTAGAAACAGGTTTGTAGGTTAGAAATCGGAATCAAACTACCACTTTTTGTGTGTAAATTCTGGTTTGTAGCTGATCTCTTCTAAATTAATCAACTGTTTTAAAATCAAATTGTGTATATCGAAATGTATTTATGAAATGCATATTCATCATTGCCGTGAAATCGGAATTTGAAAATCTCAACACTGCTTTTCTCGAGTCGGACTCGGACTACCAATTTTAGTGTGCGCCCGATCTGTTGGCGTGAAGGTGTATCGAAATACCCAACTCAAAATTTCGATGCTCATATCTTTTCAACAGTAAGAGATAGGAAAAATCAGAAAGACTAAATAAGACAGATATATGGATAAAAAATAATAATATTGAAATTTTTAGGAAACTTCATAAGCTTAATTTTTGTTTACTATTATAAGCAAAAAAGTGTCTTCCTCCTATGAACTTCTGAATTTGGAAATATGAAGGACGGTGAAGGACGTCATCGTAATAAATCGTTACAGTGTGCATCTAGCATTTCATATCTTGCATGGCTGTCGACTTTCAAAAAGAATGGAAATTGTAGATAGCAAAATACGAGATATTTAAGCTTACAAATAGCAAAACATGAAATTTTCGGTCCTTTTGAGTAATTCGACGCTCCCGTCAAATATTTGAATCTACTAAAAAACATGATAAAAAAATAACAGAGACCAAAAATAAAAAAGACCAATCTAGCTTTTACTCCAAACGTAACGTTGGAGAACTTTCATTGTCCTAGCTTACAGGGTTCTTGAGAAATCGCTGATCCAATTTTCCACGGTTACGAAAACAATAGGTCTTCCGACGGAAGTCGGAAGACCTAATTACACTGATTTTTTACTTAAAATCTATCATATTCAAACAATACACCAAAAAAATATATATATAATATCCAATCTCAATTTCTGTAACATATAGAATAACAGGCATTGTTTATCTGATCACAATCGGTCTTTTCTTCAACTCCAGCCTCTTTCTGTCTTATGTTTGCGTATCGCTAAATTCATTGAACCAGATATGCACATTTTGCACAAAAGTTGGAAACATGATTTTTTTTTTGCAAAAAAAGTTGGAAAAATGATTTTTCTTGGCACCAACAACGCATGACAGATGGATCCTTAAAAATTAAGAGGATAAAAGATGGACAGATGATATACATGTATAAGATCAGGGACACAGTAAATGAGGTGAAAGGATGAAGGAGGTCTTGAGACAAAAGTACCCCCCCCCCCCCCCCATTCCAACGATGAGATATTTTTTTCTTTATCATCATATTTAAAATTTGAGAAAATTACCGGAACAAAATTAAATTCTCCTTCTCAACTTTCTGTGGAGCCCGACTTAAAAACAAAAAAGACGATCACGATCACTTACAGTTTCAATGTTCCCTCTTATTCTTTCCAAATAGGTTACGCTAATGCATAATGAAGATTTCGTCGAAGTTTGTCTTGATTTCTTTTTTCAAATCATATTTGTATTTCAAAATAAAAACTGTTATAGGTGTCTATACATACCCTCAATTCATCTGCTTTTGCAAGTTAAACATCCCAATAAAAAGTTATATACAAGTATCTGACAGTTGAGTTTCTGAATCTGCTTCTAAATCTGACTTGGACATGATGTAACCTATCACCTAATCTTTATTCCTGATTTATCAAAGTCAGATAAAATTCTGTCTTCCCTATTCTGAAATCAATATAATAACCCCCCTCCCATCCCTCTCCCGAATAAGCTGGTACACGGCGATTTATCACCACCTACTACGAGAAAAAATCGCTGCCTACTTCCTATTGTAAGAACATTTTTAAAAATCACAATATCTTAACATTTCACCTTCTATATATTAATAATTTCTTTAAAATGGCTCCTACTTAAAAGATGATTGAGAACCTTGCCCGCTCTTCAACTCATAAAGGGTTCCAAGGATAAAAGTCCATTACACCAATGGTACATTGTTATGCCAACGCCTTGTCATGAAGATCATTTAGAGTATTGTAAAAACTAGAGGGGGAGGGGTACAAAACGTAGAAGATGTAGCAGCGGTAAAACTTCAAAACAAGAATTACTTTTCTAAATTTACACACAAATTCATTCCTTTTCTTATCCAAACGTTTCGGCCATTGACCTTCATCAGTTTACACACAAAGAATTAGAATTTTTTCGTATGTGTCTACATTGATGATGGAATCGACATGATCGTTTGAGTGCATGTACGAGAATAAAAAATGCAATTGCTCAATCTTAAAATGTAGATTTTATATAATGTATATTTTTGCTTCCTTCTTTGGTACTCATAGACTCTGCCTGTAACGTACATTTTTATTTCAATTTTGTTTTATTTGAAATGATAGAAGAGTATTGGGTAAGTACATTCCCGTGGCAAAAAAGAGGCTAGGGAGTGGAATCCTCAGTCATCCTAGTCCGTTATATTTACGTGTATTCATCTTGGGGAGCATCCATTGGGGGGGAGGGGGGCAAGAAGACTTTGCAAAAAAAAAAAAAAAAAAAAAAAAAAAAAAAAAACTCCGGATCGAGATTCTAAGGGAAAATTTTTTGAAATCAATATAATGACCGTTCCGATTCCGTTTTGATAAGTAAAAAAAAAAAAATCTGGATCATGAAATTGGCCCCTCCCCCTCTTCCGACCTTTCCACTGGTCCGGTAAACACTTTTTGTGTGTCACAAACTAAGAAGAAATACATGTAAAAATGAAACAAACTTTATTCAAAGGAACGAAATCAAATTAGAAAGTCATTAGCACCATGTAGCCTTTCTGCGTTGAATATTATTTAAGTGAAAAAATTATAGGTTTCATATGCAATTCAAGAAAATAAAACTAAGTGATTTGCTAGCAAGACACTCTTCCTTGGCACCTGATCTCACTCCGTGTTTAACACATGTATTTAATATGGCCGAAAAATTATAGAGTTATTTTCAACATTGGAAAATAAAAACAATAAAAATTCGACCCAAAGGACCGGCGAAAGAAAAATCCGGCTCTTAAAATGGCTGAAAAAAATTCCGGCTGGCAAAAGATCCCCCCCCCCAATCGATTGAACTGATTTCTTATATACTCGTCTCTTCAGAAATCTGACTTCAAATTGTCATGCAAACTCCTATGTTTTAACTGATCGCTGGTACTAGTTTGGATGTGAAAGGCTTTTTATAAAAGAGGTTTGAATGTTCTATAAAAAAAGTTTAATTGTCGGAAATAAACAACGGTATCTGATGCTTGTATTTTGAATGCGTACTCTTACATGTATTTTATCGAATGCCTGTATCCATATTCGAACAAAAAACAAAGCAAACAAACAAACAAACAAACAAACAAAAAAAAAAAAATTGACATCTAACAAAGTGTGTATGATTTGACACTGAGTATGTCAAAAGTAATCAAATGCACAAAAGATCGATAACATACAACAGGAGAATTAAAAACAGACACAATGAAATAGGGCTTAAACTTTCCAATTGACAAACTGAACACTGCTAGATGAAATAAAAACATAAACTATAAGATAAGACGGACTGATCAAGAAACAGTACAAGACAATTCTTACCTTCAGATTTTGTTTTTATACTAGATATAAACAACTGAATAGTAGGAAGTTTGAACAAATTTAAAACAGATTTTGAAGATAATTTCATAGAGGTCATCTATAGATATATCCGACTTTGTTTTGTTTTTTTTTTTCAATACTTTTTTCATTAATAAATGGAAATCCAGGGATGAATTGTCGGGAATTATGTTTTTTTATTATCAAAAGAATAATATGATGAAAACTGCGCGGCATTTCTACAAACCTGTAATCCATTGAGTATTTCTTAGATAATTAATGTTCCATAGATTTTTTTGTATCTAATGCACGGCATCTTGTTCTGCAAGGACTATTGTATAATTTAAAATTATTATTAATATCTGACATGACGAGATTTGAGAGTGCAGATGCAGTTCAATTTTACAGGTTTCGTTGCCTTCTAAATGCCTTTGACAACTCTCGTGATTCTTTTTTTCTGTTTTATTTTAAGCTGGAAATTCAAATATATTCTTTAAAAATATTGTATGTATCAAATTTATCTTCTGAATTGATCGGACTTATAGGAAAATTCAAACATATCATGAAGCATCCCTGTCCTGCAGCGTAACAGCTGTTTTACACCTGGCGGGAATGACGAACGTTATTTTTACAGCGTGACGTCAAAATTTCTCGCAGTGACGTAACATTATTTGAACCAGTTTGTCGCAGCAAGAGGGTTAA